>JBAJFG010000615.1:0-600000 GCA_037903475.1 Ancylostoma caninum | reverse complement strand
AGGTGGAACCATCCAAGATGCTCATTTCAGAAACACTGGTCAGAACAGACGGAATTCTCTTAACTGCAGTGATGAATAATGATTTCCTCAGAACTACGTATTAAAGATTGCCGCCAAAAAAACTTTCTCACTTCATCACAATGCACAGTGTTCAATTTCGCAAATCTAGCCGCTCCAAATGTATTTTCGGACCTACCGCATCACATCGCTATTACTGCAACTAAGTACTCGCTGATAGTCCGCCCATACGATACAAGTGGTTTTTTTTTTGGCGAATGATCACCTGGCGGGGCATGAAAAGATACCATTTCAATCCAACAACGCCTACGTTGAACAGATGGGTACTTCATGAGTTGCCTCTGTCGTCTACGTTGTCGTCTGAATTTCCTATTTAGAATTCTTCTAATAGATACTGGAACAAGCTTTCCTATTTCCTAGTAACTACATTTCTCAGGCATGGGGAAGAAATGCAAACTTGTCTGAAAATGAGCGATTGAGCACATGACCCATTTATGTTTTCGGGGAAATCTTTAAAAAGTTTCACGAGGCTCCGCTGAAAAATGTGTGTGGTGGCTAGCGGTAATCTTCCTGTACACGAATATGTGTGTTAGTTTTGCGACCATCTACGACCCTCTACAGAAAACACTTCTATGTGTGCCAAAACCGCTATTCTCCAGGGCAGATCTTTCCGATATGTTTGACGGAAATGGATTTGCGATTCCAGAATCAGTTTTGTTTTCACAATGTTCTTGCGGATAATGAAACGCAAGACTTTTATGGGTCATGAGATGCATCTGAGCAATATCTGAGTTTTGTTAGACGCTATCAAATAGCCCCCATAGTGAAATTAAGTGAGAAAAGACAAAACGTCACTTTTGAGATCATAATTCAAGTAGAAAAGCATCATAATTGGGGAATTAGAGACCACAAAAAAAACGGAAATAGAAGGTTTGGTGGAGAAAATGCCAGTCAGAAATGGGATAATATCGTCCTCAAAGACATTCCATGGTGGGCTTCTCTACAGGCGACCACTTTTATCAAGCAAAACCTTAACAAATCCTACTGGAATCCTTGAGAATTCACAGATTTCCACGTAGGTTAACATTCAGGGGTCGATTGGGCTATCTATTATATATGAGCAGCAGTCCTTGAATTACTATTTCCTTAAATGCAAGTTCCCATAAAATATCAAGCAGTTTAATATTCTAGATCATGTCATGCTAATTATGTGGAAATTAATGCAATCTTGGAACTGGAACGCATATTCACTCTTTACATGCTTATTTCTTTGCAAACACGCATAGAAAGCCAAATTTATGTGGCACAACTGCTGTGTAGGGGATCATTCTTCAGTAAATGATTTTGTGCTCTCAGATTCGATTGGAGACGTATTGGACATTGCTCCTAAACCCTTGGCTTCCATGGACTATGTACGGTGCATAGAAGCAGCAGACCAGACAGAGTATATATGCTGAAAAGTAAAAGAACTTTTCCACCGGTTCCCAGGAAAAATAATTTTGATCCGATAGATGCTCGGAATTACACACTGTGCAGTGGTATCGCCTTAATTAGAAGATACGAATGTTGAATAAAAACAGTTTCGCAGTAGATAACTCTGAACGCTCTGAGAATGATTTTTTTCCAAACAATTCAAGGGTTTTTGAATCCTATTAGTAGCTTCAGGACCTCCGAATGACCAGACCAAATATTAAATTCCGCTCAAGTTCAATTAGGTTCTAATCTATCTCCTAAATGTTTGTTCTAGGTGCCAGGACCTGTTCAAAACGTGGAATATCTGTTCGTAACCTTGGATCTTATGTGCGGAGTGCTCATTTTCGCTACAATCGTCGGTAACGTCGGAAGGTAGGTAATTCACATCTGGTATTCAGAGCTTGCTATGCTCTCTATTCAGCATGATATCCAATATGAGCGCTGCTCGGACTGAATTTCAAAACAAAATGGACGGCATAAAACAGTATATGGAGTTGCGGAGGGTTAGCAAGCAGGTGAGTTTTCGAGAAGACGAAGAAAATGTTTCGCTCATGTCTCATTCGATCCTTTGCAGCTGGAAATGAGAGTTATAAAATGGTTCGACTATCTCTGGGCCAATAAACAGTCGCTCAGTGACCAACAAGTGCTGAAGGTGCTGCCAGATAAGCTGCAGGCTGAGATCGCCATGCAAGTGCACTTTGAGACACTTAGGAAAGTCCGCATCTTCCAGGTTCGAATCTCTTTTCTGACTTTTACTTTTCTTCCTTTTCATTTGTTACAGTTACCAATTATTAACAAGTCCTTAATATTTGAAAAGCAACTGATTCAACGAAATGTTGATGCGTGGATGCGTGACTCTTATCCATTTAGGATTGCGAGGCTGGACTGTTGGCCGAGTTGGTGCTCAAGCTGCAACTTCAAGTGAGTGAGGATTTGTTAATTCAGCCTTCCTCTAAAACACCATCTGTTTTCAGGTATTTTCTCCAGGAGATTACATTTGCCGAAAAGGAGATATCGGGAGAGAGATGTACATTGTGAAGAGGGGGAAGCTGCAGGTTGTGGGTGATGATGGGCAAAAGGTAAAACTAGATAGGGTTGTACATATGTTGTGGGCACTATGAATGAGAGAAAAGATCTCATAGCTGACACTAATTTAGTGATTACTTAACTTTCACATTATCATCTATTGCCAATTTTAGGTCTTTGCAACTCTGCAAGAAGGTGCTGTCTTTGGCGAGTTGAGCATCCTCAATATTGCAGGTATGGCTCTCATTTTATTTCCATTTTCATTTTCAAAAAAAAAAATCACTCTTCTATTGGTGCGTATAACCTTAGCAGCCTACGCCTTCATCTTTATATTAAACCCATTCCCATCACACGTCCCTACCTCTATACGTTCAGTCCATCCGACACTATAGGGCGTATGAGGCCGCTGGGAAACTAGAGGCAGTGCGGCCGATCCAACAACATACGTCGAGCGGATCAGCTATAATTATTGCTACATTTGATTGCTGTTTGAAAACACTTATGTTCCCTTTCTACCACTTTCCCACCTTCCCTACAGTTACCTTTCTATGCGGTGAGTTTCTCCATTAGTTTTATTCTAAGTAGCTATTGGTCTTCCACGCCGCAGCTCCGTTATCTCTACTCAGGCAATTCTAGCGGGCCTCCCGCGGGCACAGTCAGGCCTAGCGGGCGGCCCGGGTGCCCTACTTGTGGGCGTGGCTTCAGATCAGCTCGCCCCCGTGCCATGTTTGAAGGCGATGCATGTCAGCGGGTTGCCTGCACCCGCTCCTCAGACAATGAAGCGGGCTGACCGCGGTACCAGTATTTGGCGGACCGTAGCCAACTCCGCGGTCAGCCAAATAATTGAGCGCGGTCAGCCAATTATGGGTGCGCGGTCAGCCCGTGAAAGGTCCTCGGTCAGCCCACCAAAATGATGCCGTGGCGTGCTGATAACGGCAGTAATTGTTACTGATAATGTGTGGATGAAATCTTAGCGCTCAAATTTAACATCAGACAAAAAACCTCCCCTTTTATCTTTGGAAATTGCGCAGTACAAACAGTTTTAAGAACAGAAAGGCAAACATCGCCAAGATTCATTCATATTCTTCAGATTATACGCTTAAAGGTGTTTTCTTTTGTCGCTGTTCACAAATTGCATAATATTAGTGCCAAACCCTCTTAATGAGAGCTTCACTCCAAAAATATCTAAAGTATGGCTTCTACTCCCCGGAAATTGGGGAGGGTTCCACTACTTCAGCAAAAAATGAGTGCGAGGTACTTCTTAATCTCTTCACGATCGTCAGAGAGAAATGGTCGTTCCATATACATCTCACCTGTCGCTGTCACTATGTTCACAAGGGTTGCATCGTACATCATGCGGGTCCTACGGGCCGAATTCGGCTGACCGCGGACAGTACCGCGGTCGTGCAAACTTTCAAGAAAGGATCGCGGTCAGCCAAACTTTTGGTTAAGGACAGCGGTCGGCCAGTCCGCATCTCATGGTACTACCGTGGTCAGCCCGCGGAACACACTTTGGTACCGCGGTCAGTCCGCTCCATTGTTTGAGTCCATGGTACGTGCGCACAAATGCAGTCTCGATGCCAAATCAGCTGACTCGCAATGCCGGTACCCAACATTCTAGGATTAGGAAAAGGGAAACAACAGAATCCAAAGTGGTTAGAGACTACAGAATTGGTGGAGGTATCAAGTGGTTAGCAACATATAAGCCGCAGAGATATCATGGATTTCCTGTATAGATCAGTAGATCAATAAAATCGATCTATGGCACAACATCTACATTCGTAACAACCTGTGAGGCAGAGCAGTATAAGTGAATAATATTATGAAGATATGCCCAGGTTCTACGAATAGAGAGCATTAGATCTATTAAGGCCACTTATTGTATTATTAGTCAAAAACTCTGTCATCTAATGACTTAAAACTTCACTTCAACCTAATGACTTCTTAAAGGATCAATCATGATAAAAATTTCGCTCGATCGGTGTGGTTCCAAATTGGGTACGTTGAGTCGTCATAGACTCACTACAGTTCAATACCAGAGAAGAGCGGATACAAGATTTTCCTCGATCCGGATACCTGTACGGATAACGGAGTGGCCAAAGATGACCAGATAACGGATTGCGGATAACGGATAACCATTCAAATGGTACAAAAGATTCTCTGACAATTCTGCGGCACGAACGCAGCTGGAGCAGCGTAACTCAGACAAATTGTCGGAAGGACCGCAGCAGAATGAGATCGCGCTCATGTGGTTAAGAAGCGAGAGACGCAGGGATAAAAATTTTCGGAAGGACCGCAGCAGAATAGATTTGTGTGGGGAAAGATTCGGAAGGACCGCAGCAGGAAACCGGAAGAACCGCAGCAGAATGTTTTCTGCTGCGGTCCTTCCGGTTTTCTGCTGCGGTTCTTCCGAGTGCAGAAGAACCGCAGCAGAAAATCGGAAGGACCGCGGCAGAATGGAGGAGAGAGAGTGGGCGTTATTATACCCTTCTCATGTACGGAGCTATATTTTGTTGCGACCAGCAAAAATCCTGTGGTTTCGAACTTCAGATGGGAAATTAGCTGCATGGGTATATGAGACCGTAGAGCCAGTGACCCCTAGCGAGGTTGTCATTTTTGTGTGTGGTTACCTCCGCGTGGTCGTCCCATGGGAGTGGACTGGTTGCCAGTGCAGTTCTGCGGAATTGGCGCGCACATCCCCGTATCCAGTCGGAAGGACCGCAGCAGCTATTCGGAAGGACCGGAGCAGCTATTCGGAAGGACCGCAGCAGCTGTTCGGAAGGACCGCAGCAGCTGTTCGGAAGGACCGCAGCAGCTATTCGGAAGGACCGCAGCAGCTATTCGGAAGAAATGCAGCAGGAAACCGGAAGGACCGCAGGTCACCTGTCGGTTCTTCCGGTTTTCTGCTGCGGTCCTTCCGAAAAATTGTCTGAGAATACGAGGAGCTCGACTTTGCGAGGATTTCGCACCAAATCCTGCTTGTTTCAACCACCTCATTCTTTTATCACCGGTTTTTCCATTTATTTTGAATTGGGAGGTCTCTGGATACTATGTATTATAGAAGTTATCATTACAAATATATGAACGCATAAAATAAGCCACGAATAATCAAGTATGTACTTGAAATCTTGTTCACTTACCCGTGCATTTATGTCCCACATGGGATTTCCTCTTGAAATCCTTCAAAAAGCAAATAGCAGTAGTTATTCACTTTGTAGTTTTTTTTTCAAAATTGCATCATGAAGTCCTCTAAGTCATGATTCAGTTCTCTTAATAGGATTATTTCTCAAATTCCCACAGCATGATCTAATTTCTGTTTTTCATTCGATAATGAAGTAATTCAGGTAGCAAGAACGGTAATCGTAGAACAGCTAACGTTCGCTCAGTTGGTTATACAGATCTGTTTGTTCTCAACAAGAACGATCTGTGGAATGCGTTGAGAGAGTATCCAGACGCTAGAAAATTGCTCTTAGCAAAGGTAATATTTTAGAGGAGGAAACAATAGCATATACTTCTATGGGGAGGTTCACCACTCAAACTAGTTTTATTTTAGGGTCGAGAGTTGTTGAAAAAGGACAATCTGCTTGATGAAAACGCTCCAGAAGAACAGCAGACGGTGGAAGAACTAGCAGAACAGCTCACCAACTCAGTAAAGGTCCTACAAACCAGGTCGGTGTTGAAATATAAGAGAAAAATTGGGTACGGCACTAGTGACCAGCATTGTGGGTACGCTTGGTGGCATATCTTGACAAGCGAGAGTCGGCTTGGCCATATCAAAGGGGTACCCATTAGCAGGAACCACGAATAAGCGTCAAGTTATGACCATTGGTGCAAGGGCGCTCTAATGATCTGTATACATTGTACTTGCAACCGAATCGAATAATTATTCGGTTATTCGAATAAATTATTCGAATCGAATCATTCGAAAATTCGATTATTCGAAATTTTCGTTTTTCGAATATATTCGAAATTCGAATATTCGAAAAAGTCAACTTTCGAATATATTCGGTTATTCGAATATTCGAAACCCCCATTATTCGAATGCGTCACCCGAATATTCGTTATTCTAATCACACGAAATGGATAGGAGACGTTTGCCTTGTGCTGGCTTAGTTTTGAATCGGAAGAAGGCATCCTAGTGTACAGAGTAGTCCTACTGCGATTTCCTTTCGAGCAACTTGCAACACCTTTTAGTCATCCATTACGCTCTCAATGAAGAGTTTCGAGAGGATTATTGGATGTTGACATAAGTCCTTGAGCTTTCGTTCGGTCGCAATTTTTCGCGTGCCGTTGCCATTCTTTCACAAAGTGCTTACATTCGTACGCTTTTCTTCTTCTGCAATTCTGTCATCATTCCCTCTAAATTTAATAGGAACCAAATGCATGCAATGCTGAGCCAACGCGTAGGTTCGCTGGAACTTGAAATAACACTATGAGCCAAATTCTCGGGATGCAGCTTTGATGATCTTGTCCGAGTGGCACCAGAGGTTACCAACGGGTCGGATTTTTGAGCCGATCCGATTGGATTTTCTGAGCGGACGGCTTACTCCATTTGAATAGTGCCTCTGAGAAGTGCGGTGCCCATCTAGACCATGCAATTCCTCTCAAGTTATCCCCACGACTTCATGGAAAAAATTTGGTTGATCGTGATGGCATCTTCGAGACAAATATGTGGAGAAAAATATGTCTTTTGTTATGAGGCAGCCGATGAGTGACTGTTTCAAACACAACTTGCATAAGTAGTTCGAGTAGTTTTGGTGGTCTTTTGAACTTTCTTACTAAATGCTAGGAGAAGCAGTGTCGATAAAGCTGTTTTTCATGCACTCAACGCTCAACCTCGTAGTGCCGAACCTGAAGCAAATTGTTCAAGAAGAATCGGTTGTAACATTCTTGTAGAGCAAGACTAGCGCTTTCGAATCGTTATGTCTCATAGCCAAAAGGTGAAAAAAAGTGAGCGTCGATGGCAGTGCGTTATTCGCGGATACGGCATATTCGCGTGGCCGCGTCGCCCGCGCTGGATTCGCTACTATAGTGGCAAATCAGAGTATTAATGGTAGTTTTTCAATCACATCTGATGTTAACTATCAAGAAAACTGTGCCGCGTGCTTTCCGAGTGCGCGAAAAACGCTCCGCCATCGACGCTCACTCTGAGCTGTGAAAACTGCAACTGAAAAAGAAGCGCAAAGACTCATAGCAACACCCAATACTTTGCTTTTGCTTTTCTTGACACTCAATTCTTTTTCAAAATTTAATTTTTGATTCGTTTTCTGGATTTATCTGCTTGGATTAGTTGAAGTCACTTGAAATTTTGGTTCTTGAGTTGATTTGTTTGGATTACATGATGGTTTCTTGCCGGTTTTTTGCGACAATAAATTTGAAGGTGGCAGCAAAAGGTGTTACGAATTGCTAGAGTCTCGAGTCTATCTAACATTTCAATCTAGGACCTTCATTCGAATGATTCATCATCCGATTTTCGAATATATTCGAAAATTCGAAATTTCCGTTTTTCGAATATATTCGAAATTCGAATATTCGGAAAAGTCAATTTTCGAATATATTCGATTATTCGAATATTCGAAATTTTCTCAAAAATGTGCAAGTATAGTATACATAAAAGTGAAAGTTCGTGTGTTCGTGTGTACTTTTGTGTTTCATGTATGTTCCGAATAGAAACCGGGGCGAATTAACCAATCCGAACCAAATTTTGCGTGCAGGTCCACAGGGGGCCTGCGGAGGTTATAGGCTACCCAGGATGATCACCCAGGATGCTGGAATGGTTTATAGGTTATATCGACTTTCTACCATTTCCGTCCAAGGGTCGGTGAGGACATACCCTACTAGGGTTTTTCAATATGTTGAACACGATTATGGTAATCACATTGGATGACTGTATCGATTTATTAATTTTGTCGACTTTTCACAATTTTTGCTCAGGAATTGGTGATGATGTGCTCAGTGGGGTTTTCGAAAATACTGAACAGAACATTTGTGACAAGCATTTTGAACGACAGTATTGATTTATTGATTTTATCGATTTTATCGATGAGTTGGTTTTATCGAAATTTTACACGAGCGTTTGGATTTTCTTCTTAGGGAAGGGTAAGAGCGCATCTAGTTTTTAAGGAAGCTGAACACAAATATGGCATGCATTTTCCGTAAAGTTATTATCCAAATGACTCCGTTTTTTTTTTCATTTTCCGCCAAAAGATGGATTAAAAAAGGCCATTCGGGTCCGTCAACATGCTGATCGCTAAAGTGGCGAGCGTCTTGGATGGATTTAGCGGTGGTAGTAAATTCTCTCATCAGGTGTGAAATAGCCGGGGTAGTAAAGCACCCGGGAAAAGCCGGGCATACCGTTTAGTTAAAATAGCGTAGCATTACACTGAAAACGTCTATATGCAAATGAGGTACGGAACGTTCTCTTTTTTGCTACGGTTCATTACAAGAGTTTGAGAAAGTGTGTAAGTTCGCTTTAAGGATGGCTCGTTTAATTGCCGAGCATACGAGCACCGAAACGAAACTTAATAGCCGTATTGAATTCCTGGAGAAGCAGCTACACAGGTGAGAAAGTTAATTGCTCCTAGCCTAATCGCCAGCAGTCTCAGTACGCGCTTTAGGTACAAGACAATGGCTAGACGTCAGAAAAGTCTACAGGTTCACTCCATGAGCCAGGACGAATCTTGAGACGTCCGTTCTTCATTCGCTGAGGTGCTGTTGCTCGGAAGTCTCACGCTAAGGCTGATATGCATTTTTACTCCATAATCTTCGCAATTTTTCCTTTTTGTGGTCTTCGTTTCCACTTTTCATTTATGTTTTCAAACGGGTTATACCACCTGGTGATAGTTGCTGGGAACTCAGTAGTCTTCCATTATGGTGCTTTAAATTTTTATTTGTTCCCTTCCAACAAGAGAGAAATGTGCAGCTTTCTTAACACATTCTTACACTTCCTCCTCTGTTCTCCTCTCTATCATCTCGCTCACTTTTATTATTCTCAGTTCTGCTCAGTTATGTCCGGTTTTCATGTCACGTGAAATTATTCAAGAAATATTTGTTGAAGGATTGCTCTTGTATCTTGCTCATTATTAATGAAATATGCGCTTGACAAACACACGACCATCCCGCACCTTTTCAGAAATCCTCTCCACATATAGACAGAATAGCGCTCAAATAAAAAAGGGAACACTCCGTAGCGGCGTGAACTATTGTTCAATTTTTATTCGGGGTCAATTAAACGTTGTCACACAATGCGACACTAAGAAATGTACATGTGCCACTTGTTAGTCGCCTTACATGCAAAACTGTAGCTAAGGTCTATCATGGCAATGAGTTGGGCCGAGATGAAAAACCAAGACGGCAAAGACCTCGGTTGTTTTGTCCCTAATGACTGCCCAGGGCATGCTGTTACGCTAACTAGAATCCTTTGATTCTAATGATGGCCTAGAATTCCTACACTTTTGATCCTTAGAACCTATTTGGCGCTTAGGCTTTCGCCCCAAGATCCTGGACTGTCTAACTAGTCTACGTCAGGGATCCAGAGCAATGTTGTTTGAGGAGGATAACAGTCGAAAATTTTGGTCAATCATATCTCACTTCTTCTTAATTGGCAGTTCATATGTGTCACACACACACACACACACACACACACACACACACACACACACACACACACACACACACACACACACACACACACACACACACACACACACACACACACACACACACACACACACACACACACACACACACACACACACACACACACACACACACACACACACACACACACACACACACACACACACACACACACACACACACACACACACACACACACACACACACACACACACACACACACACACACACACACACACACACACACACACACACACACACACACACACACACACACACACACACACACACACACACACACACACACACACACACACACACACACACACACACACACACACACACACACACACACACACACACACACACACACACACACACACACACACACACACACACACACACACACACACACACACACACACACACACACACACACACACACACACACACACACACACACACACACACACACACACACACACACACACACACACACACACACACACACACACACACACACACACACACACACACACACACACACACACACACACACACACACACACACACACACACACACACACACACGAGAACCAGCCATCAAAAACGAGAAATACCTACACCGTCGTGTTCAGCACATCGAGTTATGTACGAAAATATGGTAAATTTTAACTTTTACCCGGATTTAGAGGTGTTCTGGGCCACTTTTGTCATGCTCAGACATGTTAATGGCCGACTGTTGTTTTCATCACAGTCGGAATGAATAAGATAGGCCTATGATTACAGGAGTGTATAAAAGGAAGGAGACGGGCAGGATCTTACTATATATAAAGCGCAGACCCCCCCATCGCCGCGCGAGGGATGACAGGTCACGCTGTCATTGATCCACTCGCCTCGCCCCACCTCTTTTGCCCGCCGCCACGGGCTCATTTGCGAAAATTGACACGCCCAATGACACGCCCATGTATATGTACGTGTACAACCTGCATCTAATTTGCAATGAAAACGGAATATCTTGGATCTTTAAAGCAGAATGGGAGAACTACTGATGAAGCGAGTGTGATTTCGCAATCAGAGCCGTGAATCATCCAAACACAGCAGAGTTGTACGGAAATTTTCGCTGCACTCCTTCTAAAGCATCAAGTAGTAATAGCAATTGGAAATTAACGGTCAGGGGAACAAATGATACACTCGATGAGCATAATATTGCGCTTACAAAATAGGAATAGAACATTTACGCAGTTTATTCCTGTTGAAAGCTAATTGTGCCCGAACAATAAGAATTTCGACTTTCAGCGCTATCCCAAATGAAAACGACTTGACCACGTGAGGATTTGTGTTGCTACTCATACAACGGACCATGTAGAAGCTCTTCATATTGACCTACCTACAAACCGTTTACGAGCTACGCAGCTTCGCAGAAAATCACTGTCATCCGCGAGGCGCGGCGATTTTCTTGAGTTAACCTAGCCCGGAGGTAACGTGGCAGACGGGTCCGAGTCAGAGCGCCGCGAAGCGGCGCTCTGGCTCGGGGTTCTTTTTTTTTCAGAGTTACCCTAGCCCGGAGGTAACGTGGCACACGGGTCCGAGTCAGAGTGCAGCGAAGCGGCGCTCTGGCTCGGGGTTCTTTTTTTTTCAGAGTTAACCTAGCCCGGAGGTAACGTGGCACACGGGTCCGAGTCAGAGCGCCGCTTCGCGCCGCTCTAGCTCGGTACCTTTATAACGAAGATGAGGAACGAGGCGGACGAGGAATGATGCGGATGGGGATTAGGGTATAGTGTATGTTAGAGGTGCGCCGGCGGTGTGATAAGGATCCTCCGGCGCCCATAAGCAGGGAGACGCATGGATTCGGGTACAACGGCGTGATAAAGGTGCGCCGGCGTCCGGACGATCAGGCTGGTAATTCATAATATCAGGATGGTGAAAGGGCAGTGGGCTACTGGTTCGCGATTCTTTTGGTGATTTTAAACCCCAAGACGGTGACGATCACTCGTTCAGGATATAGTGGAACCTAAACCGGATCTTTCCATTCGGACATTAAAAGCAGCCATGGACGTTCGCTACACTACAGTTTCAGAACATTTGACTTCAGTCGACATGAGAAGAAAAGTACAGAAGTGAACACTCAGTAATGTCGCCAACGACCTGCATCTCATCCTCTGTGAATCTTTTGCAGCCTAATTCTTCGCTTAAAAACGACCCATTTCTAGCCTGTGGAATTAGTGTAAAAAGAGCATGGTTCCTGCACGATAACCAGGGAGCGCGATTCTCTGTGGGTAGGGAAGTTTCGCCAGCTTTCAGTTTTCTGAGATCTTCACCTTATTGGAGTTGTATCAGGATTTTGGTTGTGCTGTAAGAGTGTGATTCACCACAGCCTTCTCAAGACAATCATTGAGAGCAGGGTTCTAGTATCGTAGTTTCGAGATGATGGCCGAAAATCAACTGCAGATGTGGTCGGCAGTGGTGAACAGAAGCAAGGAGGTTTACCCTGCTCCAGGGTAGCGCTAGGCTTCACGCTTCAAAACTCACCCGGTAAAACTGAAGCAGTAAGGCTTCGGGCTTCTCGTTCATTCTCAGGCCTTCCTCTTCCTGAGTGTTATTTTTTTTCGAGCTACAGATGTAAACCTGCTACAACAGCAGATTGCTGATTTAGAGTACGCTGAAATTGAAATTGAAATTTTCCAAAAGTTCGCATATTCTTGCCATCTCAGTTTTTATTGTAGAGGCATTAGAGGCATATATGTATTTCTGAAGGACTGTTAGGAATGGTCTAAAGAATTAAACAGGTGCTAAATTGATGAACAAAGTTGTGGTTGAGCCGAAGTTTGAAGTGGAGTGTCCATTTCGGCGATTAATTCCGCAACATCCTGATAAGATGTGTGGTGGATTAAAAGATGGCATTTCCTGGTGAAAATAATTGGCGTATAGGAATCCTACAAGTAAGTCAAATACGTAGATATGCAAAAGCTACACCATATTTTGAAAATGAAGCAATAACACTGTCTTGAATTCTTCTAGGAAAGGATCATTATTCATGGTTTTTCCTCGAAAAAGAAGAAGTTGTATGATTTCTTGTGCATATTATCGGCTCCGTTCCTTTCCCAGTCAATGTGAGTGTAGTGTTCTAAATCAATTATAGCCCAAAACCAGTGAGTGATATTGTTGCCAGAAGTGTAGAAGGCAAAATTGTCTCGGACAACTTCATTCACATACTATGCATTGATGCACCTGTGCCTTTATACTTTTGAGTAGAAGAGCTGAATACTGTCAGCCTCAAGTAAAAGAAGAACAAAACAACAGCTGACCCCAAACTAACCAAAGAGGCTGTTGCAGGGAGAGTTCAGAGTATGTCTTTTATGTCGTCAAGGTAATGACATTGATCGTCCATGTCATACTCCATCTTCTTGGAAAGCTCGATAAAGCCTGCGTCGTAGTACCTAGTCACTTTGCTTCCTCCAACGACGTAATTCTTTGGAATTAAGATGCGTTTCTTGTTCCAGCACCAACGCTAAATAGATGTTTCAAAGTAGAATACATGAGTACAGCAAAATTGTCAGGAGAATGGAGGTGTCTCATACTCAGACACTCGAACCGTGCGAGCGCTCCGCATTCAGGGCTGACCGTGCGAGCGCTGCACCTAATTTTGTGGGCGGAGCCTCTAACCGTGCGAGCGCTGCACCTTAATTTGTGGGCGGAGCCTCTCACCATGCGAGCGCTGCTTGCAAATGATGCGGGAGAAGTGGAATGTACTATTTCTTTTATTCCCATTTCTGAGATCGGCGGCTTATCGGACAGGCCTGCTTTGAGTCCAATCAACGACAGCAGCTA
The DNA here is from genome assembly GCA_037903475.1 of Ancylostoma caninum. Lineage (NCBI taxonomy): Eukaryota > Metazoa > Nematoda > Chromadorea > Rhabditida > Ancylostomatidae > Ancylostoma > Ancylostoma caninum. The sequence continues at coordinate 586,014 of JBAJFG010000615.1, read as the reverse complement.
GGAAGATGGGTTTTCCATTTATGGTCCCCCTTGTGCAATTGTAACCTGTTTTTGCATTTTTATTGAATTTGCCTTCTTATATTACTTCTTACTTAACTTCTCACCTTGGGGCTCTAGTTGGGAGTAAAAGAAAGTATCAAGTATTATATGTGATTCTCCTCAGAACTTAATTCTATGTCCAGCTGTCATCTGCGCAACATCTATTTTTTCAATCGGACATAACACCCTTATTTCTACGTTTTGATTGTGGCAAAATCCCACCGATTTTGGGAAAACTTATCTCTGGAAGTATCAGCGGGTATTCTCGGAGTGATTTTGCTCAGAGAAGAATTCGAGCCACAATTGCACGCTATATGTGAACACTGCCTTGCAAGACTTAAAATGCATCTTGCTAAATCCATCTTTAGGTCTGGGACTATGTCCCGTACCCGACTTACCCTCATCGATATAGGTGAAGGTTCCCTACCTGGACAGCATCGGATGTGATGATGGGCTGAGGTACGTCTCAGCTTATCGCACCTCTGACAGCAGAGTGATCGAGCCTGTGTTATTTCGCGCATGACTCATCCGTTTCACACTGTCATAGGGCTGTGGCATTCGAGGGAAATGGTTTCATGAGGAATTGAAAGAAATAAGAGAAAAAAGAAGAAAAGTGAGTAAAGGGGCTTTCATACATTTGCCGCGGCGGCGCCGCCGCCGCCGCGGCAAAAGTGGGTGCGCGGCAAAAGTTGCCGCCGAGCGGCATGCCGCGCTTTCACACAAACGTCGCCCAGCGACAAAATACCCCCTCGACCATTCCTTGCCGCTTGCCGCTGAGCGACGTCGCCGGGCGGCGCCGCGGCAAAAAAGTAAACAAGCTCTTGTCGCGGCGACGTCGCCGCGGCGCCGCCGCCGCGACGTCGCCGGCCTATGCTTAACCATGGGCGACTGCCGCCGCGGCAAATGTATGAAAGCCACTTAAGATGCACTCATATTCATTCTCGCACCGTCCGAGCGCACGCCGATTGCGGGCCGTAAAGTCTCTGCAGGTCGCTTGTAGCGGATGAGGGAGCGCTTATGAGATTTACCGTGTTTCGCGAGTCGCAAACAGTTCTCGTTTTGTGCATGACCAATCCAAAGCAGTGACTCAAGACACGTGGAAAACCGTACGAGCGCTCAGCAATGACCGTGCGAGTGCTCTTCAATGAACGTACCAGAAGCGCTAACGGGGAGCGCTCAGACGGTCATTGCTGAGCGCTCGGACGGTCATTGCTGAGCGCTCGGACGGTCATTGCTGAGCGCTCGGACGGTCATCGCTGAGCGCTCGCACGGTTCCATATCTGAGACCGTACCACCCGCGCTGGCGAGAAGCGCTCGGACGGTCACTGCAGAGCGCTCGCACGGTTCGAATGTCTGAGTAGAAACAACGAGCTCGGATTTACGATTACCTTTTTCGTTGACAGCATAAAAAAAGATAGTATAAAAATATATGCGCGAGGAGGTAGAATTGGTGGTCACGAGGGTGTGCTACACGTTTCTCAACTCATTTCAAAATTTGGCTCTCTATAGTTCAACCTTCTTAGTTCACGTCCACTGAATTTTTTGCAGTCTTCGAAAGTTTCTTTTCTATTAGAAAACTTCAAGTCACGCTGTAGTGACCATGAATGCCTATCACCTGGTGTCATCTATCAGGGACAGTTCCAGCACTGCGGGATCAGTAATCATGTTAATACAGGTCGAAGAATTCATCAGTCACTGATCAAAAAGTCGTCCGAGTTGGCGAAGTGCTGCCCGATCAGGGAGAACCTCAGCAATAAACAAGGTGTTATTTAGAGAGCCCCCTTCATGTGCCACCTCATCGCGGTGAAGGGGTGAACATCTACCAGAGTTCATCTCTGGGAGATGGCCAACGGCACAAACGGCCACGCAGTTCAGAACCGCACTACTTGTAGTGCGTGAACGGGCGACCCTTGGATAGCTCCGGCAAGGCACTCCAGGGGTAACCAGGCCACCAGAAAAGCCACGACATCCGCAACAGAGAGAAAACCGGCCCGAAATCGGACATGCTCTCCCACGGCGCCCGGAGATACCCCTGCCAAGGACGGAAGAGGAAAGGGACGGGGCGCCACTGGAAATCCCGATAAACGATTTGGACAATGCTTGGACATCTGCACATACAATTGCCGGTCAGCCGCATCCGACGCAGACTTGAGAACTCTTCTCCACATATCTAAGAGGCTCAGGTACGATGTCATATGTCTGCAAGAGACGAAAACGAAAACCCCGTATGCAAGAAGAATGGAAAGCGGAGAACTGATTATAATGGGGCAAAAGATTGATGCGAAGAACGTTGGGGGGGGGGTCGGTTTCTTGATCCACCCAAGAGTACAGCCCAGCATTCATTCGCACGAAATTCTGAGTCCGCGTATTGCTGTGCTACGATTACGAACGACGAAGAAAGCGACCATCACCATTGTAAACTGCTACGCTCCTAACTCTGTTGCCAGCGAAGAGGACAAAGACAACTTCTACTCTGAGCTGGAAGCAGTAGTTAAGAAGGAAAAGTCATACTACAAATACATATGCGGGGTTTTCAACGCCCTTGTAGGAAATGGAAGCGACGGAAACTGGAGACTAGGTCGACATGGAAATGAAGCTAGGAACGACAATGGCTTTCGTCTATTAGATCTGATGTCTTGTTGCAACCTGTTTCATGGAAACTCCATCTTCGAGAAGCCTCAACACAGACGGTGGACCTGGGAAAGTCCTAACGGACAAACTCATTCAGAGCTAGACCACATCCTCACGAACCGAAGATGGAGCCTGATGGACACTTCAGTAGTACCCTCTTTTGACACCGGATCCGACCACAGACTGCTACGGGCCAAGATACGACTCAGCGATCGCATATTCAAAAGAGACACACATCGTGGAGAAAGGAGGGATCCCACAGAAGACTATGAAGAATTAGCGAAAGGGCTGATATTTTGTGCTAAAGCAGCTATGATGAACTACAAGCAGAGAGGAGAAAGGCTTAACCCAAAGGCCAAACAATTGCTGCGCCGTAGAGGCGAAGTCAAAAGAGATCAGGCAGCGACGCATTTGGAGAAAGTTGTCATCAATAAAGCCTGTCGCGCGGCCATGAAGGAATCCCTTAGAGAGCACCGCAAAAATAAGCTACTTTCGACAGCCGCTCAGAGGAAAAGCCTGAAACGATGCCGACGAGAACTCTCGGACTATTCTGCTGTGACCACGTGCCTGAAAGACAAACAGGGAATACCCAAAACGACGAGGACGGACATGGAACGCATTGTAACGGACTTTTATACAAATCTGTACCGCTCAACAACGGTTGTCCCAAGACGCCCATCCCCCACAGAAGAAAAGCCACCACCCATTCTGGTCTCGGAAGTGAGAATTGCAATTCAATCGCTGAGAAAAGGGACGGCCCCAGGACCCGATGGCATTACAGCGGACTTGCTTAGAGTCGGAGGATATACAATGCATAAACTCTTAGCAGATCACTTTACCTCCTATCTCGAAGCTGGCCATTCTAGCCTTGCTTGCAAATTCTTAATCCCGCACCTACATGTAAAGCTAATTTCCGATGCAGTGATAATACCTACTCTTTTTTGTCACATTTCTTACACACCTATGGACCCGTTATGAACAGCCCACAGAGAGGAAGAAGAGATAGTCGACTGAGACACGAATGAGCGCGTAGCGTGATCCTACTCCATCGGCAGACAGGCATCTTGGCGCTTATCCCACTGTTGGGCCAGGGCAGACCCATCCTCCATTAGTGGATTTTTATCCTGGCGTTCTTCTCGCTACTGGGCCAGCGCAGACCCGATCCATCGGTGGTACTCCTATCCCGGCGCTTTCTCCACTAATCGGCCGCCAGTCTCCATCCATGCACCCGTATCCTGGCGCTTTCTCCAGTATTGGGCCAGAACAGACCCGATCCCCATCCGTGGACTCGTTGCCTGGCACTTCCTCGTTAATGGGCCCCTGCAGACCCAATCTCTATCGATGGACCCGTACCCTGCCATTTTCCAGTGTTGGGCCACGGCGGTTTCTTTCTCGATCGGTGGACACCTATCATGATGTTTTTCTGGACTACGGGGCCCCGGCTCATCTGTCCTTGGAAAGTTTGATCAACTGCACAAGTTGCACAACTGATTTCAGAGAATGTCACAACAGCTTATGATGACGCGTTCTTCATCCTGTGTATTTGATTGTATTTTTTAAAAACAGGCGGATCCTCAAGCTGCATAACCCCCAAGGGACCTCAAAGAAAAGTGTGCAAGGAGCATATCCCAAGCGAGGACATCAAGTGAATCCTTCGATACATCCCCCACGGTATGCACACTTCGTTTCGAAGTGATTATCCTCCGCTGTTCCAAAGTTGAGTGAAGTCAACAACAAAGCTCCAGCAGAGGGGCGACTCTGCTCCGTACATTGCTGCTACGCATCGTCAAATCGTTGTAAACATTGTCTCGCCTGGAGGGCTCGAGACTGCTAAACGGTGGTCCCGCCGCGAAATCCCGAATGCACCCGGCTTCCACTACGTCTATGCACCTATGACGAAACATCGGCCGAATGTCCCATCAGCTTCGCATCCTCGCGAGGCACAGTCTATAACTGAGTCTCACGGCGAGCGTATGCGATCACGTGCTGTCCCCCTACGTCTGCGCTCTAGAAAATTTTGTTGCACTACCATGATTTATATAAGAGGATATATATATATATATATATATATATATATATATGCGCCCCCCCCCCGAGAATGGGTCGCCAAATTTTCGAAATTACTTTACAATACAAATAAAAATCTTGTGTTAGTTTATTTTTAATTGTTTATTTTTATTATTATTTTTAATATATTTTTATTTATTGTTTATTATTATAATTAATATTATTATTAATTTTATTTTCCGTATGGGTCCCCAAAACGGCGGAGACCCCACTTTTCTTCCCACGCCCCCCCTCCCGCCCACTTTCTGCGTCCGCCACTGATATATATATATCAGTGGCGGACGCAGGGGGGGGGCGCCCCGAGAATGGGTCGCCAAATTTTCGAAATTACTTTACAATACAAATAAAAATCTTGTGTTAGTTTATTTTTAATTGTTTATTTTTATTATTATTTTTAATACATTTTTTATTTATTGTTTATTATTATAATTAATATTATTATTAATTTTATTTTCCGTCTGGGTCCCCAAAACGGCGGAGACCCCACTTTTCTTCCCACGCCCCCCCTCCCGCCCACTTTCTGCGTCCGCCACCGCCACTGCGGATATATATATATATATATATCAGTGGCGGACGCGGGCCCCCCCCCCCGAGAATGGGTCGCCAAATTTTCGAAATTACTTTACAATACAAATAAAAATCTTGTGTTAGTTTATTTTTAATTGTTTATTTTTATTATTATTTTTAATATATTTTTTATTTATTGTTTATTATTATAATTAATATTATTATTAATTTTATTTTCCGTCTGGGTCCCCAAAACGGCGGAGACCCCACTTTTCTTCCCACGCCCCCCCTCCCGCCCACTTTCTGCGTCCGCCACTGATATATATATATATATATATATATATATATATATATATATATATATACCAGTCTGGCTGTCCGGCTGACGCCGGACTTCCAGACTTCTGTTGATGCTCGCTTCGCTCGCATACTGCACGTTGAAAGCAATCACAAAAGTGAAAATGGATTGATAAAACCTGTATCCTTCCACGCCGTTCTATCGCTATCCTGAGGAGCCCTCGATCCCGTAGATGGCAGCTTTCCCCCACTTGAACAAGGTTATGCCCTCCCATATAAGCGAAGTTAGTGGCCGTGAAGAATTGAGTGCAACCAATTGAGTGCAAATGTTATCTTGAAATGATTTAGACTCAACCTGTTGTTGTGGTAATTCAAGTGATTAGGGTCCACCGGTGTATATAAACGGAAAGGAGAGAGTGGTTCATTCAGACACAAACGGAACGGGAAGAAAACACGGATACGAAAGGAAACAATGTACATCTAGGTGACTTAGATGGGAGGGTCCAGGGTAAGCGTACCCCTTATGCAGAAATTGGGACGGCTGCGCACCCCCCACCGTTGGACCCGACTCCAGGCGTTTTCCCACTTTTCGACGCCGGCGCACCCTTAGCTCACGGTTGGACCCGACTCCAGGCGTTTCCCCACTTTCCGACGCCGGCGCACCCTTCTCACACCGCTGGACCCGACTCCAGGCGTCTCCCCACATTCCGACGCCAGCTCACCCTTATCACACCGCTGGACCCGACTCTAGGCGTTTCCCCACTTTTGGACGCCGGCGCACCCTTATCACACCGTTGGACCCGACTCCAGGCGTTTCCCCACTTTTGGACGCCGGCGCACCCTTATCACACCGCTGGACCCGACTCCAGGCGTTTCCCCACATTTGGACGCCGGCGCACCCTTATCACACCGCTGGACCCGACTCCAGGCGTTTCCCCACTTTCCGACGCCGGCGCACCCTTCTCACACCGCTGGACCCGACTCTAGGCGTTTCCCCACTTTCCGACGCCGGCGCACCCTTATCACACCGCAGGACCCGACTCTAGGCGTTTCCCCACATTTGGACGCCGGCGCACCCTTATCACACCGCTGGACCCGGCTCTAGGCGTTTCCCCACTTTTCGACGCCGGCGCACCCTTCTCACACCGCTGGACCCGACTCCAGGCGTTTCCCCACTTTCCGACGCCGGCGCACCCTTCTCACACCGCTGGACCCGACTCCAGGCGTCTCCCCACATTCCGACGCCAGCTCACCCTTATCACACCGCTGGACCCGACTCTAGGCGTTTCCCCACTTTTGGACGCCGGCGCACCCTTATCACACCGTTGGACCCGACTCCAGGCGTTTCCCCACATTTGGACGCCGGCGCACCCTTATCACACCGCTGGGCCCGACTCCAGGCGTTTCCCTACATTTAGACGCCGGCGCACCCTTATCACACCGTTGGACCCGACTCTAGGCGTTTCCCCACTTTCCGACGCCGGCGCACCCCTATCACACCGCTGGACCCGGCTCTAGGCGTTTTCCCACTTTTCGACGCCGGCGCACCCTTATTACACCGCTGGAAAAACCTCAACTTATATCAAAAAAAGTTTTAGAAAAAAGCCGCAATATACACCAATCCAAGGGATTTTTGTGCGGCAAAGATGGAGTAATTCTGGGTTACCTTATTATTCAGTAGAAGCTCTCAATGCTACTAGATGGAAGTGAGCGAAAAGCACTTCACTCTGAAAAATCGAACATTTCTGAGCTTTGAACGCCGGAAAAGGGGCATAAATTTACAAATTAACCATGCTTGATCTCATACAAAGTAGTGTCCAATTCTAGGCCACACTTTTTGCCGGTGAATGCGGGTTAAGAGGTGTAAGTACATACGCATACAGCTGACCTGGGCTCCACCTCCTTGACCAGGTTCCACCGGTGGCCAGTCGTGCCGACAACAAAGTCTAATGAAAAAGAGATGTATATGCACCTTCAGTTTCAGCACTACATATACCTTCAATTTCAACAATGCAGCGTATTGGATGTGCTCCATATTCCAAGCTAAGGGTGTGGGTCATGGTGAGACAAAACGGGGTGGGAATGATTCTGTGATTCCCCATCCCTTGAATGTCCCAATCACAGAAGCAAGTCCCGTTTCACCTTATAATGACCCACACCCACAAGCAGGAAAATGCGGGCACCTTCACTTTTTTATAGGTAGTTTGACTTACGTCCGAAATAATAAAAAATACAATCACGCGTCAAGTGCAAAGCTGGCTGTGCAATCTACACCCAGTACATTGAATCAAGGCAATATCGTCTATAAGCGTCATTTATAGTGCGTCGGAATCCGATCCCGTCGGATAACAAAAGGTACGTATCGATCCTCGTCGGAATCCGACGCATCGGAGTCCGACGACGACGCCTGTTTTTACTCCGTCGGAACGATTTGCCTCCGAATCGTCGTCGGAGTCCGACGTCGCATCGGATCCACTAGTGGCTCCGATGCGACGTCGGACTCCGATGCATCAATCGATAGGACCTCGTGGGGCGAATTTTGTCAGCTGTTTTCACCTTATTTTCGTTATTTTCTTTTGTTTTTTCTTTCTTGTCACTAACTATCATTTATTCTCCAAATAGCTAGTCCTAAAACCTATCGTATACTTCATTACATCAGCTCCATGTTGTAGTAATTGCATAATTGGAAGAGTTTTTGCCCTCGACCGCTGTTATCATGTATCCTATCATTTCTTTTCGAATGGTTGACGTACTATTAAACAATAAGCACATCATAGTTGTTAGAAGGTAGAAAACTGCATGGTATTCAATGCAAGTAGAGCATTTATGTGTACATGTATGTGCCCCACTACCACAATGCTCTTTTGAATTTATATCCAACGGTCTCTAGGAGGTGCGGTGAAGAGGACAATGTGCTAGAATGCTAACATGTTGTGTTTATGGTTAATTTATTGTAAAGTGAGGCTCAGCGAGCAGTCAAAACTAAAATGTGTGGTGTTTAGCATATGATGTTATTTATGTGGAAGATTACAATAAAATTCTTGAGGTTGAAGAGAATTTGCAAAAGCTGAGAACTCCAAAAACCAAAGAAAAAGGTCAGAAACCGATAAATACAGCTTGATTTGCAAAGAGAACATGCGAAATTCATGGATGGAAACAGCTGATCCGAAATCGTGTGCTTACGGACTATAAACAAAGCCACGACGCGTCGTTCCGATTTCGTATCCGACCGTCGCAGCCCACATCCGATGCGAATCGGACTCCGACGCACTATAAATAACGCTATAGCCTGTCCGAAACGACGAGTCTGCCCATGCATGTGGGGAGCGAGAAGCTGCCACGTTTGCCAGCGCTCCTCGTCATCATCCCTGATCTGCGTATCACGTTTCATCGTTATCTTCATGTTATTGACCATGATTTTGCTGTGACGTGGACGACGTGGCAGCCAACAGCATCCGTCCCAGCCGCGCCGCCCCTCGATCTACGCGTGCGTGGGCGGACCGCGGATCGAAAGGCGGCGCGGCTGGGACGGATGCTGTTGGCTGCCACGTCGTCCACGTCACAGCCAAATCATTGGTCAATACCATGAAGATAACGATGAAACGTGATACGCATGCCAGGGATAGTGACATGGAGCGCCGGCAAACGTGGCAGCTTCTCGATCCCAGCGTGCGTGGGCGGACTCGTCGTTTCGGACAGACTACACTTGAAATTAACGATACAGGGTGTTTTTCCGGGAGTAAAATAGGTGCAACTGCGGACCCAGTACAAAGGCTACGTGCGAATCAAGCCCCGGCACGAGCCTGTATTAGGGTCGTAGCCAAAACGAAGCCCCCTTTGAAAAATGCAGATTTTACGAAGCCCCCTCTGAAAATAACAATAGATAGAAGGGAATGACCGCATCCATTGATAGCAATTCTACAAGAATTCTCCGTGATTGCAACTAAAGCAATTAGTAGCAATTAAAGGACGATAACCCATTGTGAAACCACAAAACAACTGCAATAACCAGTGTAAACCGACAAAACATAACTATAATTCTTTACCAAGAGCAACCAATGAGTGGACCATTCCACACTGCGGCAGAAATTATACTGACGGAATCAGGAAACGATAAGGTCGACATTGGTCGCCAAAAGCCGAACAGAACAACAAACTAATCGAGAATAAAGGAATAAAAACTCTGGAAAAAGTAGAGACCAAACTAATGACAGTAGCCTTCGTAGAAAAAAAAGGACCGAGGCTTTCAAAGGGGCTTTCAAATGATTCCAACTCCCGCGCTGGGTCGATTGGGTCGGCGTTCTGCTTTGGAGCGCGGCTAAACGGCTTGCCAATGTTCCTTGGAGCGAGCGGAGAAGGACAAATACTCGGAAGATAGGAGATGATAAGTGATAGTATGTGAGGCGTATGAAAGCACATACCTCCAAGTATAGGGTACATGGTAGGGGGTTGGTAACTTATGTGTTTGAATAGGGACATTATGCCCCCGACAGGCTCAGCTTGTAGCCCAGCCTGTCGAAAATAGGCTGGTCCCTTTACCGAGCATACAATTCCTGGATTCACATAAGTTTTGTGATCTGACATCATAGATTTATTTTGAGTGCTATGACGCTTCTTAACCCCAAATTTGGTGTCAATCGGTTGAGTCTCGACTCAACGGGAGAGCCTTGCAACCACTCAGACTCAGAATGTGAGCGTATACTTTTCTAGTTCACATAAGTTTGGATTGTCTCTCCCAAGATCTTCTAGTGTTCCCTTAGTTCTCATCTCACTGAAGATTCCAGCTCAATCCATGCAGACTCCGCGGCGCAGGAGTCGTTTAAGTCCTCCGGATTATGGGAACCTGTACATGATCTGCTCCAATCGAACTTTTCAACATCGATCGCCGCAATTGCTCTGCTAAAGCTACGAGCAGTTCTTTTGCGAGCCTTTTTCGTCTTTCATCGCCTTTATCAACGCATTTCTTTTCTTTGGACCAACGAACACCTCAAAGTTTTTCTGGGGCTAGGCCCCGAACCCGTACGAAGCCCCTTTTGCTTTCCGACCCTTTTACGAAGCCCAGCTTGCCCACCGACAAGCTGCGCTGGGGCCTGGTGCGAATTGCTGGAACCTCCGCTCTCACGTGGTCTTTCGACTGAGAATTTGATCTATTGGAATGGATCGCGATTTTACTCCCGGAAAAACACACTGTACAGTTGAATTGATCATCGCAGTGTTTGAAAAGGCATTCGGCTACTCCCTTCCATGCGCGTTAGCAGCGCTCCCCGGTGAATTTCACGCGCCATTCCATATCTATTGCATCGGCGCCATTCTGTGTAATTTAATAACAACTCTAACATGGAACTCATGAGCAGTGGTGACGTCACCAAGAAGGAGGTCTATCGGATCGAAAGTGATGTCTCGGCACGTATTAGCACTGCTCAGGTACGCAGCAATCAATAGTAACGACCTTGATGAGTGTCTCAATGTTCCTTCTGAATTCCAGGTGATAGTTTCTCTCAGTGGTGCAGTTCGACAACTAATAGATAACTCGCTCGACGCATCAGCGCAGTCTGTAGGTGAGTATGTCCTATAGAATGATCTTGGTATTATTAGAGGCAGCACTTACGGAGATTTTCACTGAATTGCACATAGGGAATTGCCACCTATCAGGAGACATATTGCAGTAGAAGCTAACGTCAACATGGTGTTTTCCGTCGTCCGTCGCGCCAGCTTGCGCTTACGCGGTCTCGTGCAAAGTCTGTCCGGAACGACGAGTCCGCCCACGCACGCGGGGATCGAGAGGCGGCGCGGCTGGGACGGATGCTGTTGGCTGCCACGTCGTCCACGTCGCAGCCAAATCATTGGTCAATACCATGAAGATAACGATGGAACGTGATACGCAGATCAGGGATGATGACGTGGAGCGCTGACAAGCGTGGCAGCTTCTCGATCCCCGCCTGCGTGGGCGGACTCGTCGTTTCGGACAGACTATACTTAGTAGAGATTATTCCTACATATTTAATTCGGCTCCTTGGCAAATGCCAAGGCTGGCAGCGCTCATCGCTGGGCCCATCTACTCAGGAGCGCTGCGGTCTATCGAACACTGTGTTGGGGAAGAGTTTGGAATAGGCTGCTGGTACAGTTGAGCGACTTTCCGTCCCCTACCAGTGCTGTATTATTCTGTCAGTGTTCTACCCTTGTCTTTATCGCACTGTGGGCATTCCGACTTGGTGCCATGAGTTTGCATTTGCTAATTTGTTCAAGGATTCTCAGCACAGATTCTAGATTTTAGCACGCTCACGTTCAGTCTGGTACTTAGTTGGAATGCCCACAACGCGATAAAGACAGGAATAGAACACTGACAGAATAATGGAGCATAGGCCAACGACGGAAATGTCTTCAACCGAACCAGCTATCTATTCCAAACTCTTCCCCAGCGCAGTGTTCGAAGGACCATAGTGTTCCGGAGAGATGGGCACAGCGATGAATGCTCCCAGCCTTAGCATTTGCCAAGGAGCCGAATTAAATATGGTCTATTAGCTCACAGTTGGCGCCTGATCTGACATTGTCTGCAATTACGACTTTGCCTGCAGAATGCGTCTGGAAGGATATTTTAGCGGATGGCAGTGGGGAAACATAAGAATGGAAGGAACCACACCATATGGATATCAAAAAAGTGCAAAAAATGGATCGGTTAGCCGAAAAATGGTGAAGTCGTAGTTGCGGACAAAGTCGGATCGGGCGCCCTCTGTGAGCTGACAGACTGTATGTAGGAATAGTCTCTACTGTTGTACTTCCCTTACAACCGCGGCATATGGTGGAATCTCTGAGAAGAAGATTTTTGTGAGTGCTGCCTTTGAAGGAAATGTTTAAGAAGTGTTGACATTGTTGGTGTTACCTCCCCTTTTTCAGAAATCCGGGCAAAAAACAATGGGTTTGAAAGTGTGGAGGTCATTGATGATGGTACTGGCATTGGTGCCGACAGTTTTGCATCGCTTTGTGAGTTCCTAATATAGTTCATAAGGGCTAATGGGATTAGTATGATCTTGCCGATTTCCGCCATGCTTCCCCCCCCCCCCCTCCCATCGCTTTCCCTTGCCTGCATATCACGGCCTGCCGTTATCTTTTTTGTTGATCGGAATAACGATATGGATAAAGGGTAAGAGCATTCCTAGACCTGATTGGTGATCGTCGTGGACGCCACATGGACAACGCGAGAGGGGACATTTTAGAATGGGAATTGATGGTAACAGATGAGAACTTATGTGACATGGCGATCAGTAGCCATCGTTTCTACTACCACAATACTTGTCCTTTTGGGTCTACCTTCGTGAAATACAGGGATCGAGCATCGATGTCAAGCCAAGGATATGCAATGTGGCAATCGATATCTATCGTTCCCACCATTCTTACCTCTTCTATAGCTGAATTTATTCTCTTCATGGAAACACGGTCACTGTGAAGAAAATGAATGAAGATTATGAAAACAAGATGTTACAACTTCTCATATCTTATCACACAATTCGTGTGGAGGAAGCGTAGTAGCAGCTGTACGAAAATGAATGTGGCTGATCGTTTGCGATGACAGCGTCGCTGTGAAGTATGTTATAGGCCTAACAGTAACAAAAACCGCAAGAGTTCATCTCACTCAACCATTTTAAACTAACGAAAAGGTAATGATAAGATTTTCCAAAGGGAATTGGTTTGCCAACGTTGATGTCTTGGTTAGACATATTCAGGTAAGCCACATTCAACTTCTAAGCTCACTGGAATCAATGACTTCAGTACGTTGTCCACCCTTGGATTTCGTGGCGAGGCTCTGAACGCCCTCTGTGCGCTCGCGTAAGTGGATTCACGTATTTTTACATGTTTCATGTCAAAAGGACAATTTATACTAAATGTATGCATCAGGTAATTGCTATAGTGCTCGACGAGTATAGCACCTAGTATCGCAGTCATCAAAAAATGGCGATTTCCAGTCACCAAGGACTGGCGATTGCCATTCGCTAAGGACTCTTCACTGTCCAAGATTGAGATTCATTTCAGATCTCTGACTGTGATCACAAGAGATCGGTCAGCATCAGTTGGATCCAAGCTACGTTTCGACCACAGTGGTAATATTGTTGACCAGTCATCTGTTGCTAGATCGGTTAGTGACTTTCGAAATACTAATAACTGTTGATAGTAGATGTTATTGGTAATAATAGTAGGTTTTCCGACAACGCGTAGTCTCATAGTGTCGCGGCCGCAGAATCGGGTCCGAGACAAGAGGTGCGCTCGCTCGTTAGCTGGGTCATGTCGCACCTCGACCGCACCTTCCCACAGGCAGAGGCAGCCATGGCTACAGTATCCATCTGCCTCTGAACCCTTCACAGCTATAGCGGACAGCCAGTTAGACAATTCGTACGTATCGTCGCGCGCGATGGACCATTGTTGCAGTAGTAGTACATACTAGTTAATATGGAAAGGAATTAGTTCGCACAGAACGTTTTTTTTTATATCTCAACGCAAGTGAATTAGTATAAAAAACCAAGATTAAGCTCTCAATCATTGGCCTGATGCTTTGAGTCACGGGGGTATCAAAAAGATTCCGGCCTAGATCACTTATAGATTAGCTACTGCAGTGAAATTTTAAGCGAATAGACAGAGATCCTTTGAAGTTCTTTCCATCTTGTCAATTTATCTAATTCAATAGGTTTCATGGTGGTTTTCATCACGTGAGCAGAAATACCTCACGTAGACGCTTTTTGCTTTCTTTTTCTGATTCCGCTGAAGTGCCTCTTCAAACTTTGTTTTCAACTTAATCATTGGTCTTGTAGATCTGCCTGACTTCACTCACTACTCTGTGCTTAGGACGTCAAATCTTGGCACGGAATTTGCTACCTGTTACAGAACAAAAAAAACGCTAGAGAATGTCTTTTTCGTTGAGAAAAGCTTCCAAGACTTTTCATCTGTTCAACTGATATCTCGACTGTTAAAATGCAACATCGAGAAGATTATGGAGACTGCGTAGTCTAAAACTTTGCCTAGAAAGTAAAAGAAAGGGAGCTTCGGGTAGATCCTTACACATTCGCTGCTCTCAGAACCAATCTTTCTTATTCAAGTTTTATGTCGTTGGAATTTTCTTTGGTGGAGCTTGAGTTCATCAGTCATTGAGGGGTGCTTGCGAAAGTGACTTAGCACTACGGAAAACATCAACTTTGCCTATAGCATATCCTTAGGAAGGAATATTTCCTGCGAGCGAAGAACTAGGGCGTGGGGGATCACCTGATAACACTTCAAGACAAATTAGTTAGTCATAGACGTGCTCTTCGAGTTTCGATTACACAGTCGCAAAATATGAATGATGTTCAAAATTGCAAAATACCAGTGATGTTCATGTTAGAAAAACCTTTGGAATGGTGAAGTCCAAGTCATCGATCATATCTACATGGTTGCTCAGATACATTTTGCGTGATGAAAAGGGAAAATCGGGCCGCGGTTCCTAACTACCAATATTACTTGAAGAAGCTTTCAGCATAGTCGACAAATTTGAACCACATTCTTGATCATTTATACGTTTAGGCATTATTAGTGCGTATATACTACCGACAGTGGATTTTCTTGTTGCATGGGTGAATATTATTTTGGCATCCCAGCATCAAAAGTTCCCAACTGCTCCAAATAAAAGCGCATTACCCGATCCATACTGCGGTGTCCGCGTCTTCTGTACACTTTCAGTGCCCTTTTGCCGCGCGCGACGTTTCTGGCGGCGAGGCTCAGTTCGGGAGACACCCTACATTAGCTGGTAACATCTGATGCCGATATGGCAGCTCCTACATGACACCCGCAGTTATAGGTGCGAGCGAGGTGCGAGAGAGGTGCGAGGAATTCTCGAGCGCACCTCTTGACCGTCACCCGCAGAATCGCTCGCATCTATCCGACCCACTCGTTTGGTGCGTACTCTTACCGCGGGCAAATCCTTGCTCCATGTCTCACCGCTACTTTGCAGCCGAGGAATTTGTTTGTCTTTTCGAGAAGGAAAATATTTCGCTAGTAGAAATTTCCATTAAAATGGGGTAAATCAAGACGGTTCCGCTTCAGATTGGAACCACTGTGCTTGTGGAAAATCTCTTCGAAACTCTTCCTGTACGACGAAAAGAGTATGAGAAGACAGCAAAAAAGGAATTTGGCAGGCTACTTACAGCTGTTCAAAGTTTTGCACTTTCTCGACCTGACGTCAAGTTCATATGCAGCAACACCGTTGCAGGGTATGTAAAAGTAAAATGCTGTGTGTGTTTAGCTTAGATCAGTTCAAATCTTCCAGAAAGAAAGTGCAGCCTGTATGTACTCCAGGGAAAGCCACTGTTCGAGAGGTAACCTTTGTTTTGTTGTTGTTCCACGTAATTACATTGCTTTCATGCTCTTGTAGGTAGTGCTCAATCTGTTCGGTGGGCGAACAGACAAAAATAAAATGGTTGATGTTGTCCGCTGTCTTCCCACTGATGAAGTGGCTTCGATTCATGGAGTTGACCCCAAGAACACATCAGCTTACGATGACATTGAGTAAGTACTGGCGTTCTATCTTGTGTGGCAAATTATTTGATCTAAGAATTCATAGAATGAACGGCTTTGTGAGTTCCTGTGAGCATGGCTTCGGGCGAAGTTCAGCTGACCGCCAGTTCATCTACGTGAACCAAAGGCCGGTAGACTACCCCAAAGTTGGTGACTACTCGTTTTTTTTTCTCTTCAATTTTAGCCTTTTCTGCATTTCTTCACGGCTTTCGCTTTCTATGGGTAGCCGTTACGGAATAGATCAGTCATGCATTACACCATAAGAACCCAAGTTGCGCCGTTATACTTATGGAAACATCGCATCCTTGAGCACATTTTTTTCTCGTCTGATTTTTCTCCGGCTAGACTTTACGCTGGAATGCGCCACCGCTGAAAGGCAGCACAACCGTCATGAAATTACTTCAAAAATACGCATAATTACTCTCGATTACTTAAACTAATGCAAAATTATGACTACTTCTCAAATTTCTTTCAGATTTGCCGCGTGATCAACGAAGTTTACCAACAGTACAATCGATCTCAATACCCAACGCTTGTGTTATATATTGGGGTCCCTCCTGGTAGGTCATATGTGATTATAATTATTTTTTATGTGTTATGGATTTGTATTGTCTTTCTTATAAGTGTGATTCCTAAATGCACCCATTAACAATGATCAACAGAAATTTCACTCCAGGAGAAATTGACGTAAATGTTACACCAGACAAACGGATGGTATTCTTTGAGAGAGAAAAAGAACTACTTGCTCTCATTCGCTCTTCATTTTTGGCAACGTTTCATCCCCTTCTAGGATCGTACACATCAGTCGGAGATAAAGTCACTAACACAGGTGAATCCATTACAATTCCACATCAGTTCGTTGTGGATTGGTGTGTAATCCTCAATATTAAAGATTTCGAGGATACTCACCGTTCGACCACTCCTCTGTCCAAACCTAATACACCATTATCTGCTCAGTCTGCTTTAATCTCTTTTCTGAAATCGAATTCTGCAAAAGCACAATCGCCAACCTTTGCGCCTCCTCAACCAAAGAGGTGCAGAACCGAGGACCATCCCACGAAGGTACTGATGCTTGTTGTTTTAAAGACATTGTAGACGCTCCTTTCTTGGTATTACATGGTTCTTTTTTCAGACTCCTTTAGCTGGAATAAAAACCATTGAAGATTTTGCTTTCAAACCTATTTCACGTAATATGCTAGCCGAAGAGGTCAACACGCCTCCAAGTACAAGTGGTGTAGCTTCAACTACTAACGGCGATAGGAATTCAAGCACTCCACCAAGCAGTTCTTCGAAAAAGAAACATGTGAAAGAACGCTCCCCTTCTAACAATAAATCATCTGGTACGTGGCTGCAAACGCGCACTTCTGAAGCTGCTGCTTATCCGCTTCATGAGTTCAGATGCTTTTGCGGAGTTAACTAATCAAAGGAGAACTTTCAACCCACAACTAACGAAGAACCTTTCTCGAGGATTTGAACTCGATATTGGAAAGGACACTGCTGCTATTGAGAAAATGGAAAGAACAATGGATCAAGAAGATCCGTGCACAAGTACGGGAGAACTACCAGAGAGTGATTCAAATGAGGTGACTGCATGAGCAGCGTTCTTTGGAGTGTAGTAGCAAATGTAGTAGAAAGTCATTGTTATTTCATCAAGCTATCATAGATTTGCTACATAATTTCATAGTCTTTTCCAGCATTTACAAGATGTAACACCATCACAGTGTGTACAACGATCAACCACCTTCTTCAGAACACAACAAACGGTATAGCATTCCTGCCTCCAAAAACGCTAATTAACTAGTTCACAACCTCAATATCTATGAATTTATATAAATATGTGTGAGGAATGTGGCCAATTTCAGATGCCGTTCTCTATGAAGGCTCTCAAAGATCGATTGAACAGGATAAAGTCAAAAACAAAGGAAGAGCAAGCGAGGTTGCTCGTTTTACTTAAATCTCATTGCATCCAGCCAGCATACATAAAATTCAGTCAAATCATTGAGTTCACCGCTTCAATCGCACCTGGGGAAAACACCTTGGCCGAGGAGGAACTGGATCGCATCCTCAAGTGAGTTTTATCTAAGATTGGAGGCTTGACTGGAAGCAAGAAATAGATTATTACCCTCCATTGACAAGGGGGTAATAATTGCGCTACCCCAACGTATAGGCGTTCCATGCGCGCCTGTATCATATGCCGTTCCAAAATGCCTTGCTGTCAAAAATCCCGCGTTACCAAGTTAGAACGTGCACGACTTCTCCAGAACCGCTCTGCGCTGTTCACTTAGCATCACACCGATCGTCAATGTTAACTGAACCGTGTATAAGGTTAGCATGTTATCAATTCTGTTACAGTTTGAGAAGAGAGTTCCCACCTAATGCCTTAATAATCCTTAATCGAGAAACGGTTTAGGAAAACTGACTTCGCTCAAATGTCTGTGATTGGACAATTCAACAAGGGATTCATCATCACTCGACTGCGAGATCATTTATTCCTTGTCGACCAGCATGCAAGTGACGAAAAATATAATTTCGAAAGATTCCAGAAGAAGGCGAGAGTCGAGACACAGAAACTACTACAGTGGGTTTAAAAGAATTCCAGTTTGTTATTTGGATTATAATGAATACTATAGCCCCAAACATCTTGATCTTGGTGCCGTGCAAGAATCAGCACTCAAGGATAACCTAGATGTCCTCGAAGCGAATGGATTTGGATTTGAATTCCAAGAAAAAGGTGATTTTATGACTACGGCTTTATCTCATAATTTTCAGCAGAGTTTAACTGTCTCAACTTACCTAGACTGAAATTCTAGAAGACGGCTGTAGTATTGCGCTTTTGACCTCTACTCCTGTTCTCCACAGCTGGCAATTTGACAAAAGCGGTACGTTCATTAATTCATTCCGGCAGCCGTTTCTTCTCATCAGCATTCTTGCTTTCTTTTTCATATTTGGTTTCGCAGACATTGAGGAGATTCTGTCTGTCGTCTCCGAATTCCCTGGAGTGATGTACCGACCTGCAAAACTTCGACGTATATTTGCTTCTAGAGCGTGCAGAAAATCAGTAATGATAGGAACTGCGCTCACTACTAGCCAGATGCAAACGGTATCAGATTTTTGTAATTCTTCCTGTTAAACAGAAGAATGTTCATAATTACAGATTGTAACCCACCTTGGGACGCTCGACCAACCCTGGGTAAGTTTGAATAGGTTCTAGTTTGTATCACTGCTTTACGAATGCATTTTAAGAACTGCCCTCATGGCCGCCCAACTCTTCGACACCTTGTGGACCTGCGTAAAGTAACACCTCAAAGTAGTGTACAGTCATGACTTGCTCCAAGCGGTAGGATGTGCCACAGTTGCTGCGGCCTCACTACGATTATAGCAACAACCATAATAAATGAAACATATTGATCTCCAAACCGGTACATTGTTTTCAACTAGTTGCTAGTTTTTTCTCGAATTTTTAAACCTCATGTTAACTACCATATAAAGGTAGTAAGTGAGCCACTCATCCTACGCTTTACTAACTATCGCTTAGCCCTGACAGCGAAATCTCACGTGAGAAGAGTCGTAGCACAACCTTGTCATGTTTGAATTTGTTCGCCCTAACGTGTTAATAGTCAGTCCTCGACTCTGTGTAGAAACAATTTCGAAATAAATTGTTGAACTTGTTTATTCGAGATGCATTTTTACAAGTCCTTGGGCATAGCACCCTTGTAAGTCCTCCTTATTATAGACACACTTAAAATCGAAGAAAATGCCTCAACACCTAGCAACCTGTTATGGTTTTTATTGAATGGCAGCCCGGAATCTGTAGAATCCATTCTTCTATTGACAAGCTTCGCAAAAGTTCCAAAGGACCTCCTAAATTCCCTGTTCATCTCGAAGCAACCAGTCTTTCGGCGAAATTTATCTATCGGCTATTTTATCGTCACTCGACTGACTGCTGACTAGACACTCCGACAAGATACATCCACTTCTACCTAGTCTCTTAGAGCGGTAGGTAATTAAATAAATTCTAGAACAGTCCCCTTTAGAACAAAGGGTGTATATCTTCATAACACTGGCTGTTTCTGTCATTGTGCACAATCAACTGCATACACACCATAAGAAAAAAGTTTATTAAAAACTAAATCTATGTACTCTTGCGTCGCAAAGCGACAACACAAAAATATACAAGTAGAAGGCAGCAGCTCGAAAGACTTGATTGGCGAATTACCTTAGTGTTTTGTAGCTTTCAAATACCACGTATATGATGAGATCCCATTTCAACCTTTTGAATTTTCGCATGTTTTCAACTCAAATCTTCTCGACCACAAACCACTAAGACTATCCCGACACTATTCTCAAGTTACCACCCTGTTAAAAGAACACGAAAACAAGACTAGAATGCTCAACTGTGGGGGAAATAGTAGTCGTGCGATGAATGGAAGTTGAACTCCTGGGCGCTTAATTCCTGCTCCAACCTCATCTGTAGCATCATAGCACAACTTTCTAGAGCGTTGCACTAAAACTTAGTTGTCGTTCTACCTTACTTCCTCAGTGGGAAATCAGAGTCTAAAACTAACGCCTTCGACGAATGTCCGTTGATGGGCGCGGAGTATTTCGTTTTGTTGCTGTAGCCGCTGAAGACTCCCCCGCTTCTCTTCAAACTGTTTTTCAAATTTTCGATCAATCTGAAGTGTGGATTGGTTCCAATTATTACACTGCTGCATATCGGTCGTAACTGGGTAAACACTACCTTCTCTTTCCATCGTAAGAATGTTACCGCTGAGACAGTATTTGATGCGAGCCTTACTTTTCGAGCTGCAACAACTCAAAATGCAATGGATTAAAAAAGGACCTAACCAACAGCAAACCCACCAGCTAGCTTCCGCAGCCTGTTACGGTCCTCAATAGCGAGGAGGTATCGGCTGCGTGAGACTTTTCTCCTCATCTTGTCTTTTCGCCGTCTAGGGGCAGAATAACAAGGAGATGAAGCCCCAGATGTGGAAGGCGTACAGCTGTTCGAATGATCGCTCGGTACTTCTCGCACCATCGAATCGCTATCAGAGCCCTCACCGCTCATATTCACTGTTATATACAAATCAGGATTCTGTCATACCGATTCAATTTGTCTCCAAGGCATCGACTTTATCTCCTCATACCATGGAGTGGGGAACCAACTCCAATAACTCATCGTTAATTTGCATTTCAACTCGTTTCGATGCCACATTTTGTGCAACCGATCACTTGTCAGTGATGCCTACTATTCCTAAACCTCAGATTTTCCATGGTTCTACTTCTAGGAAAACTGTCTCTAACACATTAGGTAAACTGCTTTGAAAGGTCTTTCCAACATCTTTCACTCTGCCACTGAACAAATTACGCATGAAAAATTTGGGTTTTGGATTATAAGTAGCACAAAACTGGCAGATCAGAACTAAACTCTATGTTCAACAGCTTGTCGAGAAAAACGCAACAGAACCACGTTATCATCAACTACGTAGGAAGTATTACTATCTCCTAAAACCACAATGAATGAACGATAACAGACCTTTCTAAGCAGCTTGCCCCATGACGGCGCCACTACTTTCACAAACCACTCGAGCTAACTGAAAAAAGGACGACAAGGTATACAGACGTTCCAACGTCTTCGGCTCAGACAGACACAAACATTTATGATACTTTATTTCGAATCAATAGATCTGGTTCAGCGACGATGAGCTCCGTAGGAGACGCAACACGAGAAGAAGAACGCAGGATTTGATATTGCCAACTCATGAAGACGAAGGGTAGTCTATGCACCGATAACGAAGGAATCGTACGGCTTACACACGGATGGCCCCGCGTGGCATAGAAGAGCCCACTAACCCCAGACTGCGCAACCTGAAGTCATAACCATAAGTTGAATGAAAAATAAATGCAGGAGAAAAAAAAAAGAGAAAGAGCAGAACCCCACCTTACTACCGCTGGACCGCTCCACTCAGGCAGGACCGATGTTGGTGGTCAGCCTTCATTGCTGGCGGTTGAAAAGCTGCCGGTGTGAAGTGCTTGTGGCTATTCCCCAATGGTCCAAGTAAACTAATTTTCTAAACAAAGTCTCACGTTCAAACAAACGCTTCAAAGAATTCAGAGACCACGCAGTGAATAAGGCAATAACAATAATACCAACCATATGGGCACTACATCCCAGGGTCAGAATGCCGTTCCAACGACTAAACGCATGCTAGCTCCCACCGGACCGATAACCCTCCGAGAAAAAACTTTCTGAATGCAGCAATCATCAAACACATATAGATAAGAATGTAAATTCACTCACATTTATGACATATATCTGATGAACAACGTAAGCAAAAAAAAAATACAACACAATACACGTACACTAGTAATAACACACTTCTAAACAGCTCTACTGCGGAAATGTAATTAGATCACTGAAATCAAACAAATCGTCACCGAAATTCTTCTGATGCATATTAGGAGAAACGTAAGGAGTCTGCAGAGGATCACGAGAAGGATAAGCACTGCTCTCCAACATCCTACGAAGACTATCTACTTGCTTACTGAGTCGTTCAAACCCTTCAGTGAGACGCTTGTTCTCGGTACGGAGGTACTGATTCTCCTCGGTCAGCTGTTTCACTTGCGCCTCGTACGTAAGCAACTGATTCTTCTTCTGTTCACGGTAATTCCTCGCATAGTTGGCCATCTTTGACGTGCTGGTGATCTTCATCGGACGGCCACGACGAGATGGCCTCTTGACGGGCTCTTCTTCAGCAGAAGCATAACGGGAAACCCTCTGACAGGGTTGCTCTTCAGATTTTGGGACTACCATCTCGTTGGTGGGCATAGCTTCATAGAATGATGTAGTAGACGCAGCCAGAGACACAGGCGAATGTGTGGGATCAATGTTACCATAGCTGGGCATCATGCAGTCATCGGACAGGAGTGGCTCATAGTTGCAGAACTCAGTGCTACACTCATCGACACTCTGACCAGCTGATGACTCACCCAGGTACTTCATGAGGAGCGTCTCCTCGTACTGCGGGGAGTAGAACACAACCGCTTCGGGATTGTCGATGTCGCACAGACCACAGCTCGAACGGAACACTTGGTCTTCAGACTCTGATCTGAAAAAGTCACAAAGCATGACTTCAGACACTACAGCAGGAGACAAGTCGAATTCGGCAACAGCAACAAGCACGCACAGGAGACACGAGCTACGAGAGTGGAGCGGCGCGAATGCGCGACGATCGATCGGCGCCGCCCCGCCCTCTGACTTTCGAAACTCTGTGATGACACAGAACCAGAACTACCGTACGCTGCACATCTTGGACGACATTCAAACGAGGAATACGCGAAAGGGCACTATTCCACTTGTTCTGCCCCAAAATCTCAAAATCAAAAATTTCCTTAAAACTTCGTCTAGGGGGGTTATTTGACATGCTGATCACGAATATCACATTGATTTTGCACGGTAACCCCATTTGGGTAGGGTTACGGTAGGGTAAGGGTAAGTATGGTGCCTCACAAAAACACCTGAATTTTTGTCCACAGGGGTTTTTTGACATGCTGATCACGAATATCACATTGATTTTGCACGGTAACCCCATTTGGGTAGGGTTACGGTAGGTATACTTACCCTCACCCCACCGTAATCCTACCCAAATGGGGTCACGGTGCAAAATGAGCATCATATTCGTGCTCAGCATGTCAAAAAACCCCCGTGGACAAAAATCCAGGTGTTTTTGTGAGATACCATACTTACCCTTACCCTACCGTAACCCTACCCAAATGGGGTTACCGTGCAAAATCAATGTGATATTCGTAATCAGCATGTCAAATAACCCCCCTAGGCGAAGTTTTTGGGAAATTTTTGGTTTTGAGATTTTGGGGCAGAACAAGTGGAATAGTGCCCGCGAAAGTTATGTCGATAAGTTGTGATAAACTTCATAAGAGCACACTTGACGTGCATGCCCGTCAGATCCAACAAGGCACTAGACCATAGCAGTCATATATGACTATATATGTAGTATATATATATATATATATATATATATATATGTATGTATATATATGTATATATACAGTGGACGGCAATGGCGGTGGCCCATTTGCGGCCTCGAGAAGGACGTCGCGCAACCGCGCCGCGCGTGCCGTAACCGATGTTTTCTGCTGTTGTTATGCTATTTCTAGCAGCTTTCCTACACGATTTCAAGGATTTTTGATCCAAACGGGAAGGAAAAAGCTTAGAAATAGCATTCCAACGGCAGAAGACACCGATCCCAGCGCGCGCGGTGCGGTTGCGCGGCGTCCTTCTCGAGGCCGCAGATGGGCCACCGCCATTGCCGTCCACTGTATGTAGTCGTTCAGACCGCTTTTTGGAGAAATTTGCCGGCGGTCAGTGGCCGCAGAAAGCGGGCAGATGCTCGACACTCTTCACATAGCGGGCCGAACCCCGACGGTGGTGCTTTAGCCCGAATGACTCTGCGTTCAGCCCGCGATTCGCCCGACAGCGCGTTTGGCCCGCAACATTCGTGGTTTCCGCCCGCTGTTTGTCCGCTATTGGTCCTCGTTCAAACGTTCCGTCGGGGATTTGCCGGAGGTTGGAACGGGATTTGCCCCCGAAATTGTCTGAGTAGCAGACTGCAGATTTTGTTTCGGCGGTCGCGCCGCGGCTCGTCGCAACGGAGCGCGCCAACCCTAACCGCACGTCAATTCGCCGACCGGAGACCCCTCACTGATAAAATTTCGGCTTGGTACTTTAGTAACACTAGCACTTCTACGAGTACTTTGATCTCCCCGAAGGTCTCCAGCCCTAACAATGACGTCACTGATCCTAGCCAAAAACAAATCGGCCTCGGTTGTGGTCGTACCGTGACTTGTCTCTGACGTATAATAACATGTTAATGGTGCATTACACCGTATATCACATTTCACGGATAGAACTGGGAAATACAGTCTGTCGGAAATGAGGAGTCCGCCCACGCACGCGGGGATCGAGAGGCGGCGCGGATGAGGCGTAAGCTGTTATAGTCTGTCCGAAACGACGAGTCCGCCCACGCACGCGAGGATCGAGAGGCGGCGCGGTTGGGACGGATGCTGTTGGCTGCCACGTCGTCCACGTCGCAGCCAAATCATTGGTCAATACCATGAAGATAACGATGGAACGTGATACGCAGATCAGGGATGATGACGTGAAGCGCTGGCAAACGTGGCAGCTTCTCGATCCCGCGTGCGTAGGTGGACTCGTCGTTTCGGACAGACTATAGCTGCCACGTCGTGATACACAGATTAGAGATGATGACGTGGAGTGCTGGCCAGCGTAGCCTCCTCTCGATCCCCGCGTGCGTGGGCGGACTCTTCGTTTCGGACGGACTATATGCATACGTGGCCCTGTCACCAAAAATTAGGCTGGGTGGCACAAAAACCGGCACCATTCCACGTAATGAGTCCCAAAAATTTTGAAATTTCTTTTTCGCTGGGTCTCTGTATAGAGCAGGATGGCAGTGTCGAACGATATTCATGTTCAGCACCTGAAATAACTCGCCTTCGCAAATTTTGAGCGAATTCCATGAGATATCGTATCTACAGCTATTCTACCGTAACTCTGCAAAAATGGGGCTACGTTACAAAATGAATGCGATCTTCGTATTCAGCACGTCAAATAACCTCCCCTCCTATCCAATGTTTTGGCGGAAATTTTTTTTGAAAAATTTGGGGTCCCTAGTATGGAATAGTGCCGAAGAAATCCGACGGGATTCCATAGCCGACTCCGTGATGGGATTCATCCTAAACAATTGAAACTTATGGTTCAGAAACGGTGCCAATGTTAATATCACATGATCGCGGTCTTGTGTGCAGAACTAAGTAAAGGGTTCCTGGCTGCATCGCTATAGTCAGGGTCCAAACGAATTAAAGGCAGCACTCACACTGAAAAAACACTTTCCCGCATTTGTGCTCATTTTAAAGATGGCATCAATCGGACTTTAAAAGGAATCACTCCGAATCGTGCAATTATTCGAGTAACAAAACTCGTACGCATGTACAAATGCTGTTCGGGCAAATGAAGACTTTGGGTATAAAACCCTCGAAGAAGATCCACACAGTGGAACGCCGGAAGACAACAATAGGGTTTTTATGCCCTGAACTAGGAATATAAGAGATGGTGGTTCAGTTCTTTATTGCAGATAGCGACGATCAGCGACTACTCTTTACGAGCTTCTAGAGGCGAGTATATGCCTCGATGGCGCTGCCCGTGCTTACAGTCGGGGTGGGCGGGGCCATGAATGCCGGGGTCATCACGGCTGGCGTGATGACAAATCAGGCCCCGGCACGAGGTCTTCCCCGGGCCAAAGTCAAAACGAAGCCCCCTTTGAAAAACCAAAATTTTACGAAGCCCCCTTTGAACATGCAAACGAAAGGAAAACGTTAACCCACTCTAAAAATAGGAGTTCCGGGGAACAGCTCATGGTGGGGCACAAGTTCATAGTGCAAACTACAATCCGAGGAACGTAAAGGCACAACATTTTGATTCTGAAGCAAAAAAAATTGAAAAAGGCATAGATTTGAAGAAAAAACCTTCAAACCATTATAATAGGGGTTAGTGTTAGTAAATGTTCAATGTGTAAGCAGTCCAGATTTGAGGCGCCTCGAAGACCAACAGGATCACTCGATCGGTGGTAGACACAAAAATCGGGAAAAAAAACTAAAACTTTCAGATAAAATATCCGTTTTATTTGAGTTAAGAAGCGCAACAGATGTGCAATCACGCCGCCGCGGAGCATGAAGACGCACACATACCGAGGAGAGGGAAGTGGACAAATGTGACAGTGTCAATGTCACTCAATTGAATAGATCAGAAAATGAAAGAATAGTACAAAGTTGGTCACTTGAAGAAATGTAAAAGAACCCAGCGAGTCAGAAGTCGTAGGTGTGCGTTGTAGAGTAAAAAAGCGTGCAATGGGACCAGTAACGCAAATAAGAGGACGACGTGCGAAATTCTGGTGAAGGAGAATGAATTGAACATCAATGAAATTGTAGTAAACACTAAACCTAGTGAGGTTCATAGATGACAGGCGCAAAACATAGGTAGTGTATCTGAGGAGAAGGCATTGGATTAAAATAGCACGTACTTTTGGCTATCTTTATTTATAACTAATTTTACACTACAGCTCGAGTTTTAGGGAACGGTGTTAGAAAACATTAGAGAACGATGTGATACCTTAGCTGTAGTTAACACTGAGCAAATCTTATCATATGTCACTGCAAACGCACCTGTCTACGTTTTCACCAAACCGTACGATTGCGATGAGTCATCGCACGACGTTACAGATGCTCCAGGATAATGCCTTCCAGTGTGGAACCAACCATCGGATGCACAATTGACGATAGCCCTCAGTACATAACATCGTCCACTTATGCGCAGAAAACAGAGCCACAGTTCTCTCACCCACATGCAAAAATTTGACACCGAAATTGCACCCACTTTTCCACTTTTTGCTTATAACGACTTTATATGCAAACGAAACCCAGGAGTGAAAAGTATTCACATTCTATACATCCAACGCTCCAACTGATAAGCAAGATCCTATTCCATGTGGTTGCGTGTGGCTTCTGATGAGGGTGAGTGAGAACGTTTCTTGAGCTATTCTCGACCCCTGCTCGCACCTCTCTCCAAAATTCACACTATTTCGTCAACTGTATAACAACGGGCACAGGCACGAGGATGTCCCATTGTTGCGGCTCACTCCCCCCCCCCCATCATTTTCAACCATGACAGAGTTTCCCTATACAGCTATAAATGAGGAGGAAGCACGTCCTCTCTATTAGGTTGTTGCGAATTGCCGAAGTGGACACACCAGTTCGAAGTGTTTTAACTCGGCTCAATCACAACTTTTTTCATCGCTCAAGTAAGTGGATCCTCCCTGACAATTCTACGAGGATTGCATGCCTCCACTACTAAAACCGAGATCACAAGGATCCGCAAACTTTTGAAAGGCGATATCAGCATGCTCCAGATCAGCAATCTGCTGCTGTCGCAAGATTGCATCTGGAGCTCGGAAAAAAGAGGTGCAGTGGTGTAATGGTCTGAGGAATGAGGTCAGTGAGTGAGAGCCTTGATGCGTTACTAAATCAGTTTTGTCGTGTGAATTTTGGAGAGTGAGGCTTAAATTTACTTTGGAAAAGGGGGAAACCAGTTTTTTTCGTCACTGCCTACCACATCTATAGCAGATTTGCTGGTATCAACTCAAAATTACAATACCAGAACTCTGATGTTAGTGATTGACTAGGTTGGAGAACACTGCAGTGGATCACACTCTTACAGCATCACCACACTCCTGACACAATCTCCCCAGTGCGAAGACTTGATTTAGAAAAGTTGGAGATGGGAGGAAGTGTCTACCGAAACGAATTCAAGTTTCTTTTTATCGCACAGGAACCGAGCTCCATTGATAGCTGTTATGCGGTGTAGAAATGGGCAGTTTTTGAGGCGAGAAATTAAGTTAGAAAAGATGACACAGCGGGTGAGACGCTGGTCATCTGTCAGATCGTGCGGTGTTCACTTCCGCACCTTTCTTGTCAAGTCGATTGAAGTCAAATGTTTTGAAACTGTAGCATAGTGAGCCCCCATCCCTGCCCTCAAAGCCCAAATGGTTGGACCCCGATTAGGTTCCACGACTCTTCTCAACGCTTGATCGTCAGAGAACAACCTGTGGTCACGAACATGGTTGCTTTGGGGATCAAAATCGATGGAAGAAAAAT
This sequence comes from Ancylostoma caninum, assembly GCA_037903475.1. Lineage (NCBI taxonomy): Eukaryota > Metazoa > Nematoda > Chromadorea > Rhabditida > Ancylostomatidae > Ancylostoma > Ancylostoma caninum. The sequence continues at coordinate 557,196 of JBAJFG010000615.1, read as the reverse complement.
GTGCGACTCACTACCCATTTGGAAGGCGATTCGAAGCCAAAACAAATGCAAAATTACCGCAAGCATCCGACAAGGAGTGATCGAGTTTGAAGTCATGAATCATAATCACCCGAAAATCGGCTCATGATTTGTTCGCGACTTCACAAAAACCCTCAGAAAAAAGCTAGCCAGAATATCCAAGAAGCATTCGAAAGAGGAGGAAAAGTCCTATCAGGAGATCACATAATTTGGGCTGAAGTTGCTCAAATTGGGCAGAAGAGAAAGGTTCAAGTGAGCATGCCCCAAAAGGGCAATTAATCTCACAACAACCTGATACTTTCACCATATATGCAAGACTTACCAGTTTCTTCAATACCCATAGAGAAATCTTAGGAAAACTTCCAATATTTACCGTTTTTCATATGCATGTTGGTTTCACTTTCTTGATTTCTCTTCCCAAATTAACTGCCACATGGTATATACTAGAATAAAAAGAAGGTCCTTGCGAATCGTCGTAGACTATCGTCGTTGAGATCCTTTGGAACGCATTTCCATGCTTACCAGGGAAGGATACTAGGCGGGTCCGACAACTCGTAATGAAGTGTATACTGTCGAATTCAGTTTTCGATGCTGATCTCAAATCCGTCTTCCTTATCTGCTGCGCTGTTCTCTCTGAAGAGTTACGTGGCATGATTTAGGCTTGCTCAAGGCAGCCAAAATTTGGTTTCTTGGATGTATTTTGCCAAGAGATCGCGGGAACTTATCTGGATCTAGTGGAATTTATAAGCACGAATTAATTTTAATTAGCTGAGATGTCTGGAATAGTTTTAGCACATATTTATAGCAGAATATAACTCGAAAGTCAGATTGGGCCGGTCTAGACAAGCTGAAGTCATGCCACGTAACTCTTCGCAGTGAATTCCGCAGCAGATAAAGGAAACGGATTTGGGATCAGCATCGAAAACTGAAATCAACAGTATACATTTCATTACGAGTTGTCGGACCCGCCTAGTATCCTTCCTTGACAAGCTTCAAAACATACATGCTCTGTTTTTGACACCCTTTTATATTCAAAGGTTTCTCCTCAGGCATACTACTATGGTTTCCCACATGTGAATTATAAATTCTACTATGTTCAGGGTTTAACTGCATTCCCGTTCCTTATCCTTCACGCAGAATTACGCGGGTCCTTTTCCCTGTCTGCTGCAATGGTAACATTGCGCGCTCTATCTAACACTGTGCGTCCCACCACGACTCCTGCTTCACTCTATGAGTTCTTTCACATTTATTCACTTCCACAACCATATATTAGTCCTTTATTTAGTTGTTTGTTCAATTCGGTGATACTGAGATTGTCATTTGTTTATTTTCTTCTCCTTCCAAGTGTTTCTTTCTATGAAATTGCTCGTCTATAGCGTCCCGTGACTGAAATAGGGTAGAACGTTCCACTTTCACTTTCCGGGCTTCATGCCGCATCACTCCATTTTAATGAGGAGGTCTACTGCCCCCCCCCCCCTCCCAAAGACCATCGCACCCATAGGGCTGCGTGACCTTTTGGACCTTACAGTAACCCTACAGTAATTACAGGGCGGGGACGCGGGACGGCTGCGATGCGTGCGCTGCCGCCGACGAGGGCGGGAGCGCGAAGAAATGCGGACGAGCTCTCCTAATCCCGTATGTTTAAGTGGGCAGGTATCTTGGACGCTGAAAATTCGCACCTTGTGGTTATTTGACGTGCTGAAGACAAATTTCACATTCATTTACACCAAGATGCCATCGAGCACGTCTACAATGGGTTACTGTAGTAATTGTGTTACTCTTTTCTTGCAATGCTTTGCAAAAATGAATTATTCCTTGTGATCTCGATTTTCTCCATAACCATGGGGCTGTCCACAACTAATGTACTGTTTGAAAGAGCGCAATATCTTGAATTTGAAACTATTAAGAATACACTTCATCATAGACTAGTAGATACATTCCGGCCATTAATTTGAACCCATTGAATTTCCCGTTTTTTTTTCTTGACCTGAAAAAAAGAAAGGAGAGAATTTTTCAAGAGAGCTGAGTGCGAATTTCACTCCCATTTGAGTGCGATATTCGGGATTACCTTACTGTACAACACTTCATTTTGTTAAAGAAAGCAGCTCTGACATTTTAAGAATGTGGTAGTCGTATCATTTAATATTTCAAGTGTATTTTTTGAACTCTTCCTATTTTCCAGTCCTTTTTAAGGCTTATCTCCACTGGTTTTTCAACAAGGACGGGAATATTCCTTAATTTGATGTTAAGAATCATTATTGGATCAATAGCTACTGTTTTCGAAGTGTCACAGCATGAATGCGACCTCAATTACATAGGGGGTGACAGATTTTCCCTGAGGAATTTTATGAAACAAGATGACATGTCCTAAGCACGACGACATGTCCTTGGATGTTACCAGGTCAGGTGTTTCTAGTGCAGATCATATTGAGGAAGGCGACAACGTATTCAGTCACTTCAACGAAATTGTAATCGAATGTGTATAGTACAGACGAAAAATAGGCGAAAATATCCTAACCGAAATAACAGTATAGAGGTTATCAAGAAAAAAAGACTTGCATGGTACTTCAAGTGAACCGCCGTCTGTTTCGGCCTGATTTCCAGAAGCTAATTCGCAAAAATATCTTCTAACATCCAATGCATCAGAGCTCGAAATAAATGGGAACAAAGTTTTCCGCAGAACGGTCAACATAGTTTTAAAAAATGGCTTGAACCCTTCAAAAACTCACATAGATACTGGTAAGGGGACCAGATTTAGAATGGAATTTTATTCTCCTATAGCCACTAAGCCACAGCATCCAAGAGGTTCAGAAGCTTTTTGCGTGAGTGAGCTGTGCCGATCCATGGCAGTGCTCTCCACGCTCGCTTTCAAGCAGCATGACAGTCTAGGAGCAGAGGTACCTGGTGTTCGCGTATCATCTGAGCGAGTGACGTACAATTCGTACAGGCCTTCACGCTCTCTCCGCGCCTTGCCGCGACAACCGCAACGCAACAGCCGCTCCGCAGCATAAGGCTGGAAACAGTCGACCAATCGCGGCGCCTTCCCATCCAGGTGGTGACCCCGCCCTAATTGCCAGGGTCCAAATGGTCCGTTTCCCCATCCATAGTTGTTAGCTATGTATAGCTACATTTGTAGTGCATTGAAGTCCGATCCGGTCGGATAACGAATGATACGTATCATTCTTCGAATAACAAAGATCAATACATACCTTTGCTATCCGACCGAATCGGACTCCGATGCACTATAAATGTAGCTTACAGGGTGTTTTTCCAGAAGTAAAATCGGTGCAATTGCGGACCCAGTACAAAGGCTACGTGCGAATCAGGCCCCGGCACGAGGTCTTCGCCGGGCCAAAATCAAAACGAAGCCCCCTCTGAAAAACCAAAATTTTACGAAGCCCCCTTTGAACATGCAAACGAAAGGAAAACAACCCACTCTAAAAATAGGAGTTCCGGGGAACAGCTCATGGTGGGGCACGAGTTCATAGTGCAAACTACAATCCGAGAAACGTAAAGGCACAACATTCTGATTTTGAAGCAAAAAAAATTGAAAAAGGCATAGATTTGAAGGAAAAACCTTCAATCCGAAAAGGAACGGATCAAAAAGTTGGGCAGACCAAAGGGCAATTTATACTAGATGCGTGCGTTTGACGCGCGTGCGTCTATATGACGAAGGATAGGGCCAGTCGCATCGCTGACGCGGCTCAGGGGCACGCGTTTAGACGCTATTACGGTTGATGAGCGTCAAATTTGACGCGTCGGCCTGAAATTTCACGGTTTTCGCGATGTGTCGATACGGCGAAGATTAGAACGCAGTTTGTTCGTGGCAAAGCCAGGAATATTCGCATCCTGCCGCGCAGTCTCTTCTCCTCTTCGTTTTGCATTGTGCATCGCCGCGTCAAATTTGACGCGCATCAACCATAAACACCGCCTTACGGCCTCGAGGCGGCCGTACATTCTTTTCATTGAGGATGTGCATGCCGAACGGCCCTCATGGACGATCCTTCGCAAGTTGATGCGTGCGTCTGACGCACGCAGCTGGTGTAAATTACCCTATAAACGATGATGGAAGGAAATGGAACGGTCACTGGAACGTGTGAGGATGTACAGGTGATTCTTGTTACAAGTGAGAACGCGTTGAAACTAGTCCGCGGCGTCGTTCGATTGGAGCACATATTCTACAGGCTTGGACTCCGTAGGATTCCAAGGATTCCTGCGCAGTGTAAACGCAACGGAATGATTTGATATCTTCAGTAAGAAAAGAACTAAAGGGGTACTACAAGTATTCACTGCGAAAGCCCGAAAATTATGTGAAATAAAAAAGTGTATGCTCATTATGTATTTTGAACGCCAAATTACCTCAAGTTACCAACACTCCGAGAACTCCTATGAATTCCATACTTTATGGATCGAATCCATCAGGTGCTTGAATGATGAAGCGGACCTTGAAGAAAAAGTGTATGCTGCAAATGCCCAAAAATTATGTGAAATAAAAAAGTGTATGCTCAGTAAGTGATTTAGGTCGCCCTGGGCGACCTGGGGGGCGACCTGAGGTCTCCCTCACATATATTCTTTGCGCCGTACATCGGTTGTGGCAATACTGAGCATACAGTTGTAGTGACCCCTTAGTTCTCCCCACACTCCAATTTTCAAGCCCAATCTTAAAGTCTGGACTTCGCAGCAGCTCCACGAAATTTCCGGAAAAGGGTTTTTTGCGTATATCTTTCGTGCGGTACATAAGTTTTGATCGCCCGTTCAAACAGCTGTAGTGTTCCCTTAGTTCTTTTGTTAGTGAAGATATCATGTCATTTGGTTGCGTTTAGACTGCGCAGGAATTCTTAAATCCTACGGTGTATGTAGAATATGTGCTCCAATCGGAATACTTGGACCGGACAGTCTTCTGGCCGCTCAAAGAGCGAACACCCTCGTTGCAAGCCATTTTTCGGCATCGATGGCCCCGTTGCGCCGCTCAAAGCACGAGCAGCCTCTCCACGCTCAGTGATGAGGTCACTTAACTTATTTAATGCCCCTACCTCGCCTGATGAACGTGATGCTTCCCTTAGAAGTAACAAACGCAATTTTTTTCCAGTACGAAGCCCCCTTTGCTTTTCGGCCCTTTTACGAAGCCCAGCTTGCCCCCGGGGAGACCTGTGCTGGGGCCTGTGACAAATGCACCCGCCATGCTCAACCCCGCCCCACTCTCTATAATCGTGTGCTGCTGTTTCTCAGCTGATACAGGATGGATCAGTAATTTCGGATTGCGGTGATCCTTTCCGAACATCGGCGGCCGCACCCATCTCAAGCGATAAATCCACATGGGCATTCATTGGCAGTATACAACACAGTATTTCTAACAGACTTTGACTTTTTGAATAGTCTTTTCTCTAGTACGGGCACAAGAGTAGCCTCCGGAGTAGAATTTCATAAAAAAATCAACGACATTTTTTTTATCGTGAGTGCTGTCTTTAATCACGGACAATCTCAAATGATTTCGAAATGCAATACCGTGAGCAAGAATAAGTCTATATTCATATGAATTCCTAATGGCATTCAGTCGTTGCTTGTAGGGGTTCAATTTTCGGTCCTATCCTCAGTAGGAGGCAGTGACTACCATGCTTGTACGCATATGGCTATTGGTTTGGGGTGGCGTGCTTCCGCGGTGCTCACCATCCACCCATATCACTGTTTCTAGCAAGCAGTCTTGGATGGATATGTTGAAGATAGCTGGACCTGATGGTTGACTATGATGCGCGGGCAATAATAACGAAATGGGTTGAGGGTGGGCGTTTCGGAAGGCTCTAGCTCAAAACTGTAGGGACGGACTGTGCGTGTGTACGTTCGACGAACACCCTCATTGTTTTCGGGACCGTTTCAACGTATCGGGCAGCGGACATCGGTATATGCTTTTCTAACGGAACGTACAGAGAACTCCAAACGGACGCAGTCAAGAGTCAGGACCGCGGTGCGGCTCTCTTGGGCAGAGTCACGGGAGCTCAGCACAGTGTGCGCCTGCGTCTCTGTCCATGAGAGCCGCGCCGCGATCTCGACTCTTGTCTACGTACGTTTGGAGTTTCCTATACATTATGCGTAGTGCCACGTTGAAAAAAAAGTGGCAACCCCGCCACACAGTAGGCCCAGATGGAACAATAAAATTGTTAAAGACACTAGTTTTATTAATAAACAATTAATGAAAAATAGTTCAGAAATAATAAAAATAATCTTATACAATATTTTTATCTATGTTGTAAAGTAATTTCAAACTGCCTGGTACATATCAATCATTAGTCCTACCACGCACTTTTTAGCAGATACGAATACAACCTGAAATACTCTTCTCAAGGAACTTAATCCACGAAGCGAGGCGAATCTAGCTTATTCCCACAAGAAATGAGTTTCTACGATCCCCATAAAAATTTGAGCTTCAGAGCTCATCTTCAACAGAAGATGTATGAAAAAGTTCATATAATCCTGGTCGGCACCGCATACAGACAGGTTCTATACATAATGTATAGAACCCTAGAACCCCGCGGTAGGGTTTGGGCTAAAAGTAGAACGTGAAATGAATTCAACACCATCGAGTACCTGCAAAAAAAATCGACCCGCAGTCACGAGTACAGGTGCATTTTACGCATTCGCATGCGACTACGCGCCAGCTTGTCCAGGACCAGTCATCTGTGCACCAGCATACGTGATAGCGTGCGTCAAAGCGAGTATGATCGGACGTAAGAGAAATAGCACCCTGAATTGTGTACGTTTCTTGTGTTTCGCGCTATTTCACCATTGGATTTGTGATCTAGGTCTCTAAAAACCCCGAAATCACATGGAATGTCAAGGTGAAGATTTTGAGGGGTGTTGTTTTTGACGTCAGTATACAGAAATACACCTACTGCGTGTCACAGCGGTGGAACACAAGGACTGATGACTTGAAAAGATCCTCCGATCATCGCCGTTCACCGGCCCTGCACCGCGGTGACAAAGGTAACGTAGGCTTCGGCACTTGCATTACGGCGCGAAAATTTTGAAGAGGAAAGATAACAAATTGAAATATGAGTTTCCCTTGTTGCTACGTATTAATAATAATAATTTATTACATGAGATCACTCATGTGTAACACATTAGTAACAATGAAGGTGAGGTAGGCAAACTTGAGGCATAAAACTAAAACTGTAAAACGATAAAACTGCAACAACTATGAAAACAAATTATACTAAAGAGAAAGAAGAACGCGTAGGCACAAGGATTGTGGAAATTCACTGAGCATGTATTGCAAGGAGAGGGTATTCCGCAGAGATGACAAACGTCATTGCTGATGTTATGACGCTGACACACCTTATTCTCGCTTCATTGCTGAACTGTCGTTAATTGACAACACAGCCAGTTTTTGTCCCCCTACCCTTCTTCAACTTGGCCCCAGAATCTGAATTCACTTTTCCAGGCTATGTCACCAAAACTGCACCTTAGCAATCGGGTCTGATAGGCATCTAATTCAGGCAAGTTATCTAGATCTATGCTCAGTTGTGTTTAAAATTACAGTTGTGTAGGGACTGAACAAAAGCAACAGTAGCTTGAATATACACTCTCGCGCTGAGAAGTAGCGACAGTCCGAAAATAACCGTAGAGGATGTATTGTAGTGCCGATTAGAATTCTTGAGACGACCACGTAGTTTTCGGAATCAGAATATGCGGACTGTCCACTGTTGCTCAGCCGCTGCGGTTTTTTTAAATGTGGGAGAAAAATCCGATGTTAAGACGAAAACAAATACAAACAAAAATGTTGTAGAGGCAAAAACTCGACGAGTCTTCAGCAATTCAGATAGTTCCTGGAATGGAGCAGTATGAACTGTTCCTTCATACACAATACACACACCTACAAAGAGAGCACAGTATAGAAGCACGAGAAGGAAGACATTTATATTCCTTCAACCTAAATCACAAGCCTGGAGTGGTGATGTGTTCGTCCTGCCTTCAAGACCTGCCGACTTTTCCCTGGATCTCCACATTTACCACGCTTTCGGGTATTTGTTCAACGTCGCGCTGACCATGCAATCGCATGACCGGATCTCTCCATCGATGGGCACATATCTAACGGTTTTCACGTTCCGCTAACCTCTGGGTTGACAAACGTTCATCGATCGGCCTAGCTTACTCACACATTGGTATACTGGTCAAACCATAGGAGCCCGTTCCTGATATCTCAATACCTAAGAAAGCAATATTCCACTGACGCTCCTATGATGGGAACTGGGTTGTTGATCCAGCTTTTCGGTGCTGAGATTTGAGAATTTTCCAATTTTTCGGTCCCCACTTTAAACAAAAAATTGGAATTCTTTGCCTTCTAACCGGCTATAATGACGAATCACATGCTTTTTCCCGTTCACCACCAGAATCTGGGTTAAATTCATACGTGAGCAAGTTGCGCATTCACTATTCGTGTCAAGGCTTTCGGGTAGCTAAGGCGTAGTGTTGTTGAATGACTGCTTGTTCATGGTATTCGTCTACCTCACAACCATCCTATGTGGTACAATAAGCGCCTGTTATCTGTACCACGTGCAGAACGAGAGGATCACTCGAGATCTCATCGCCTTCCGAATCCACCACTCCAGAGTTAGTAACGACATGTTATCTTATTGGATTGCTCCAATTCGTAGTGTTGTACATATGCATAATGTGCTGTAAAAAATGCAATATTTCAATCGCCATTTCTCACGATAACACACGTAGTAATTCAAGCGAATCCTCAACTCCTCAAAGAAGGCCCTCATACAGGGCAATGTTGTCTAGGAGACTTTTCCCATCAGAACAAAAAAGCAGAAAGGAATCGCAAATTTTGCCATGCTGGTATGCAATTTTCCTCAATGATCTTAAAATCTCTCATTTGCACACCTGTTTCCGTTGTTCAATGCTCATTGTTTCATACGAGCTACCAGGAAAAGAGCAATCGTACCAGAGCTAGGTATGGAAGTCATCTTGGACCAACCATTAATCCCGCTCGATCTGAGTTGAGAGACGACCGAAAAACAAGGTGTGCAGCTCATTTTGAGTTGTTTTGTCACATTAATTCTTACTGTTTTGTTACTGCTGAGCGCTTCTATATAGCAGATTGATTCCAGTTTTGATACTGTTCACAGTGAATTGTTCTCAATCCCTCGATCTTGTGAATATTGTTGGAAATATGTAAGTACCAGTGGCGGACGCAGGGGAGAGTGGGTCGCCAAATTTTCGAAATTACTTTACAATACAAGTAAAAATCTTACATTAGTTTATTTCTAATAGTTTATTTTTATTATTTTACTAATATAATTTTTTGTATAATTTTTTATTATAATAGAAATTTTTATTAATTTTATATTCCATGTGGGTCCCCAAAGCGGCGGAGACCCCACTTTTTTCCCATGCCCCCTCCTGCCACTTTCTGCGACCGCCACTCGTAAGTACACTGCTTACATTCTTCTGTTCTAGCACAACAAAAAATCTATGCGATCTGGAAAAATAACATTAAAAGTAGTAAGTTTCCCTACGCTTTTTCCTCGAACCTACGTAAACTACTACGTACGTATGTACATAGTTGGAACATTTCGCTAAATAAAGTAAGCAAAGCTGGTTGAATGGTCTTGGAAGCGTAGACTCAACTCATTATCGTTTTTGAGTCATTACATAGCATACATATTTTGATCATTGCATGCCACACATACATGTTTTGCATTTCTCGGCAATCACCTGACATGCCTCGCTCGCTTCTGAATTTTGCCCGAAACCGTACACTTCACAGGAAGATGCAGAGCATCTCTTAAAGTTATCCAAGTATTTATTTATCCATTTGTTGAGTGTCATCATGCAGCACTCTTCTCACTAATATCTATTTGCTGTTTCAACTGCTGTTTTAATTCTGAGAAAGAAATTCTGCCGACTCCTTCATGATCATTTAATTTCATGTTTCATCTAGTCCTTCACGAACAATCTTTGTTAAAGAGAAGCTGAGGTCGGGTAGGTACGTTGAGTAAAGCGCGCAAAATTTCTTTTTTTTCATTCAAATGCAAATTGGATGGCTCACAATATCGTATTGATGTAAACACACGTATTTTTGACACAAATCTATGGTAATTTATTCGAAGATATTTCAAGCTTTTTTGAAAACTCCATGCCTTTTCCCTCACAAAGGGCAATTTATACCAATCGCGCGTTAGACGCACACACCTGTTTGTGAAGAATTCTCCATGAATAGTGGTCAACGTGACATGTATGTACGTCTCGAATTGAAACACCGTGTGGTCACTGCGAGGCCACAAACGCGTGCGTCTCACATACGTCTGAGCTGCGTCAAGGCTGTGACAGAGAGTACGTTTCGATATATAGGGACATGCGAGTAGAGAGCACGCAACTAATTCAAATTCTCCTACATGGGACGCCCTCTGTGGTCATAAAAATTGCGTTCCCTTGTTCCAAGATGCGAAATCGCCACTGCTGACACTGCAAAGATCTAGGTGACGAAATTTTCCTGAAACTTCGGAACATTCCTCAAAGAAAGTCCTCTCGGACTCCGCGTAAAATGTGCAGCTCATTCTGCTTTCCACATTTGAGCTGCTCCTTTTTGAGGGGATGGTTTCGACTTTCTACGTTTTTGAGGTGACGCTTCCGATGACGAAGAAACCAGCTCCTCTTATCGGTTTATGAGTTTAACTTTAAACCTTCAATTTTGGACCCAGATGGCGATTAAAAAATTGCACCACCCTCAAATCAGGATTATAAGTATGTCTGTTTGCCTTCTACGCTGTGGTCATTTTTTTATACTTTTTTAGATGATGGCCAGGCAACGACGGGCATTACGATCGCAGGACGTATTTCACCTCCTTGTCGCTCTTGCTACCATATTCATGTTCGTCATAATCACGCATTACCTGTTCTTCAATGGACCAAATCGCTTGGTAAGAAGCTTTCACTGGCTGCGGGAGATATATGAGCTGGAGTAAACATACATGGGACCAAAAAACTGGCTAGAAATGTTTTTTGGCTTCATGATTGGCAACGAAGTCCAGACGATATGTGAGCGTGCTTTCGGTTTTAAGGAACGGGTGTGCTGTCAACATTGAGGCTTTACTTTTACCAGTCCCACTTGAATAACACTTGTCTCCAACTTTTAATTGAATAGTTGCCTTGTTTTTTCTGTAGATGATAATTTTGCCTTGTAGCCGAGACCATTACGTACATCCCAGTGCATACCATTATGTGATAACAGATCTCATTACCAACTTGCATTACAAACTTTTCATCAAAATGGGAATAGAGGTGTGCTTTTTCATTACTTTTGTAGTGCCCCCTGGTTAATCGGCAGTGGTCTAATGTGGAGAGAAAATATTCGTTGGATCAGGATTAGTGTCATGCAGTTCAACGTAACAATTAAAGATAATTGCGTAGCAGAGACTATCCTCTGTCTGAATCTCAGATGAAAAGGACAATATGGAGTAAAATAAGAGGAGAAAATTTTGATTCCAAAAAATGTGGATATGAAATCTTCTTAAGGGGGAGGGGGGCCGAAACGCTGTGTTCTTCCACTTCTAAGGAAAATTAAATTAGGTTTGGAGTCTTCTTAGAAAGAGTCGAGCAGCTGGCAAAACCACTCCTTCCGATTTTGTCTGAAGAACTACATAGTAAAGGAAATAATACACAGTAGAACCCTTTCAGGAACTAACAAATAGGGCTTTTATCCTAGCTAAGGCCCTGCCTTGAAGGGTAGTTTGATCGCGAAGCTTATACGTAGTAAACTATGTATCGCATTCCCGCTGCAGCATAGATTTTTCTTAATCTAGGGTATTATTTTGCTGATCTAGTCGGAGAAGCATTCAGAATTAGTCGGCTGCACTCGCTAGAAGCTGTGAGCCGTTTTATGCCTCACTTTTCAGTCTATCGATCGCGACGACAGCTTGGATCTAAATATAAGGCGGTCAGCAGTCCGATCGCTGAACATCACCATTGTTGTGGTGATTAATGACGAGAGCCAGATGGACGAGTACAGGTACGACTAGTGGATTTCTCATCTTTGGCTCAATGATTGTGAGCAAGCCGTGTAAATATTTCGCCCAATTCAGTGGAACCATAGCGGAAATGAAAGTGCTGCATTTCTATGGAGGGGTAGAAAATCCTGGATTTAAAGCTCTTCACTGGTGAAGGAGTCTCTCCGCGAATAGCCAGTGCATAGCGATGTAGTGTAGTTGGTCCCTTCGGTGGTTTGGGCTCGCTCGCTGCGCTGCATTGCAAGATCGAGTGAGGATGAGAACAGTAACATATTAGGTTTGACTATAAGTTCGTGCCGTTTTTCTGAGCATTCCATGTATTAGGTTGGAGGGAAAATTCTCACTGTTTCCAAAGTTGTGCTTTTTTTAAATCCTACCCTGCCTTGCAGCAACCTCTCTTTTGTGTATAGAAGGCAGTGGCAGACGCAAGGGTTGGCAGGGGGCGCCCCCCTCCCCCGAGAATGAGTCGCCAAATTTTTGAAATTACTTTACAATACATATAAAAATCTTGTATTAGTTTATTTTCAACTGTTTATTTTTACTATTGTTTTATTGTAATTTTTGTTATCTATTTATTATTATAATTAATGTTTTTATTAAGTTTATTTTCCGTCTGGGTGTCCAAAACGGCGGAGAGCCCACTTTTTTCCACGCCCCCCTCTCCCGCCCACTTTCTGCGTCCGCCACTGATAGAAGTAGTCAGGTGTATGCGAGTTTATTATTATAATTACCTGTAAACTCCTGCACAACCCCTACCAAGAACATGGATTTTTTCGAAATAGTACATTTGCGAACCTTTTAGTACACGGCTAGCTTCAAATCTGATGAATCAGCAACCGCATCCAGTCGCCGTACTAACGCTGTATTTGCGGGACGGTACAGGGTCCGAACACACCGCTCAAGACTGGTCCAGATGCCTTCGTGTTGGCGACTTCGACCTCAATTTTTCCGCATGCTCGAGACGCGCATCCGGTGTCGACGTTGATCGATTGCGGCAGTTGATAGATTCAGCAGTTGATAGATTCAGCTCCATGGCAAACTATGTGTGAAAGGACATAAGTCTTGGATGTTCATTTTGTCACCATCGCCGATCACCTGCACCAGTTGGGCAAGGTGTAAAAGTTATCAGAGTAAGTGATCCTGATCTGATCGAATGCGACCTTCAGCGATGTACAGAGGTGGGCTAAATACAAAAGTGGCCGAAGTCCATCTTCACAGGGGATGAGAAGAGATGTCTCCATGTCAACAGCAAGCACCGCCGACGCTGGTTTGAGAAGGATGATGAGACTGAGCCGCAGCCGAAAACAAGTGATCACCCTCCGAAGGTAGTGGTCACTGCTTGGTGTGACAGCAAAGCCATCATCCACGATGAGTCACTGCCACGCGAAACCCCAAACGTCTACGGACGTTCGTCACTCACCCGCCGCGCCGCCGCGAGCAAATTCGCGCGCGGGACTGTCTTTCTTTTCCCTAGCGCAGATGCCGGGAGAGTTCGTCGCGCACTCCGCCCTTTTCGCCGCGTTCGCGAAAGGACGGGTGACGAACGTCACCTAATCGTTCTCACGGCGGACATGTACATTCAGCAACTGGATAGAGTGACCGCAAAGAACGCAGAGATGTGCCTGAATCAGGACTTGATCCGATTCCTACACGATGATGCTCTTCTTCACACTGCAACAGTGACTCACCAGAAGCTACCCAACTTTGGATGGAAGGTGCCGACTTGCCCAATGTACAACCCTCAGATTGCGTCAGAAGATTACTACCTTCTCCTGTCGCTCTTTAATTCCTTGCAAGAAAAAGCCTTCGATGATGAAGATGACTTGGCTAGCTGGTTGGACAACTTTTCCAAGTCATTGCTACCACAGTTCTACGCTGAAGGCGTCGAAAGGCCTTCCGAAAATTGCAGAAGAGTGATAGGACGTGATGGTGATCCACTCAGTTCTTAATGTGTTTTCCTTACTTTAAGAAGTGAATAAAATATAATCTTTAAAAGCCGCGAGAACTTTCCCTACAACCTAATATTTTCACTAAATGGACAAGTTGAACTCGGGATTTTGTGAAAACTAATATCCGCACTACTACTTCACATCTAGAGCAAGTACTTTCCAAAAATCGTTTCATAACTCCACGAACTGTGCGTGTATAACAAGGTGCATCTTCCAGCCCAAAATCGACCTCTCTGTAGCAGACAGCCACTTCTGTGCTGTCCCTTCAACAGTAATGGCTTCCACTTAGACGATGTTAACATCCCCAGCAGCTTGAGCTGCATTTGTTCCACTATTGCAGTGGAGCAGTTGGAGGGTCGTAGATGTACGCTCTTGTCGAATCGGAAGGTCACGTTTCATGCGATAGAAAATGAGAAATGGTACGACTTGGGGACATTCAAATCCTCGTAAAATGGTTGAGTTGGAAACACATACTTATTGTCCAACCCAGTAGATGGCAAGTGGGGATGCGCAAACAATCAGTATGCCATAGCCCAAATGACTCGGTGCGGCCATCCGATCAAGGACACCGATGTCTTCTATGCATAAACTTTCTTATTCAGGTTCGCGCTTGACACAGTACGATGCTACTCGATGATGCATAACTATTCTTTTCGGATTGTAAAGGGCAACGAATATCGACACTGTCGCCACCGAGACGTATGTAGCTGTAATTAATATTTTTTCCAGTTCTCAGAACAGTTGTTTCACCTATCCAACACATATGCATACTTGCATTTTTCGTTTTGGATGCAGTGATGATAAGGACCGCATTTCCTGGTGCATGACTGGTTATAAATGTGGCAGTGCTGGACATATTCTTAAGCTTAAATTTACTGGAAAATATACCTTTTAAATAGGGTAGCGTTCGCTTGAATGTGCGTATTTGAGAGCGGCCAACCGCGTTTTTCCAAACGGTTTTTTTTGCAGACTATGTTCCGACGTCACTGTGTCGTTGCTGAGGTTCTAAAGACCACTGATTGGGTGCTGTTCATCGATGCAGACATTGGTATTGTGAACCCAACAAGGTGAATGAAAAAATTAATTGCAAGCATAAAATAATACCATACATTATCGAAGCCTATAACGAGTATGAATGAGGCCTTCAATCTACATTTTACAATTCATGAGCGGAAACTGTCCACCGTTCAGAAGCCAGCACTCAATGCAGCGATCACTTCTAAGCTTGATGAGGTCTAAGGACTAACTTTCTGACTTTTCAGGTTGATCGAGGAGTTCATTGACACTCGCTACGACCTCACGTTCTATGATCGCTTCTGTAGCTGGGAGGTGGCAATGGGCTCGTATATTGTGAAGAACACGCATTTCTCAAGGAACTTCCTTCTGAATTTCGCCAACTTCGAGACTCATCTGCCGGATTCCTTTCATGGCAGCGACAACGGCGCTATTCATGTGAGGTTTGGTTGCCAAAATGGGGAAGAGGTGCACGTGTACTTTAGAAGGTGCAACTGTTTATGTTTATGTTTATTCTCATCGATAAAGTAATCAGTGATACCATGGAAGCTTGAGAAAGGAATTCAATTACGACAATGAAATATGAGGATACAGAGAAAAAAGAAAAGCTCTAGAATTCAAATGAAGAACAAAATATGTTGAATATATAATTTGTTAAAGGCAGAGGGCCACCTCGTTCTGCCTGTTGGATTTACCATTAATCCTAAACCTTCTCATCATGTTGATCCTTGGGATGTACATCAACAGGCACAGAAGCGACGAAATACCCATTTTTGAAAGGCACGAACTGGGTAAAAATTTGGAGCCCGGAGGCGGATCGCTCCAAGCTGTGCTGGCTGCCTGCCACGACTGCCGCGTCGGTCAACGAGTCTTTGCGTGTCCAATCGATAAGATTAACGGCTTCACATGTCAACTCGGGTTGGCAAACTGTTACAGACCCCGTCCTGGAAGACGGGTTTATAGACCATTCTGGGACAATTTATGTATACCGTTGGAACCAACGCGTAGAATAGATGCAGAATCTGCTGTTAGCTGAACTACGAAGATGAGGTGGACCCCTGCCTTTAAAGGAAAAAAATGACTTGTGCAGTGATTTCAGGTGAACAAAAAATGTCTATAAGCCAATGCTTCTGCATATGACCTATTTTTCAGGCATACCTACTGGAAACACTGCTACCTGAATCGCGAAGAGAAGCGCACGTTTGCTACTCAATTTGGCATCAATCCACCAGCTTTGATGACCTATTCCTCTATGAAGCTTGCATCCGATCAATACTTGGATCACAACGAAACTTCGAGAAAGTGCGCATCGTACGGAAGGTGAATCTCTTCTAAGGAGCTTTGAGAGTATACTGTACACAGACAGCACAAGTGCTATCTTCAGTTCCTCATTAGTAGGGAAGCGAAAACACATTCAGAAAATGCCACGCATTTGGAACAGAAGTTTCTTTTCCACTAAAGGAATGATACTAGGAGATGATTTTACAGGGCACTGGGTGGGTTCGAGACATCTGGATAACTGACAGCAGGTGGAGTCCAGAGAGGGACTTCATGCTACATGGAATGAAGGAAAGCGATCGTTCTTCATTTCCGGATGGATTATTCTCCAGGATGAGGTGAATCAGTTTTTCATTGTTTGTGGCTGCACTGAGTGATTTCATTGCTTTTCAAAGAAGTAACCATTTTTGCTACATATCTTTAATATTAATAGTAAAACGCTAGCTAAGGTACTTCAAATCTAAAACCATTGTATTTCTGAGCACACCAAACGCATGTGCTATATAACCCCTGTAAAAATTTTGCCCTGGATCGTCATGTGATCGTTAGCGCTTCCCACCTCACAAATATCTTTATTTTTGGCTCTTAACCTCATTACTCATTATTATTTGCTCCTGCATTACTAATGTAATGCAATTAAGGCAGCTGGGTGGTCCGCATTATAGCTCATTAAACTTGCGACGCCCATTTCAATTAATGTAGTTTTTCGTGAGGACCCCTTTATTCTTGAACTTAATGATGAAATTTCTCTACATCCTATCTGGATTTCGCACAAATTCATCTGCTGATTTCTAGAAATCTATGCTAGATTTTTTTAGGTCTCTGGTGTCCTCGCGCTTCAGGTGGTATCCTCCTCTGACAAAGGACTTGGATCTGCAACGTAAGCGCAGTGTTTACCTCTCTTCCTTTATTAGAGAAGAGCTCGATAATCTTGCAGCTATACTCTACGAGGAGTATAGCACCCTAGATCGCCGTCGCCAGCGACCTCGATACACCTATTGATTCGGGCGGAGAATCGCTGGGGCCGCTGCTGGACGGGTCACCGGCTGTGTTTATACTTCATCGCGACGCTACAGCATGCTACAGCGCATTCAATATATTCAGAAACGAATGGGCTCATGAGATTGTCAGTGGTTTCCTGGTGGCAGTTGGCGGCTACCCTCGCGATGCGATGTCGCGAATCAACGTCGCACCCAGTTTACAGTTGTATTCCAAAAAAAAATGGAATGAACTGGAATCGCGTCGCGCCAAATGCGAGGACTTCGTCGACGTTGTAGACTAAGGGTTACCGTTAACGACATTTTATGTGTGTTTGTTTTTTCAATGTGTAATTTATTTAGTAAGGTGTTCTTAATGTCAATATTGGTTCCTCCTTCCTCCAGGCATTTCGGGCTATGAGTTTGCTCACCGTCGCACCGCTCATATTGTCGCCGCCACCACAGCGGCATCGCACCGCGATGAAGTATAAACACAACCACCGACAAAGAACCCGTGTCAAAATCGATGTCGCCTGTCGCCAGGGTGCCATACTCCGCGTGGAGTATAGCGGCAGACTAACGTTTATAGCAAAAAGGTGGTTTCTGAAGAGCGATCGCTTCAGAATGTTCGACGGGTAACGTGGAGTGGCACTACGACATGCGGCTGCGAGTCCCGCGAGCTACCGTCGAGGAGCGGCTGCGAGAAATGGCGCGGACCGTGGAGCTGGAGCGGTGGAGCGCCTTGGGACGCGTCAAAGACTACTTGTAACGTCGTGCATGCTGTAGGAATGTCTGTATTAAGCTGTTGTTATCGAAAAGCAATCAATTCTCCCAATGTCCTGCATTTCGCTCTCACACCACTATACATAAAGCAGGGCGAAGCGCATTGATCGTCGACGTTTTCGAGTTTCACACGTTTTCACCAGCTCTCCGTGACGTCAACGATGATGTTCTGAATTCAAATGATGCTTTTATTTGGGGAAGCACCCAGTGTCTGTTCGTCGTTCATCCCTCCTAGTCGCATTGACTATGCCATATGGTAGTAGCAGCTTCCGAATCTTGTTACCATCTATTGTTGTCTTTTTAAGATTTTTTTGTATTTGTATATTATTGATCTCGCATTCATCGCCGAAAATAAACAAAGGTACGACAATCATTTTCTGCTTACTTACACACTCTCTTACAATCTGTTCGCTGAGATTATGCCTTTCTCAAGACTTCTATGTAATTAAGGACGAATCATGGAATAGATCCGTATATGTTTGGGTCATATTTTTCCGCGAACTCGCCTGGTGTTTATTAAGGCCGAATAAAATCGAGATTACTCAGGATAAATGCATTAACACCCCAAAATTAAAATGTTAACACCTCAACCCACCCACCCCAGAACAGCGATCAGCGTCAACACGTTTACCCGGATGCATCCAGGCAATGATTTTTGCGATTTTTGCGGATACATTTATCTCTTTACAAAACTACCATTCTTCCAAGGCATCAATGAGATTATGTAGATGTACAGGGTTGCTGAAAATTATTGCCGCGCTCGATTACCCTATATTATCGGAAACATGCGTGTGCGAATGATATTTTTCATCCAATAGAACAACAATATTTCGAAAAACACTGCATAATGAACTGTTCAAAATGTCCAGAATTAAAATTGTTATGAGGTTTAAACAATTGATCACAGGAATAGAGATGCGTCACAGATTACCCTGACTTAAATCGTCCCTATTCCCGTATAAAAGCTCGGACAGTCCAAATGAAGAGTATCTTTCTTACATAACTCTTCGCCTTGGTATAGATCAATGTCAGCTGAATATCATCTTCGAACAACACACCAGTACTTTTTAGCCCATGTACATTTTTCTCTTCAATTTCTCACATGAAATTCATGCGCTTTTTATTTCACACCTATTCCGGCCATTCAGGCTCTGAAAAAGAGTATTAGTCATTTGGCACTCACGAACAAGAGTTGAACGCCCTAATATCTGCCTGAATCCTCTAATTAGATGGAAAATGAGGAACAGCTTAATAGCTAATAGACAGTAAGACAGCACTTAAAGGGCAAGATAGCCCTAGTCCCGTAGCAGCTTACCCAGTACGCTTGTTGTGTGGACAGAGTCCGAGCAAAATGCAGCACAGTTCTTTCCAAAATTGAAACTCCCGCGAAGAATGTAACGTGTATAATGTATGACTTATGTAATGTAAAATAAATAATAGACACAATCCATGTCTTTAATATTCACATTATATTATATGTGAAGCGTGTGATGCACTTGTATGTACAAAAACACTTATCGCAATTGCTTTTTTTCTGCCTCATTTTAATTTTATTTCTTAATGATTGTATGAACCGTTACCATGGGGGTTTGCGTGTTACCTTGTACGAAATCTGTGCATATATTGGGGGAAATTCTGTATTAGCTTCCTTTGGTAGCTTATTCTTACTAGTATGTGTTTTCAAGTACAAATACATTAGCTGTTACATAAACCCACTACATCACATTAACATTAATAAATTTAGTTTGAGATTGTTTTCACCAACATCACGCTTATATTTACCTGCAGTACAAACTCACGTTTTGTATGGGAGCCCCTCCTCTTTCCTCTTCTACCTCAATCTTCCTCCCCGCTTCAGTCACATTCACTGCCATTTATGACATTTTTGTCGCATGTGTCGTGAATATCGGATGGGAGCAGTACCGAATCGTGAATAGGTTGTGCCAATAGGTGGTACTAGTGACGAGCTGTGCAACTAGATAATAACGAAAAGCTCGTAATATTCACCCAATATTTGCTCGCTACTGCTGTTGCATCTGGTTTCCCCAATCCTTTCATCAAACTAGCTTACATCACCATGTTTCTGTATACCTTTCAGTAACTATGGTTTTTTTTTTCACGCACTGAGTGTGGTGAGGTTAGCCGGACATGCGAGAAAGCCACGTTTTGATAGCGAACTATTCCCCTGTAATCTTTAGGAACTGCTATTCATGTTATGCGCTCTTACATTACAAGTAGACTCATGTAATGCCGCGAAAATTTAAGTCTGGACTTACTTCGTTTATAGAAGTGTAGTTCTTTGACTGAAAAATGTGAACCACCATCTAACTGTAGAAAAAATTAAACGATTTCGAGGCATCTGCTATGACGAATACGCGCTAAGAACGCACCCGAACAGCGTAATACGTCGATTAGAAACCATAGCAGCAATTCCTCCCAGCTGCTGCTATCCTCCCCTCAATTGCTGCTCAAGCTTTCGTCACTTTAGCAGCAATTGCTGAAGCGTGGGAGCAATTGAGGGGAGGGTGTCAGCAACTGGAAGGGAATGGGTTCCTTCTTGACGTATTACGCTGTGCGAGCGGCGTTCCTAGCGCACTCTCATAAGAGTATGATTATTCTTGGATATGATTAGTTCATGAATGTGCTAGTTGCGAACGTTCAGTACTATTAGGTCGTCAAGTATGAAATGTCCGATTTTGGATGAGAAGATTTCGAGTTTTGTTTCTGAAGCAAGATGCAGTATAAGGTATCCGAATATGCTCCTGTACTATCCCCACAGCCTAGCCATCTTAACCGCAGCTTGGTTGCGCCAACAGCTTGAAAACGTGTAAAGCTAGTAGCAATCAGGTGGCAAAGAGCGTTTCCAACATCATGTTGAAAATTGAACATTTTCTTCAGCAAGAAGTGAGCTAATCCCTGAAAGGAGTTGTGGTGAAATAGAGCAAGGTATGCCCACACAGTGAGTGGCAGGTGGGTCTTCACCCCTGCTCCTCTGGCTTAAGCAGCGTGGATTTGTGAAAAATGGTCAAAAATTGGCACCAATTTTTGGGGGTCAAACTGGGAAAAATTCGTTTACCTAGCCACTTTTAATGGTCATATTGCCTTGAGTACCTAAATATTAATGCATTATAAAGGTTATAAAGGTCACACCTTGCTGCTTATGGTGACCTAGTTTGACTCCCATCCGCTTCGGCTACGGCTTCCAGCTCATCGATATCCAGGTCCATCACAAGGCTCACTTTGAAGCTTCATGTCACCTGAGCGGAACTCCCCAAACAAACGCTGTCCAGTGCACTTACTAGCCAAATGTCCCTTAACACTACTCTGATGTTCCCAGCTTTCTCAGCTCTAATGGCTGGCAAATGGAACCTATGTTCCAAAACGACACGATTTTTTGTCTTTGCGTAGTTCTACAAAAAATGCTTTCAAACAAAAATTCGAAAACTGATCAAAAACCCAGGAAGTGGTTTTCAAAGGAAAAGGATGTACCTTCATAACGAAAATAAAAATGAGGAGAGATCTAGTAAATCTTCGAAGATAGAGACTGTCAAACTGATCGCTCATAAAATCGAACATTTCATACTTGATGACCTAATATTTACTCAACGCTACCATAGAAGCGATTGTTTGAATTTGGAGTATATTGTGAAATTGTACGTTAACGTTGTTTGAATCAAACAAAATTTCTCGTTTGCGGCATCAATTCCCACTAAATATAGGCCATTATTGAATAAGTATTGAAAAAGTACATATTGTGCTAGTGAGAACGAGATTCAATTTACGAGGGTGGATTAAAAAGTCCCAGAATAGCAATGAAAGCGAAACAAATCGTACCGACTTAGTAGAACAAATTTCATCCAATGCATGGAAGCTCAACGCACTTGCTCTGATCTCTTTCAAGTTTTTCATTCCTTCCATATAATGGCCATTTTTGAATTACTAGAAGTAACCGTTAGCAGCTAAATTTCGGTTGTTGCTTGGCCGTAATCTCTTTCCATACAGTGGGAATTTGACTTCCAAGGATAGGCAGAAGAACGCTGAAGTCGCTGGAAAATATCGCTTTTGACTTTCACATGTTTCTGCCGAGGGATAGCGTTTGATCGGACGGTCATATGTCACGGAAAACAGCGGGTGCCACCACCATTATACCTCAATAGATGATCCTTATCTCCATGGGAATTGATTTTGTGCCTGAGTTGAGGGTATTTTTTTTACAAATTTGTAAACAGAGGGCAGTGCTGAAACTATGTTTTATTTCCATTCGAGTTTCTGTTTTCCAACCGAGGTGAACACTTTGGAACTAGAGGGTGAGCTTCACGTTGGATTAGCTTCTCTTCTATGGTCGAGGAAATACGGCTCCGGTATTCCAAAATTTTTTCTGTGCTCTAACTGTCCTATAGAATAAGATTTTGTTGCATATAAAAATATCGAAAGCTTCCTCAACCTCATGCACTTTTATTTGTCATCTGGCAAAACTCAGGGAGGGCTTTTCTCTACTTTTAGTGTAGGAGGCTTTTTTAACGTTCGGCACTCGGTTCAATTTTTGTTCCCGTTAAGCTACGCTTTATTTCTCAACTTAAAAATTTCAATCAGAAAATGGAAGCAATGAGGCTCTAAAATCAGCAGTCAAGTTCTTCTAGATTCCGATTCCGACGAGTTTCCCCTTTGAATGTAAAAAAAAATTAATGTTCGCTTAAACTTTACATTTATTATGCATGCGCTCCAAGTTGCTTGGATTGAACATCTTGTCAAAAACGGACCCTTTGCCAGGTTGACATTTGCAATAAGTCCGTTTCAAGTATTTGTCAATGCAGTACGATAGAAATATCTGGAAAACAGCAACCTCTTTTTGGTCATTCTGGAATTTTTCCAATTCACCACTGTATTGCACATGCTCATAAGCGTTCATATATACATATATTAGTATGGCAACTATTCTTGGGCTTGACGATATGCAATGATTGGAAATTATTTCAAAAAATCACAAAACAAGTTGCCATCCAAACCATGCTTAAATCGAATTTGTAGTGCCTTCCCATTTTTATGACAGCTTGTCTGCCTGCTGTGAGATGTCAATCATCCTTCTAAATGTTCGAGCAGGTGAGCTCACAATATTCTCGCTTGCGTTCCTAAGCACAGTCTTGTATTCGAAGTTAATTTCTCCCTCATCGAGCTCCTTCTGAGCAGTGACATTGACTTCTACTCTGATGGGAGTCTATAAGCTACTACATATTGTGAATACATCACTCTATGTTGCACAAAAGGATTGCTCCCATAGAAATTTAAGAATTTTGCTCTGGCAAGCTACAAAACTTTTGTCATTTACCAATCGTACTGAAGATGATTCTAACAAGATGGATGCCGCGCAGGGCACAGGAATTCGGAGGGCCAGGCTCAGCGCCGTCTGCTATCATATGATGAAGGCGGAAATCAATATGTCAAAAACTGGCAAAATCTGTGAAAGCTAGGCCAAGAACTTAGTTGCCATACTAATACATTCAGCACGTGTATATTTTATGGTCTGTATTTCTACAGACTGGCAGTGTTTTTCTCATTTATCATCGTTGGCATCACAGAGTGGGGTGGGATGCAGCCGCAATTGCCTCAGTACATTTACCACTTCTCTATATTTTCGGATTCTTCCTCACATCTTTTTTTTTTTGGTTTTTTTCTTTGTTTCTGAAATATTTTTCTTTATATATGTTTTCTTGTCTAGGGAAATGTTCTTATGAACAATTCTGCCTCTAAAGTTTTAATGATAACAAGAGATTCTCAAAGATTCTTCAGCTAATCTTCATCTTCACACGCTCTTGTCTAGCTGTTCTTACTACAAAATTACACGCGTGTTTGTGTAGATGGGGCATCTGTTATCTTGAGCGGCCTTCAACGTTCGCACTATCCCTACCGAATTGAGCCCTGTCTAAGAAACAGTAGCTCTTCGTCACATAATTAGCCAATCATGCAAATGCGAGGAATGGCCACGACTCTACTTCACATCCTGAGCTCTCATTTCATCTCATTTTCTTGTCGATTGTGCTGTAGCCTGGAAAGATCTTCGTGTTTTTTTTCTCAAGTGTTCTCTACAAATTAGCAAAATTCCGATTCCAATGTACTAAGGTTACCCCCTTCTCTTGCACCTTTCTCCGGAGTGTGGGCGACGTAATTTCCCAGAAATGCTTCTTAAGAAAAATGGAGATTTTCATTTCGTTTGTTTTCAATTCCTTGTAGTTAGTTTCACTTACTTTTACTCCGAGCAGTTGCTCTGAATTTTTTAAATTTGTGGCAAATTTCTCAAATAACTCTGATTTTCAAACTCCAGCATCTCCAGTACCCAGCTTGAGAAACCCCAATTTTTTCCACACCCTCCACTCCTTCCACCTCGTCAATGTCCACCACTGACGTATGCATTATACGTATGTACGTATAAACCTCAGTACATATGTATTGACGCAATGATCGAGACGTGCACAGTAGACGGCAATGGCGGTGGCCCATCTGCGGCCTCGAGAAGGACGCAGCGCAACCGCGCCGCGCGCGCCGGGACCGGTGTCATCTGCTGCCGGAATGCTATTTCTAGTCGTTTTCCTCCCGATTTGGTCAAAAATCCTTGAAATCAGGCAGAGAAGCACCAGATATAGCATAACAACACCAGAGAACATCGTCTTCGATGCGTGCGGCGCGGTTGCGTGGCGTACTTCTTGAGGCCGAGGATGGGCCACCGCCACGTCCACTGTACTTATAATATGTGGGTGATACTACAAGTATACATCACTATATAGTAAAGCTCATCTGTTTGTGTGTCTGTTGGTAATCGCTTATATCTCACGATCCATCGGACAAAAACACATGAAACCTATACCGTTCGACTCAGAATTGTGCCCTTCTGTGCATGAAATCTGCTTCGCCGCACTTCGCATAGATGACATTGATTTTCTGCACAGGAGGGCACAATATGAACCGAACTTATAGGTCTCGTGTGCGAATGTCAATGTTATCCCAGAAAAAAAAGTCTTGCGTAGCGGCTAAATTCTCAGGGTTCTCTCAGTTGTCAATAAAGTGTCTTGGAAGGGGTTATATGCCAAATTAATGTTTCTATTTATATGCGGAAACAGGGCGATTATCAACACATGCAGATTTATTACATCGCTACAAGTGCTCTGACTCGCCTACGGAGTGCCTCGCAACTTTATGCTTTTTCTTTTCCGTTTT
This sequence comes from Ancylostoma caninum, assembly GCA_037903475.1. Lineage (NCBI taxonomy): Eukaryota > Metazoa > Nematoda > Chromadorea > Rhabditida > Ancylostomatidae > Ancylostoma > Ancylostoma caninum. The sequence goes on along the minus strand of JBAJFG010000615.1, from coordinate 531,960 downwards.
GACGGATGGAAAGTAAAGGTACCTGAGTACCAAGGTCCCGCAAAGCGGGCAAGTACGAGACTTGCCGGAGGCGAGTCGGAGCACTTGTAATACATATTATTCGACTATCAACCACTCTTTATAAGTGTGATGCAAGTGATGCAATGATTTCTTTTCGAATAGACTTCGCATACACTTCCACAGCGATGTGCTTGGGGATACTATCGTTCTTCTAGGGGCGATCACCACTCACCCTGTTGGAAATGGATGCGGATGCTTTTCTGCACAGTTGATGCAATTAAAGTCTAATTTCAACTGAAAAGACCGCCCATTTCCGTTGTGCAAGCGTGCATGCAAAGTAACCAGGAATTTATTGGAACAAGGAAGAATTGGAGTCGCATGCGCATGGTTGGCTGAGAATTTTCAGCCAAACATTTTCTTTCCTTCCTTTCACTTGAAAAATCCAGGGAGAGCAGAGGAGTTGAGGAATGATCAAATACATATGTAAATTCTTTGAGCTTTGTCTCTTGCGGTATATGAGGCCAGCCGAGGGATGGCTGTCCAATCAGTCAAATCAGGAATGCCTATCAGGAGGGTTTAAATTTGTTTTCCTGCTTACATCAACACTCCTTTCCCTCTTATCCTCTTGTAACAGATGTCACATCATTAGAGACGTTACATCGTGGGAATATATGCTACGTTCTCTGGATCTGTGCTTCCTTGATGGATAACTTTATTTCCTTGCGAAATACCCACTTATGCCTCGATACACAATCTCATAAGGACGTTTCTAGTTCGTAAAATGCTTAAAAATATAGTGCGATCATGAGCACTATCAATGCGCATGATTATATACTAACTAGGCATACCCGGTTTCGCTAGGGATTTTTGCTATTTTTGTATATGCACATTGATGCGGATAGTTAGTCAAACTAATACATTCACCAAAGTGGTAGTCATTTTGGTGATCACCATGTTAAATAATCTCAGTAATTTTTTCTCAACTGCACAAAAATGTGAAAGTAAAGCAAACCAAGTAGTCAATGAATTCAAAGGTGGCCTACAACCTCCTCCGACCACTGAAATGTCTGTATGCAAAATTTGGTCAGAATGTTCCGTATCAGTTGACTCTCCAAGATTTCTTTTCGGGCACTAAGTTTGTTAAAAATGAACATCTAGAACGCGGATTTGCGTTCTTTTCGTTCCAGGGCTATAGCTCATCGTAACGAAGGGATTCATGGACCAAACAAGGGGCCAAAAACGGCAAAGGAGTGGCTACCATATTTCATGAAATCAATTCTGATTCTCAACAACGAGATTCGCAAGTTTTTTATTCTGCCGCCGCCTTGCCGCGCATAGCGCTCGGCATACTTTGATGCGCGGCATGATTCGAGCACTATAAATGACTCTGGAATTTCAATGTTCAAAAACGAAATTTAGAGCTGGTTTCATGAAATATGCTAGCCCACTCCACTGCTGCTCCCGGACCCTTGGTTTGGTCTGTGAGTCGCTTCGTTACGACGAATTATCGCCCTGGAACGAAAAGAACGCAAATCCGCGTTCTGAATGTTCATTTTTAACAGACTTAGTGCGGATATTGTACACACGTACAAGCTTTCAAACTTCTACTTTTATACAACTGCGGTCGCATATTGAGCATAACCACAATTTTGGAGTACAGAAATTTTCACGTATCGTAGCCTTGGGATCTGCTATCGGAGCGGAGTTTGGATATGTGTTGGAGGTTGATTCGGTTGGTTGGTTGATTCCTTTCTGTTGCTCACCAAGTAGGAAGTCCTTCGGAAGTGGTTTGAATAATTAAAAATTTATTTTGGTCTGTTTTCCTATATTTTTAGTAGAATGTCTATGTTTACATATGGGAACAAACTTTTGTTAAAATTTCTACGTCTATATATAGAATAAGGAGAAGTACTGACCCAAATTAGGCACATCTGTCCTCAACATTTTCCTGTATTGCCCGTACGAGCTGGAGCCAAGTACAAAGTAAACCATCAAATTCCCACGAAAATACCTTCTTTGAGTTAAAATAATACATACTGAATACGTCGAAATGTTCTGGTGAGTATCTCATGCTTGTTAGAAGCACAACTCGTTGACATTTTTTGCTTTTCCCTGAGGTGAACAGCAGCGCATCAGTACTTTAATTTTAAAATACGCAATTATGCATATAGGGTAAAAACGAATTTTCCCTACTCCAATAGATTGATATAAGAGAGGAACGCAAAATTTCCACAATCACTGCTTTTTCAGGTGCGAATAGAGCAATTCCGGTAAAAGGCGTTTTCTGAGGAAGCGGAGTTGAGCAGAAAAGGGGCACATTGTGCCTTATCATGTCCCCGGGTATCGTCCTGATAGCTCCCCACGCTTGAGCAATGGATTTCAATTTTCCACAAGTTCATCGCCCGAAATTAAGAGCGTGCTTGGCCGCCACTATATGTATATGCAGACATAAACAATATTATTTTTGTGACTGTTATTTCACACATGTGATCTCACTGGTTATTTGCTGCAAAGACTTAAAACAGCGCAGCATGTGGGCGGAGCCTAAATTAACAAAGGTGACCTCTTATAATTAGTCCGAAAGCCTTTCTAACTAAAGTAGCAGCTCGCCTTCCGGAAAAATTAGAGCGTTGCTGTTTAGGATACTTCTCCTTCCTCCAAACGTGAAAACATATCCATCCTTTCTCATCCGTTCATTCTTCCAAACATCAAGGGCTAGAAGGTAAGGAACTATACAGACATCTAGCAGCTTTCCATGCTCATCTAGACAGTTTCAACGATGAATAATAGAATAACGAGCGACTGTCTTAATATATTCGACTGGCAGTGCCTTTCTGATTTCTCAAGACAAACTTGAGTAGTGCACTCTATCGAGAATTTTCTTATTCTCACGTTCGATCTCTTTGAATAAATACGTGGCTCCTCCAATATGACCTCTAAACTTTTGTAGATATTTTATCGTTATTGCAGTATTTGCATGTATAATTGCAATTCTCATGCTGCTATTAAACGGAAAATGTCATACGTCATCACATTTGCACGATAAAATGCAAATAAACATTGACGTGCGGGATCGCCGGTCTGTTCTTGATTCGAACAATTCTCAAAAGTCCCAAAAAATTATTTTGTCCTACATGACCCTATCTATCTTTCCCTTTTGGAGCCTATAACTATTTTTGATCGTTTTGTGATGAAGAACTCTGCCAAACAAGAAATTCAAATCTTATTATGCATATCACGGAAAACATTAGTTTTCTTTCCAAAGAACATTAGTTTTCTTTCCACTCGAGGAAGAGATGCGGACAAATATGTGCCAGGGTTCCTAGAATATCGGAACATGTGATACATAGAAGCTAAGGCCCTCAATAGACTACGTTCACGAGACATTGCAACTGTTTACAATCATGCTTTTATTAAAAAAAAAGAACAAGATTTTTCTGCATAAAACAGAAAGTAACATATGAAACCAGCGTTTTCCACATGAGGAATGGTTGCAGAAGGTACACTGCTACCACTACCACTCATTCCGTATGGTTGCATTTCATCATTCCGTGCACCAGGAATCTTATAGGAATGGCATGTTAAAGATGGGTGCATTTGGCTATGTTAACACGTTTACCTGGGTAATCTCAATTATCAATCCAAGACCAGAAATTTTTACCCTGACACGGAGAGAAACCTTTGATGATCGAAGATGTGTACAGATTTCAGCACAACAACGCAACTGTTTATGAGTACATCCTTTTAAAAACTTGTGCTGTTCAAATACAATAATAGAAATCTTTCGCTTAGTTAATAAACTCCCAGTCCCGCCATTAATCCGAATAGAGAGTCTCTTGAAACTCTGAAGTCTGAATATTCTGAAACACCTCCCTCTTGGATTTCGCCAATAAATTACGCTGCATTACAGTCGTGAGATCCCTGTCAGTAAGTACATAAATTTGTTCTGTCAGAAGGCTCAATTCTTTGGGAAGAAATTGAGCATACTTTTCTCACAAGAGTCATTCTGTGAGGCATTGTGATCGCGCTGGGATGTCAGTGATTTTGAGTGGATAAAATTTTCTTGAAAGTGTTCCAGCCCGCATGACTTCGCACCATTAGAGAATGGGTCGCCAAATTTTCGAAGTTACTTTGTCAAACAAGTGAAAATCTTACGTTAGTCCATTTTCATTTCTCTATCTTCATTACTATTTACTAAATATTCATTTTTCATTACTCGATATTGAAATAAACAAATATTATTAGCATTTTTACCACTCCTTCCGGGTTCTCGGCGTTGCAAAATTGCCACTTTTTCCCACGCTCCACTGGCTTATCAACAGGGGTCTGCGGAATTTTCCGTTTTCCGTTTTACGCTTTCCGTTTTCCGCACATTTTTGGTCTTCCGTTTTACGTTTTACGGGTTTTTGGCCCGGAAAACGGAAAATCTCGTAAAATCATGGAGAGAGGGGGATTGTTGTTTTCGGCGTACATACCTCCCTATCCTGAAGAGGGTTCTCGTGTTTCGATGCGCAGTGTACACGAGTTTAAAACAATGGCGCAAAAATTGACGTCTAAGCGCCACGAAGTTCGAACAATTCTGTTTCCTTCTTTGTCTCAGCTGCAGGGTGAATGTCCCGTCGCGGTTTTGCTGGTCTTCATCGTAGTTCCATATACGTCATACAAGTGCCCTGCTCTTCTCGAAATTCTCAAAAAAAAAGGTTCCACAGAAGTGAGGAGTGGACTCATACAAAATTTCCATGAAACTGTGAGCTGCCATAGTGAGAGCATCAAGCCTTCTTGCCAGTTAACGCATGATGTAGGCTTTCTTTCAACCTGCAGAATAGGTCTGCTCCAAAGTAAAGCAAAGAAGTCGCACTTTTGACACTTAACAGCTTCTCGTATACTTAAACATTCAGTGATAAAGACATTTATCGATTATATAACTCTGATAATCTCTCGTAACTGAGTGAAGGATAAATACTCCTCAATCTACCTATATTCTAGGCCTTTGAAGTACGTACCATCAGTGGGCTTGAGGTTACTTAATTACTTGAAAAAGTCATCAGTTTTGCTCTTCAAGAAGATGCCTAGAAAATCCAATGACTTTCGGTCACAAACCTATGCTTGGGCGAAATTTTCCGTTTTACATTTTACGCCTTCCGTTTTCCGCCCATTTTTGGCCTTCCGTTTTCCGTTTTACGTTTTACGGGAATTGAAATTTTACTTCCGCACATCCCTGCTTACCAATTCTGCGTCCGGGACTGTTATACAATATGAAGAGAATATCGATTCTCTTAATTTTACTCTAGAAGGTTTTGTAGGAAGGACAGTAAGTTACTACCTTTCAGCTGAATACAGTATGGACTGTTTATTCACAAAACTAATCCACTACTGTTATCTTGAGTATTAATATTAACGGAGATTATGCATGCATCGACCTTCCTTGCTTCGAGGAAAATGATCTCCGAAGAAGTTCTGTCGAAGGAGATGAATGTGTAATCCTGTAGAAAACAGTCGAATGGCTTCACCACAAGTACTCCTAGGCTAGGATTCAGGAACGCATGACCAAGCCAAAGCCAGGTCACTGAACCAAATTTCACATGCTGCGCTTGCTAACATTGCGTACTCTGTAGCATAGTCAATCACATCAAAAATCGTTGGTTTGCATATTCAACGTTCTATGAATCAGAAGGGCTTATTATTCCCACCCTCTTCTCCATTGCGGAACTGCAGCATCAGAATCATCTGCATCGAGGGGGCGCAGTCACTTTTTCCAATATCCAGTCATTATCGGCTGTAGCGATTTCTATGAGTACAAGCAGCTAGCTAAACACTATGAATCGACCGATTCATATTCATCGCCCATCGATACGATAAAACAAGCATTACATCTGCAGTTATGGTATCGTTTCCAAGCACCTTATTTTGCATTTCTTCGGTTATGTGACGGTGGAGGCGGACAAATATTTCACATCTTGTACTTCCTGCACTCTCCGTGCAACGCTTGCAAGAGCAACAATTCGTCTATTTTCCACCTATGTTAGCTCTATGTTCGTGCGGAATACTAATGAAATTTTAGAATAGCCCAACATCATTTCCCTATGGTGTTTGAAGCATGTTACTGAACGCGTCCTTCTCAGCAACAAGAGATGACAACGGTTTTCTTTAAAATTAAAATTCAATTGCGTCCGAAATTCTTATTGTTTGTTCTTTTCCTCTTCTATCGCTGGATGATCTATGAGTGTAGCCTTTGGACATAATCATTGTGTAGAGCGAAAAGTTTTGGTTAACGGAAGCGATAAGAGATGAGAAATTCAAGAGCATGCACCTTCCTGCTGATGAAGTTGCCGAACTGATTATATTGGGTTTTTGCAAAATGAACTGCCGAAACGAACACTTCAGTTCAAAGTGTTATAACTTGGCTTAAACACAACGTTCTTCACCATTTTGATGTCCATTTAAGCTGGTCCTTCCCTAACAATCTAGGGAAAATGATGTGTCACTATATTGAAAACTGCGATCCCAAAGATCTACAAACTTTTGGGAGGCGATTTCGGCATTCTCTTGATCAGCAATCTCCTGCTCTCACGGTTTTGCATCTGGGACTCGGGAAAAGGGATATTCAGTAAGGCAATGTTCTGATTAATGAGGAAAATGAGTGACAACCTCGATGCCTTACTACGCCCGTTTTTGCCGAGTGAGTTTTTAGGTGAGAGGTTTGGCGCTACCTTGGATCATCGGAAAAACTGATTCTGTTCACCACTACCAGCCATACCCACAGCAGAATCTTGTACGCCAACTCAAGCTTGCGTAACTAGGATTCTGCTGTCAACCCTTGACTAGGTTGGAGGAGGCTGCAGTCAACCACACCCTTAGAGCACTACACAAATTCATGACAAAATCTCCCTAGAGATAACATCTGGTTTAGGAAAACTCAGAAGTGGGAAGACGTCTCTACCCTTACCTATTCCCATTTCGTGTTATCGTACGAAACCGTGCCTTATCAAAAATACTTACATGTTCTAGAAATGAGTCGTTTTGGGAAGAAAAAATAAGTTAGAAAAGATGTCAAAGCGAGTGAGACGCTGGTCAACGGTCAGATCGTGGGGTGTTCATCACTTCCGCGCCTTTCTTACCCTGTCGATTGAAGTCAAATGTTTCAAAACTGTAGTATAGTGAGCATCCGTCCTTGCTCTCAACCTCCGAGTGGTAAGACCAGATTTACGTCCCACGACTGCCCTTAACACTTGATCGCCAATGAACAACATGCTATCACGACCATGTTTGCCTTGGTGTTCAAAATTGCCAGAATATAATTTCGAGAACCAATGACTCACTGTCCATTGGAAAGGAGATTCCGAGCCAAAATAAATACAAGATTGCCAAATACCTCCGGGGGAATTGTCGAGTTTGAGGTCATTAACCATGAGCACCCGAAAATCGCGTCGGCTCATCATTTGTTTGCTGCTCTACAAAAAAGTACCGAGAAGAGCTAGCCAGAATGTTCAAGCGGTATTTGAAAAAGAAGGAAAAGCCCTTTCAGCATGTCATACAAGTTATCTTGATATTGCTCAAATTCTACAGAAGAGAAATGTTTATTTGTGCATACCCCAAAACGGCAATTAATTTCGCACCAACCTAATATTTTTAATAACGATATGATACGCACTGTTTTCTTGGCGATTATGTCCTCTATCGGTATCGAAATCGGGGAAATATATCCATTGTAAAATCTTGTATGACTTGACCGTACACCTCTGACACATTACATTACTATACTTTGCTACAAAAACTTTTTAGATCGATACATAGCATAAAATATTTAGAAGGCAATGTTCAAAAAAAAGGGAATTGAGTGTACGTTTTCCACACTAATGTTGTTTCGGGGCTTGAATTATTTAAACCACAGCTGTAGTTTCCCTGGCGCCTCTTATCAGTAGTCCCTAAGGAGACTTCACAAAGAAAATAAGTCGGACATATGGGCTTTATACGGACATAATAATTAATGGTAATGCTTATAGAGAGTCTATGAAGCGCAACACAGCGTCTGCACAGCGTTTGTATACCTAGATTTGTATTCCTTTGCGCCAGATGCGTTCATACGTTTGCAGTTACAGCGAGTAATGTGCTCGTTACCACTTTGTATATGTGGGAAATTCACCAGACTTTCGAAGCCGTATTTTCGCATGATGATGATCTATTTCTTAACGTATTACACAATGTTCCGACTACCGTCGATGAAGTCGACCCGTTCTCAACACTAACCGTGCATAAATCTATGATTCTACATGGTTCGGAAAAAGTATTGATACTGATATCAAGCTATACAACAACGTCCTAGGAACAGCTACTACAATAATTTTAATTAAGTAAGATCAGCAACTAACAGGGGAAGTGCACAAGACTAACCCCGGGATCGAAACGAAACATCTATTTGCAGAGGCACTGGCTAAGATGTTCTCAGTGTATGCATATCCTTTTTTGCCCAATGGTCCTGATGCGATCAGAGAAGCGTATCAAAAATTTCTACATTGTACTGCCACAGGACTCCATGTAGAGCTGGTTTTCCTGAAACTTTGACCGCTCAAACCAGTTTTGCTTAACGAGGTTAGCTTTCCCGGGTCTATGGAGTGTTTAAAGCGCATTTTTGATTCGCCTGGTCTTGTTTGATTATGGGCCGCTGAGCTACGAGGATGGAGCAAGTGGCGAGTTTGCCGAGTTGGTAACGGGTCAGACTATCAAGGAGGTGGGGCATTCAGATCCTGCCGGAGCAAATTACTTTGCACTTCTGAATTTCAGGCTTTTAAACTTGTTTCAAATATTTCTAATGATTAGAACACATCAGGTTCGTGCACTACTGCAAAAACTACTGCAGAACTACGTCCGATGCGTTATCCACTCGGCCAGGTGGCCGCGGCTGCCATGCTTGCAGCTAGGATTCATGAACGCATAGGCAGAAGAAACCAGGTCATTCAAAAATGCGTCTGCAAACGTTCGATAGTTCATGGGACAGCTAAACCATGGCTGGATCGTATGGTCAAAGTTTCGTGAATCCAAGCGAAGACTCCCATGACATTGCACTAGAAGAAATGGAACAGTACAACCAACCTTCATGGATCCAAACTCTCCAAAAAATTTTTTGACTGAAACCTTGCATAAGAGGGTTATTTGAGGTGCTGAACACGAATATCGTATCCATTTTACACCGTAACGTTAGTAGGGTTACTGTAGGTGTACGGTAGCATGCGGTAATATACCTACCGTAACCATAAAAAATGGCGTTACGGCGCAAAATGGATACCATATTCGTGTTCAGCACCTCAAATAACTCCCGTATGCAAGGTTTCAGTCGAGAAAATAACTTTCAAGGTATTGGGTGCTTGAAATATGAATGGCGCCAAGAACTCTTTGACGCGCGCTGCCGAGAGCGTAAGGACCACTGCACAAAAATGACATACATGCAATTAGCTCAGACAATGGTTCCAAGTGTGGATGTCTCATTTCGATCTCCGGAGTTGCCCTCGTGCACTTCCCTTGTATGTAACAACTGACATTCTATCTTTCATCTTCAATTCGGTTTCCTTTCGTCTTTCTTTATAAACTCGTGGAGATGGCGCGGGAAAGCATCGACCGATGCGCCGCAAGTAGTCCATCCGCTCGAGATTGTTCCATTGAGCACCTTCTAAAGAAGCGATGTTCTTACTGGGTTTAGCGCAGAGTCTTGCTTGCTTCAATACTGAGAGACAAAGTGGATCAGTACTATTTGGTAGCCGTTCTTGAGAAGAAATGAAATCGCGAAGATTTGCCTGGAGCCACTTTTGCGTTGTGCGAACCATATGAGATGGAGCTGAATCTTGTTGGAACACATACGTATGGACTGCTTCCAAAATGATAACTTAGTCATGATAAGACACAAATCGATTATTTTACGCCGTTCGAAAAACGCATAAAAACATTTGAAAAATTCTCAGTACTTTTTCCGCACTCTGTAATACTAAAGTCTTCATATTCATAGCACGTTCTGTGATTCTTATTACCTCGGTAACAAAAATATTAGTAAATATGTGTTTTAGGATGTTGGAAGCATTAGAAGGATACCTAGTCACTCTGGAACAACATCCATTTGTTGTTTGTACAAACTATGGTTAACTAAACCACCATTATTGTTAATCTAAATAAGATCTAGAATGTCACTCTCTTTGACAATTTCGCTTGTTTTCCATGTCGTCCATGTCTCCGTGTAAAATTGCCGGTAAGGGCACCATCCATTTCCCGAAGATTGCTGACCACTTGCAAAGCAAATCTATAGCATATGCGGAACTCTCCACGGGCCTCTCATCTACAACAAAACAACGTTAATCTATGAACAGCTGTGACGGAGGAAATTTCCGGAATGCTTTTGTGCCCGGATGTGCCCTCATGGCGCGGCTTTTGTAAGGACGCGACAAAGTGAGGACATCAGTCATGTGATATTTCTGGAAACAAATATTAAGCAGTACGTTCCTAATCCGCGGTCGCCTGGACAACTGATTATCGTAGCCGTGACATCCCTTACTAAGCCGCTCACTCAGTGCACCTCACACTTCTCGTCTCCCTGACACGTTCCGATCCTGAGAACACTTGTGTCCTCTGGAATAATTATCACAATAGCTCTTCACGTCCCTATGATCTCTTGTCTATCAGCACCCTATAGGACACGGCTGCACGTGAAAAATACGGAAATTCTTCTTTGCTCTATGAACTGACTGACAGCTCCTCAAAATGTTGTTTGTTTTAGCATATACGTACGTCACCTTTGAATCGTAACAGCGAATTGCCATACCAGCATAACTTACTAGGTTGTTAAGTAAGTTCTACCTCTTTTTTTCGGAATTCACAAGTCCGAAAGGGGTTGCAAGTCGATGAGAGAGTGGGTACGAAGCGGGATGACGTGGGGTAACTCGCCGACTGAAGGTACGTAAGTTCCCTTCCTACGGTTAGGCTCCACCAATCCGGCGGTTCTTCCGAATTATCTCGAGGCAAGCCGAACCAACCTTGAGTGCTCTTGTCAGCTATAAAGTACTCCGTATACAGGGTGCAAGCGTTTCAGCTGCAGCTCACGCTTTTTGAGCTCAACAAGGAAAAATAAAACAGGTTCTGAAAGTGCTCACTGCCTGCCGAGAATCCCACTTATGATACCTTAAATTTGGGAAAAACTGAGTTATCTTGAAACAATGACCAACATGCGATCGCAGATGATGTAAAGCACTCTTGAAGTAAAATAATAATAAAATAAATAAATAGTGAAATAAATAATGAAATAATGAAGTAGAACACCCTAAACACTCTAAAACAAACACTATAAATGCTTGGTCGAGTGCATGATCCAAGCATCTTAGCGATTGAGCTCAGATTGCATGCTTTCATGCTCAGGCTTGAATCTGCCCCTTCTACTCCTTGAGCTTCAGCCTGCTGTTCATTTTTGTTGTTTTTGTAGATGAGGCTAGGAGGTGTTGACATGCTGACTGTGTAGACGCTGAGATTGAATCACAGAGCGCTTATCCCAGCTTATCACTCCGTAGGTGGCCCATATTGTGATTAGCACACAAAAAGCTACCTCCTCTGCTGAGACTCCGCTCAAACCTTGCACCAGTAGATATTTTTTATGTTAACATTTTGGACATTACGAGTCCTAATACATCCGCCCTCCCCTACAGTACCATGAGAATCGTAAGAAGTCACAAGTTGCATAACAATTTTTAGAATTTTTTGGAACCGTTTTCATTGTTTCTCTTTTCTACAGCATCCTCTTTCTATGGTAAACCTTTGAGTTCACATAATCAATAAATAAATAGCACCATCAAATGCATCCAGGGCATAAGCGATCTTTTCACAGAGGTGGTTCCAATTTTTACTTCACGAATAATCATATTCGTTGCGGAGCACTAACTAATCCCGTTCACTTCAAAGTGAAACCACCGTTAACCCACCGTGTGTCCCCTCTTAGACCACCCCTCGAGATTTTTACGTCTTGGCCAACTGCTTCCTTACTGGGCGTCTCTGTCAATTTAGTCAGATCTCTTATTTTTTTTAGTCAACCTCAGAACCGGGCGTGGAATATGTGCTGTTGATAGATTTCAGAGGATGAAATGAGCTAAGCCATTGATAACCGGAATGGAAGGGTAGTCAGGATAATATAAAGGAAATTCTCGGATAACTGATGATGAATCCCCAAATGACCATGGGTTTCTCCACAATGACGAATGTGTACTATTGTCATTAGCGAGTCACAAGGGGTGAGGGCATACGGAAGAGGAAGTGCAGCATTGGACGGATTCACAATAATTTGAAAAAGATGTGGAGTTAAGTTCAAAGTTTATTGGTGACAGCACTGATACAGCGAAATTATGAGTGGGTGTGTGCTCCTCCTTTGATATATGTATAGTGCCTCTCTTTTTTAACCTTGATCTTTTCGTCCGAAAGGAAAGGGCATGCCATAGACTTCTTCATTACACATATAGTGCAACTGAGACGGCTACAGCTCAGAGAAGCTATAAAAACGGCTTCGTAGGCTTCCGCATATCTCCGGTTAGCTACAGTGCCTCATCAGCGGAATAACCTCCATGGTCCATGGTTGGGCCAAAATCGGAGTCATACACGGGTCCTAGATTCATGCTTCGCGCTCGAGTTGTAGTGTAACTCGTGGGTGGAAGGGGTGGAGGGATAAATACTGGATCTAGACTTCCACTGCTATTGGCTGAAAGCTGTCCCAATAGTTTTTCAATCCAACTGTAAATTTTGTAGGTGAAAACAGCGAGTTCATGAAATCTAGAAAGAACCGTGCGTTTGTATCTTTCAGCCCACAAAATGCCCTACAAATACGCACGTTCGTCTGTAGTTTTGTTTTGTCACCAAAGTTTTGTCACCACCACAGTGTCTCGTTAGCCTCGCAGTGGAGCTCCATAAATCCTGATGTGTTCCGTCAACTCCTCAGTAACCGTCAGAGTAGATTAATTTCTTGTCTGGGTGAATCCATGAGATATAGCGACGACTTGCCCTCAATGACAATTCCATTGTGAGACAACCTCATTGCGAGTATCCCTAATATTTACAATGGCGGATTTTTTTATTGATTTTGGATCTTAGCTTTTGCATGTCATATGCCCTAGTGAATGTCGCACTGTTCATTCAATTCATCTCCTTTTTCCAAAGTGATCTTTTTCATCAAATTTCATTCCATTTACTTTTCACAGCACACTGTTAGTATCTATATGGAGTCTCCATTGCCGTAATTATAATAATTTCGCAACAACCCGACAAGATGAACAAGGAAAGAGGTTAAGCGACACAACTAATGGACTAATCAGCTTAAATCAACTGTGAGGAATGCGGCACAAAAGTTAGCAAAGCTTACGTGGAAATTTGGCCGAAGACACAGAATTTATCCGAAATTCATTCGATGTTCACAAAAAAGCCTCCCGCCATTTTGTCATTTTCGTGACGTTTAGTCGAAATTTACAAAGTAAGTGTCGGCGTTTTACCGCACGCACAAATTATGCGGATACTGAATAAGTTTGAATAGAATAAAAGATGAAATTATAACGCAGTGAAAATAATAATAAAGATAAGAATAAAAATGAAAATATAACAAAAAACGAATAGTGGTAAAATTGGGCGGGTGCTGTCCAGGATTTATCGGGAAACCAGCGGTGTAGGATTCCCATGATGTAGCCAAGGAACAAATAGCTTCTAGAGGAGTAAAACTTTATTATTCCTTTTTTCACAAGCATTTATCACAGCATTATTGAATTAACGGGTAGTTTTTCTAAACACGACTACACCGCTTTCAATGCAAGCTAAATTAAGAAAGGCACGAACTTTTTCCCTTAATTGCTTGTTTCCCGCAGAAACTAGCGGATCTGTTTCGTGAACTGTAAATGGAGAAGTAACAACAGAAAAATGTAACATTCTTTATGATATGAATCTATGGTGTCTACAAAGCGGTGTTTATTGGTGGAAAAGCTCAAAAATTGGGAAGAATAATGCGTATCAATTAAATTTTTCAGGGCCGCAGTTTGAGTTCAACAAAGCCAAAAGGATTTGAGATTGTTTGATAGGGCCTATACTCGATTAGCCAAAGTTCTTGCACCTGTTACTCCAAAAGCATAGCACTCATCCTATTTTCAGGAACATAAACTGCACTATTCACTAAGTAAAAAGCTTCATGGATTACTTGGAAACGCATTCGGCGTACTTGCTTCCCATGTACATTCGAGAATGGCCAACTAAATGCTTTTTACTTCCGATCGCGTGTACATTGTCGATGACGAGTTGCTTACGAATTCTCCACTGTTTCTCTTTTCTCTCTTTGATTGTTTGATAGCTTCCTTACATACCGATTTGCTTGCTTTCAATTGCTCCGTTTTTTTAGTAATGTTGTTTATTTATTTGCTCAGCAAAAGTAAACAATTATTTGAATCTTTCCAGAAGCGAATCCACGACATCTACAACGACTCTTTCTTCCTGCAATCCTTGACCAAGTAAGCCTGAAAACACCACAGCAGCACTTCCCCTACAAGAAAGTTCATCCGAAATAGACTGCGTAATTCGACTAACGTTCTTTGCAAATTAGTTTTCCGAACGAGAGACAGCGATGTCGAAGAGGTCCAAGTCCCTGCCACCAAGTAAGGAGGTTCAATTGTCACCTTGTCATCACTGTCACGTTGTGTGTGTCGTCAGAGTGGTGTTAGCAGCTCTAGTGACAGCAGTAAATGCTTTTGGGTGTTTTTCGAAACTCCACTGTGCGTGTACAGCGTAAATGCATGCATCCGGGGGAGGCACGGGCTTCCAGCTGTCCAACTCAGACTTTCTCGTCACTTTTCATCCTAATTCTTCTTGATTACTAGGCACGAAGAGAATAGTTCAAGGAAGCCCTGGTGTGGGGACACGTCCTTTTTCCTCGAACTTCATGAGTCAGCGAAGAACCTAGTCTTTGCCCAGTTTCCCATTTTAGACGTCCATGTTTTGAAGAAGAAAATCTTTATCTCGGTTTTGAATTGAACTCGTCACAAAATTCCGGAGTGGCATGAGGTTGGATGTTTTGTTGTAACATTGAACTCATCCTGACCTTTCATTGCCTTTCCTTAACACATCAGGAGCCCCATTCAGGTGCTCATCGGCCTCGTCGTGCCTCCCCAAACTTCATGTTGTTCCATAAGAATTTCTCTCTCCTCTCTTCTTCACTCTCAGCCTTTTAAAGGTGCTTTACATGGCACCCCCCCCCCCCCCACCCGCCAAAATTTGTAGTTAATAATCAATAAATAAAGAGGTAAACGGTAGAAAATAAGTGAATAAACACATAAACAAGCGAATAAATACTCATACAAAATCAAAAATGTTAGTAATCAACTAAGATCAAATTTGATAAGGGAATCATATTGATTTGCAAAAAAGTCACTACTTTCACTGTTTTTTTCTGCGATATATCACATTAATCTTCTTTAGTGGTGGTTGGATAAGTGATATTTTTAATGTGGAGAAACGATTCAAACTCCCTCCAGTGGACTGAACCACCTGTGCCTTTGCACTCTGATTGTCTGCGCATCTACACATTCGATTCGAATCTATCACAGGTCTCATTCTCCATGAATGACATGATATGGAGGGTGCGGTGCACTAAGAACTGGATAGAAAGTAAAAGATCTAACTAATGAAGTTGATCATTTAGAGTCCTGTCAGACTAAGTTCAACATTCAAAAAACCCCCAACATTCAGAAAAAAAAAAAACCCTACAGCCTCTTCCTTCACTCTTGCAGTGGTGTGTTCCCCTCTCTTCTTCGGGTATTCGACTTTTCGCCTTAATTTTAATCAGATATTCCAACTCGAACATGTCTGATATAACATTTGCTCTCACATATAGCGTGTGGATGGCTTCAGAGGGCAGCAACCTTCTGTACGCAGTTTCACAGGTTCCTTTGAAATCCACTCTGCTGTCTTTGTTTTTCTTCAATAATAAACCAAATTGACAACACACCCAGAAAAAACTATCACTAAGTAATGGTCCCAAATCGAGAATAAATCTGGGAGAAGCTTCTAAGACAGGTTTTGAGTCAAGTTCATTGTAGTTAGGCGCCTTGTTAGGCTTTATGCGGTGCTCTTTCTTATGATCCTGCCACTCTTTCTGGCATGCTGTGTTTTCGCCTCCGTTTCTTCTATTTACATAATTTTGTACTACATGATATAATGCTACTATAATGTCATGTGAAGTACTGCACTTTGTCCTTGTGGAGCATGGTGACTGTGCTGCATTTTGGTCCAAAATTAAAAAAAAAAGACTACATCGGAGAGCCAACTCAAATTCAGGCGTGATGTCAGTCGAGGTCGTCGAAGAGATATTTGAGCAGCTGAAAGGGCTCAGCCCCCGCGAGCAGGCCATCATCCGGCCTGTGCTCGAGCGCGATTTGGAGTTCCAGAGAAGGGAGAAGGCGAGAGTACGGTAAGCTTCACTTAAGCAGACGGCTGACAAAGCGAAATCGCAACTCCCTTGCAGGCAGCTGAAGTCCATGGTGGACATGCACCTCATAGATCAGACCGGTGGGCCACCGATGTCGGCGAGGAGGAAATCTGCGTACGGCTTGATGAACAGCATGTCTTCCGATAGCTGTATGAGTGTTTGCTCGTTGAGAAGCAACAAACCAGCGCTGCCGAAGTGAGCTCTTCTGTTTTTATGCTTTGGTCATCTTCTTCAATCTCTGGATGCTGCTCCACATCCGCCCTCCTCTATATAGTTTGATTATTATCTTTTAGCCTGCTACCATTTCACTACATTTGCAAATGATGGGTCACTCATACACAAAAACGTCCGCTAGAGATGAAAAAGTCGTGATATTAGAGTAGCTCACCTCAAACGTGGATAACTAAATCTTATTTGTGTTATATTAAAGAAAGTGACAGCAGGTAAAACATGACAAAACCTAACTCCTAGTAAAAGACTGAATAAACTTATTAAATGCTTGAGGAAACACGAAAGCAAGTGTTTCAAGAGAAATTGCTTAACGGGTAGGAAGAAAGAAAATGAAAGACAATCGATACAACAGAATGTCGCCGCTCATACAAGCGCGCGCAGGCGCCTCTATGATATTATGTCGCGGCATATCTACTTAGCAATGTAAACATTGAAAAAACATAACCGAAGCGAACGGAAGCATTCTTCTATTAAGCCAAGTCACATCTGTGATATCCGTCGAATTCATCCGGGTTATTTTTGTTGCTGCCTGCAAAGAAGTAACTACGGTACAAAACATCTATAAATTTTGAGATCGCTGATTGTGTCATATTCCTTACCCATAGAGTACTCGAAACGGCCAGGTGAATAAGGACTAGTTCCACGGAGTGACAGGGTTGGGCAGAGGAGCATGATCGAAGCATTAGCGGACAAAGAGTGCAGCAGACAGGCAGATTGCCATGCCGCACCGCTCCGCTGGTTCGTATTCGTCTGCCCGTTTGGAGTTGTTTGTAGGTGGGTCTCGGGGAGGGGGGGGGGGGGGTTCAAAATTTTGCGGTAGAGATAGCCTACACAGTGGTGTCAAATACATATTTTCTAACCTCCTAGGTGGGAGTGTTCGAGAAAGCTGGATCATTCTAGTTTTGTGTCAAAAATTAGGATTTCCTTTCTCTTCATTTTACTCTGATCCTATGTAAATCCACCATCCTTCTGTCCATCTCCTTACCGCCTTTTTTATAGCAATAATCAACCGCATTGTGGACACACAAGTGACGCACACGTATGTAGTACTCACTATCTAAAACGGATTAGTCCACTACGTCTTAATACCTAATGTGCTTCATCTCCTCCTCAGTCTGACTAACAACACAGCAATCCTCATTTCTCAGCGATCTCCGTTTTGAGTAGATTATGGTGAAGCAAACGATAAACGACACAAGGGAAGCCATTCTTACATTCGCTGTCGGCCTTGAAGGCAAGGTTCGGGGAAAATTGCATCTTCCGAATTTCCACTAGAATCGTAGCCCACGGCGACGCCTTGGACGAAAACTATAGAAAAGCCTTTTAAAAGGTGCCTCAACAAACGCTTCCCATCGACCAATTCCGGTACGGCGTTTGCAGGTTTGCGGCGTCCGTGCTTTCAAATGACATCATGGGGCGCGCCCTACTTGCTCTCTATTGGGGCGTCGTAGGAAAAAATTCATATTGAAAGGACCGTTGGTCCATCTTACGGGGTGGAGAAGGTTTTACGGAGTGTTCTTTAGGCTGTATGTATCTGTCGTTGTTCACTATGCACTGGCGCAGCCTTTATCGATTGGGGCGCGTTTTGTCGCGGCTACCGTCATCCTCAGGCTTTTGTCCCATATTTAGCGATAGAGCTTATAGGTCTCAAAGATCAAGGTCTCAAACTTGACATACGTGCTACACATATTGTTCGGACTCCAGAGAGCGAAAGACTTGAGTGGGCAAGATTTCGACCAAACGTTGCCTTTAAAGACAGCACCCACGATAATTTTCATAGCCGAGATTTTTAGTGTTTTGGTCCCTGAATAATGGTCCCATTAGTAGTCAAAGGTTCGGATTATGTAAACAGACGCAGTATCTCCCTTAACTTAGCTTTGGTGTTAATCCCTGCCCCGTGCCTTCTTAATCCTCTATCTTATTATTATCTCTCCATTATTTTCCTCTCCAACGTCTTTGTCAAATAACGGTAACTATGCATTCACATAGAGGTTTTTCAATTATATAATATGTACTGTCGAACGCGTGGAAGTTTTTGTTTGACCATCAACTTGCTTCAAATACTTCTGCGTTCGATCCTACCAGCTACACTGAAACAGCTTCCCAAAATTTTGCTTCTGCCAAAGGAGACGGGGGAGACACTGTTTTGATTTTAAGAAAGGATTAGGCTGTTTTGCGTATAAAAGGTGTGAGATGGTATATGCGTTAGCAAACATAACCCGAATATCTGCTTTTGAGGCCCGCGCCAGAGCCGTCCTCTGGCAGAGCATGCTTTCACTGTCACTGCCGACTTGGCCTCATCTTCAACGCCGGTACCCGCTGTGCCAAGTGTGGTCGTCTCCTCTGCAACGAGTGCCGTCGCGGCACACCTCGTTCGAAGTGGCTTTGTCAGATATGCCATGCTCAGCGGTGAGCTGTACAGACTCCTCATAAAATTTCTCCCGATTCCTGGATCATTCCATTTATAGAGAACTGAAGGCGGCATCTGGAGAATGGGTGGATGCTGGTGACCCTGCTGAGATTTCCGAGGTGCTTTTGACGCAGATGCGAAGAGCAGCTATGGAGAAGGAGAAACAAGAAGAGCAGAAAAGCCCGGCTGATTCACGTGAGTTTTAATAAAAACTCGAGTAATGACGCTATCATTGCTGATTTTGGTGGTTTAAGCGAGAACGCCAATGATATCGAAGAGAAATCTGACCCTGCCAACTATTGCTACGCCCAGTCTGCTAGCTGTTCCTTCGGAATCTGAGGTGCGTTAGTTTCTGGGGATGGTAACCCGTGGAGATGTTTTCTTCACGGTATGTCTTACACCCCTGCAAGTAGTGGTATGTAACAACACATGCAGGTTTCTTTAGGCCACTTCTGACCAGAAGTTGCGTAAAATTCCGTTAGCAAAGCGTCCTCTGACTGTTGTGACGAACTCGACAAGGCGTGTAAAAAAACGAATTTCAGAGTTCTTTAATAAGCCAGCGTTTTCTTGAATTTTCATGTCGGCCTTAAGGCGTATTTAAAATAGTTTGCATATCAAGATATTGTCAATATAAAGGATGAGGGTATCCAAATAAATATCTTGAAAGGAAGTCTTTCAAAAAGAATATGAAAGGCAAACGCCTGAATCTTTCCAATGGAATCACATTGTTCACCGTTCTGGCCTACTTAAAGGCAGCACTAACGGAAATTTTCAGTTTTAGGTCTTGAGCGAATCGTGATCGAATCGATTATGGGGTCAGTTTCGTAGTGTAAGCACCTGTGGGAGACTTTGACTTCACTAGTAATAACAAGTCATACTGCGACCAACAGGACCACTAGGCTATAGCTTTCGCAAGTTTTCCTCCTTGCACTGAAGGAGGTACAAAATCTTCAATGGAGCGCGAAAAATAACACCTGCCTTCTGGTTGAGGTTATAGGTTTGAGTGGCAGCCTTCTATCCTTGCTTTGTCTTTACTCATCATAACCAGTATCAGTTATACTGCTATGAACTGCCTTACCACATTTAAAACTTTTCCACTTACATATATTGATACCTATTGCCATTTTTTCACTCAAGAACCCACTTCTCCAGACATTGCTTGCGTCTACATTATTTAGTTCTCATGAACTTCACCATAGGTTCTCTTTCCTTCCTTAGATCTGTATATTTATACTACTAGGTCCGTGCAAAAGTTGGTGGTACTTCACCGTTCAATGTCGTTTTGCTCCTTCTGTTTGCGACATCCTGCAATTGTTTTCATGTTGCTGGCAGCTTGGAACTTCTGCTACTCAAATCACTTTAGGCCATGATTGAACTCCACAGGATTGTTGCCTTTTAGTTACAAGAATAATACTATGTGCAGTCATCAAAATCGAGGAATTTTGCTTTATGAAACCAAATCCGGACCATTAACAAGGGAAGCGCTCCAAAGCAGCAGTAATGCGTTTGTGAAGAGTGTCTGTCTTCTCTAAAATGCTAGAAGCACGTGAGTTCTTAAGGAGTCTGAGAGGAGATGAGAGCTAGAAAATGCTCCACGAGCTGGTCAGCGACTTGGTCTTCACAAAGGCGCCCGGAAAGAGCAGTTTGAACCATACCCTATGCAAAGTGCGCGAGATATTACGAGGACTTTAGTCAGCAGTGTCTCATCACTTGAAGAGATTTGGTAAGAATAAATATAAACTAATAATAATAGCTAACAGTTGACCATCCCTTGATGAATTCAAGGGTCGCCACTTCTCCTCTTAAAGCAGCCATTGTTTAGCTAAGATTTTTCCTCCGAAACCAATACATATGGATTCATATAAACAGTCCTAACTTCAATTGTTCAAATCAATCGCTCAGGGATTGACCGCCTTCGAAGAGATGTGGTGGAACCCTCTTACAATCGATCCAGCTTTACTAAGTCCTGACCCTAACCACCCCAATTAGTCCGGCAACTCACCTTTTCAGATCAATTTACTAAGCGATTACCACCTGCGCAATTCTTTCCCTTCGTCCGAGCGGGTTATCACTATTTAGTCGGTCGAAATGGATAGCTTCCCTCAGTAAAGGATGCTAAATAGGCATTTTATTATTTTTGACAACTTGCCGCAGTGAGGACAGTTGTTATCATGTGAACAAAATAATCCCAACAAGCAGTAGTAAAATCACTTCACTTCACTATGAACCAGAAAACACACTCCTGAAAGTGCTACGCTCCACGATCGATGGAACTTAAGGATATGGCAGGACTTCTCGACATCGGATAAACGATGACCAAATACGGATAGTCCTCTCATCCCTGACGCTCGTCCCGGAGCACGTCAACAGTGAATTGTCGCATCTTGAACATCATTGGGAATTATCGAAAGCATGCTCACTTGGTTTGGCCAAGATGGTAACAGGAACAGTAAGCTCGTGGATGGTGATCTATATATTTCGTACGCTTTTCAAGACCAGCTCATGTTCGAAGGATCACTTGGGCACATCCTTTCAAAATCCGTGATGACATTCGTATTAATGGCTAGAAATTACTAAATTACGCCGATTCTCCGCTACTTTCTAAGTTTACTGAGAGTTATCAAATCAGTATATGAGGGAAAGAACTTTTCTTCCTACTATGAAGTCTGCAACATTTCAGGGAGGGGATGGCTAAAATGCTGGGTTTTTCATATGAATAAAGCCAAGTATCTTTTCGTTCTAATCATTTTATAGAAGTGAATTAGCGTTGAGGAGGAGAAATTTAGAGTGATAATGTGTAAGGAGCTATGAATGAGGTAGTTTAGACGCAAGTATAGTCACTACCTATCGTCCCAGCGATCAAAATCTACTCAACGCACATTTCTGTGAAATTTAGACAATCACTGGTTTGGAGAAGAGGTACGGTCTCTATAGAGGTCTCTATATCTGAGCTTACTGATCATGTTGCCTCTGTTCTCAACCCCAGCAAAATTTGTAGAACCTAGTCAATGGGATTTCGAAGATGTCGTTGACTTCACTGGAAGAACGGAACGTTGGGGAAGCAACAGAGAGAAAGAGAGAGAAAAGAGAGCAAAACTAACCAGTGTTTAGCTCGCATTATCGACACATTCTGATTTGGTTCAGAAATAGATGCTTGTATTCTCCTTCATTCAATGAAATGACCAGTCTTTTCGTAGGTCACTGCCAATAACGCACAAGGGTCTTCGCAGAAGTTCTGGGGCGGAAGTCCATCGCCAAGAAGCCCTCATACAGCTATTAGTGAGTCCTTAGTACTTGCCAAGATGTTATCAGAAATGCGGGAAAGAATATTTAAGTTGGCTCTCCAAATTATGTAAGGATCAGTGGACCGACTCCACCGCCAGACAAGCTTCATCCTGAGAGCTATCCAAGGTAAAAGGACGCTAATCAGTTTGACATTGTCACACAATATTTGCCTTGCAGGGAAGTGATTGGCAGCCCGGCTCCTCGCTCAACGACCACATTTGTTCTGCCAAGCTCACCGGTGGCAGGAGGTTGCATGCTGCCGACAACGGAAGTCGCTCCACCGACGCCGACATCGCCGAGCCAAATGAAGTCGCCTCTGACCGAAACGCGACGGATGGCGTTTGCGAATTCTAAAAGGTACGAAAGCCCGCGCCGTCATAGCGAAATGTCTGTCCCCACCTTCCATTTGACCTCCTATTAAGTTGGATCTCGAGTTTAAACCCTTCGAAGACGTGTATTTTGCGTTATTCAAAATGCATACGATGGATTCCCTAAATCTCATCGGTTTTTTTTCAAGAGTAAGCATCTGCTCAATGTGTTTTTTTTCGCTTTCAATACTTTTTTATGTTGCTTCAATGAAGGTTTCCTTTCACTGCATGGCTTCGCTTGATTTGTTGACAATGTATTGCTGGCTTGTTTTTTTATACTAGGGAATTGGGTTCGAGTTTGCTCTGCCGATGCTTTGGTTTGTTTTGGGCACATCTGTGTTATTTGGTTTCAGTTTTTTTTATATGAGTCATCGTTACATCGAAGAAATAATAGCACTGTTATGGACGCTGGAGGGAGGCTTTGTTGACATCGTTGGTGAAATGGCTTCATGAATCAGTCACGTGGAGATTAGGATAGGTCGACGTGGAGCGACCTTCTAATGCCACAAAATGGACATCAAGGAGTATTCCAAAGGAGTGGAAATATATAGCCTTTATAAAACGCTGAAAATCAATCAATATCCTGGAATCGCTTGATCACATAGGAGTAAAGTCTTGCTCACCTGCGGAGGCAGCTGCGAGTTCATTTGGTATCTTGCAACATTCCCGGGAATTATTTCATGTCGCTAAATACGGAACCAGAGATGCTCCATATCTATGGATCAGAGAGCATTTGAACAATTCTGGGGTTTCATTTTTCCATTTCATATTTTTCTCCTATTGCAAATCTGTACAGTGAAGGCCAATTGTTAATGCATTGCAGAAAGGGGAGGGAACGCACCACATCACTTTTGCCAAAGCCGTAAATCAGCTGGGCATCATGGTTCTCAGGCGTGATAAGGATTGCTTACTTGCTTTTGTTTCATCCCCTATTTTCCTCATTCGCGTGCATTAAGCTAGCAGTTGTAGAAATAAACAAAAAGCAATACCGATCACGACCGAGGCCAAGACCACCAACTGAGTCGCATCGTCGCAAAGGCTGTGGGGGCGTTAGGGCGAATAAGTTCAGAGCAGCCTCTACGTACGTTTCAACATTTATTGCACGTGCAAAGCGCGTGAACTGTTGATAAAACAAAAAGAAACGGACACAACCAGCGCATTAGAGAAGGAAAAACATCGAAGATCATGGACAAACAGAAATGACAGCCGTGACATGGATGTGGTGATATTTAGGAACTAACATGTGTTGATATACACTGTGGCTGCTAAATATGGATAGCTACTCTGCGAAATTTAAGTGGAAGTAAGAGTATTGGATATCGGATATCCCAAGCATTGACAAGATAGATGATGGGGTCTATAAATAGCACATAAAGTTTGGTCAGCGTTATTGATCTCCTTCCGAAGTTATGAAGCCATGCCCGAACCACACCGCATGTGCTGCCCTCGACAATGATGGACTACAGGCCGTAAAAATTGCAAGACGCCTCTGTATACACGGGTCGACCGCCGGGAAGATCGTTTAGCAGTACTGAGACAGAGGTAATGTTGTTCCCGTTCAGCAGTACAGATAGAGAGGTAATGTTGTTCCCCTCTAGAAACCAGAAAGAATTCGGATTCGAACCGGCCCACCTCACCTATTGCATTGAAATCAAATGATTAGGAGGCCACTGCTTTATCCACTCGGCCATCCGCGCTGATATCCCTCATCATTTTAATCACCATAATTTTTCTACATACTAATGGAGTGGTACTATTGCTAGTGGTTTTTGAGAAATGATACTTTCCAGATTTCAGGGCGTTCCGAAAAATGAGACAACTTTCTGTTGAATAAAGATCAACTTGAAAGAATGAAGTAGAGGATCAGTTGCTGGTAAAACTTTGCTTCCAAGTAGAATCATCGAATTAGTTACGAACCGCGCTACCAGTCAAGCGATGACAGTAGCTGCTCCTGATTCAGATTGTTGCATGCCGCCTCAACAGTGAAAATTTTTTCGTTTGTAAATATGACATTAGACAGGCGGTCGCCCTGAATCTCGTTCACAACTTTTCGGTTTTTGCAAAATTTTCCTTCTTCACCCGGAGAAGATCACTAAGGGTCGACCCTTCCTGATGAGGTGATTGCACGATCATGAGCACGCACTCGCGCATGTGATGCTTGCCCGTGTGATCGGGTGTTTATCCGGTCACACCGGTTGCGCGCTAGGTTGTGGTTACTGGCACATCACCAGTGCACTGGCGCATGACCAGTACAGCGTGCGCCTAGTTACAAATATTCCTCTTTTCAATCACGTCTTCGCTGCTCTTCAATCATTCACTTCAACCGTGTTTCTATGCGGCGAATGAGGCCGCTGGGCCCCTGGTAGCGTGTTTCCGGCGCGGCTGACTGTGAGGAGCACATCGAGACCATTTTTTGTGTTTTTCGATCTTTTTTTTAATCGTTTTGAAGATGCTAATGTTTGTCTATCATGGAAGAAGTTCACTATTCACGCGAGGTAATTTTTGGGCATGCTTTTCACCATTGTGTGTTTCCTGGTCACATTTTTAAAAACTGTTGCAAAACTAGCGTTCTAAAACAACGGCTTTCTACCATGACAGACAGACATGAGCACCTTCAAAACTACAACAAGAGGTGTGAAAAACTCACCTAAAAGCTGGATGGAAGCTGCGCCATCATTTCGTGGTCTCGGCGTGTGCTGCAAAGTCGGCCACACCGCGTCCGCATCGCCTTTAGGAGCCTGTCGCTTTCATCCGCCCCAATGTTTCGGAGAAATCATGCAATCAAATCTACAAGAAAAGATCAAACGAAGGATGAAAAGGGAGATTTAGCAGAAGCACAGACAACGAATAAGTACAAGGATTATTACGAAATTCTGTTGCGTGGGTTGTAGACCATAACTGTAAACCACCAATATTACTTTACGTCACTTTTGGGCAGCTTCGCCTGATGACTTCACATCGTGCGAAGCTGCCCGATTACCAGATTAAACGCATGTGTTGCTGCATCGCGGGTTGGGCGACGCCTCCTGATCATGCGCATATTTCCCATAGTAAATTGGAAAAGCTAAAAAGTTGTTGAAGGAGATTCAGGACGACCGTCTGTCCAATGTCATGTTTGCAAACGAAAAGATTTTCACTCTTGAGGCGGTATGCAAAAATCTGAATCAGGAGCAGCTACTATCATCGTTTGACAGCAGGTCAAAGAAGAAGGCGCGTACAAAATTCCTCTTCCCGAAGTCTGTCACGAACAGGGATGGAATAACCTCGGAAGAAACTGCCCCGCTGGTATTTGATGAGAAATCTGTCATAATCGACGCCAATTTTCACCAGAACGATATTCTGCAAGATGTACTACTTGCTCGGAGCAGAAGACACTCTGGCACACATTGCCTTGTGCTAGAACAAGATTCGGCACCCACTCACGCCGCAAAATCTACCCTTGCCTTCTGCGAAGCACACTTTTTTGTTCACGCAAAGAAATATGCCCATCGAACTCCCGCGACCTCACCTCGATGGGCAACCCTATCTGGAGCTTCTTCGAGGCAAATGTGTCGCCAACAAGCCGCAAGAGTGTCAATTACCTGAAGGCAGCAATTAAACGGGGAATGCAGCAAGATCGACGCAAACTTCGGAAGCGACTGATGTAATAAACTCAAATCCTGGTTGCTCTATGAATAAAGAAATGCCTGTATCAAAGCGAAAGGAGAGAACTTCGAAAGCTACCATGGCTGATGGTAACTAATGCTTAGACGAAATAGATGATGAATATGGTGATACGACATCTCACTTTTTTAGAGTTGGAGGTGAAAAAATCGAGCGATCCATACTTAGCAGCCACACTGAGCTAGCAACAGATAGTATTAACTCAAGTAATGTGTAATGTGGCGTAATCAAGTCCTGCTCTATGCGTGAAGAAATGCCTTCTATGAGACGACTTGGCTTCAGTCAGAAAGAGTGTGCTCTTGCTACCCGTGGTTACAGAGGGTAGTAGAGTGAGAAAAGTATTGCCGTTCAGACCGAGTTTATCCGTAATTATTTTCCTAACAATGATGAGGTATAATTTGCGCCGCGTACCTGTGGTGCAGCAACAACTGCCCTTCACTGCACATCCTTCATACTTCAGAATCATATTTCTGATCACCTTTCAAATTTTTGTTTGGGGACAACTTTCGTGAAACTTGACGAAGGGCTTATCGTTAAGTGTATACGTGGAGCCATCAAGGTTGAGCTAGTTTGAAATATCAGAGAAGTGTTAACGAAGAGAGTAGGTAGAAATCGCGTAGCACCGATAGTTCAAGGAGTTCCTTCTTTGCCATAGAAACTTGCAAAATTAGACTCCGACAGGTCTGGATAGTAAAAAGCTGAAACTTGTTATGCAGCAAGGTTTTACGGTTTTATATTCATGATTCAGCGGTAATGGCTTACTCCAAACAATTTGGCATGATGAGTTAATCCCTAGTAACTTCTAGTAATTAAATTTCCAAGTGAGAACCGAGCATGAAAGGCGCTTAAGATGTAAGCGGAAGATGGTCGGTGTAACTCATCCACTGCAGATGAGCTTCGTTGCCTGCAATTAGGTTCCACCCACACTGCAAAGAGCAAAAGATTCCAGCCCAATAGGTCGTTTCTTCTTGCCCACATTGAAAAGCTATATAGGCCAGGTGTCCGCAACTTGTTTTCCATGGCCAGGATTGTATTTCCGATCTCTGCAGACCAAGCAAATTTGACTCATCTAGTATGTAAGGAGAAAGTCCTTGTAGAGCAATCAGCAAGCTTCCTAATGAAGAGCGATTCTTGACCAAACATTCAGAAAAAGAGAAAAAAAAAAAGATATCGAAGAAAGCGGTACAAACTTAACAGCGGAACTTTCATTTCGTACTGCTCGCTTATACAGAGGTTGAACAAAAAGCATAGAACTTCTTCCAATAGTCATCAGTGAGCAGAGGAAGCTCTAAAGCCTTTAACATCCACAGACTTACCCTTCGTTAGCACGGTTGGTGAACACGTCTGCGCTGGATAACCTCAATGCTGCATCCAAGCCCTGGGTCACTAACTTGTCAATAAGTACCTGCCAAAGTGGTAACGAGCTATGAATGAAAGTGGTTGCACACCCGAAAACTTACATAGTAACTTAGGCTGTGTTTTGTTCCCTTACCAAAGATATACTCATACCAGGGTGCTACGCATTCACCTTCGAACCACAGTGCAAACGAGTTTGACGCTTCACAAGGGAGGAGCGGGCTCATTACCAGTTATAAGTTATGCGTGGTATATCGTAGTTATTCGGGGGTTATTGGTCATTGTCCCATCCATTGTAGCTTTTTATACGAGGTGATAGAACAGATGCAAAAAGCTGAACGAACAGTTTCGGCTTTGCTGCATCACGTTCATTCTTCTGAATGTGACGTAATATATGCAGTTTTGATCAAGCATACCCGCTAACAAACGGGCGAAACTCTTATTTGCCTTTTTCCAGCACCGATAGATTCGATAACAAAGTGGAGTTCGGATTTTTGTTGGGATATGTGCTTTTCCAGCTGATGAGCATGCGCATGAAAGCTTAGAATGGCCAATGAACAGGTCACTAAGGTTACAAACCGTTGTACAAAGTCACAGGAACCCGTATGAGTGCACGAGACAAAAATGAACATCTGAAATTCGGCTCATGTAACACCATCCCGTGCATGCGGCAGAGCCACAGGAGTGATGTAGGTGGCGACTCCCGAAACGAGTGTCTTAGTCCCTCGGCACTCATGTCAGTTCAGAGGAGTATTCCTAAAATTTGGAACTGAAAACTTTTCCACTTAATGCTATGCAGAAGTTTCCGTCTTCAGTCTCCCGTTTCACGCCCGTTTCGGGGCTTCCTTTTTCGGGTTTGCGCCTTACGGGATTCCAAATTTTATTGCCGCACGCCCTTGTGGCTATCCTTCGCGGTTGGGAAACTTCACAGCCGCGATGCGGTTCCACTGAAATACCGACACGTGCTAAGTACTCTTGGGCTCGGATGCATCAATGGAAGAATGGGGAATCATACCAGTAAGAATGATTACCTATAGGTAGCAGATGAGTATGCACAACGTCACGTATGATAAACACGTGTGCCAGGTAGAGGGCAAATTTGGACCAGTGGTGTATCCATTCCCCAACGGGTTGTAAGTACAGATCCTCATTCTGGTGGAGGGGAGGAAGCGAACAAGGGGACAGGGACAGGAAGGACGACTTTCAAAGAAAAAATCGTCGGCTTTGATAAAAGAAGAATCAGGAATGTTGGAGTTTAAAAAAAGTGAAAGTCCCTTAAAAATACTAGTGAGATCAATTAATTGAGAACAAACATTTGAGAAGTGTAAAAGAAAAACTGAGCCATCGAAAAATCCTGAGATAGCAGTCATCTCTGCGTAGATAGATCATACCGATCCAACATATCCGAAAATTGAGGCATTCGGGAAAGAAATGGGAGAGAAAAGTAGTTTACCGACACTGCTGGGACTGTATCTCCCTCTCAAAGTTCCGGAAGGATACTTCCTTGCGGTAGTTTTTCACGGGTTTTGTGGAAAGAGTGTATGAAATGTGCAAGGAAAAACCAGACAGTCCCTCTATAGGAAGTTTGTGAAGTTTTATTCGAACAGATAAGCAATTTTTGCGTGTTTTTTTTTCTTTTTACGCTGTTGTTGCAAAGTTATTATTGTACGCACGTAGCTCACGAGCCCGAAACTGGTCTCACGCTCTGACAATCTCAGGCCAAATCTCAAATGGAGATCGTTCGCGTTACCAGTTTTGATAACAATTCTACTCTAGTTTGTTATAAAAAGTTTTCATCGAATTACTCACGCTTTACCTTGCCATGTATCCAAATAAATGAATAGATAAATGAGTAATAACTGAGCAATAAACAAGCAAATGAAACTTGTATAGACTCTCTTGTAAGACCGAAACCTCGGCCTATAACAGAGACCCGGTCCAGTTACTAAACTCTTAGCCGATTGGGGACTACCGCTTTGTATTTCCAGTAGCAGCTCCAGAACAAGCACAACTCTGAGCAGAACAAGTACGACCCTGAGCAGAACAAGTACGACGATTAGCAGTGACAAGCTGCTGCAACCAGTCGATAATCGACCGCAGATGAGAAGACAATCGACGAATTCCTCGGAAGGTGCTACACTATCCTGGCCATACTAGTCCAATGATCATGCAGATCCAGAAAGGAAATTACCTTTTTCAGAGCAGGACCAGTGGAGCAGAAGTTCTCGTACGGATGCCCTTCCTCCTCCACACTCTCACAGAGGTGGGTGGTAATAAACGAAATTTTTTGTTGTGACAAACTGGTTCGGTGAGGGAACAAGGCGTCTTGATCATTGATGCCTAGCACATAGGCGGTAATTTGAGTCTTTTGGTCAACCCCTCTCAAGTTTTTTAGATTTTCTTGTTTTTTTTTTTGGTCTCCAAATAGTCTATAGGACATGGAAATAGGGTCTTCCACTGTAACCCCTGTACTTACATGAGATGTCTCCCCTAACCTGCAAAGTAAGATCCACTGGGTCTGAGATTTTCTACCGAGAGCCTCAGGAACCTCTTTATCTGCTCTTTCTCTTCGTTATTCTTTGAAGTGTAATATATTGCCTAAGCACCACTTATTGTGAAAATTTTCCCGGATATACCATAAATTTTTGGAGCCTCCTTGTAAACAATGATGAAAGGGTCGAAGACCCGGAGGCACCAAGGAGACCACAGTTGATAACCAGAAACCGGTACGTGAGCGCTGATAGGTATATGATAGGTGATAGGTGATATCGAGCACTCAAAATTACTTGTAACAGCTCTCATCTCTTCGACTGATGCTCGTAAGTAGTGTCATGTATTGGTAAACTCAGAACCTGTAAGTCAATAAAAAAATAGAAACCTACACAGCATACAGTCCAGTTCGTGTACTTTTGCAGTTTACTTCTTCAACTTCCGTAACCCTTGCAAAAAATATTGCAAAAAATTGGAACAAGTAGAAAAGCAAAATTCGTAACCTTTTGAGTATTTATTCGTTAGCCTTGTAAACATTGCCAACGGAAAGCAGAGACCTGCGCGATGAGATCATTCGACAAGATTAGACGCCATGATCATCGACTGTCCGAAAACTCGAACTTTAGCTGCTCAACATTGCCGCATTCCTTTCATACTTATTTACATTCATTGAAGAACACCTTGATTCTCTTTGACAACTACCAACTCGTTCCTTCATTCCCTTTCTTTCGGACAAACACCCGCTGACATGAACCAATTTAAGTGAACCTGCATAGTTGTTACAGCGCAGCTTTTTCTTGATAATTCAATGTATTATCTGTGCGTTTTGCCGGTAAAGTCCTCAAAACAAGCCACTTTCAGCTCAATCAACAGGACAGGTACAAGTCCAGCAACTTCAGAACGACAGATCAGCATCCCTGCGTTCAGGAGCAGCCACCTCCAACCCAGATATGACGCAGCACGCCCCCTCGGTATTTACGCGATTCATCACACCGTTCCCCGCGAATTTATATGTTTTATTACCCGACGCTTAGTGTGACGTTTATATAATACTTGTTTGCAGACAATAGCCGACACAGACGCATTTCAACGGCCATGCAAGGTCGCATCACTCGTAAACAAATTCGACGGACGGGCCACAGAAGCAGCAGACTGGGAGCCGTCGAAGCCCAGCGATGAGTACACAATCCGCCGACAGCGACCGCGCTCGCAGGGTCCTGTCACGGTGAGGAAGATGAAGGTGAGGTAGCACGTCTTCTGAAGATGCATATCTGTCAGAGGAGGATCTGTTGAAGGTTCAAGCTCACGATCGGCTCGACGTCTCCAGTGCTGATTCGCGACGATCGTCTGGGATTTCTTTGCCTTCCCGATCCGTCAGTCAAGAGACCAGACTTCATAGTGAGTGCATATTTAGTTTAATACAAGGCTGCTGCTACACTCTTTAAGAAGTGTGGGGGCCGACATTATTTTGACAGATATCGATTGTACGCGGCGCATAGCTGGTGCTGTTGCTGCTGTCGCCAGCACAATCGATACGTACCAAAGTCGCATCCGCAACGACCGGAAACGCTATACTCCTCGAGGATTGTAGCAGCAGTCAGACTCAAATAATTATAACGAATAAGTGGAAATGCTAAAAATCTTGGGAGGTATATCAGTTCAATAGTAGAGTACGCCCCATTTTCGAAGAAGTGTTACGTAGCAGATCGGTTCCAGTGATAGAACGCTCCGGAAAAGACTTTAAACATGTTAGCGCAGTGTGGGGAAGGGGGCACTCTGTATCAGTTTGCTGACTTAAGGCAATCTGTACCAGTTTCCTGACTTATACTAATGTGGCTAACCGTGTATCACTGCAGATCTTATCGCCTTCACAGTACAGAACATGCCGGCTAACGCGGCGGCAATGACGGGTAACCAGATTTGTGGAACGCTTCGCGCGGACTCTCCACGAAGTTTGCATTGCTAAAACGTGGTGTTTTTCGTCTCTTCTAATTAGCTCGGCTAGAAGATTCAGGGTCTATTCATATCTGGAACATGGTGACCGGTAAAGGTTGGACGGGATCTTGGCAAAATATCCTATCTTCCGATTTTGTTTATTATTTGTCTTCTTATCCAATTATTTGTTTACGAGGCAGAGCGCTCTGGAAAGGTGTTACCGCAGGTAGGCAAACTCTTTGCTATCGAGTTTGAATTTCCGATAATTGCGAAATAACTTCTCCGGTACTCGTATGGAACCCTCAAAAATCCCGCCTTAGGTGTGGAACGTTTCTCTGGCCGCTTTTTCTTTTGTCCTTAGATGGATTCGAGACCCATCTTAATAATCTATACACCGAACTCTTCTTGAGGTGGCGATGGAACTTCCTGTCTTGCCGCAAAATGCCCTCAATGATGTTCTCCATGCATACGTGGACGTTCACATGCGCCATTCTGCAGGGTATTAGGCATTGTTCCGGCAGTCTCAAAAAGTTCCAAGAGGGAAATAGAGATGAGGCCCTGTAATGGCTGTGCAAAAAAGTCCCATATCCGAGGGCTCCTCTTCTTTTAGACGGCCTCTGTCTGTTTTGTTGGCTTAGATTCATCGTGAGGGATGCCGCATGATAAAAGGTGTTACCACAGGCAGGCAAACTCCTTGCTATCGAGTTTTAATTTCCGATAAATTGCAAAATAACTTCTCAGGTACGTGCATGGAATCCTCCTCAATCTTGCCTTCTCTTTTCTATGCGAATCTCCATGCTTACCCCAAGAAATTCTATTGTAAAACGAAAAAAAATCGGCGTTCCTTCAGGCTCCGGCTACAGGCTGACATCACCCAGTTTCGCAAGCCGCTTGTCTCAAATCTGTGCGTTACGTTACCCCTGGGCTAGATAAACTCGAAGAAAATCACTGTCATCTACACGAAGCGCAGCTTCGCCGCTGTATTTCTATGCCGCATGAGAAGAGGTGCTCCCGGTAGGATGATTGATAAAGAAAAAACAGATTAGAGTTGCTTGAACTTAGTCCCTCAAATCTGTTCACCTGGGCTCCAAACTTGCTTGCGCTTAAGGCTCAGCAACCACCGGCATGCAATCTCTTTGCTCTCGAGCGTTCATTCTCAATGATTTGCGGAAAAATACTCCCACTTGATGTGGCAAATCTCTTCCAGGCTTTCTCTGCCTTTTTCGATTCGTGAGTGCAGTGAGGTTTTTTGGAATCCCATCATTCTGAGAAGAATCCATTTTAGTTATTTTTAGTCGTCAATTTTTTAGTCGTGTTACCATTGACACTTCATAATTTGAGAAACAATAGTTTCCAACTTTGAGAGATGTTAAAATGCAGGAAATACGCGTTACAACGAGTTTTCGTGTAAAAGTTCGTGCTTTCAATGAGAAACATTAAAGTTTTTGAGCAGTGTGGGACATATGCATGTATTGCCTAAACTTGTCAAACGGGTGAGAAAATCGAAAGGAAAAACAACATTAAATTGATTTCACGGAATTTTTCTTGTTTGCCATCGAATCGCTGTGTAAACCAATTTCATGACACCATCAGCCCTCAAAAAAGTAGTATGTCGAAACACCACCGCAATAACAGTGTTAGCTTCATGATGGGGAGGGAGGGGGAGTGGGAGCGAATTGGTGTAGCATTAGCACAATTAATTCAGAATTCGTTGAATATGACGGTACAAGCATAGCTTATTTTGACGAAGGCATAGCAAGCCAAATCAAATTGCTAGCATGGTGTCGATTTTTTTAGCTTTCAGTTTTTTTCCAATATTTGTGAATATGTTGCTGAACTCCTGTTGTCAAGCATTCGATACTATCTGAAAGTGGAACACATGCTGAACTTCCAGATACATTATTATTCTTCTTAGAGAATCTTATTCTTATTTTTCTTTGAGAAATTTTTATTCTTAGGAAACGTTATGACATTACTGTCTGAAATCTCTGTGAAATTCCATTTCCGTGTTCTATAACGACGAAAAATGTGAGGGATTCCATAGGTTGTATGGAAAATTTAGAGAATATTTTCTATGTTACCTGAGTAGATCCGTGCTATATTCGATGCTACATTAGATCTCTTAAAAATGGCCCCGAACTTGGGTAAGTGGACCGAGATTGTTAGTTGCAATGGATACATCAATTGCGCTTTCCTTCATAGCCGGTCTTATGGCACAGGTTCAGCACTATCAGCTTATCACTTCTGGATATACATATAAAAGTGGAAGTTTGTATGTTTGTTTGTGTGCTTGTATGTATGTTTCGAATAGAAATCGCGGAGGATGGACCGATCCTGACCAAATTTTGCATGTAGGTCCCTCAGGGGCTGGCGGAGGTTATATTCTACTTTTCACCTCAGACTATTTATTGACTTATGGATTATATCGATTTTATTGATTTCCCACTATTTTTGTCCAGGGGTCACGAGCACATTCTACTGGGGTTCTCCAACACGCTGAATACGAATATGACTACCATTTTGAATGAAATTATCGATTTTATTGATTTGGCCAGTTTTGCTCAGGGATCGATGAATATATGTCTACTGGGACTTTTCGACACGCCGAGTTTGAATGTGCAACGATTAACGATTTTGATCAAGAATATTGATTTACAACTTCATTGATTTTTCGTAACTTTTGCTCAGGGGTCGGTAGGGGCATGTCTACTGGGGTTCTCCAATACAGTAAAGACGAACATGATAAACATTTCGAGCGAAGGTATTGCTTTGTCGATTTTATTGATTTTTCATCATTTTTGTCCAGGGTTCGGTAAGGATGTATCCACTGAGGCTTCTGAATACAGCGAACATGAGTATGACAAACGTTTCGCACGCAAGTGCCAGCTTATCGATTTATCGATGTTATTGATTTTTTTGCCCCTTTTACCGGTGTTCGGTGAGGACGTACTTACTGGGGTTCTTGAATACGTTGGGCACAAATGAGATGATCACTCTGTACGAGAGCAGCGATTCATTAATTTTTTGCTTTGCGCGAGGACGGATTGGAACACACCTGCTGGGGTTCCCTAACACTCTGAACACAAATATAACAAGTATTTTCTACGAAGTTATTGCCCAAGTAACTTTAATAACTTTCAGCTAGTGGTATGGTGAAAAACAGTCTGCTATTCAGGCTTATTAACACATTTATCGCAAAAAAAATACTGTCCTCATCACCGTAGTAAAACACCCTAACGAAGCCGGGCATGCCATCTAGTTTTCACTGAAGTTACGTCGAATAGAAACTCATTTTCTAGGGAAAGTCCTTTTTTCCTGGAAGTCGAACAGTAGATGAATGTGAGTAGAACGAAAGCAAGGATTTTGACTTCTTTGAGTAAAAAAATGTTTTCATATAAGAATTTCCAATCGCAGTGCGGATATTAGTAGCTCTTTGCATCAGTAGTGAGTAGCTGCATTATCTGCTAAAACTAGGAATTTCAAGCTTCACCCAGAAAGAAGTACGAGCATAAGTTCAAAAGGTGATTTCTTTGTGGCCAGTACTGTTGCTTTTAAACGCCCATTTCCCTAGAAATCACGTCAAAATAGAAATTTTCATGTCTACTTCCACCTCCATTTCCATGTAAAAGATTAAAAGAACCTGCATTGTAAATTGGTACTATGCTCCTAGTAGTGAGAATCAATCATTGTTCATGCTGCTACTCCGTCCATGAAATCCGGTCAACATACATAGTTGTGAGAGCGACCTCCGGCGGAAGTGCGTTCACATTTCGCATCAATTGACCTTTAATTTAATCGTGTTTTTCACGCAATAACACATAGAGGAAATGTGCTTGGACGAATGTGCACGCGTGCGACCTTTCTGGATCGCTTTGCAAGCGATCTAGTGCAAATGACAGTGGTTTTATCCAGAACTAGTTACTAGTTTGTTGAAGAGATCTGATCAAGGTTGAAAACTGGGAGTCATTAAATCCGCCGTGGCTTCTCTGGCTGAGAAATTCATGCATTGCAGGCGCTAGACCCCATTAAAAACCACGCAAAACTCTTGAGCGTCATATAAGAGCTCCGCTCATGGCACGGTCACGAAAAGTAGCGCGAGAGTCGAGCGCATCCTCCTGAATGTAGATCTTGCAGAAGGAGGTCGTGTCACGCCGGCGAGTAGTCGCGATTCGCTCTCGGTCACCTCCCTCGCCACTGAGACCTCTGCCGACGGCTGTACGAAATCGAGCGTTGCGGTTGGTTACTTACTTTTTTGTTGGATTAGACCGATGCATTCTATGAAAAAGTCTATAGTCGCAAGCCTCTTGCCACAAGACGACGTTCCTCGGAGAGGTGCAGCTGATCCTGAGCTACGACATCCGATCGGCATGCTTCTGCGTGCACGTCATCCAATGCAGATCACTGCCCCATTTTGGTAACCACAAACCAAATCCTTACGTGAAGGTAATGGTTCCGGCTAAGCGCGTAAAAGCAGCAGTGGGCAAGAAACTTTTCCAGGTGCTGTTGGTGGCCCGGGACTCTTCAGTCGCAGTCTTGAAGAACAAGACGACGCCTCGCAAGGCCGAAGTGAATCCTGTATTCGACCAAATTCTCAAGGTAATTGCGAGTTTCTTCTATTTTTCTACTCTTTGATATGTGGTGTTCTTCTTCATGGTTCCCCTTGTCTATTCTTCTTTGCATGATTTCCATTACGTAGTCTGCTGGAAAAATTCCTAGACAGGCCAAGATTTGCGCTGATCTTTTATTGAACGGCTAACGTTTCGGCGCAGTCGCCTTCGTTAGAGTCTGGAAAAGTGAGATGCGAGTATGAGTTTACCTCTCAAACACCTCATCATATCGAAAGGATCTTATCTAACAAGCAGGATAACCAGATGATGGAATAACCGCGACGCTTACCTTGACTAAGGGACCACCTAGTGAGAAAAAGGTGCCACGTAGGGTGCTTAAAGGCAGCACAATTGGCAAATTTTCATGTCTGAGGTTTTGATCATTTTGAACCTTCCAATTGTCGGAACAATTCTGCGAAAACAGCAGCACGGAAAACGCAGCCGTTTCTGACGTATAACTTGTTGAATGTCGAAGATCCAGGACCAGCTAGATCAGCGTTTGATTGAGTTGTGGCTGCAGCGGAGCGTTGCTGGTCGAAAATTTTCGTGGGCGCTGCCTTTAAAGGCAGTGTGTCACCTCGTTTCGTGAGCTGAAATTAACAGCAGACTCTAGACATCCTCATCACGCTAATTCCAAAGATGTACGTCATTGCTCATAAAAATGACGTTTTCGGAGGGTCCGAAAGTGCAGTTCACCTGGGCGGAGCGGTCCGTGAATGTGCTGGCTGCCTGCTACGGCTACAACATTGGCAAACACGTCTAGACATGTCCGATCGAAAGGATCAACGGCTTCACGCGTCCACTCGGCTCGACAAACTGTTACAAATCCCATCCCGAAAAACGTTCAAAAGTAGGGTTTAAAGACCTTTTTCTAATATTTAGGTATACCGTTGGATTCAGCGTGTCGAGGAGATTCAGAATATGGTAAAAGCTCAGACACGAAAACGAGGTGACACACTGCCTTTAAATGCCTTACCGACCCGCCAAAGCAGATCAAAACCTGCATAGGTTCTGAAGCAGTGCGAGCTCGTTTCTTATAACAATGCACTCCTCTTTTCTGTTCATTTTTGGGCTTCTGGATGTAATCCAAAATGCTTCTAAAGTTTTGCGAGCCAGGATTCCGGGCTCTAGCGACAATATCGAATTTTTCACAAATATCCAAATTTCTCAATATTATTCTGGAATTCTTTGTCCAGGAAGAGCATGAAAGGTGGTCAATACTCTACTTATACTAAGTGTGTCTGCGCATTCGGTCACGATTGGCATTATTGTCTCGGAACATGTTCGGCTGCTGCTGCTTTGCGAATTGAGGAAACACAGCAGCGCAGGCGACACTTTGAAAAACACAATGACGCTGCCAAATGATAATATTTTGGTATTTGAGGGTAATTTTTGTCTATAATATAATATTTTGGTATTTGAGGGGAAACCCCAGTTCTAATGTCTTTCTAAAGATATTTGGTGTTGATTTTGTCTCATCTTGAAATGGAGAGGCCAGTATAACAGGAAAAATCCATGAAGTGAGGCACTGAGGAGCAATCCAAACTTCGTGACAGCAGTCCAGCCAATGCGAAAATTTTTCTGAGTTTTCTCGTACCTAAAATTGTAAACTTCGGCGGCAGAACTTTGGCCCGTAGAGGTTTTTTTGCATTTTGCTAGCACAGTTTAGTTGAAAATTATCATCAAAATTCGGGATAATTCTAATGCTACTTTGTAGACATAAAGAGATCTTGTATGAGCTCTTTTTTTTTGGTCATAATTTCTATCAACATAGAATTTTCAGAGCTTTGATTCAAAGTCTCGGTCAGGGTCTGCTTTCTGTACTAGACTCGACTCACCTTCCCGTTAAGGTGGTGCTGCCCTTAAACGCTGTATGAGCATTAAAAAAGACTGAGCTTCGCGACATTTACGAATAGCGGTTGCACATCTGTAAAACAGGTCATTGCTCTAGTAACATATGTCTAGAACAATCCAGAGTCCACTACAAGAGGCTCTGCGATGGAGTAATTTGTTGTGCTGAAATAAAAGTAGGACGCTAAGGTCCAAATGGACATTGTTATTGCGACTACGTAGTGCAATTAACTAGCAATTTTTCTTCAACGATAATTTATGTTCGCCACATCTGCTTGGTGTAAAAATAGGCTGGAAAAATTGAAATGACGAAAGGCTGGTAGAAAAAAAATTACCCCATTTCAAGTTCATGTCTTTTCATATTCCTTCTCGACAGGTGTGAAACTCTCACTACTTCCACAGTTCCCCCAAACTAGAGCAGAAGAAGTGCAAACGTAAACTGACCGCTATTGTACCTTTAAAACCGTCGTTGGCTCTTTGAGAGTAGCTATTATTCCGGACAAACAGGTTCGGTCCACTTTGGAATTGACTTCACGTAATCGCCGGCTTCAGTGCTCCTGTGTTGGCTGGAAGAATCTAGATCTTGCCGTCTGTCCAGTTCGGATTCGTCTCGAAGTACGCACATTGCAGACATTACGGCATCGCTGCTGCGCTGCCTGTCTCGCATTACTCCTTAGTCGTGCCTTACCCGTGGTTTTTATGCACGAATCTGAATATGGTGGATGAGATGTACGTATGTACATGGGCAATTTTTCTTGTGCGCGAACGCGCTTCGAAAAGCTTCCGGATTGTGGAGTTTGGACGAGTCGTATTCAGGACGCAATTTGTTTTAGGTGTAATTGCTGCGCCTGCGAAGTTTTTAAGTGAATCTTCCATTGCGTCTCGGCTTCTATATCTTTCTACTTTTTTCGTTTTCTTCTTCTTCGTCTTCTCCTGAAAAACTTCGTAGGCACAGCAATTGCACCCGAATTACATATGAGTAGGTTTCGAAGCAAGAAAACATTTCAACAATTTGTTTTTTTACTAGATCCCTTCAGAACTCTAGTACGCTTCATCCCATCCGCTATTGGTTTGCTTTCCGGGTCCTCTCACTAGGCTCAATTTTTTAATCTAAGAATAAAATATGAAGCCACATCTCTTTCTTCTCCGCTTCGGATTCTTCTTCTGGTCAGGCTTCGAGGTTCACGGGCATTCAGAAGAACGGGAAGGTCAACACAAATTTACCACGGAGAACCTTATATTTCATAGGTTTTCTATTTCTTGCTTCTATCGCTGAATTGTTTCCCATTCTGTTTTCGTATCGTATAGGTTTTCTTCTTAGTTTTTCAAGGATTTTTTTTGAGCGATGGCGCATGAACAGGCGGTCGTGATGTTTCGTAATGGTTTTTTGGCAACCTCATACGCTCCTCTTGAGGTGTTGCTTTGCAATGTCTCCAAAAATGTTTACTAATATGAAACAATAATACCGTTTTCGGCAATTACCAAATCTCCTCTAGTCCGAGCAGCACCAGACGCCACAACCATTACAACTCAATGACAATGTTTCTTGTCTCGGAGCCGATTCGTCATGTCCGGACTACACATCTTATCCCGTCTTTGTAATGACTGTTCAGCACTTCAGCTGAATTTGGACTCCAGCATTGATTACGGTTTTCGACTTGAAGTTTTGTCGAATTCGATTAAACATTTTTTTGCTTTAGTCCATTCCGAAATATTTTCCTGTTCGGAATCTCACCAAACGTGCCAGCAGTATTTTGAACCTAACTCCTCTTCTAATATGGACTGTGCTCAAAGTCTCTTCAATCTGCTGTCCATTCATTCCTCGCTTGATAAAAAAATTGGTGATTAAGGGAGGCGCTCAGGACCTTATCCACAATTTTCGGTCTAATTTACTAACCTTTTTGATTTCCTGCGCATGGATCCACTGTGTGCATTGTTTACCTTTCCCAAACAAAAAAAAACAGGGTGAAGAATGAAGAAGCTGAGCATTTTCGGCATTTTATTCGCGGTATTCTCTCACGTTAGGCCCTATGACGGTGTAATAGAGGAGAACCAGGTTAGCAAACCGACGTTCATGTCCTGCATTTGCTAACGTTACATTACGGATTTGGGATGTCCAATCGCGGCAACCATCTTTGTGCTTTGTGCTGCTGAGAAGCTTCATGAGTTTCAGTATGGTTCAGCAAATTCGATGACAGTTTTTTTTATATAATATCTTCAGGTGACTAAAGTCAAAGCTGCTTCACTTGAACAACCTGTAAAATGCAACCTCCTGATGATAGTATCGATTTCTTATTTACAGCCATTTATCAAAATTTTCAGGAAATAACTGCTTTCCTTTGGTCCGGTAACTTTTCGGACTACCCTCCTTTTCAAACCATCATTGAACAAATCGTTATAAATTGGGAACAAGCGAAAAGTCAAAGCATTTTCTATATGATGGCATATCTTCATCAAATTTCAATTTCCATTAACTCTTTGTCAAACGACAGAATTTTCTCACTAGTTTATGATTAGTATTCCAACGAAATCCACGTAGTGCCACTTACCCTACCATTCGCTGAGTTCTTCTTCAGAATCCCAACTGCCATGATCGGTTCATTGTTGCTGTTGTCACTACGAGCTGTTTACATTGGACTCATTCAAGTTCAAATTCACTTCTTTCCCCAGAATTTTTCTGAGATTCTCACATGGAAAGAATCATCGGGACCTCCTGGTCACAATAACATAACTTCCACGCAAAATTTCCGAGAGGCCCGTTTTTGAGCTCCAACCTTGGGGAGCTTGTGGGCGGAGTCAGAGCGGGATTACGAGGTTTCCTCGCCAGGCATGCTCTTGGTGGTCACACATTTAGCACACCCTCTGTCCTAATAGTGAGTGGATGATAAGGAGCTCTCACGGGGTAGTTTACAAATTTTCAAAGGAGGGAGTGAGTTGCCCAGGGCCGGGAATGATGAACAGAGTTCGGCATAAGCTTAGCTCAAGGAGAAAAAATTACGAAGTCCCCTCTGACCTAGCCAGGGATGTACGAAGCTCCCATTGTGAACAAGTTAAAACCAGTTTCTGCGAAGGACATGGGTTTCGTGTTTTCGATGCACATCGACATGTCCTCACGAGTTAACAAGTGTTAACAAGTATACACTGGCGGTCTCAAACACGTTGACACCGTCATATAATTATTGAATTTCCAGCTGAAATTTGAGAAGGGATGGAGATTTTGAAAGCTTTTGCCATTAGTTTGACAGAGCAATACTTCCCGAATAGAAAAGTGCGAATAAAATTGGAAATTATTGATTTTGGAGGGAGTTACTTGAAGAAATTATGCCGAAGAGGCGCTGAAGACCGTTTTTTAAGCTTTTTTCGTTACTAAATAAACGAGGCAATTTTTGGTACTCACTGGAACGAGCAGCCTCTCCTCTAGCTAACCGCTTCAATACAATTGGAAATATTCGATTTTAGAGAAATTTGTTTGACGAAAGTTCTTTGTACCGGTACTGAAACCTTAATTTCAGGGCATATTCGGGGTTCAGAGAATTCCTGAGCAATATCTCGTTTCAAAATCGAATGTAATCTTGCTACAAAGCTTGAACAGGATCCATTCAGTAGCAACGGTGCTGTGAGTATTGCTCGGTACTTTTTCAGCTGTAACTCCTACCAAATTCAATTGGAGCCAATTCTCTTTAAGATTTAAATAGTACATTGCCACCTGCAACTACATGCCAGTTTTCAGCAAGATCCGTGCAGAATCTGTCTTTTTATAAGCGCTGGAAGCAGTGCTGTCTGCAGGTTTTTCACATGATAGCCCCATAAACTCCTGCCAAAATCAATTAATTCCAATTTCCTTTGAGGATTGAAGAAACAGTTGTATCTGCAGTCGTGTTACAAAATTTGAGCAGGATCCGTGTCGTACAAACGATGCCTTGGGTACCACTAGCTATACTTTTTCAAGTGTTTTTTTTTTGAATTTCGATCCCATTCTTATTTCAATCAGAATCATAGAACTCATGGATGAATAATTCCTCGGTTCAATCTGCCTTCCTTACTCTTATCTGCAAAGGAGTGCGTGGTTTTCCGACTAAGGTCCACGTCTCAGCTACGAAGTCCGCTTTGCTCACCTCATTTTTTACGAAGTCCCATTTGCCTTCGGTCAAGTTCCTGCCGAAATCTAATCATGAATGTTCCCAGGTGGGTAGTGATCTACCCATCAATCCGAAGTAGGCAAGTTTCCTTCACCTGAATGTCATCACCTCAGTCGCAGGTAAAAATCATCAGCCGAGCAAGATATATCACTCTCCTCTCTAGAAACTTGTCCACTTTAAATGAGCGAGAAGTTCAGAAGCTTCCCAGAATTGTTCGTGAATCTCGTCACAGAATGTTGATCCTCCCGACTTGGCCAGCTCCTGACTCCACCCACAGGCTCCCCAAGAACTGGGCCTCGAAAACTGGTTTCCAATTGATATGCAAGGAATTGTGTAAATCATTGTGATCAGCAGCAGCTCCTGGAGATTCTTTTCATGTGAAAATCTCAGAAACGCTTCCGCGAGACGGTGTCTTCCGGTAGCAATAACCATAATTTCAGTTTCCCCGCATAACGAAGTCAGAACTGGAACAATACAATCTGGTAATTTCCGTTTGGCACAAGGACCTCCTCACCCAAAACGCACCCATCGGAGAGGTAAATTGGCCATTCACGGAGCACTGTTCTCCACAGCAGAATACCCATTAAAGGCGGCGATAAATCTCCGTGACCACGAGTGGGACCCGGCCTGCCCCGCATGGTACCAGCTCGAAGGGAAGACGGTCGGTCAGTGCTTTTGTGATTGTGGTTGAGCAGGCATGCTTGTGGTGTTAAGTGCCGTAGTCAAGAACGTCCTCGTGCATTGCAGGAAGTCCCACCGGATCCATGCCCGTGGAAAATGGGGAGTGCCAGCGTGCACATTCGTCTGACGTTCTCGCTGTGGGATCGCGAGCGTCGGATCGGGCCGCTGTCACTGCTTCTCCGCGACGTGCGGTTTTCCGAAATGCCTCCACAAATTCTAGCACATCGTCACGCAACTCTCGTGGCGTCCGCGTAAGTTCTACGTCGTTTTCTGGGAGAGTATGCTATAAAAATGCTCTTAACTCTTCACTATCCCGGGCTTCAGCACCTATTCAGCTTCCGTTTACAGATTTTTGTGTTTTATTGGGTGTGGTTCATGCTGACGGGTCTATTTGGTTTATTGTAACTAGAATCTGTTCACAGCATTATTACCCTTTCCGTGTCCCTTCCTCATGACCCACACCTCCTTCTATGCTCCACCTCTTTTCTCTTTTTATTTCGTTTCCGCTCGGGATTCTTTCCACTC
This sequence comes from Ancylostoma caninum, assembly GCA_037903475.1. NCBI lineage: Eukaryota > Metazoa > Nematoda > Chromadorea > Rhabditida > Ancylostomatidae > Ancylostoma > Ancylostoma caninum. The sequence continues at coordinate 487,945 of JBAJFG010000615.1, read as the reverse complement.
TGCAAAGGCTGGGATAAGACTACTTCTCCCATTCACCAATCAGACCATAAATACTGCTTGATATTCCTGCCTAATGTCTAATGGCTCCTATTCATTAGCTACAAAAGTTATGCAAACGGCGGAAATGCTATAATCCCTTTGAAAGACTCGTGAGGATAGACAATCAGCAATTGCCTATCATTACGAACCTTCCGAAGGGATTTTACGTTAACTGGTGAAATCTCTCCTCCAGTTGTACCCCAACTGTCCCATTAGGTAGCTAACTGAGAAATGCTCCAAAAATGTCGAACGGAAATTTGTCTACAGCTTTTATAGAGAGGAGATTTTCCTCAGACAAATTTTTGGTGGTTCACAGTTTGCTACTGGTTAACTTGGTCATCTCTAGCTGAGTCCAACTATAACTTGCCTGGAAATTAAAGGAGTTAAACTTTCCGAAACATCTACTTTAATATTCTAAAGTAGGTTGGCTCTCCAATTATGCTATGTCGCACTGTACGTATTCATACAAGGGGAACTACATATGCGTAACTGTTACATCTGCGAGAGTCACGGGCATTCCATACATTCCACATAATCCCTAGATGGGAGCGGTCAAGTCGATTTAAAAAAATTATTTGTGATTTGGTTACATTAGTCTTTTTTAACGGATATGTTGGTTTTGCAAAATGTTGAGTGATAAGTTTGTAAAGAAGAAAAGGAGTTGGCTAGATTACGTACCTGTTTGCTCACTTTCTAACAAAGGTCTCTTTTCGGCTTGTTTGTCCTTTCTCCGATCTCCTATTATATGCAACAGATTTTCAAGTTCTTATCGAACGGCTATTTCTACCGCAAATAGACGCCGATTTTTGAATTACTGCTAAAGAAATAAACTTCTTCTTACCAAGGAAATTTAAGGCAGGAGTTTGACGATTATAAGCGGTTTTATACTGCTCGATGAGACTGTGATTGAACCTATTTAAGATGATTTTGAAGTGATATTGCACAAGCGCTAATTCTTTGGCATCAGCCCTGAGCATCAGCTCCATGAAACATTTTGCAAACATTTAGCAAAGTAGGGGCAGCTAAAAGTTGCTAACCAAAAACCCTTACGGAGGAGAAATAGCAGACATCCCACCCCATTAAGTTATTAAGTTCCCTGAGTTCCTCCTGAGTTGTTCCCTGAGTTCATTGAATCAGGCGGATTTAGGCTGAGGAAATCCATGCTGTGAGTGGTGGAAAATCACACAGATCCCTTATGAAAGTGATGCGAGCAGTGCAGTTCGTAGTAGCCTCCAAACAAAGGAGCTCCAATCCATTGTTGAAGGTCAGCTCCACAACTGTCATGTAGGGTTTCTCGGCGCAAAAGCTTGAGAACTGCTAGTGTGCCTTTTTCGCAAGCTTGCGAGTAAAAAATTCAACTGTAGTGCGGTTCTAGAAGCTTTTTCAATGATTATCGTTTATCATGGGAATTCGCCTAAGATGTAAGTAATTATTGCAGTCTGATTTGTACTTTGAATACTATAAGCTCAGCGACAGTCCATAAACGCATTGGAAAGCCACGGTGTGTGGCCTTTTCTCGCTTCATGTAGTTTCCCACATATAACTTTCTAGTTACTTGTCTGGGTAAATTTAGGAGAGTGTGAGGGTTCACCCTGCAAACGACTCACGGCTTTGTTTGAGTCTTGGTACAACATGCCGCTGTAATGTAGGTCTAAATACTGAGAGGGGAAAAATTCGCGAAAAAAATCTCCGCTGTGAAAATAAAGCTATGTACGTACAAATAGCTCAAATATTATTTGAGTTCGAATCTGTTTGAATCAAATGAGGATTCTCCTACCATGTTGAGCTACTTCATGCACTTAGAACTTGCAAACATTCGATAGGAGGGTGAGGAGTGTCGTACCTGTACGGGGAGAAATGACCCGACTCTGCGATTGGCGTGTCGGATGAAACAACTAATGGCAGAACATGACAGCCCCGCTGTCTTCCGGTGCAGAGCTCCTCACCACGACAGAACGGGACATTTATGTAATTAGTCTCCACCCTGAGCGAAGAGAAAGGTGCTGGTTTTAAAGTTGTTCGAGTCTTTTTAATGGCAGAAAAAACATAACTTTTACTCAGCTTCTTGTGACACCTATTGATTTTATACTTGCATTCAGCTTCGCTAAGGCCCTTACGTACTTTTAAAATTCGACACCGAGTCTTATAATGAAGCACGATGTTCAGCTCTAGAGTTTGCACACCTTGGCCTGCAGTCGCTTCACTTCTGCTACGGTGTTGCTCTGCATTTGTTTTTGCAACCGAACTGAGTAATGGGGGTATGAAACTGTATTAGGTTGATGCAAAAGAAATGGCGTGTTTTTGTGTTAACCTTATTTTTTCACAACTTCAATGAACGACAACCTTGGGAGACGATATATCCCTTTGACGAGCAGGGACCAATGCTTATCTTATGAGAAGGTTACTGACGCCCTGTGCAGGGAGCTCGAAAAACTGAGAAACGAGGAAGAAGGAGTACTCTGTTTTTGGATCGTCATGTGTGGAATTTTTGTTTTTGCTAGTTGAAGGCTTCTCGAGCTGCAAAAGCCGCAGAAATGCAACAATTTTTCTGGAGAATAGGAAGATTACTTGACCGTTCTGCAGTAAAGTTACGAAAATTTTAGCCAGCTTTCGGAAGCAAATTTCGGTCAAATGTTGAGATGCAGAAAATGACCGTCTCAAGCATTCTTCTACCAAGCTGCTCGCAATTTTTCTGGAGCATACATATAACAATAGCAGATATTATTGAAGGTGTTCTTTCCAAAAAAGCAGCCCAGAGAGAATCTTTATCCAGAATCCTAGAAATAACAAGAAAACGCTTCAAAAAGTGTTCACCTTCGTTGTTCCAACAGCGAATCCGTTGCAGCAGAGCTCACATGTGGAGTAGGTACTGTCTTCCATATGTAATACAAAGAAGGTGTTTTGGACTGTATCGCTTGTGTGACAGGAAAATCCTCAAAATTCAGAAAGAAAAAACTGAGAACGCAATTTTCTATAACTTCCAATCATTTCGTGACTACTAACTGCAGCCGTCATTTCTCATACATGCAGCGCAAAACAGCTTGCTTTACCTAGGTATGTGTATTTGGAAAGAAAAGATGGGTCATTTCCTTTGCACCGACCTGATACGAACCGTAGAAGCACCTATTCAAATCAGCAGCTCAATACTGGCACCAGCACAAGCTTTTGCACTTTTCGGTTTCCGCTTTACTTTTGCGCACTTCTGTAGGTGTAGTGTGTCGTTAGGGAGAACGGGTGGTGCTCCTGTTAGACGATTTGTATGTCCCTTTTTCCCCTTTCAGTATCGAAACGTCCTTCATCCTCCGCAACCCCACTATAAGTTAGCGTATTTGAACGTTAGTAATGACAAGTCGATGACGGAGGGCAAGGTGCAGAAACATACCAATCTTACAACTACGGCACCGTCCCGTTTTTCTTCACGGTGCACCACATCCACCCCACCTTAGCTCCACACATATCCAAGCCTGGAGTAAACTGCGCAGAAATTGCACAATCACAAAGTGCTGAATATAACAGGGGACGCTGACCTACGTACAACTGCTCCACAATTAGCCGATTTCACTGCGAGATTTTGCAGAAAGCTGTACTTCAACGAAAAGCGGATGGAGCGGAGGAGGAGCGAGAGTCGACGAAGGGAGCAGGCCGAAAGTCAGTGGAACTGGAGCACGACGTTTCCACGCCTGAATCTAAACGACCTACATCTAAGGTGAGTTCCAGTGTCCTCTAAGGCACCACACCACCTCTTCAATACTTCATTGCAGGAGTCTGAAGCTGAAGATCAAGCTACAGACTGGACCATTTGGGTATAAGTCTATCGGTCTGCTCATCTTCAATGATTACGAGCACAGACGGGGTCGGTGCATTGCTCCTTATTCTCTTTGAAACAGTGTGAAAGCACATATTTCCAGGAAGAAGCATTTTGCAACCGTGTTGCTGTCTTACTTGTACACCGTGGCGAAAACTGATCGAAAATCCATCTGTTCCTATCGAAGCCGAACTACCACTGACTATTCTTAATAAATAGTTCACAAAAAATACAATAATGTTGTGTGTGGATTGTTCCGGAGATTGTAGTTATAGATTCTTAGTGTATGTACACGGTCATTTTAGGAATTGTATAGATGTTTGAAGAAAATCCAAGAAAATCTGGATTATTCGAGGGGGATTCGAGAAACTGTCTACCTGGAATCTCAACTTATCCGAGAAAACGTGGAGTGCTTCCAAAATCCTGAGCCAGTGTCATTTTCGAAGTGGTCGTTTCTGCAATCGCTGGAGGAGAAAATCATGTGTTTCAGCCTGTGTATATAGAACTCTAGCAAATGAAGGAAAGGGTTGTCTCGAATAACTTGAGCAGTAAAACAAAACTGTCGCAATTCTCAAGAAACACCTTAGCGGCATTACTAGATTCAGAATAGTAACATCTCTAGGCGCACATCGCAGACATAATCATGGCAACAGTTCGTTCGAGATGACTGTCACTTTTTTTATCGTGGTAACCCGAAATTGTAGTCCGCAGAACATTAGAAGCAGGGCTGTGCGTTAGAAAAATTTCAGATATCATTAATCCGTTAATTCGTTACGTTAGGCCAAAAATGACTGTTACGCGTTAATGCGTTAATTCTTTACGTTAGTAACGCACAGCCCTGATTAAAAGCATTTTGTACAGTGCGTTTCATAAGTATAGATGCACCCCAGAAAATGTCGTACCGAATTCACCACAGCTCCTTGAAAAAAATTACAGACGTCAATCGATTCGGCATGCCAGAAAACCTAAATTTGCGTTGTTCTACTTGTAATTATGGAAAATGCTGGATAGAATTGTCACCTCACTCTTAATGGACCGCTTCATAAGTATAGACGCAGTCTGTGAGAAAATACTATGAAAGCTTATCTTCGAGTGAAAAAGTGTGCTCAGTATCTTGGTAAGAACTAATAAGCGTCTACAACGTAAATCTGCATTTCAACATGGATCACACCTTTTTGGAGAGAGGCTAGGGCAATGAAAAGATTCACATGTTGCGGGCTTGTGAAATCGTAGGATCATCGGGTAATGAGGAGGTCCTTCGGGGTCCATCTGCAAGTATGTACGAGATATCAAGTCCTACAATCGAAGGAAGAATCTTGCTATGCTAAAGAAGATATCGCATCGAGCATCTCTGCCTAGACTCGAAGTCCATGATGTGGTGTCCGAGCCGTTGCGTCGGCTCCCTCTGCACAACGGCTTAAAAGACATTTAACCGCAGCATCAGCATTGCAAATTGTTGCCTCCGTCTCGTACCTGAGGTTATCTGGTTTCAAAAAGCTTCACGGCTTCGTTCCATCAGAAATAACGTGGCAATCGCCATGTCAAAAAAAAACTACTTTGGACCTTTTGAAAACCTGTATCATGTTCAAATGATTTTTTCGAGTGGGAAAAGCTTGATTTCGACTGTAATATAATGAACCCCCACGGATCTCCCTCATACGAGGGATTCCAGCCGGTTAGTCGCGAGGCTACGTGGCGCGTCCCCAGGTGGCGGATAGGGGGCTAATCGCGGACCAAACGCGACCTTGTGCCTGCCCTGAGACGCGGGCGGATTCAGGGGATGGACTCCCTGTCTCTGCAGTGTCGGAACGATCTATACCTTCTGTCAGCGCGTGGACATGTTCATGCATGCGTGCATGGGTGTGCTTGCGTGTCTGCAGATTGTATCCTGCACATCTATCCGACCAAAAGCCCTGCATTCAAGTGACTGGGAGGTACAAGGGAGGCGGTTCGGAGTCGCCTCCAACAAATAAGCTCCATCGTCCACTCCCGGGAAGCCCGGCTAACTTCCCGGTGAAATCACACTCCAGCCTCCCACGGGGGAATAGAGCCCAGCAAGCTATCTCCTGTGGGCTTTAAATTTTCAAGCTCGACACAGCAATAATAGAGAGTGTTCCCCTGATCTCGGAAGAGTCACTGGTACGGCAGCGCCAGTGAGGACGAGGTCCGAGGGGTTATCTAGGCTGCCTAAAACCAGAAGGACTATGATGACGGTCTGTACCTTCAACGCACGCACGCTTGCATCGGAGGCTTCCATCGAGGATTTGATGATGCAGGCCAGGAAGATCAGGTACGACGTCATCGGACTGACCGAGACGAGGAGACACCGACCACTGAACGCCACCTTCGACACTGGAGAAGAACTGTTCCTTGGAACCTGCGACAGTAGAGGAGTTGGTGGAGTCGGTGTCCTGGTCAACACGAACTTGGTCATGAACATCGACTCATTCGAACAGCTGACAACCCGAATCGGACGTTTGCGGTTGAGAAGATGTGGATCAATACCAGCCTTGACAATCTTCGTCGCCTACGCTCCAACATCCAGCTACGACGAAAGGGATATCGAGGCCTTCTATATGGACTTGGAGAAGTTCTACAGGGAAGACCATACATTCTACAAGATCATCGTTGGCGATTTCAACGCCAAGATTGGTCCTAGGAGAACGCCTGAGGAACTTCACATCGGTACCCACGGCCTGCAGTGGAACGAACAGGGAGAGAGGCTGTCTGAGTTCATCATGACGACGAAGACCATCCATGGTAACTCACAATTTCAGAAGCCAACCTCCCTACGCTGGACGTGGGAGTCACCCGGTGGAGAGTACCATAATGAAATTGACCACATCATCGTCAATCGAAGGTTCTGCCTGACCGACGTCGGTGTTGTACCAAAGTTCTAGACCGGATCCGACCATCGCCTCCTTCGTGCAAGATTCTTCTTCTCACGCAAAGGAGAGAAAGCCGTGAAGTTCAAGAGAAGGAGTCCCAAACCCGTCATCAATTGGGATCTTTTCACTTCGCTAGCCGGCTTTTGGGAAGATGCGGTTGTCGACAACATCGACGAAGAGTACGACCGGCTTGTACAGCATCTCCGCGACAGCGCAAAGAGCGCTGAGGGTTTAAGAGTCACCAAGAGACGACTGTCTTACGAGACCCTCGAGCTTATACGCCAGCGTGGAGCCGCGAGAGCCGCAGGCAACTACCAGTTAACGTCCGAGCTCGCAAAATCGTTCTTATAACACCAACCATCAGCGAAGCGGAACAGATGCTGGCCGACTTCGAGGACGCGTGTGGAAAGATTGGTCACCAGCTGAATCTGACGAAGACGATGTTCATGAAGAACGGCTGGGTCCCGGATGCCCCATTCTCGCTCAACGGAACGACCATATCCGAATGCTCCAGCTACGTATACCTAGGTCGGGAAGTCAACATGATGAACGACCTCGCTCCAGAGCTGGGCAGGAGGAAAAGAGCGGCTTGGGGAGCTTACAAGAGCATCGAGGACGTAGTGAAGAAGACGAGGAACACCAGGCTCCGTGCCCACCTCTTCAACACAACCGTTCTCCCTGCTTTGACCTACGCCTCAGAAACCTGGGCGTTGCGCAAGCAGGATGAGAATGCGGTCAGCGTCGTCGAACGCTCCATCGAGAGGGTGATGCTAGGAATAACCCGCCTCACGCAAGTGAGGGCTGGAATACGGAGCTTCACCCTTCGTCAACAATCGAAGATCAGGGACGCTGCCGCTTACGCCAAGTTGAGTAAGATTAGGTGGGCCGGACACGTGATGCGTTTTAACGACAACCGTTGGACAAGAGCCGTCAGCGACTGGACTCCACGGGACGTTAAGCGCACGACAGGAAGACCACCGACCCGATGGTCAGACTTCTTCACGAAGTCCTTCAAGGATAGATACAATGCTCTCCGTGTCCCTCGAACGGACAGAATCCACTGGACAACTCTGGCTCGCGAGAGGGACAAATGGAAGGATTGCTGGCGCCCGCTCGGTACACCCGAAGATCAACGGGAGTCAAGGTGATCAAGGTGATAATGAACGCACGCTGCTGGGATGATTTAGAAGAAGAGTCAGACTCCTTTAAAACGAGCTCTTTTGGAGGTAGGCGTTGTCAAAGTTGGAAATGGCTTCTCCCATAACGACATTCTCGATATTGTTTCTGTTTCGATATATTCGAATTCCTTAAACCAAGGGAGCATCTTCTATGTTCAACTCTTACATTTTCTTGCAGCGCACAGAGGGAGAAACCTCACTTTCCATCAAAAAACCGGCGTGACCACTACCAATCGCCGAAGCTGACGATAATGTTGGCCTTCTGATTCTACCAACAGTGGACATCCATGGAGCATCCTACCAGATGACATTCATGGGACATTTGCTGGAAGTGATCGACAATTCGATGATACCTCATGTTTTCTGAGTTGTTTGGGAATTGTGGAGACCTAATAATTACTAATCTGCTGCAGCAAGGAAGTTTCCGTTATGACTTCGTTGGTTGTTGAAAGTGCTTATGAAACGGTCCCTATGAGGGGTAAGTGCTGAATCTACTCAATTGTTCCATAACTAAAGGCAACGGAAACTAGGGTACAATGATTCGATCGACATTAGTGGTCTTTTCCAAAAAGTTGTGTGAATCTCTGTAAAAGTTTTTTCTAGGGTGCATCTATACTTATGAAAAGCACTGTATAACTGGTAGGAATCCAAAAATGAATAGGAAAAAAGGGAGCATTGCCGTGACCAACGAAGCGGTCCTGTAGCAGGACCTCTGCAGGTCTTGATCTACGGGATCAGACGCAGGGGCACCGTAGTTAATAACGGCACACCTATTCAACGCGGTGGTACCTTCTCATCGCGGCTAAAAGGCTATCTACGCTAGCATTAGTGGGTTTTTGTGGATTACCTGCGACCTGTGGGTTGACTGGACGTTAGAGAATATGTATATATTACATTTGGTTTAGACTTTCCAGCCTCTGACGAAGGCACCGAAGCCGAGACCGAAATAAAGAACTGTGACAATCTTGGTTTACTGCTTGAATTATTCCAGACGAGTGTACTCACTATGCCGAGATTCAAGAAAGATCGAACGTTCACACTCCTAAGAGAAGAAAAGGGTTTTATGGGATTACAAAACAGAAGTGAGCCAATTGAGAACACTCAGCTCCTCAGAGCACGTCGCTCAGGAAGACTTTTTGGATGACCAAGTCGCCTTTGGAGACGGGACTCATCAATGGCTGACCGAGCCCTTGGTTCCTCATCGCAACCTGGCCCACTTTGCCTTGTCGTATAACAAACAATCGCTTCAAAGCTAAATGGATGCTAAATTTTTGAAATCCTACTGAAATAAGCTTCCCGTGCAAAGTTTAACTGGTTACAGTTCGGTCCTTGTTTCATACTTACAGTAACCCCAGGAGGGTTATCTTCGTAATTAACAACTGAGGTATTCCCATTAAGGGGATGCTGTGCAGATTCTAAAGAGAAAAGATGATTAGGACCGACAAGCTCCATAGGTCGTATTGTGTTCATAACATACTCATGCCACAATTATCCAACGTCAAATCCTCAAAATGAAACGAGGTTTCTGATGAAAACCTATTCGTGTCCTTGCGGCTCTCCTGTAGCATTATTTTGCCGGATTCTAGGTGCAGGATTATTTTGTTAAATCCCCGTAACTCTTGATTCTTGAAGCGAAAAGTGGGAAAGGGGGTGGTGGCTCCTGTGGGTCCGGATGAGTCCGGAAGAGAAGCTAATCTCCCACTCTGCTGAAAGAAACTATTAGTGCACAGGCGCTTATGGTTAATTTCTGCCATGGGTAACTTCATGCAGTGTTATGTTATACAAACATCTCATATGCACATACATAAGTACTGGATTCAATGTCGGCCATAGGGAAAATGTTGGGTACACGCCAATGACTGCTCAACCGGAATTCCAAAAGCTAATTTGTTAAGAAGCACTGATAGGAGTGAATGAATGAGGATGAATATATAGTGCGTATCGAAATTAAGTATCCACTCCAAGAACAATACGTAACAACATATTCGAATATGTACGTAGGGTTTTTGAAGTCATCCGCAACAATGGTGTGCCGATCGATTATTGAATGTCCGGTCATAATGATAAATTTGTTCAATAGGGATAGTTAATTTGATACCAACAAAGAGTTTTCATGTGCAAGAATTTTGGGCGAAACCGTGGAAAGTAACTGGAAACAAGGATTTAGGGTTTATATTTAGGAGAATTCTATGGAGCAGGTGCGCTTTCGTGGAAACCAATATGAGCTAAGGAATTACCACCTACCTGAAAAATTATGTTTTGCCGTGAACGCTGATGTTTTTGAGGATCTGGCCGTGTTTCCACCTGCTCAAGCACCCAAATTCGGTCACTTTCTCATCTGCGCCTGACGTTCGCCTCACGAGACCCACGCACGTCAAGAGGCACACAGTGAAGCCCATAAAGAACAAAACAGCGTTTCCGTGGATTTTTCGAGCGTTTCACGCAATTTCATTGTTAGATATCAGTTCTAGGCCTCTTATAACCCCAGAAAATGGCAACATCTCCGAAACGAAGATCTCCTGGAGTGCGGCCTCTAATCTCAGCCAAGACTCACAAGTATCATACCAATAAAGTTACGGGCGATTTCTCATGAGGTATATTATCCTTCAAGCCGGATGGAGAATCAGAATAGGAAATCGGATAATCGGTCAAGCTTCTTGATAGAGCACCGTACAACTACGCAGCTTAGTTCTGTTGGTGCACCAAATTGTAAATTCATCAAAATCCGCCATTCAGATAAACTTTGAAACAAACTAGTAAATGTCAACTAATGCCATAAGTTCCAAATTTCTTTTCGAGTTACGGTCGATCCCCACTTTAGTGCAGACGTCCTCAAGAACAAGCGAAGGACATCCGCGTGGCTGCCACTTCTCAGTCGTACAAAAAGCTGAGGAGCAGCCAGTTCTGTTCGCTGTCGGCCAACAGTTCGCCACATTATTTGCGAGGACAACATGTCCTTTTTGCTGCATCCTAAGATTTGTCGCTTCTTTGTTCCGGCTGCAGCATCTTTGTTGCAGCGAACACAACGATGGTGCGACATTTCTGAATGTCTTTCGATGTTTGTGTGCCCGAGGAAGAAGCAGAGGTATGTGGAGAAAGTAAGCTGAAGGCGGAGATCTAGCACGCCTATTAACGAAGATTTGTATTGCTGCATTGTACTGAATGGATTGTAAGAAAGATAAAATACACTGCTAGGAATGCATATAACAATGGAGTAACAGCACATAACAGTGGAATATAACAGTGAAGAGGGTCAGTGCGAGGGTAAAATAAATATCTAATAAGATATTTATTGATATGTGATTTAGTAATCCACGATGTCAATTTCGGGTATATGTACATTGGTATTCAAGCGAATAGTTCCGAGCGAATATCCGGATAATTTGAAGTTTTCGTCATTCGAATATTCGAATAATTCGGAAAATTGGGATATCTGGTCATTCGAACATTCGTATAATTCGAGAAACGCCAAAATTCCATTATTCAAATATCCGAATACTGAGCAGAAGAAATTCGAACACCAATGTATAATTTCAGGTAAATTTCAGACAACAAGGCCTATCACATTGGATGCAAGTCGCCAGAAATCGTGGGTATGGGAAAGTTGTGGTCTCCGTCGAGAAGATCGCTAGCGGAGAAGGACCATCACTGTGTCAAAGTAAGTAGGTTAGGAATCCAACAAAAAGTCACGTTTGCGCCCTTTTCGTTGGAACAGTTTGCTGAGTAGTCTGAACCAGTACGTGATTTCAGTGCTCGATGTTGTATCTGCCACTCCTTTGCTCATGTAAAATCCTCCTTGTATTTCATTACCTTCATTCAGCGCCTTTTTTAAGTGCAGTGATTGCATGTCTAAATAAACTCACAATTCTTCCAACGATAGTGAATGCGGTGAGTGCTAAAGGATCAACGGTTGTCCACAGTGTGACAATCCCAACACCTAATCGCAGGATATCTCCGTTTTCTCCAAAAACTGTACATTTAGGGCCGTACAGCTCTCTACTGACTTCTGAAGCCAGCGAATAAAGTATAAACTCCATTGACATGGAACGACAACTGGTTACTGCAGTGGCAGTTTTTGAGAGCACTTGAACGTCTCCCGAGTGGCTGCATTCTGAAGATTTCTCGCAGCGTGAAAGTTGGAAAAACGTCTTTAGTGGCTGAATTTCCTAGTGTAACATCACGAAGTTCTCAAGGAGCCAATATCTTAGAGATCATAAAGTGATGGAATTTGTGACTAATTCCTTTGATTTGCCACTCAAACACCAATTTTCTATTGAAGATTTCTTGGAATTCGACACCGCTTAAGCCGCACGGATGAGTTAACGAGTACATTTTGACAGCTCACTTGACGACAAAATATTAGAAACTATTGTCACCTGATAAGAAACCTCGAAATTTGGTCTTCTCAGTGCAGCAATGTGCAACTGTTGAACAAAATCACATGAAATGAAGAATTCTCACTGCCTGGGCCGGTAGTAATCTACCCCACAAGTTGGTGTCAATGTTGCCACCATGACGGCAGCACTGCCTACAAGGTGGCAACGTTGGATGCGAAGTAGATGTGAGATGCAGCGTTCCGATACAGCTCTCTCCAAACGAAACTCTGGCAAAAATTGATTGTTCACACAAAATAGTGCATGAGCGACGCCACTTTGGTCGTAACCACGGTTGAAGTTCCGAGGTACAACCACGAGGTACGACCTCCTACCTGCCGATGGGAAAACCTCTCCCCTTACACACTCTTTCGTCGCACTCGTCTGCTGCCACCTACGTTGCCACCTTAAAAAGTTATTCATGCTTGCGGCGCGTCAAAGTTTACGCGCCTAGACAAAACTCCACGAAGTTTTCGCGCCGATCCAAAACGACGAAAGGGGAAGCGCGGTTTGCTCGCGCGGCAGTCGCAACGGCGAAACTAGGAACATTGTTGACCTGCCAGTATTTGTCTTCTACCTCCCTCCTTTGCACTGTGTATCAGCGCGTAAACTTCGACGCGCCGCAAGCATGAATAACTTTTGAGGTGGCAACATTGGTGGCGCCCAAGGAGGTCGCAACCTCGTAGGCACCTCGGGCTCCCCATTATTTTTGCACAAAAGTTCGGAGTCAAGAGATCTGGCCACTGCACATGGGGATGAAGTTATTTGCAGAGGTGGTATGAAAAAATCTTGCGAAAATCAACCGTCCCTATGGATCGAGATGCCTTCGCACCGTTACGGCTACCACTGATGTCGCATTCTGGTGCCACCGCGAGTTGGCAACTTGCGGGGTGGATTATTACCGGCCCTGACGTAGCAGTCCGTTAGCTCAGAAAGTATGAAATGACTTTGCATGCAATCACGAGCTCAACACGGCGTCGGCCAAGCCATCTAATTTTTATACTTTTCTCTGCATCCTGCGGGGCCTCCCATCGATGCAATGTGGTCGTAATTTCACACAAAGCCACTCCACCAGCCCTCTCTGAGCTAACAGACTATAATATCTTGGTCAAAAATGATGTCATTCTGAGTGCGGGAAGGGAGGCCTGAAGAAGCAACTTAAGGCAATAATAAACTCGAGGCAACATCTTGATGTGCGAACAAGGTGAACTCAACCGTACCTAATAAGTGTAACAACAATTTTATCTTATGACTCACACTGGCAATGCATTTCAACGGTCCATCAACTTGCTCTCAAAGAAAAATTTTAATTCTTTTTTAATTTAAGGTTCTATTCTTTAGTTGACCTACAGTAACAAGAGGTTATATGATACTTGAATTTCAATGATTTTGCACCACAACTTTGCGATGTTGAACGAAAAGAAGAAAATTTTGACTTCAATGGTCTCATACAGTCGCGTCGGTAGAATGTGAAAATTTTCGCGGGATTCGCGGGATTTGCGGGATTTTTGCATAACTTCTTCCAAAATGAATATTTTTTGAAATAAAAAGAACCACATAATGTAGAATAACATCCTGCATCTCTTCATACCTCGATCACGCCTCACCTTTGCGGCTGTCGCCAAAAATTTCAAAATCTTTGTTAATTGCTTTGACTCCGCCCACTAATTAAGGTCAAACACAGAAAACTCTACAAATTTTTCCTCTCTAAACTGATATTCTACATTGTGGAAATTTCTTATCGGGTCCAATGAGTTTACTAGAGGATGACGAACAATCTGATGTGAAAATTATTCAGTGACTATGTAATCTTTCTTTTCCTAAAAGTAGCAGATTTCCAATATTTCGATCAAATTTCCAACTCATAGGCCAACTGCAAAGCGTTCATCTCAATTTCACAATATGTTAGAGAAGAGTACAGTGAGTTGCATGGGTTAAATCTTAGGTCGCTTGAAATTTCTTTTCGGAAGTCAGCTGCAAACTTGGCGACACGTCGAATTTTCTTCCAAATTTGTGAAGATAGACAACCAAAAAAAATTCGTTCGTTAAAGCCAGTGTGAGATGACTTCAGAAAAATCGATAGAACTCCCTACCCTGCGGCAGATACACATGTTCTATTCATTAGAAACGGGATGCTCGTTCATTCCAGTCGGCCTAGAAATTGCCGAAAATTACATGTTCTGAGATTCATTTGCCTATCTACAGTGTAACGTCGGTCCAGAGCCAGTCTTTTCTTGATAGTCGTGAACATTATCACGGACTCTATCGTACTATGGTGATTCCAGGTTATCATAACAACTTTGACCTTTTCCCAATTCTGGGTACAAAGGTTCACTCGCACCTGCCTCACGGATGCTGCAGGGTGGCGGAATATGTTCGCACCTCAGACTACGGATCCAGGGTCATCTGACCTTCCAAATGTTGTCGTATGACTCTGATCTACACCAGCAGCCTATGTGCTTCAATTCCTCTTTGAAAAGCTGAAAATTCAGAACCACAAAAAATCGATTTCTCTTAATTTTGAAACCGATTTTTTCACAGAAGAAACACTCTCCCGTCTTCTTTCATTCTCTGCCATAGTTGCGATACATTACAGTTTTCAAAACTTATACCAGGCTACGCTCATTTTCCCCATAAACCGAAGGAGATTCCTGTAAACACGATGAATTACACAATCCCTTGCGCATTTAGGCAAAATTCAAGTCATTTTCCCTCGTGTCTAATAGAAATGAGTGGAAGATATTAGAGCATCACATACGATCTCTTGTTTGGACAAAGGTAGAATGAGAGGAGTTACGTTATATAGTGAATGAAAATCGATTTCAAAATTGAGAAAAATCGATTTTTTGTGATTCTGAATTTTCAGCTTTTCAAAGAGGAATTGAAGCACATAGGCTGCTGGTGTAGATCAGAGTCATACGACAACATTTGGAAGGTCAGATGACCCTGGATCCGTAGTCTGAGGTGCGAACATATTCCTCCACCCTGCAGCATCCGTGAGGCAGGTGCGAGTGAACCTTTGTACCCAGAATTGGGAAAAGGTCAAAGTTGTTATGATAACCTGGAATCACCATAGTACGATAGAGTCCGTGATAATGTTCACGACTATCAAGAAAAGATTGGCTCTGGACCAACGTTACACTGTAGATAGGCAAATGAATCTCAGAACATGTAATTTTCGGCAATTTCTAGGCCGACTGGAAAGAACGAGCATCCCGTTTCTAATGAATAGAACATGTGTATCTGCCGCAGGGTAGGGAGTTCTATCGATCTTTCTGAAATCATCTCACACTGGTTTTAACGAACGAATTTTTTTGGTTGTCTATCTTCACAAATTTAGAAGAAAATTCGACGTGTCGCCAAGTTTGCAGCTGACTTCCGAAAAGAAATTGCAAGCGACCTAAGATTTAACCCATGCAACTCACTGTACTCTTCTCTAACATATTGTGAAATTGAGATGAACGCTTTGCAGTTGGCCTATGAGTTGGAAATTTGATCGAAAAGTTGGAAATCTGCTACTTTTAGGAAAAGAAAGATTACATAGTCACTGAATAATTTTCACATCAGATTGTTCGTCATCCTCTAGTAAACTCATTGGACCCGATAAGAAATTTCCACAATGTAGAATATCAGTTTAGAGAGGAAAAATTTGTAGAGTTTTCTGTGTTTGACCTTAATTAGTGGGCGGGGTCAAAGCAATTAACAAAGGTTTTGAAATTTTTGGCGACAGCCGCAAAGGTGAGGCGTGATCGAGGTATGAAGAGATGCAGGATGTTATTCTACATTATGTGGTTCTTTTTATTTCAAAAAAAATATTCATTCTGGAAGAAGTTATGCAAAAATCCCGCGAATCCCGCGAAAATTTTTACATTCTACCGACGCGACTGTATTGTGTAAAAACAGTTTTTAGGATTATGCAGTCAAGGAGGTATTAGGATAATACTCACGATCTCCGCGCGGTTCAAGCAATATCAGCTTCTATAAGTTCTAACCATGAAAAAATAGTTTTTGAGTGACAAATTAAAGGATAATTAGTCGCATTAGCGTGTTTTTTCTGATGCGGAGGAGCACGGCAGAAGATTGGGTCACGCATTTCTCGAAGGAACCAGAGGACCAGTTGCATTAGGTTGATTCGTAAGTTACGACCCTATATGTTTCTAGTAAATACAAGATCTATTGCTGACCTAATCTGTATCACGAGGAAGCACTATATACGCACTACTGAATTAATACGTACAATCTTTCTCAAAAACTCCTGCCTCACGCTGAACCGCCCATAAGCTTAGCAACGTCACACCACGTATGGTAATACATAGGTGATGCGGCACGGCTTAGCAGATGGGCGGTATTTCCGCAATATTCCGCCAAAACCGTAAGGCAAGTATTTTTGAGAAGGACTATAGTCATCCGCTTTGAATTTCACAGTGCTAGGCGGGAGCCATACACCGATTGAAGCTCATCCGCAGTAGTGCACACAGTTCCGGTTTGTGTTGATCGTTTAAAAAACCGAAGCTCACCAACATATGTGCACTAAGAATGTCGAAATGTCAAGGACACTCTTATTCTTGAAACCGTAACCATGGCTCAGTAGGTTCTCTATAATGCGCTCAAAATAAACCGTGTTCAAAAAGCCCATTCCAGTTGGGTTTGGACGCTCTGAAGACGCAGATCAAACAGATCAAAGACAACGTCGGCAAAACCATACATATGCGGCTTGATCCACATGTGATGTATGCTTTACTATGATTGCAATCACACGCAGCACGTGAACTGCACAGCATTGGTTTCGTTAATCTGCTGGGCCGGAATGCTCGACATGATTTCAGCCAGGTGAACAAGGTATGAAGAGTCATTGGCGTTTCTGGACACCTGGCCAAATTCAAAGTTCTTTCGACACAAGTTATCCTATAACTGCATACGAATCCTTGGAAGTGTGAGCTACTGGTGAATTTGGTCGGAATATCGTTCCCACCGGAACAGCAGCGCTAAACTGGAAGAACCAGGACACTTCAGAAGTTCTCTTCTGCTGCATTTCTTGTCCAGTGTTCAGGGAGTTGAGCACTAGAGGCTGCTAAAAGAGAAAGGTACGGTAATGACCTCAATTCATGTATACAGCCAAGTCACTCCTATTCAAGAACTTGGTCAGGAATTGCACTTAAATGCCAAAATCCGGCCGGCCAAAGCCTAACCCTATGCTGAGAATTTCGAATAAAATTTTGCAAAGACGTCCACTTGGAGAGTCACTTCCCATCCATGCCACTCTTTGAATCTAGCGCTATCACAATACCAGCTGATTTTGTCGTTACAGAACAATATGCCTTGAAGATTTTTCACTAAACATAAACACATCTAGTCAATGGGTTGATAGTTCCCCGATCAAAGCGAGCACCTTTTTAAAGTGACAGGATCGATGAGGTGCTAATCGGATAACCCAGGGTCGATAGTCAAAATTATTTGAATTCGAAGCAAAGGGTGATAGTAGGGACGGAACGCGTGAATCAACCTACTAGAAACTGTGAAGCGAAAAAAGGTTTGAAAAGTTTCATAGGAAATTCTACAAAGGATACGGTTTTCCGCGAATTTGCAGAAAATTTCAGCAAGACGTCGGCGCTGGTGTAGTGGATACCGTGTAGAAGATTTGTATAGTGTTTTCACGAGGGATGATAGTTTGTGAGATGTCAGAGGAAAAAAAAACTGGAAAGTGCGCAGTAATTGGAGAGGAGTGAGAGAAAAGCGGGTTGTCTACTGGAGTGGTCAACTATCATCACTTTTGAGAAAGAGTATAGTTATGCCAAATTTGGAGTTCACGCCTGAGCAGCCCACTTAGTTTTTCAGTCTTTTTGCATTAAGTCGGTTGCGTTCGCTGCTTACATCGTCATCCCTTATCTTTTTTCCTCACTATCTTCGATCTCTAGAGAAGCAAAAACCCTGGACGTCGTTCTTCGTTTTCCACCCCTCGAGACCAGTCATTTCGTTCCCCTGGTATGGAAGACTATGACGTGATTGACGAATATCGGTGAGAATTGGTGGAACGACCTCTCACTCTCCTCTTACTTTCGTCACAAATCATCCGAGCATTCTCAGAATTATCTTGCAGTTCCTCTCGAAAAGGCGCAAGTTGGCTTAAAGTGGTCAGAAGAATGGCATGGTGCTGGGATCCTCCAGGGTGAAAGCCAAATTCTGCTATCAGAATCTAGAGAACTCTGGCATACGTACTTCAATCTTAGGTATTGTAATTTGGCTGAACGTGACCATGCTCTAAAGGGTTCACCTTGATCACCTTGACTCCCGTTGATCTTCGGGTATACCGAGCGGGCGCCAGCAATCCTTCCATTTGTCCCTCTCGCGAGCCAGAGTTGTCCAGTGGATTCTGTGCGTTCGAGGGACACGGAGAGCATCGTATCTATCCTTGAAGGACTTCGTGAAGAAGTCTGACCATCGGGTCGGTGGTCTTCCCGTCGTGCGCTTAACGTCCCGTGGAGTCCAGTCGCTGACGGCTCTTGTCCAACGGTTGTCGGTAAAACGCATCACGTGTCCGGCCCACCTAATCTTACTCAACTTGGCGTAAGCGGCAGCGTCCCTGATCTTCGATTGTTGACGAAGGGTGAAGCTCCGTATTCCAGCCCTCACTTGCGTGAGGCGGGTTATTCCTAGCATCACCCTCTCGATGGAGCGTTCGACGACGCTGACCGCATTCTCATCCTGCTTGCGCAACGCCCAGGTTTCTGAGGCGTAGGTCAAAGCAGGGAGAACGGTTGTGTTGAAGAGGTGGGCACGGAGCCTGGTGTTCCTCGTCTTCTTCACTACGTCCTCGATGCTCTTGTAAGCTCCCCAAGCCGCTCTTTTCCTCCTGCCCAGCTCTGGAGCGAGGTCGTTCATCATGTTGACTTCCCGACCTAGGTATACGTAGCTGGAGCATTCGGATATGGTCGTTCCGTTGAGCGAGAATGGGGCATCCGGGACCCATCCGTTCTTCATGAACATCGTCTTCGTCAGATTCAGCTGGAGACCAATCTTTCCACACGCGTCCTCGAAGTCGGCCAGCATCTGTTCCGCTTCGCTGATGGTTGGTGTTATAAGAACGATGTCGTCAGCGAAGCGAAGATGACTAAGTCGCCGGCCATCAACTTGCACTCCCATGCTATCCCATTCCAGTTTCCGCATGACGTCTTCGAGAGTGGCGCTGAATAGTTTTGGCGACACGGTATCGCCTTGCCGAACCCCTCTCTTGACGTCGATGGTGATGTCGTCGTAGAATGGAGAAATCCTGGTCGTGAAGTTGCTGTAGAGCTCACGAAATACCTTGATGTATTGAGTAGGTATGCCCTGGTTGCCCAGGGCTTCCAACACCGCTTCCGTCTCAACAGAGTCGAAGGCTTTCTTCAAATCGATGAACGTGAGACAGAGGGGCATCTTATACTCTCGCGATACTTCGATGAGTCTAGTGACGGTGTGTATGTGGTCGATCGTACTGAATCCTTTTCGAAACCCTGCTTGCTCGCACGGCTGTCCCTCGTCTAGTGTCCTTTCGATCCTATTGAGGATCACTCGCGTGAAAAGCTTGTAGACGACGGACAGTAGGCAGATGGGGCGATAATTGCCAATATCCTGCGGGTCTCCCTTCTTGTACAGCAACACAGTCCTGCTGGTCTTCCATTGGTTAGGTACCTTGCATTCCGAGAGGTACCGCGTGAAAAGCCTAGCCAAGGTGGTAATGAGAATTGGCGGTAGGTTCTTCAGATGTTCCGGTCGAATCCTGTCGGGGCCTGGTGCTGTACGGTTCTTCACCGACTTGATGGCATGTCGGATTTCGGAAGGGAGAACCGATGGGACAACATACCCGTCCTCCCTAAGATGACATTGAGGGAGGTGGACGTGGCTATCGAAGAGATCCGAGTAGAAGTCGTAGATGACCTTCTCCATTACCCGTCTTGATGAAGAAATTGTTCCGTCTGGGCGCCGGAGGGCGGACATCTTGGTCTTGCGATTGGCGAAGTCTCGGCGGGTGCAGCGAATGCTTTTCCCTGCCTCTGCGGCTTCGGCCAACACTGCTGCTCGTCTCTCCTTTAGGTCTTCTTTTATCGCTTCTCTGCACCGTTTTGCGAGCTCGGACGTTAACTGGTAGTTGCCTGCGGCTCTCGCGGCTCCACGCTGGCGTATAAGCTCGAGGGTCTCGTAAGACGGTCGTCTCTTGGTGACTCTTAAACCCTCAGCGCTCTTTGCGCTGTCGCGGAGATGCTGTACAAGCCGATCGTACTCTTCGTCGATGTTGTCGACAACCGCATCCTCCCAAAAGCCGGCTGGCGAAGTGAAAAGATCCCAATTGATGACGGGTTTGGGACTCCTTCTCTTAAACTTCACGGCTTTCTCTCCTTTGCGTGAGAAGAAGAATCTTGCACGAAGGAGGCGATGGTCGGATCCGGTGTAGAACTTTGGTACAACACCGACGTCGGTCAGGCAGAACCTTCGATTGACGATGATGTGGTCAATTTCATTATGGTACTCTCCACCGGGTGACTCCCACGTCCAGCGTAGGGAGGTTGGCTTCTGAAATTGTGAGTTACCATGGATGGTCTTCGTCGTCATGATGAACTCAGACAGCCTCTCTCCCTGTTCGTTCCACTGCAGGCCGTGGGTACCGATGTGAAGTTCCTCAGGCGTTCTCCTAGGACCAATCTTGGCGTTGAAATCGCCAACGATGATCTTGTAGAATGTATGGTCTTCCCTGTAGAACTTCTCCAAGTCCATATAGAAGGCCTCGATATCCCTTTCGTCGTAGCTGGATGTTGGAGCGTAGGCGACGAAGATTGTCAAGGCTGGTATTGATCCACATCTTCTCAACCGCAAACGTCCGATTCGGGTTGTCAGCTGTTCGAATGAGTCGATGTTCATGACCAAGTTCGTGTTGACCAGGACACCGACTCCACCAACTCCTCTACTGTCGCAGGTTCCAAGGAACAGTTCTTCTCCAGTGTCGAAGGTGGCGTTCAGTGGTCGGTGTCTCCTCGTCTCGGTCAGTCCGATGACGTCGTACCTGATCTTCCTGGCCTGCATCATCAAATCCTCGATGGAAGCCTCCGATGCAAGCGTGCGTGCGTTGAAGGTACAGACCGTCATCATAGTCCTTCTGGTTTTAGGCAGCCTAGATAACCCCTCGGACCTCGTCCTCACTGGCGCTGCCGTACCAGTGACTCTTCCGAGATCAGGGGAACACTCTCTAATATTGCTGTGTCGAGCTTGAAAAATTTGATTCCCACAGGAGATAGCTTGCTGGGCTCTATTCCCCCGTGGGAGGCTGGAGTGTGATTTCACCGGGAAGTTAGCCGGGCTTCCCGGGAGTGGACGATGGAGCTTATTTGTTGGAGGCGACTCCGAATCGCCTCCCTTGTACCTCCCAGTCACTTGAATGCAGGGCTTTTGGTCGGATAGATGTGCAGGATACAATCTGCAGACACGCAAGCACACCCATGCACGCATGCATGAACATGTCCACGCGCTGACAGAAGGTATAGATCGTTCCGACACTGCAGGGACAGGGAGTTCATCCCCTGAATCCGCCCGCGTCTCAGGGCAGGCACAAGGTCGCGTTTGGTCCGCGATTAGCCCCCTATCCGCCACCTGGGGACGCGCCACGTAGCCTCGCGACTAACCGGCTGGAATCCCTCGTATGAGGGAGATCCGTGGGCTCTAAAGGGTTATTTGAATTAAATGTAGGATTGATCACCAGAGACAGCAACCAAGCACTGAACAATACCTTTCCTTCAAATACCAGTGCAGGATACTATAATAGTTGCAATAAAATTTTGTTGTTTTAATGTTTATTTTATATTAGTATCTACTCTGGGGGAAAGTCGCATTTGAGTTAAGAACGTTCACAAATCGCAATCTTGACCAGCACTCTGCACTGTTTAGAGGCTGTTTAGTACTGCAAAAAAGAGAACACTTCGACAAATTCGCTAGTAAGATCTTATGCCCTCACGCTAAAAGTTGGCTTTGCCAAGCTAACAAATCGGTGGTCGGCAATCTTATTCCCTTCCTGTTTGTGAAGTTTTTCCTCCTTAAAAAACCAGCCCATGAGCTGGAAAATGCCGAAGATTGATACCGAAAACAAGCACTGCAAACAAGGTGGTAAATGGGATGGAGGATGCTTCAATTCTTGCTTTGGCTTCAGTTTCTTATTGTGATTCTTCCTATGATTTTGGTGCGCCCTCACGTTTGCAAATCTGTGATGGTTGCAGGACATCTACCACCCAGCCTGCTGTGTGGCGGGGCTGGCTAGATGCGAGCAGCAGGCAATGTGGCTGAAATGCGATCGCAAAATACAGGGGGGGGGCCATAAGTTATTGTACAACGTTTGCTGGCCCATTTCTCCGCAGTAGTAAAATATTTTTTGCCGCACTAGGCACTGTTTAATAGAGCTGGATTTGCTCTATCTTTTGATCACCAAAACCTCCTGGATACTTCCAAGATAACGAAAAAAGTTTATCGGAAACATTCATTGCAGACTTTCGGTGCCGCAAAATGCACTAACTCTGCCCGCAATTTCCGAGCAAAACAGCCACAAAAACAGTTTGATATTTTTAGAAAGAGCATTCTTTGCTCTTTAAGATGCATCTAAGCAGTACACCCCACTTTAGAGATTTGGTGGATTTTTCGTAAAAAATTTCCACATCAACCCGCTTTTTTCAAAAACCTGTTCTAAGTCCAACTGCTCCAAAGCAAAACTCTCCCGGGAAACGGGTTTTAACTGTAAGATACTTTGATCCCTGCTCTATTCGGCAGCGAAAAGAGCAGGATAATCCATGTGTTGCTGGTGGAGAAATAAATGAGCAAACGTTGTACAATAACTTATGGCCCCCCCTGTATTATATCACAGAGATCTTTTTATACAGTCTTTCAAGAAGACCACCAGAGCTAATCGAATCAGAAGACCTGCATTAGATGGAGTTTTAAGGTCATCTAGCAACTTTCTGCTGCGGTCCTTCTGTATCGACTAGGCCAGTCAGTCCTTTAGCAACATGGTCTGAATAGGATTAAAAATCCCTTGCAGTTCAAGGGTATCTTTAGAAATTTTTACGAGTCTGAGAATCTTCCGAGAACTTAAAGCCTTCGAACGATCTTTTGGATTGACATTGAAAGTCTTTACATAAAGAGAATGCTAAGTAAGAAGCACTATTCCACACGCCCACCACGATCGGGCAGGTATGAGGCTGGGTATAAGCTGTGTGTAAACGATTTGTGAGGTTCCCATCGGCACATCTGAACTTCACAAACTGCTGCTACCTAATTTTCTCTCTAAGTGAGCTCTTCGTAAAACATATCTGATTATATGAATGGGCTTCCATCAATTATTCCTTGTTCAAGGAGAACCTTAGCCTCTTTCAGTTTAAAAAACTCAATGTGGAAGGTGTCCAGATCGCATCTTTGCGGAAAAATTTCTTGAGCCAAGTGGATGTGTGGGAGAGAATGAGAAGCTTCATTCATATACTGGTCAAGGTGGTCATCCGAGCGCTGTTCAGGCCCTAGCACGGTTCTTTTCGGGGCTTGGGCTTCTTTAAAATGTTCAAAAACAAGAGGGGCTTGGTACCGAGGTTCGTAGCGTGAGCTAATGTTTCCGGTGCTGTGTTGTATGCGATATTTTCATTGAAAAGGAAGTCGACGGTAAAGTATTTAACGAACGCGAACCTATAGTCGCATCCAGGCTTTATCCAGCAATTGTAGGCCACTGAATTTGGACCTACTTTCCTTCAACTCATTTCTACCACGAATCCACAGTGGAAATGAGTTTATTCACCCCCAGAAATGTGCGAATCCATCGCGAGAATGTGTGGTGTGGGAGTGCCTTTGCAAGCAATGTCAGAGTCAAAAAAGTCAGTTTCTGAAAGGCTTCCCAGCTTCCTTAAGAAAAGCTTAAATTTGGTTTCGTTCTCGAAGTCATTTGATGATCTCCATAGTCTGAAAAATGACGCCTTCTCGTGTGCTTCGGAATGTTCAAAGAAGCAATTGTAGGAATTACTACTTTTTCATCGAATCACATCCCAAAGCAACTCATCGCCATAATTTGCCGTATCAATTCAGAATGGACAAGGGAACACTGAGGCCCATTTTTGGGAAAAAGAGTGCGCTGAAAAAATCACTTTCAGAGGCGTTCTGTTAAGCCTTGTCAGGGAATCATCCATGGAACATCTGTTCGAGCATTGATGATATATCCATTTATGATATGGAGAGGTATTGCTGATAAGTCTATAAAGGCTTCTAAAGAAAAGTTGCCTAACTGTCCACTCCATTCCTTCACCCATAAGGGGTAAATAGGCTTAAAAGGTTGGTCCTTCCCGTAGGACATTTCTTTTTGTGAAAAAAGGCAGTAAACTCACACCATGATCCTACTGAGTAAACAAATGCATTGGAGAATGATCACCATAGGTACTAGGACGAGTGAAAGAAATGGGAAGATTTCAAAAAAAAATCCCAGGCCTATTTCGTTTAACGTACATATGTTATACTTATGAAGCAGCCTATTTTCATTTTCCTTCCATTATTTTCTTCTTCTAACGCTCACATCACACAATTTCACTGCACAAAAAAGGAGTTTACACTCATGCTCATGGAGGCGCCGTCCTTTCCATCTTCCTATGACAACATCGCTACCGACAGTGTAATAATTAGTGCTAAAACAAAGTGTTAGTAATAGTAAAGTAGTTGGTACACCATCGAAAGTGCTTCACATCGCAGTCATTTGTTTTGTTTCACGAGCGAACGACGCTGTTGTTGCACTCAAAACGATGATGGATGATGGCCTGGGATCTGGCGGAGAAACGTCGGAAGAAATGGGTGTTGACACCTAAAGAAACTGGTTTGCAATGACGTACTTTCAACGGACGTAGCGGTTTTTAACGGCTTTTTTGTGAAAGCATGATTTTTTCAGGGCTTGTTTCCCAATCTTGTAAGTAGACGAAGGAAGAGTTCTAAGGCCAAATCTGTGCCCATTAAATATCTAGAAATTGTTGGAGATGGGGAAAATCAGTGAAATTTGTGAGGCTGTGTTATTTATTCCAGAATGAATTTTTGATAGTGCAGCTCGTTTTTGCTGAAAAGCGGAAAGGGATGGCATTGATATTATAAGTGCTAAACGGAATAACCTATCTAAATTGACCCTTTACCATGGCACCCATCAACGTGTGTAGTACTCAGATGTGACGTTGGCTATACCTAATTGCTACGTACGCTAGGTATAAAATTACCCATCTTTCCAATAACACATCAGGGTCCTGAGCCTTTAGTCATCATTGAACGGATGAGTAATCTGATATTTGTGATCACCCATCGGCTGCATTCTTTATTGAGATGACCCAGGATAAGCCTGTAACATCCCAAATTTACCCATCGCTAACACGTTCACTCTGGGTAATCTCAATTATGCGTCCAGGCAATGGGTAGCTGCTTTGTATATACAGGGTGCGCCATAAGTTCTTGCACAACATATTTCGTACCATAGCAGAGGAATTCAACTCAATGACATATGGGTATGGGTAAACATGTTGATGGACGCCAGGTGGGGTAAGTTTGGGCACATTGACGCGTTTACCGTGGGTAATTCTATGGAGAATTCTTGCCGCGGTGCTGCATGCATCATTGAGGTTACCCAGGATAAGCATGTTAACATCCTTAAAATCCACCCATCGTTAGTGCGGACGCCAACAGTTTACCCTGGGTTATCTCAGCGCTGTATTCAGGCCCTGAACGCGGTGTTTACCCAGAATACTGGGCTATGAACTAGCTTTGCTCGCGCCTGCCATTGACCTGTACTTACAACAAACACTTCATGCATTCACATCCTCCGTATCTGGTTTTTCTACGAGAGATGACTTGTCCCCGTTGGCGCTCATCTCGTCCTGTTAGCCCATCTCCCGCACCATGGCCGCTAAGTTGTGCAATGCGGTCAACCACTTGCTGCGGACTGAATTACTGCAGTTTGGTGGGCTGCTATTAATTGAACAGCGTCTGAAAAAAGAGTCCGCAATCAGCCGAAACCTGGTTTCGTTGTTCTTTGTGTAACTGCGTGTGCATGAGAACTCCCACTGTCTGGTGTATCTGTGCCAGTGCTCTCGAGGCCACACGAAGAGTGGAACCTCTTGACCGAGTGTAATCGAATCGGGGAGTTGTCTCCGAAAAGGCCATTGGCACTTTGCAAGTCCCATAGATTGTTGAGATTCAGCCAGAATGGTGTACGGAGCTTTGTCAACAAGAAACGGACCACAGAACATTTCAGGAAATGCAGACCAGTAACGGAATTTGTTAATGCTTCTAGGAGTTTCGTTGCTCTTTCGTCCTTCCAAAAAAGTCTAGATGCCCAGGCAGATACGTAGGATATATTCTGCGTGAGTCACTTGGCTCACGACCAAAGCAAGCATGGATGGAATTGAAAGCTGTCATATTTTGTACTAGAAACCCGTCAACCTCGGAAAAGCTAAATCCATGTGGTCTTCCCAGGAGCCATCATGAATTCGGTGATACGTAGGTGCTCAAGAAAATGCCGCGTGGAAATCGTTCACGGATCAGAAACAGCAGGTTAGGTATCCTCTTTACGGTTCTACTTCTTCTTTTTTTCGAATAGTTACAGTCCTTTTCTTTCATATTCATATAAGTCAAATATCTAATTTGATTTGAAAAGATGGTACTTTGAACTTATTACTAGACAATTTGTTTACATTCATTCATTCATTCATTCATTCATTCATTCATTCATTCATTCATTCATTCATCCTCTCTCATTCTTTCGTGTGTTTACTTGTTCTCTTAGAGTTCAAGTCAAGGATTTAGTTTCTATTACATGATCTCATCTGAAATGTATCGCTGCAGGACAGTTGCGGACGCAGAAAGTGGGCGGGAGGTGGGGGGGGGGTGGGAAAAAAGTGGGGTTTCCGCCGCTTTTGGGACCCAGGAGGAAAATAAGACTAATAAAAATATTAATTATAATAATAAATAATTAATAAAAATTATATTAGAAATAATAATAAAAATAAGCAACTAAATAAACTAATACAAGATTTTTGTTTGTATTGTAAAGTAATTGCAAAAATTTGGCGACCCATTCTCGGGGAGTGGGGGGGGGGGGGAGCATTCGGATTTAAACGACTCGTTCGGCTTGAATTTCTTAGACTTTAGCATTTCCATTCATAACTGTTTGCTTTCCCTAAAAACTTCAAGAACGAAATATTGAACAAAGACGGTATGAGTGCGCTACGTTTCCTTTATAAAGCTCGGTACGAAATAAGGAGCAGCTTGTTCGAACTCCTTTTTGAGTTCCACTTTCCAAAGGATATTCGAAACCGTTTGTGAGGCTGTAAATCTAACATCTGAGGAGAAGTATGTGCGATTGTCTTACACAAGCCATTTCCTGCAAAGACTTCCCCAAACTCTTCGTCATCGTACGAGATCGTAAAAAGAAAGAGAAAACGAGGCTTCCGTTTCGTCAGATCGGAAATCTTGCGTTGCACAACAATTAAGCGCCGCCGCACCGCAGATCTCGCGCATTCCAGAACAACTGTTCAAAAGATCGCCTGCATGTTGCAGCCGTTTCAGCCACAAATCTTGGTCTGCACTCCGATCGTCCTCATTTCCCATCTCCAAGTGGCTTTTCTTCTGAATTTTCGGCTTCCTCTATTTATTCTGTCTAGAAAGGGTTTGCACATATGCACAAAAATCATCACAGTGAGAGAATTGTTCTGGTCGGTTAGTAGCCAAGCTTTTTTGGTTTTGCCATCAATTTTTGTAGAGAGGTATGGTATGGTTTTCGGCTCCTCCCGCAAAATTTGGTTTCGGGAACCCAGCCAAGTATAATTTCGGATTGTACCTCAGAGAGCAGATCGCAAAATCACCAGAATAACTTTATAAAATACACAACAAAAATTCATGCCAGTTTTTATCCCGTGTCCTCATGATTATAACTTTTGCTCCATTTTTTCTTTACCTCACGCCGTTCCACCAACCTAATCTACACCGCGCCTATAACCTCCTCTAACTCTTACACATAAGAATTTACCTTAATATAGGTTTAAATAAAATCAGCACACTTCACTTATTTTAGTTAAACTTAACAAAGCTTACATTATTTTTGTTTATAAATGCAATAAATCCCAGAAGCCAATTTTGGTCATGTCTGAGAAACCGGAATCCGGTCTCGGTTAACCAAGATGTGGTAAAAAGCGTTATGTTTGTCCAAGGCGACAGCCTGCAGTTCCAAGTGAACGGCTCATAAATTCTTGACCGTTCGTCCTAATGGAATGTGACAAACGCGTTCACACTTCTGTAGGTGGTCCTTGCGGTCCAACCCTTGAAGTTTTTTTTTTGTGGCATTCATGGATGTTCCCGGAAAGGTAGTGGCCTACCTGGCCCAAAAATGGGCGAGCTGTGTCGGAAAAGTGGGTACACTTTGTCCGAACAATTCCCCCCAGTAGCGATAACAAGCAGAACTAGCGATAGCAAGGCATAACAACTATCTAGGAAAATCGACGTTTAGGATCTTCCTGAAAACGTTCGCGAATCTTCCAATCCAGCAGATTACTCAATTTTATTGCTAGTTTGATCCTAATTTAAAAACATAAATTATGATATAACTCTTTTTGGATCAGTATGCTACTTTACTTCAATTCTCCAAAAGTTCTATTTCTGGAATTTAGTCCGCGCGGGTCTCCTTCTCGGCAAACACTGTGGTTTTTTCCCGTGCCCTCCTACCTCCGCCCCACTTCCTTCCACGACTGCTATTGTTAAGTGCGCATAGCAAACAAGGGATGCCGCTGTTCCTTTGATAATAAAGCAGCTCAGGAAACCTACCTTTGCTCATAAACGTAAGATTCCGAGAATCTAAAGAAGCATACGTAAACAAAGGGCACACTGCCGAGTACTTTAAGGGCTTCTGTCCCGCCCAAAGTGCATCATTCCTGACTACCACGCAATTTGGCCATGGAATGCAGCCCAGCCCGTCGTCACCATGAAGCATGCAACAAGTGTAGGCGGCGCTTAGAAGCAGTATAAATCTGTGGTCGTTAAACGTATGAATCGATGCGGGCTGAGGGATTAACCTGGCGGCGAGGGAGCAGCGGCGGACAGGTGCGTCGAGACAGGCCGCGCTCCACGGAGACGCAGCGCCCCGCGGCGCGAAACAGCACGGGGGGCGAGGAGTGGACGAGCACGACGGTACAGCCAGCCGGTTGACTCCTCACTTGGCCACTTTCGGGCACTCACTCATTGTTCAGCTACATTATTGATTGTTTGCTGTAGACATTTTCGGAGAAACCACTCGTTCGACCACGGAGCAGCAGCTAGTCGTATCCACCTGATGTAGCTCGTTTCTCGTGTTCATTCTGCCTCACCAGCTCCTTTTACAGTGCTGTGATCTCACTAGACCTATTTCTGAAAAGTCATGTGCTGGAATTGTCATGGAAAGCTCCCGGACCCCGCGGGAGGCCCACAACTGTGTCAGTCGCATGCGCGGGTCATTCTTTTGTGATCGAAAGTTCGCAATGTTCAATCTTTCATACTTGTCCCGCTCCCGTCGCTTCCTCCTCGAGTCTGTAATTACTATGCGGCCTTTATCCCGGCGTTCGCGAAACACGATCCCCATCGTTCCCTCTGAACAACTGCCTCCTCGGAAAATGCCTAATCCCTTGGTCTCGACACTGGAGGGCAACTTGCGCGGCCCTCTAAGCCTCGGGGTGACCAGTTAAGCCCGCGGCTGCCCGACTCGGATCCACTGGAGTCGTTATGCGGCCCAGTTATCCTTTGTGCTAAAGTCGTTACATGTCTTATAACGTTATTGTACAGTTACTGTAGCACTGAAGAAGAAGCCATTGCATTTGGGACAATGCATTCCCAGTACAAAACCCAAAGCCGCGCGGTTGCGACTCGCGTCGGGGACTCGTTCAGCAGGCAGTTGGCTAACCGCAGGATTAGGAGAGTGGTTGTCGATCCTCTGCTATGTATTTATTATCTTGCGACGACAACTGGATCGAAAGCAGTGCCTGAAATTTCCGTCTCTTGTTCATTTCCGCATGTTCCTATTCTTGATTCCCTTTGACATCCTCATTTTCATATTCCATGCTAGTTTTGTGGACACGTTGCCTGAGTTTGGACACACTCCTCAACGAAGAGTTCCTCCCTGCATATTATTGAGAACTAGCAGCCAAATTTCCGATGTCAAGATTTTGAATTTTTTCTTAGAATTTTCGTTGGTGAGCGATATCCTTCGCTTTGATCATCACTGATGCACAAAGAAACATCACCTAAATAGTGTTTTTCGCCCATTTTCCACAAAAATTCTGAACGGCACCTCAACGCTTTTCAACTCTTCCCGTATTTCTTCATTTAATTTTCCAAGAACCTGTAAAATTTACGTTTCAATCCATCGTGCGAAATAACGTACTGGATAGGAAAAATGTGAATTCTAAATATCTATGTACGAAATGAGAAATTACCCAGAGCCATGCATCAATTTTCTTGAATTACCACGGCGAAAATGTCGTGTTCTTGAGAGATTTATGAGCATTGTAGTATCCAATAACCCGGATTTTCTCGCCTTCACGATTTCTGTTCAATTGACAAATGATTCACATATTTACTTGCTATTAAAGCACCGGCTAAACACTATTTATTAACAGTCGCATGGTTTATTCATTTATTTAATGCACGTGCGCTGCAAGGCACAAAAAAGAAAACAGAAACATGGAAACGAAATGAAACAACATTGGGAAAGTAAAATGTGACGACCAAAGAGATCAACGTCAACTATGTACTCATAGCTGACAGTTGAGGGCTACCTTAAATTTTTTGTGGTTGCTCAAAAACCTGTTTTTCTAAATAGTTTGGCGGGGTCTTCCAGCTTGAGTCCGATAACCCAGTTATAATTTCATGAATTTTTATCATACCATTTCTTCCCTCCTTTTCTGAAGAAAATCTCACGATTTCGTAAAATAAGATGTAAGGGAAGGAGCGGATTCTTTGGTATTTCATTAGAGTTATGGTTTGCATATTGATTGGTTAATGTTGTCCGCCTTGAATGTTTCTGTTCCAGGTTTTAGAAAAAATACCCAAAAATTGCAGGTATTCGACTTTTTTGAGTGGAGATTCTTGACAACGTAATAGCGAGACGACATTGAGATTTCAGTATATTCAATACGTTGGTTCATTAGATGGAATGAAGTAAAAACTAAATACGGGAAGGAAGTTAAGAATAAATAGAGATCTCTAAAAAATTCCTCCAGAGACACCTCCAGTTTTGTCGAGCTTGCCATTGCTAAGAAAAGCGTTGGCAGCTGATTCGTGGATAGACATATCCAATCCACAGACCACTTAGCGCTCGGAATCTCGGCTATTCCGTCCTTAAATTGTTGTCCGTTGACGTCCAGAGAATGCACTGCTTACGTACTTCTCGGAACCTCATTTTCAGGCAGCGTGGTATCACCTAGTTTTATGCTTTACACCACTGGATATGAACTTACAGCAGCATAGCCACATCATAGAGGTTTTCCGTTGTTTGCCACCCCACCCGCTGACAAACTTTGCCTTAGGATTTGATCGCATTTTGAAGATTTTAATCTGCCAACGAAGAATCTTTTGAAATGAGTCTTGAGCATTCATTCACCTGCTTCGGTTAAATTACCTCACAACTGAGATTCCTTCAATTACCTAAGAGTCAGTTAAACAGTCTGATCGAGCTTTTACATCCTCATTATTTTGGATTCCTCATATGTCTTCATTTTCTCTCTCTCCTCTCATACAGAATGATCCGTCCTTTTCCTGGACATTTTCCCGGACTTTACTGGTTTCCTCGAAATGTCTCCTTCCGTAACGACACTGCAATGTGTAACCTGTATAACCCGCGGCAAAAATAACCCATAGCTAATCCTCCTAAGAACTATTCTCGCTGCTCAACATCAGTTCTTTGGAGAAACACTGCAGGTGAACTGTTGCTCGGCGAAAAATGACCGTGGGCGGTTTCTCATAGGAACTGGCACCACGACATGTTTACATGTGGGCGTGCAATTTCTGGAGGTCTAGCGGTCTTGTGTTCTCCTTCTAAATAACGTAAAGCTATTTTTATTTTTTTTAACAGGGAATCTCATTGGACTATCTTATTCCTGGGTTCGGGAGGAAAATGGCAGCAAATAGGACTGCAAATCCGGATTTTTAAGAGTTATACACAGAAATTATACTCCATGTGCAGTTTGCGTCCGAAATTTCTGTCCTTTTGCCAATTGCATATAAAACCTAAGCATATTTGGGCTATACTGTGTACAATTAGCGTTGATGGCGGTGCGTTTTTCGCGGACACGGGAAAGACGCGACGCGGCCGCACCGCTCACACTGCAACCGCCGCCGCAGTAGCAAACCAGGGTTTTCTTGAAAGCCTTCCATCCTATCACAAAACTGATTAAATTTCAAGAAAACATTTCAGAAAATAGTTTGTTATCGGAGGATTCCAGCTCGAGCGGTGCAGTCGTGCTGTATGTATCTCAAGTTCGCGAAAAAACGCACCATCATCGACGAGCACTGTTCAGAAGGCTTCTGGACAAGTTCCTGAAAGAAGTCTGCACCTCTTAAAATTTTCGTTCCTGAATTTTCATGAACTTTTGCGTTTCTTTTACAAACTATCACGGCTTTCAGTAGTTTTCTTTCGGGTTGTATTGATGGCTCATATCTGACTTGGCTTGGAATTCGAACGTGCAGATGAGTAGATAAATTTGAAGAAAGTAAGCAATTCTACACATTCACATTCCGCATGTCCAGAACTTTATGAAGTTCTATTATTACAGTCTGCTTGCTGCATAGCGGGGCACTAACAATGAACTGACATCAATTTCATAGTGGTTAACGGCCGGTTGATGAATGATGACGTCAAAATACCTTGCTGGCCAAAGAACCCCGTAGTTCGGCCAATTACCGTTACCCACTCATTCACAGTCACACTCGCATCCCATTTAAACTCTATTTCATGACATCACGTATTGTTTTTGAGGAAACGCGTACGCGTGCGTGCGACCTGACGGTGTGCGATGGAAGCCGCCCGAGGTGTTTTGCCCGATAACGTGGAAGCTGGTTGTTCGCGAGACGCTGCGTTTCGCCTTGTGGTGGCTACCGAATCCTCGACGGCTGTGGGCATCGCAGCGATTGCGACGAGGGCGATTACCTCGAGTGCGACAATTATAGCGTCGCTATTCACTCGCCGAAGTTAATAGTGTGCGAGGAAACATGTACGATGTGCTTTTTTCGAGGAAATTTTGCGGGGACAATAACGGGATGTGCTAGTCACAGCTACTGAACAACGCTCAACCATCTCGCCCTCGATCCTTTGCATATAACGTTCTTTTACCTCCTTTCCTCATAAATTTGTTTGTACTTAATTACTCTGGTAACCTAGAAACCGTGTTTTGCATCGGTATGCATGGGTTCTGCATGCGATTGAGAAAATCGTGGGTTTTTCATCTGTTTTGCACCGAATTGCCATTGGATTTAGAGGCTCATGGATTCGCCATGGATATGTATGGGTTTTGCGTGGATTTGACCTTTGCTGGTATAGCAACTGATTTAAAAAACCGTGTTTTGCACGGTACGCATGTTTTAATCGTGGGATTTGCATCTTTCAGTCTCATGCAAAACACGGTCCCTAGGATTCCTCAGTCCTAGGCCTAAGTGAAGTATTTCTGAACGAGATGATTATCCAACCAGTCCACAGCTCATAAAGTATATGTGAAGAATATATTAGTATATGTGAAGAATATGTTATCCAACCAGTCCACAGCTCATAAAGTATATGTGAAGAAAGTGCGAATATTGCACGGGAAACCTGTCTTGACTGCATTTTCGCAGCTGAATGTTATCACAGCACCGGCTTTCTCCATGACATTGCGCCACATTCATCTCTAGTAACTCTATATATAATACATCACAAGTTACGCGAGTCAATTCTCAGAAATGTCAGGTTGCTGCCATATTTGACATGTCTGCTCAAGTCATGCATTTTAAAAATATCTTGCAGTTCTGGCTCGAATTTCACGTAAATTTCGAGTAGACTCGGTGGTTTCCGCTCAGACTTTAAGTATACCCCTGGACAGGAATGCATCACTGAGATTACCCATAAACCCGTGAGCATTTTAACAAACCAATTTAACCTATATTTAACACATGCTTTGATAGCTCTACCCCGGGTAATCTCAATGATGCATAGCAGCACTGTAAGATTTCTTTTTTATTCTGAGAAGTTTCTTCCAATTTCGGCTGAAAAGCGCTGAAGTTGATTCAAAAGAAATTTCCCCTTTATGTTGCCCTAACAGCGAACTTGAAGGGTCCACTTCGTCAAGAAAGTAACGTCATAGATCGTTAAAAAGAGAGTATGAGCTGTTGAAGCTTCTTCTTTGCTTACGAACAGTTTCGCTTTAATTTTCCCATTTCCCGATTTTCCGTTGTTTATGTTCTTCGCTTTACTCCTTCCTGCAACCCGCAATCATCGCTTTTGTCCTCAGGCCACCCTCAAGAAGCGTATTTATTCCATAAGATAGAAAATTTAGAAAGTTATTGCAACAAACAGGTAGAGCTTGTCTTATAAGCTTGAGTAAGCTTGCTTTGCCGCCTTTAGCATGCTTTGGTTTATCAAATTTCACCTGTTGCTTTTTTAAAATTTCAGCTGTCACTTCGAAGTTATTTTGAAGCCAATTTATGTAGTAATGGATGCGTGAAATCTCTCTATATATAATTGTTTTTATTTTTACTGCTAGATTTATAGGATTCTTAGCTGAGAATGTGGGTCGTTTAAGGAGTGCCTTGAAGAGCCTTGAACCTCTCTTGCCGTTTTCTGTTTTACGCACTGCTTTTCACGTCATACATACCATTCCACTACCTGGGAGCATTATTGAAGCTATTTCGCTGTATTTTAAACGCAGTTGTTCAAAAACAAAGAGCTACATATTAAAATATTAGAAATACTGGAAATAATGAGTGGCACACTAAAGTATCAGAAATACTGAAAATGGGCAATGAACATCTTCTAGAAATATGAGCTTATTTGAATTCCCTCGAACTGAAAATCCTCACCCATATTTGAGTTGAGGAGCAGATGGCAAACATCAAATTTCGTGCAATCATTAATCGTTTCACGATTGACGAGAATTGGAAAGTTTCCGTTATACAACACCCCTCTTCTCCCCCCTTAATGTGTCCAGAGAAACTCCCGGATTAATTCTGTCACTATCATCAACCGCTTCTTGACGCTTCTTGACACAGAAGGATGTTCCAGGTCCACATTTAGCACGTTCCATAGCTCGTAAATTCTGCCGTAAAAGGCCGAAACTGCTTTTGCTGCATCATTCAGCTTCTTCAGCGCCTCTTTAGCGCTGTCATTGACTTCTTCGTTTGCGAGAACTATGAGGATCTTCTGAATGACACGGAATTTGTCAAGCTGCGGTATTTGAGAAGAAGTGTGGCGCAGGTCTTAACACTTATAGCGATTGTATGAGCCAGCTTCGAGATCCTGGCTCGCTTGGTCGTTAGGAGACAACGCTTTTTCATTCGTTCTTAGGGGGCAGTGAAAATGATTGCCTAAAACCTATTCAGTTTCAAATATGATCAGATGATTTTTGACAAATAAAGCACCTGGATAATTTTCCATCTCCAGCTGGAAAATAAAATTCCTAAAAATACTTCTGGACAGAAGGAAAGCGACATAAATTTCAGAGCGACATAAATTTTTTTGTTCCTTTTTCCCAACTTCAAGTCGGCCTCATTACTTTAAGGTGAAACCCACCATTGTTATGACGGATTGAGGTGCAGTGAGAAGATGGACTGCCGAACTGTCTCCACCCTTGCTGGAAAGCCATAAATCATCGTCCGGCATTACATTTTCGGAGAATTATTCGCGCGCGAAAGTGTTGGGGCAGTAATGAGAAGGCACAGCGCACTCTGTGTACCAGTTATCATTCGCGAAAACGGGTTTCCGACGGAGTTCGTCTCCACCGCGCGCGCGACACGCCTCCGTACGACGCGGCGGCGAATTCCGAATGCTTTTCGTGCACTCCGCAGCGACGCTCCCCGGGGACCGCGTTCGAGTTCCTCAAAAATGGCTTTGCTTTCAGAGCAGTGCAGTATTGTTCTTTCTGCCGACCGCGGCCCGTTCACCGGCGCCGCCGCCGCGGGCTTCTTTCGCGGAGTTATTCTTCCGATTGAGTTTGTTATGCAGCAGGGTGACGAAGCTGAACCCGTCGCCGCCGGTGATGTCCCCAGGACCAGTCCCATCGCTCCGCGTGTGCTTCGTTTTCGTCTAATTACCGCTACAGATCGTCATCGACGATAACTTGTCATCTCGGTGTGCGTCGACACCGGGGGGGGGGTAGAGGGTGCTTCTCGAGAGGCGCTCGCGCTTGTTTGCTCAGATTTCCATTGATTTGTGATAAGGAAATTTTCGCTCACTCGGAAATTCATTTATCGTATCGGCCGTTCCCGTAAAGGGCTATTTTGTATGCATTCAGCGCTTTTTCAAATGCTTCACCTGTTTGTTTACTCCTTTGTTTATATGCTTACCAAATCCTTTGTTGTTATGATCGAGGCCGAGATTGATCAATCTCTCGTCATTGTTTATTCTTCTACTTTTTTCAAATTTGTGGTGATTTGTTTATCGTTTATGTTGTGACTCATTCATATGCTTACCGTCTGTTGTGTTTTTACCCAGCCTAATCCGCTCAGGTATAATCTCTTTCTGCGATCATTCCTTCTTAATTTCCTGCACTGTCAATTACGACTAAAACTTTTTGTTTTTTTCTCATATCCACATTCTCCTCATTAGCAGCCCCTTTCGAACATTTCTATCTCCTTTTTTTTCTCCGTGCAGAAACGGAATTTCCCACCTCTTAGGACAAGAACATTGTATTGAGACCCTCAATGTTAGTATGAATTTTTTTTTCAATACTAGTTATCAAAGTTTTATTTAGGAACAGTACAAGCTTTCGAATGTTATGTAGTAATCTTTTATGGAATGCGGAGTGTTGTTTGAGAAATTAGAATGTTA
Source organism: Ancylostoma caninum (assembly GCA_037903475.1). Lineage (NCBI taxonomy): Eukaryota > Metazoa > Nematoda > Chromadorea > Rhabditida > Ancylostomatidae > Ancylostoma > Ancylostoma caninum. The sequence goes on along the minus strand of JBAJFG010000615.1, from coordinate 450,611 downwards.
AAAAAAATGAATGAAGTTATTATTAGTTGTGAAATTAGAATGTTAAAAAATTAAATGTTTGAGAAAAGAATAAGAAATTGAAAGAAAAAGAAAAGAAAACTGCTAGTATACCCCTCTCTATCCTTAACCTCCCAATATATAGCAGACTTTCGTGGACTGGATCCGCCCGCACGCTCCACATCATGTGGGCGTTGGGACTCTAGTTGCCTGCGTATCCACGCATTCCATTATGTCAACTACCTAACCCTCACTCGATAATGTCTTGTGGCGCGGCTAGTGGGTCCGGATCATTGCAGTCCTCTATAGTTCTACTTTCCGAAGAGAAAAAAAAACGCTTGTGAAGCAGCTGTTCTTTCACTCACACGAGTAGTTAACTGAACCTCATTCTGCTCAACTATTCACATTTATTTACTTACTCTTTCACATTAACTATTTATGCAATTTCATTAGTGAATTTTTAACCTTTTTTTGTTTTTCGAAGCTCGTTCGTCTTGTTCGTTTTTCTCTTTCCTTATTCTATGAAAGCCTAATGCACCCCCTTTGGCACAAATTAATGGCTTTTATGGAGAATGCAAATTCCATCGATTCCCCTTGTAGAAACAGAAATTCATGTCTAGGGTGGCAGTCAAAATATAAAAATTACTGATGGTGCAAAACAAGGCCCACATATTCTGGGTAGCTCCTTCACTGAGCTCTGAAATGTCACCCTGGATCCCATCACTCGAAATTTCGCGATCGAGACCTGTTCTTCAAAAAAAGGTAGAACCAATTTGTCTTGGCTGTAAACAGTCTAACTGAAATACCAGGAAACTGTCACATTGATATACGTAGGTCTCATTAGGTAGGAAAGGTATCTTCTTGGGATCTTTTAGTCGAATAAATCTCGGCAGCTCAACTTATCATTAGTTATTTTGGACACATCCGAATTCAGCCTTCGGATCAAAAAGTAGTTCTAAGAGCAAAGCATATCCAAGCCAAGTCGTGCTTCCACTTCCGTTCAACATGCAGTTCAAATGCAGCTGGAGCCTTCAAGTATGTCGTGGATTCATGGATCCATGAGAGCTCTCAGGAAGGTTCTATGTATATTTCCCAGTCACACAGTTAACTTCCGCTACTTCTGCCGCTACTGGGTGCTGTCGGCTAAAACGAGTAAATTGCATGAAGTATATCTACTTCTAACCCCGCCACTTTAGGAACGTAGGGAAGCTGGGATCTTTACCAGAGCATCCGTGGATCACATTACCGTTCATCGATCCCGAAATTATGTAAGTGTTAAACAACTGGCGCTAGAGTCGAAAAAAAAAGATATGCGAGGTCATGCATGAGCTCCCGCTCACTTTCCTTTGAGTTACGAGATTATCCGACTTTTTCTTCCACTCTCCCCCCACCCTCTACCCTGCCCCCTCTCCCGCGCTCGTTCACCAATGGTGAGATTCATGAACGTTCCTGGAAGGGCTTTGAACTTCCCGTATACATACTGGACCTGAGGCCGCATGGATCGTTGATATTACCCAGGGTAAACGAGTTAACGCCACAAATTTGCCTACGTTAACATGGACGTCAACACGTTTACCGTGGTTAATCTCACTCATTGATGCATCCAGACCCTGAACTAATTTCAGTGGCAATGTGAAATATTTTCCTTTCTTTACCGGTAAGCGAGGCCAGCCATCAGACAAAAAGCTCCTATTTTCTCGGGAGAAATCGTCCATCTTGGAACAGCGGTTGTACCACTACCTTCCAGGGAATATGCATGAGTCTCAGCATAGAACAATCCAGAATTTGGTACAGACCCCCATAACACATCCCATAGTGCGCACTCCACACAATTCAGCACGATTTCGAAATGTTAGTCGCCCCGCGATCATGAATGATCGACGCGAATGATCAGTTCGACCGGGACGTCGGATCGATGAGCGGGCGTTCGGCTGCTGCGCTATCAAATTATCAGTGATGCTGAATCTAGGACGACCTGCAGTGATTCAGTGCAATGACAAGCGTGAAAAGTCACGCAGCGGAAAGAGAAGAGAAACGCGGAGACGCAGAGAAACGACGAACTCTTGCCCTGCACCCTCCGTTCTCCCGGCGCTTATTAGCGCTGAGGGCAAGCTCTCTCTGACCAAACACGACGAACAAACGAACATCGCCCGAATTAGGCAGCACATCCGCGGCCGCGACGAGCCCTAAGCTGTGGAGCCGCGCCAGGATCATCCGCTCGTCCTTTCTTTTCTCCACCTGTTTTTTGCGCGTGGTTCGCATCCACCACCAGCACCCGCAGCGATCATCCGTGTTTCCTATTCACAAATGTGTAGCGTGTTCTCATCGATTATTCCGTGGAAACGGGAGTTCTGGCTACGTGACGCGCCGTCCCGACTGTATTTCCCCAGGTTCCCCAGTGAGACCGTTTTTTCCCCGAATCCTCCAAGCTTCAGCAGAAATTTGCTGGGAATTGAGTGGAACCTCCCGCGCGTCAGGATGCGGCCACGGTTCGTTCTTTGCTCGCGTTCTCCGCGGTTTTTCGGTGAACGACCGGTAACCGTGTGCAGTTCTGTGCAATGCAGTAATTGCTGGCCATAACAAAACGCGACACCCAGCACCGTTCGTCAGGTTTGCGGTTTTCCAGCGTTTATTCCTGCGCTCTGCGTCTCTATGGGGTGGCTTTGGCAGATTTCGATACGTCCAGCTAGGAAAACAAACAATGACGTTGCTGCCAGAGAGAATTAACTTACTTTTGAGTCCTTTATCGCCTTAGATAAAGATTTGCATGTTGCTAGGCGATGCACTCTCTAATCCCTACCATGTGGACTTTCGTCACTAATGATCTGCTTCGAAAACACCACACTAATCGTTCGTTTATTATTATTCTATTTCCCTCTATTTTTAAAAAGATTATCGGGCATTCATCACCCGTCTGCGCCGCATTAGTGTCATCACGTTCATGAACCATCCAGAATGCTCTATTTCCGCTGTTTTCACCTCGCATGGCAACTCATCCATCTCCAGTCATATAAAGCTCTAGAATAAATGTGCAAACCATGAAAGTCCAAACAGCAGTTCGTTCCCAGCTGAGAAACAGCTCAAGGGCCCCAGGCTACGCGCCTTGGTGGCGGGTATTATGGCGAGTATGTATTGTACACTAGTATTCGAATTTTTCTTTTAAACATGCGAATGCCTGGCCAATCGTTTTCTGACTCTGGCGAGTTGTTCGAATATTTTTAACTAATCAATTTTCTTCGTCTTTCCCAACAACTCGTCTTTCTATCAACTCTATTCTTCAAGCAACCCCGTAACAAGAATTTTCTTTTTTTTTCAAATTTTTAGTTCCATGTACACTAATATTCCTTCAAATATCTACCGATTGTGGTTCATAGATGGTTTAACACATTCATGACAATGTGCTCAACCGGTTGCTCTCGGCCCACGATATATGTATCCAGGGCCACACTATGATTATTATGCTTCATTCCACGATTACCAAGCTTTGTGCTTTTCTCTTTGACCATATCCATGACCGCTCTCGCGCAAACTATATTCTATCTGTTTTTCCAATGTAAAGGAATTTTCCTGGCAAAAATTATCGCGCTTTATTCGAACAAATGGCCTCATTCAGCAGTAACGGCCAATGGCAAGAATATCTAGTTGTGTCACTTTTTTAAAACTCTCCCACTCCGGGATTAGCAGAAAAAAGGGGCCTTTACGCCGAAGTTCTTGATTCCATAAAATCCACTGGAAACGATGCATGCAGAAAAACCTCCACTGTATGCTGGCAGTTCACTAGATCCTCGTTTGCTTTCATTGATTGATTTGCCTTGATTTCTCATTCCTGGACAATGCAACAACAAAACAGTCTGAATAAACAGTGCAAAATAATATTATTCATAAATATTATAGTACAAGTAAATATCCGTAGAAAAATCAAGGGAAGGTGCGACACCCGAATTCTGGCCATAATAATTTTTTGTGATGTCTTATAACTATGAGATGCACTCTATAAGCATCGATTTTTCCAAGAATTTGCGCATTTCTGGATTATCACAGCATTTCTCCCTTATCATCCTGCACTTCCAGCTACCCGATGTTTGTTTTTGCGCTCAGTCTTTCTCCTTCAACCCTCTTTGATCCTCCCATTCTTCATACGTACTTTTTGTCCGCTACGAGGTCTATTAGTCCTGCCCTGATGAGCACCACTTGTTATATTCAGTCGGCGGCCCGTTTTATTTGCACGTTCAACCTCGCGCAGCCCATGTTCCAACTGTTCAGCCGCGGGCCGGCGCCCGTGACGAGCGCAGTGGTGTTCGCCCTCGGAGCAATTTCTTTCTCCTTCTTCTTCTAGTTTCTACTACCTCCAACACATACCTGTGACCATCCCTTCTCCCACTATCTCAATGAAAGGTAGAGGTTTGCTCCAGTGACACGTTATCGGGCTCACTTTTTCCAATTACTATTCCTGATATGGTCAAAGGATGCAACAATTACGGCGGTTGTAAACTATCTGGTTGAGCTTTGTGTTGCTATCAGCGCGACGTAAAGAAAACAGTCAGCACAAACGTGTTCCTCTAAAGTTAGAGGAGGGGAGAACTGTGTAAAACCTAGAGGGGTTTAAGGATTCCGCGGAGAGCGAGAAAAGGGCTTTGCCAGACCTTCTGTCAAGCATTTCCCCAGTTGGGAAGAGATGCTTGGAGGAAACGAGGCCTAACACCGTTGAATGATGCGCTGAATATGGAACCTATCCTTCGAATGGCAAAATGTATGAGTTTTGGGTTTTGATGTTGACCGTGGATTGACAATTTGCACCAGTTTGCTAATACCTTAAAGAATTTTATTACGCCACTGGATTTCTATTGTACTCGCAATCTAATAGGGTCCAGGAAAGTTTCGATTGTTTATTTCTTTAGTGAATGATTTAAAACTCTGTTCGAAGATCCTATCGTAAAAAAATAAAGCTACGTAACACTTTCCACATATTCTCCGTTGCTGTATGTTGTCTTCTTAGAACGTATGAATTTTCGGTTCGTTCGAAGTCGAATATTTAATACAGAATATTTGTGATAATCACACAGTCAGATTTGGTCCTAATAACAAGTGGAGGGGTTTGCCTATTCTCCGTTCTGTTCCCAGCGTCTCTGAATTAAAGCTCTTTCATTAGTGGTAGGGTTCCCTTCTTTCATTCTCTCCTTTTGTTCTCCTTCGTTCTTTTTCTTGTATTTCCTATGCGCTTGCATCAATACCTGCTTCCAAAACCTTATGTCACTTTTTTTCTATGGTGATTCATCTCAAACTTCGGTTATATGAGATTAAGAGCCTCTTTCCGGGGCGTATTCTCGAAATTTCTCAAACTTCCTACGCTACAATCTGCCTAATGGAACACTTTTTCACCTTTTCGAATCGTTGTCACATTTCCCACTTGTGAGTTTTTTCTTCAACATTGAGAGTTTCTTACTCGAATGTTTTCTTCTGCCCTGGAGGAATCCTATTTTGTCATACATCGAAAGTGACCATGTTTTTGTCCTACATATTTTTTGTAGCGCACTTTTGGTGCAAATAAACAATAAATAAATAGGCGAAGAAAACTGATATAATCTAGACATGGGCCGTAAATGGTTGTACATATAGTGTAAGGATTCGGTTCCTACCGTAAATCTTTAGTTTCACCGATTCCAGGCTTCTTGTCGTCTTTAGCTGTTGCGAAGGTCCCCGCGTCGCTGCGTCCGCTCCGCGCCTCTCGATTTCCTTCCCCCACCGAACACGACCGTTATGACTAAGCACCGTCCCGTCACGCCCGGCATTCCTTCGAACCGCTCGCGTCAACCCCACCAAGGACTTCTCAGCCCTCGTGGCCCAGCTTTCCCACCTCCTTGGATTCGCCGGCGATTCCCCGGCGTGTCGATCATCGACTGATTCGCCCCACTCATCGCGCCGCCTTCGCGTCGTCGTTCGCCCTTTCGCTGCGTTCTCTCTTTCGCTGAAGCACTATTTATGCTCGTGTCTCGTCGGATCAGCGCCCTTTGCGGGACGAACGAGGCCTTTGTCTCCCTCGGATATTTCCAAATTTGACCTCTTGTCGTTTCTGAGCGCTGGTGGACGTGCGCTACGCTACGTCTCTCCTCTACTGCCCTTTCAATTTTTGTATTTCCATTCTTACATCATTAGTACTAATTTAATATTACATGCGCAGAGCCTCGGAGACAAGCTTTCGCCATTGAACAAGTCTAAAATAACCTAATTAATGATCTAATTATGGTCTCTGGAACAGCGCTGCATCCACGAAAGACACAGCCTGGGCAACAACTAGCACTCATCTAATTTTCGTGGGTAACTGTAACCAACTAGATTAGTAATATGATAGGTTGCTGTGGAATTTGTTGCATATGGGTATCCGGTTTCACACGTTCCACCTCCTTGAAACTTGTGTTTTGGAAGAAATTGCTTCGATGCATCGGCCATAGCGCTTCACGTGTCACTGAAATTCTCCTATATATAATTCATTATTTCATAGTTGGGCTGAAATAAAGTAAGGTACTAGACGGGTCATTTTTTCCTGCAGAGGAAAGTTGCGAATTTAGAGTTTCAACGTCAACGTGGAAATATTAAGAATGATTCCTGGTGAAAATTTTTCTGTAAATACTGAAAACAACCTCGCCGGTTGTGACTTTTGATTCGATTGAATTTTTTTTTCAAATTTCATAGATTGGCCCAACTAATGTTGCTTTCTCTTTTTTATGTTCGTGCCAAGATCTCCAGATAGGGATCCTAGTCGCTTTGGAAAAGTCTCAAGGGCCGTCCTGCATCAATGAGTTTACCCAGGGTAAGCTTGTTGACTCTGGTGTTGAACATGGGTAAATTCGGATGGTTTTAGCGTGTTCACCCTAGGTGATCTCAGTGATGCTGATGATCAAGGTCCTTCTAGCTCGCACCTTCTATGAATCTACCTTTACGTTCTTCATGCCTGCTTCCCATGAAGATTGTTACTTCGACGCACTCAGGCATGCTGGTTCCACTTCAAGAGTCAACTCCTTCCCGTAACTTCATTACGAATCACAACATGTCAATCAGGGGAACCGACCAATTCCATGGAAAAGTATTTTCCTTCTGAATGCTCGAAGAAGCCTTGGAAATAATTATTTTCACGAATCCATATTTTATCCCTCCTATGAGGGACAATCAATGAGCACGTTCCTCTTCATCGATTCATTGAACTTTCCCATCATGCATATGTAAAGAGGTCGTTATTTTGTCTTTTGTCATATGTACATATGTGGATTTCAGAGCAGGCAGAACTTTTGCAATAACTCATTTTTCTACTTCTCTACATTCCATCTGGAAGGAACGAGTCGGTTTCATTATGAAATTTTTATTCCTTTTTTAAAATTCTCCCTTCATTTTAAAGCTTCTTTATTCATTTTCGAAAGGATTATCTTCAATGAAAAACAAATTTTAAAGTGAGTTTACTTTTGAAATTCGCTCTCTTTCCAACTGGACCATTCCGTCTGAAAGCATTCTTATTAAATGAGTCACAACTGTCCCATTCATTCTTTTTTGCTTCTAATGTAGTGGTTTCTGTTAACTTCAAAATAGGCCTCGTCATATTTACGTTGGAAAAATCTTTGTCTTACAGAAGAAGTCCACAAGAAATTTCTTGATGGAAGCAGACGCTGACCAACTAATCAAATCTCCTATCTCCTTCTCCTATCTTTAATTTTCGCCAGCTTAGATGAAAATCATCCCGGATAACGTTCGTCAGTTCAAAAATGTTATTGGCAGATATCTTAGATACAATTCCAGGGTTTCGTAGGGCAAATCTCAGGATGTGTTTTTTGTTTTGTAATTGTTTCTCTTATCAATTTCAAGGTTGAATTTCTAGTGGATGATACAATTCTGTTCATTGTTTGTTTATTTATGCATTCTCATCATTCGGAGTTTTTTTATTCTGCATAGTTCATCCATATAATAATCTGTAGTCTGCCATCTCGAGATGGCCAAATGCTTCCGCTTTTACCGGATATCTGGAAAAATGCTAACGATTTAGCCGGAGGCCTTGACGGTATCTCTTTGCACCTTTCTGTCAGATAGCCCTCATACCGGATTTCTTCTTCTTCCTTTCCTCTGATTCTCTATGAAATACTTGTATGAAGTTCGCAAAGCAGCGTTCGATATCGTGACGACGACTTGCCGTCGTCGTCAGTCATCCGTCATCAATTTCGCCGTCGAAACCAGCAGTCAGTTCATGTTTTCGCGACCTCGAGAGGGTGCTAAGCGCTCGCTTTATAGGCTGGCAAGCACTAGCTGTGCTTGCATTCTCTTTCCACTTGAGTGATTGCATAACCGACGCTTTTTCTTGCGCATCCAACATGTTGATACTGCTTGAAGTCGTCGTTGGATTGGGGCAGTGAAGACGCCGTTAAAAAGCTGTTCGAATTAGAGCGATACAATCTTGCATAGTTTTTTATTGCTCGTTCGGTGGAGTGTCACGAGTTGATTCGCTACAGGATTACGGGGACGTGAAAACCTTTGATTGTCTTAGTAAACCCAAAAAAGCATCTTGCGACAAAAAATGAAACAAACTAGAAGAAATGGAGTACAATTTTCTTCGTTGCAAGATCTTACATTGAATTCAGGTTTACGATCATTGAGAAAGATGCCGATTCGAACGCTACCTTTGAAACCGTAATCGCTGGGTTTACTTCCGTGGATTTCATCGCGCAGACGTTATCTCTCCATGGATCTATGCAGTAGCTGACGCAGAAAATGGGCGGACGGAGAGAAGGCGTGGGAAAAGTGGGGTTTCCGCCACTCTGGGGACTCGGATGGAAAATAAAAGTAGTAAAAATACTCATTATAATATTAGGCAGTTGATGAATATTATTCAAAAATAGTGGCGAAAATGAACAATTAAAAATACATTAATACAAAGTTTTGCTTTATTTTTTGAAGTGTTCTCGAAAATTCGACAGCCCAGTTCCCCCCCCCCCCCTCGTCTGTCCCCTTCGTCCTCCACTGGGTCTCTGCGATCGCTGCTTACCGCTGGATTATATTTCTCGAGAATGTTCATGGAAGAATATCTATCACTACTTCCTCTACCCGTAGGTTTGCGAGTTCAGTCCTCCTTATTGTTCTGGCAGTGAGTCATAAGCTTACTCAGACCACTTTGCAGTAGAACCGCAGCAGAAGGAGATTTCTTACGTTTTCAAAAGGCAAGAAGCGCAGGGATAATTAGACAAAACAAATGCACCAGAATTGTTTGTATGTATGTATAGAGATCAAGGCTGAAGGATCGCAACAATTTTCCAGAGAGGCAGCCATCTAGAAACATCGCAGGTCACCAGTCGGTCCTTCTGACTTTCTGCTGCGGTCCTTGTACATATTTGTCTGTGTATTTTTTGAATTATCAGAACGTCTACACATCTTCTGTACATATGAGAAGCCAAGACAGTCATCTCAGCTCTTATGCTGCCCAACAAGATATCTGGGCCATATTCAGCCCGACTCGTGTAAAGCGTAGGTGACCTTCCGAGTTTATGCGATGCAAGTATCATTGCAGTATAATGCTGATAAAACCCCGCATAGGTCGAGGAACAGAGAACTTGCTGCCGTTTGACGAGGCATTTGTTTATTTTTGGACATTCTTCAAAGATCCGAATCAAAAATCAGAAGCATATCTCTGAAAGAGTAAATAATCCTTCTTGATGGATTCAATCAACTATATGATTTCTATTTTTGTGTTGTTTTCGCTTTCTAGTTCTATGCCAGGAGCGAAGGAATATGACTCAGTGAAAGCGAACATAATTCTGGAAGTCCACTCATCTCACCCTTCCCGTGAGATTCATGCTGCCATTTTTTTCGAAAGGCTGGCGTGAATTATAGAACCATCTGATTAAAATTCGCAAGATCTAGTCGTTTCTGTGGATGCAAATGGCGCATCTTAATCCATAGGCGACCGCTTTTTTTCGCGTTTTTCTAGATTTTCTCAGTTTCTGGCTCCTTTCCTGCCCTGAAACTCTTCTGAAAAATCCAGTTTAGATTTTTATAATGTTATCGCCTCAGAAGACGTGCTACCTCACGTTTTAAGATAAACGCCACCATCTAAAATAAAGGCTGAGGTCATGTGAACACTCAAACTGGGAATGCGAAGGAAGGCACTGCTCACCAGTGAGCCACGCGGTCGTCATTGGGCTAACTGAATAAATCTCTGAGGCCAGCACTTCTTTTCTATCATTAGGCCTGAGCACATCTCCCTATGCTTTCAACGGAACGCATTCTCAGAAGGGCGACCGCAGATATCTTTTCCATCGATCTTCCGACCACGTGAATAGGAGGAATGTACCGGTTGATTGGTGGGGAAAGTTGGAGTTGAGAATGAAAAAGGGCTTAAACTCAAAAATTCAATCCTTGCGTGGCTGAAGCTATCGTCCACGACCCTCAAGAACCTAATGATGGAATCAGTTCTCCACAGCAAACACCATAATTGTCATACCGTACGCATGTTAGCGAGGAGTTTTTTTTTCATTTCAAGTTTAGCTCACCGCTTTTATTTATTATGTTTTTTTGCAATTCCTTAAAGTGTCGGACGCAAAAGTTCTAGCCAAGGGGGCGTGGGAAAAATGGCAACTCCGCCACTCCGTGGACCGAGAAGGAATGATAAAATTAATAAAAATATTAATTAATCAACAATAAATATTTCAGAAATAATAGTAATAAGAATAGACAATAAAAAATGGTGTGATGCGATATTTTTATCTGTTTTATGAAGTAAATATCGGCGACCTAACGTCGGGCCAAGGTGAGGGGAATTTGCCCAACATCTTTCGGCATAAGGAGACCCAAAGGATAAATTTGACGATGATAGACAAATCGGGAGCCTTTCGAGTCTTGCCTAGTCCTCCTCCGTGTTACTCATTTCTCAAAATTTATACAGGAAGTGGAAAATTTCTAGACTTCTAGGGTATCGCCCCTACATGGAGGCCGCAGCGACCCACGTGGTCACCACCCGCCCAAACTGCTTTCCTGGCCAACTCCAGTTCGGCGCTTTAGCTAAGAGTCAAGACTGCGGATGGACTGCTGAGTGCCGCGGTGATGAATAAGTCGCTAACGGTTTTTCTCGGTGGAGAACCAGTTCGACTGGCGGATTTGCCGGCCGGACAGAGAGCAGCATCAAGTGGTCCTACACAATTTCAAGAGATATTCTGCGACTTTTTTCGCTGCTGCGGAACATGCTTAGCCGCAGCGTCGTACGTCGGCGTGAACATCGGCGACGACGCAAACCTGCTGGCTCTTCTATCCGCCGACACTAAGCTATCGCCCCGTCCCATCGCGGTTTACAGCGCTCTCTTCACGGTTTTCTGTGTTTTCTGCTTCAGAAATTTGTTAGAATTTTCTTTATGCATGATACACATAATTACAAATGTAAGCAGAGTAAGCATAACAGCTTCCGTGCTCTTTGTTCAGCAAAACTGGGCTTGATCTTGTATGATTACTAATCTATATCGAACAAATCCTGCACTATGTAACAACGTTTGAGGAATTGCTGCAGAAATTACAAGTGTAATAATAGCATAAATAAACCCGTATCCTTCATAAAGCTAGATTTACATTGGCGCCAGTAGAAAATCCTTCCAATTATGTGCGTAATTTCCCCACGAAATCCTGCCCGTGACCTTTTCTCTCAACGAATTTTCACGCTACACTTAAGATTCGGTGCGAATTGATATCCCGAAAAAGAAAGAAATTGAACCGTAATACTTTATGACATAATATTACACTGTCGGCAACGATTTCCGATAAGCGCACCATATGCAAAGGAATCGCAGCCGGGTGCTCTAAAAACGACATCACTCAAGTCCTTTTCTCGAGATTTTCACAATAGTAGGTTATGCTTTTTTTTGGCCCCTGGAGAAGGTTGGTGCATCGGTAAATCCGTTCGCTTTTTCTGGAATGTAGAACGTTACATCTGGAATGGGCGGCGTGGACGGTTCCTGCGCTTGAGCATTCGGGTGAATTTTGGATGAATTCGGTTGAACTTACCAATCGAAAGCTCGGTCGCACCGCCCTTTCCAGGTACACCCCTCCACACTTTTTTTCTGAGGAACACTGCGAAAGAAGTCGGGAAAATGTTGTGACTCTTTCCTTCTCGGCTTTCATCGTCTCCTTTGTCTTGTAGGTCTATATTTGTTTCCAAATTCACTCATTCATTTATTTATCTAATCATTCATGTTTTCCATGATCAAACCAAATCAATCAATTTATTCACTTATTCGATCATTTATTCATCTGTTCATATTTATTTGTTTATTCATTCATTCAGTCGCTTGTTTATTGTAATGTACATTCGTTTGCTAATTCATTCATTCGTACACTCATTCACTCCTCCATTCACTGATTCCCTGATTCGTTCATTCATTCAGTTATCCGTTCACTCATTCAATTCCATTCATTCATTCATTCGTTCATTCGCTTTTTCATTCATGTGGAAACGAGAAAACAGAATGGCAAATTACAAGGACACATAAATCCCTGCGCCATTCATATCTGAGTTTTAATAAATAGAAACATATAGGGGGTAATAACAAATAAATAAATAAACAAGGTCATCTACATATGGCTTCACACGTTTTATCTGGATTATTTCAATCATCAATAAGCACGAATGAATGAATGAATGAATGTGTAGGCTAACGTCTATGTATTGTTATGTGCTGGTATGTTTTTTGTCACCATTAACGACCTAACGACCTATTGACATTGACTCGAAGCGATTTTCCTCGTCATTGATTTTATCTTCTTCGAAGTATTCATAAAAAAAACGCTAGAAGATGACGCGCTTTCCCCTCTACATAGCCAATCGAGAGCGCATCTGCCACCTGCAACTACAGGTTCTCCTCGAACTTGTACTAGTCCTATTCACTTGACAGCGTTGCCCCGATTGCCCTACACTTTCTGAGAAGCTTCGCCTGAAAAACCCGGCGTCAAGGACAACTAAACTTCGATGTTACCGACCGACCGCGACCGCTTAGGGGCGTGCCGCCACGTCTTCTCATCATTCCGCTTTTTTGTGGATGTTCCGCCAATTCATTATTTGCCTGATGTCATTTCTTATCTCGTGACTGTGTGGCTTCGTTTTCTGCTTTATCTCTCTGCGGCGGAGCTTTTCTAGACAATTGGGCCTCCTTAGGAAGATTAGCCTTTCCTTTAGAAGATGGCTGCCGATTGCTGTTTTTCTGAGTTTTCCTAAAACATCCCCATTTATCTACATGAATCTAAAGGAATCACCTCCCGCACAGATTGCTACATAAGAGGTCAATTTCATTCAAAATTTCTGAAGATTTCCTTGGAATTATTCAGGTTTAATCTAAAGAAATTCTAGTACTTGACCGAAACTCCTAGAATTTGCCGGAGATTCTTGAAATTTCCAGGACTACTCTTGTTATCATTCAGTGATTGCCGGAGTTCATTTTCAGAATGCTGAATCACTAGCCCTTCTAACAAAATCTCTTGGTAAATAAGAAAAATTTGCTTGACACTACTCGGCGTAGGCTAGAAAAATTTCACCTTTATGTATCTCTCCTTTTTGTGTTTCCTGACATGCCTCCCCATCCCTGATTTTGGGAAACAAGGAAATTCACGACCTCTTCCGGGTTTTCCACATTTCCTGTTCACCGGATTGCTGGTTTCTCACTTTGTTTACTTTTATTTATTTATTTGTCAGATGTGTTCCAACGTAACGTTACAAAATTATCCATAGAAAGAACAATTCAGACTTAAGCAGCAACACAGACGAAAATATCAACATGGATTATTTTTCTAAAAGAATGAGCGTAGGATTACTCTAAAAACGGTATTCCTAGAGAAATCTGGGCGATACCCAATAAACTTGGATTTTTCTGGAGAAATTGGGAGTGTTCTCTTAATATGCATTTTTACATACGTATTTAGAGATGAATTTTTGCAAAACGACTCATTATCTTTTTGTCTTCTTTATTACTCTTCTTCTGTTTGTTGTGTCTGCCGTAAGAATTTTGGAACTTTGACAGTGTTCATGTGACGAATATTTATGTCAAATAATCGAAATCCAGTGATATTATCTGATACGGACAAGATTAATTTCACACGAGAGAACCTCCATACCATACTGTATACTGGGGACCGAATAAAGTACTAGATAGATTCGAAATCGAACGTTCGATAGTCGGAAGTTTGAGTGTTTGGACAGGGCGAGCAGCTAAGCGTTGAGAGAATGTTGAGCTCGAGTATTCATATTTTCGAATCGGTTTCTTTTTTCGCAAAAAAAAACTAATAATCTATTATATTTCACCTAGTGAATACATCGTGGACAAGGCGTACATCCGGAGGAGGGGGGAGGGGGCAATGAAATGTCCACGATGTTCTACTCGAAGCATTTCTGAACGACTTCGAATTCCTGAATTTCTCGCCTTTTCGGCTGCCTCGTTTGCGAAATAGAAATATTCCTCGTATTTGGTTGGTTTATTAACGGGCACTAAGAATATTTTTCTCTGCTTTTTTCCCCTAAATTGTTAATCAAATTGAGTCAATTAATTCGTTTTTACTCCATGCTAAATATACTAGTTCCGATTTGTGGGGGGGGGGGGTGGACAAATCCCGTTCTTTCTTGCAAGTGGTAATCGTGGTAATCGCAAAAAGAATTCCCATTCAAGGGTAAAAATTTGACCGCCACCGGAACCGACTGGGACTGTATACAGTAACTTGCACTGTACGGGAATTGGTCAACAGTTATCGTTAAGGGACCTACCCATCCCGTGCTTGACGTGGTTCTTTCACTATCTCACTTGGAAATTGTATGCTTTATGGTTATTTTGCTCCATGTCTAAGTGATGCAGTAACCGGTGCAGGTCACTCATTAAGGGGGGAGGGAGTGGTGCGGGGAAGAGAGGTGAGAAGGAGGGAATTAAATTTCATCAAAAAACAGTTGGAAGGATAGATAATCGAAAATGGTAACTTGTAAATGCGCCTTTGTGCATTCTCAGCCCAGAAATTCCGCAGAAAACGTTTCTCGCCAAATTTCACTCCATGGATTACATATTTTGTAGACAATCGAATTGTACTGACATATTTGTCGAACTGTATTAAATATTCGACACGCGAAAAACACAACAAAGCCCTCCAAAAGTCTGCCAATACCAGGCCGACATGAAATTTGATGTATTTTTTGAGATAACTGTATGAAAATTTTCCAACGTCCATGGGAAATTATCGGGATTGCAAAGGGAAATTTACTTCTACTGGCTACAGAATTTGAGCGCCTGAGAGTGAATTGTCTACGAAATACAAGCTCCGCCCACTTTACACCTTTGCTTGTGTTTCATAATAAGTTTCGAAGTGTTATACCATTCGCAGTGATGTCGTTTCTATCCCTTTGAGACATTCTTCCTTTTATCTTTTCCATCTTCTCAGTGCCTCCCTCTTTCGTGGTGAATTTCTATTTTTGGACTCAACGCCTTCCTCAATAGATTTTAGGTGGTCTTCCCCGGATTTCATCATTTTCAACACCCGTTCATTGTTTTTTTCTCTGGACTGAACAAAAATCAGTACGCGGACCACTTCCAGTCGTCGAGTCGCCTTGTTGCGAACCCTAACTCCGCCTCGTACGGCACTTTTTTGTGTTGGCACAGAGGAACGTACCAAATGTTACTCTCACGAATCAGTAGTTCAAAGTTGTAATAACTCTGGCTATTCTAAGGCATCTAAGGCACCCATATCCGAATTTATTCTAGGATAACTCCGATGTGCTCAAATCCGCTAAAAAAGAGTGAACATTCACAACCCAGACCAACTCTTCTAAACCTCCCCACACATGCTGTACCAGAAAAACCGTGGAATCACTGGAATTTGATAACATTCGGTGGAATTGATTGCGTGGTAGCCATCTATTTTTACGAGTAACCAGTTAGTCGCTGGAATTTCATGGATTTTACCAGTCGCTGGAATTTCATGAATTTTACCCCTGCAAGGGCTGCATCGACGCTGTTCTGCCTCCAAACACCATGTTTTATTCAACATGCTGTCACATACAACGCATCCAGCGAAAACGTCTGCAAAAAACCAAAAGTACCGCCAATCCATTTTAGAATGCGGCGCGTTTCTCGGTCCATCGGACATGAAAAGTGCGAAAATGCGAAAAGTCAGATATGTGCTTGGTGCTGCACACGTTGCACATGAATTTTGGATTTATTGGAGAGCAAGAGAACAGTTGGCATCTGGACATCTGCTTTATGCGTGCACTTGCTACCACATCAGCAGTGGGATCTGTGATCGCTTCCTGGAAGGTTTCATGCCTCCCGCTTGTCCAATGTCGGCTTCCAGCTAGGCGAGCTCACCTGCAAGGCATTCAAAGTCCCATGCATAAGTGCGATAACCTGAGAAGCGTTTCAACCCACCATCACTTACGGTAGCGCCCTTGGAGGGAGCCTTCACTTATGACTATGAGGATAAGTTGGATCCGGGGCGCAGCCCGAGGATCGAAAAGGGTGCAGTAAATCGCATATTTTGCACCGGAAAGGCAGAAACGCATAGGACGTGCAGTTGTGGATTAAATCCTAAACACGCTAGGAAACATGAAGCTTGGGAATCGTTGGCGAATGCGGGTTGAGAGGAACTGTTGACAAGATAGGCCATGAGATTGCCTGAACTCTGAGCTTTAGCCTGGAATATCATCTTCATTTCAAAAAAGTTAGTGTTGCGCAGTTGTCAGACGGAATAACAATTAGACACTACACTAGATGGTATTGGAATGACATTTCCTGACAGATTGACTAAAACCCCTTCCATAAATGGTATATGAATGTACTGCATAGCTGAAATGAACGCGACCGATCCGATATTTTGTCGAATCAATCGCTCGCGCATCGACACGATGCAGCGCAGATTAATAGCCTTCCTTGCTTTTTCAAGGGCCCTCCAGAGAACACGAGATATCAGTGAAACTGCGCTGCTTCACGTAGGCAATGTCCTTGTCCTTGTCCAATGTCTGAATCGATTCCAAGGAGTCCGTTTCTTAACTAGAGAAGATGGTTATTAGGTAATCTGTGACCTGAATGGAAGAAAGAATATAGAGTAACTCTTATATTTCCCAACAATTTCCTTCGCCAAGGTTCAAAAGGCGGGCTCAAAGAAATGGAACTTGACCTTTCTTTTTGAATTTCGCGCGCTCTGCCAGTTCGTAATTTCTCCTTATCGAACGGCATCTATGATGTTTCCGACATAAACTAAATCGTCCGAGTAATCAATTTACTCTAAGTATCGATCACATTTCAGTCGATGTTACCGATATTCGAAGGAGAAACAGCACATCACGCGGGGTGAGTGTCAATTTGCCGAGCATTGCTCACGCAGGTCTACTTGTGATGGCGAGAGTCATTCAAAATGCAAACACTGGCTGTGCTATCGTAACGGCCTCCACAGAACGTCGACCACCTCGCCTTGGTCAGACACAGGCCGAACTCGCTCCGCCCGAGGACAAGTGTCTTTTTGGAGTGTTGGTCGCTGGGTTTGCTCGGATCGTCCTTTCATGAGCTCGGAAGCGGACCATGTAGTCCAGTCAATCAATTCGCTCCACCAAGATGTTTCTCGAGAGGGTCCAATCACCACGTTTTGATTAGTGATGATTCCTATCATCACTAATCAAAACGTGATTGCCTTGCCCTTACTCCATTACTCACACCAAATCAAAGGAAATCAATTGTTGGAATGGGAAATCTGTTTTTAGAAATTGTATTCCCGCCAGTACTTTCAATGCCTCAACTTCTTACTACCGTGACTCATGCTTGCTAGTAGTTGCATAGACGACTGTGAGAACTGTTCCCTTTCTTGTCTTCTCCCTATTTTTCAGGAACAAATTACGGAATGCAGTTCTTAGTATTGAATGAATAGCATGAGTACTGTTCTACAGTTCCTCTCGTAGGTAGAGGCGCAGCTCAGAAAGTATTGGTGCCCAGTTCAACATGCATATATCTACATCTTCTTAAAGCGTTATGAATATTAGTGAATTCATCGTATACGGAAGAGCTATCCTATTTGGAGTTCAAGAAAACGTGGATTGATCTTGGCCTTCATTGTTTTTTCTGGACATTGAGTAATCGAATTCTTTCCACAATATGGCTTGTATTCCTTACACATTTTATGAGTTATTCGTCAATTCGCTGATTTATGAGCATGCTAATGCCATCACTACTAGCTGCAGTTTTATTCTGAATTCATTCCTCCAAGCCTTATGTGGTATTTCTACAGGATTTCATTTGTTTATTTTCTCTCCTATCTCAAACGCCTTACCCATATTGACAAGGAATGTTGTATTCACTACCATTTTTATCACATTCGCGACAATGTGCTCAACCGGTGGACACGCATGCTGCGACGTGTGGGACCGCATGCACAACCGGTTGGGCACAAACGCATGCTTAAGGGACCGCCCGTGTCCCACGTGGCACACCATGCCGAGAGCGTAATGTCGCGAATGTGTTATAGAACTGAAAAATTTTCTGCCTGTTTAACGAGCCAAACACCATGTCGTTTTCGTATGCTAGCCTCTACCTCAATGCAAATTGTTGCCGTTGCGTCCGATATTCTATTCAATATTCTCTCAAAAATGTTTGAACTCGGGAATAGTAATTACTGTACCTTTTTAGGAGTGCCACCTGTAAAATGGAGCGGAGGCCGCTTACGGACTTTGATTTTATTGATGGATCTACTCACTTGGTAACTGCACCAGCTTCTTACTGATGAACTTCCGATGTTGCCTGCCTTTGCTCCTCCTTGCCATGTGATTCTCTGCATCCGCTCACCCTCCTCCTAATCCTCAATTTCATTTATTGGCGTTTCAAACCTATAGTTGAATATATTAAACGATTCATATCTACATTATCATATCAAATCCACCCAAACTCACAGCTACATATAGTAACGACAGTTGTGTGCTAAGAAGTTAGTCTCTGCTAGCATGTGAGATTTTGAATGTTCTTTTTTCCTCGGTCAGACATAGCAAGTTCTCTCCCTCTCGATCTAGTTTTTTTAGTGAAAGGAGAGGTAAGATTTCTCGTGATGTTGATGTATTTTATGGCTCACCTGTATCATACATAAGTCGACAAATTCATGTGGCACAACAAACATCTGTCGTTGATTCACATGATTTTTGATGCCCTATCGGGCTTAGTGCACGCAGGGCGAGTCCATTCACTGCTCCTGTGGTCCAATTGATATGTATTACTTTTGGAACACTGTGTAATCGTTTTGTAAAACCAGAATTGTACGCACATAATCCCAAACTTTTTCGTTTTTGAATGTTGAAATTGCGAGGAGACCAGGAGAGTCGCGAACCGATAGGTGCATAGCATCCTGCCCCCTCCCCCCCCCCCGTTCGATGGCATTTTTCAATGATTCCCGGAAAAGGTCTCGCACCGTCCATCCATGGCAACGTGCAGCTCATGGCCATTCGACGTCTTCCAATCTGCTCTGAGCAAGGACTACCTCCCTGGTTTCCGTCGCAAAAAGGGCAAAGATCTGAGACACGACCCGGACGCCAGGAGGAAATAACAAATTAGAGCGATCCAGCAAAAATACGAAACGACGCGATTACCATCGGCATTCTCGGATTATGGGATATGCTTTTTTCCGTTTGCTGCGGCTCACATCAGAGTATGGATCGTGGGATGGATCGCGTTGATGCCAGCATGTGGAGTGGAATAATTCCCGAGCGGATGTGACTCATCGTTTCCTGATTTGGTAATTCGCTTTTTGCTATCATTCATGGGCTGTATTTTCAATTGTTTGCCAAATAACGACTGTTGATGAAAAGCAGAGCGTTTCGCTAGAGTCCTGCACCTCGAAGCAGGCCTACTCTATCCTCTGTCCTGGTCAGATCTGAGGTAAACCCCCAGTCACCTTTGCGTTTTTCTTTTACGATCCCTTCTTTAGGACCTTCTTAGTGCTGTGGCCTAGTTCCTCACCATTCCATTGAGAGCGGAGGAAATTGATGTAAACGACACACCACCACGTGCTAAATAAACATTTCCTGTCGAGTTGTGTTAGCGAAAAAAAGGGAAAACTGTTCTCGTTGCAGTAAATGTTCCCGCACTGGAACCGCGATGGTGCCCACAAATTCTGCTATATGTTATTGAGATGTCGCCCCTTCTCATAGGTACTGTAACACTGGAAATGGCTTTCGATACTATGATTATTGCGCTCAAATGTATTGTCCTCTGGTCCTTCGTTCCTAGAAATATTCTCATTTAAATTTTTCCGGATTTTTCCACTTTTATTTCCACCTGGTGCGGCACACTGTTCTTTCTTTTGATAGTATCAGACTCGTGTCTTTCCAGTCGCTGTATCCACTACATTCAATACCTGTATCTGGTGTTCTTTATCCAGCAGGATAAATAAGACCTATTGGCTATGCTGGATTGTTTGAATTCCAGATTCCTCTAAGGATTGATCTTTTATCAGATATAAGTTTTCGCTGCTTTTCTGCAAACTTAATATCAAACATTTGCGGATGCAGGGGGTCTCTCCCCCCTTCCCCATCTTGAGCATGAGTCGCCGAATTTCCGCAATTACTTTAGAAAATAGATAAAAGTTCTGTGTGAGTTTTTTATCAATTGTTTTTATTATTACTTTTAGTTATTGCGGTATCGTATGAGTGCCGCCGCGTATCTCTAGCCGCTCTAGCCCCCTTACGGCGCTTTGTCTAATGGATTTATTATTGAAGATTTAACGTCAAATTTAATATTTTTATTAACTTTGTTCTCCGTCCGGGTCTCCAAAGCGGCAGACACCCCACTTTTTCCCATGCTCCCCCCCCCCCTCCCGCCTATTTTCTGCTTCCGCCACTGCTACCAAAAGATTGCAGTAAAATTTGCTATTTTTTACAGTAAAAATCGCAGGGGAGGCTCCAGCAGTTCGAAACCGCTCGCGGTCTCTGATTGTCTGCGTATCCGCGTAGTCCATTGATATCGTTCTCGTCCATGGGTCACACGCACGCTAGCGAGTATGAACCACTGCATTCTACTGGGCCTAGTTGCATCGCTGAGGTTACCCAGGGTAAGCGTGTTGACGTCTGTGCTAACAGTGGGTAAATTTGTGCGGTGCTAGCGGTTTACCCTGGGTAATCTCAATGACGCATGCGGTCTTTATGGGTACCCCTGGTTAACTGCAGCTCATCTTTACTCAGTAGGGTATCTAGAGGCCACGTGACTGATATATCCTCATTCCCTCGTATTTTTCACTAACGCACCACACTTCCTCCATGGAACGAGTATATGTATAGTGTCGACTACAGAGATCCCGCGTGATGGACGTGGTCCAAGTTCAGAGGCCGTTGAGTATTGTCGCAGCCACGTTGTATTATTTATTCATTTTATTCATTTAAGAGGGCGTAAACGAAACGCTCACTAATTTTTTGAAAGAGCGGAGGGAAATACGCAAAACATCATGGCTAAGAAATTTGTTAACTTTTTGAACAACTAGAACGTAATGACTTTGTTATGGATTTGCTTTGCGTCTTATACTCAAAGAAGTTCACATCTCACTATTACGAGTCGGGTAGAGCACTCGTTCTGCAATTTCACCCTTACTATGGAGGGACTACGACTTTGGAATCGACAATAGACGGTAATGATTGCATCGTTAGGTTCCCACGAAAAATCGAATTTTTCCTGATTTTTCCCCGTTTTGCGATTTCTGCCGAATATTCAAATAGGGTGGTAAATGATGTGCATACATATGAATGCATTCTTTTCCGACCTGGAACCCATTAAGTTTTCCCTCCAAGGTGTTGGGTACAGCCCTGTGATGCTGAAAAAGAAGATTCCCTAACAACCAGTGAAAAATAATTCTTTAGTTTGCTTCATTTTGTACTATTTTTTCTATTGACGCAAGTTGAAACTGAAACGATTTCGCCTCTGAATAGGGCCATCGCTATTGATTCATTATCCGGAACTGTTCCAGAGATCTCGCGACTTCCACCTTGTACCCCGGAGGTATTCAGCCTACTTTTTGCAGCGTTGTCGTGCGGAATCATCCGTGTCTGTCACTAATAGCACATCATATAGTGTGAGGGATCCTCCACACGAAGTGTTTATCTGCTGCATAGGGCTGCGGCAGCACATGTGAGTTGGCTGCTGCTGGCTGACTGCAGTCACTACAACGTAGTCACAAAACACTCGCTCGCCAGCCTCGTCGCCTCCTCATAACCGCCGTCACCGCAGCCCTCGTCGTCGCCAGCCCGCGGCCGCGATTCCGGTTTTGCGCCACGCTCTTCACTGAATTCAAATCTCGGGACGCGGCCCTTGTCACGACATTCGCCGATGCCGTGAACTGGGTGGATCTAGTTGAATGTAAACTCGCAATATACGACATCCTCCTCTTTTCCTCGAGAGTCCTCTGACAGGCTGCTCCTACACTGTCGCGTTCTCTGGCTTTGCCACACATCTTACTGTAGCGGGATTCATAAAAGTTCCCGGGAAGTTGTGCCTTCGTCAGATACTCGAGAGTGGACGAGTTTTCCTGACAGCATTGGTCATACTTCTCTACTTCTCTATATACACTTAACCTTCAATTCTTCTCTTTGCTACGACGATCTTCTCCAATAAAATGTACCCATTTTCGCTTGAGAAACTCGTTCATTCTGGATCTTCAGGCAGGCTACGGCCTCTCGGGGTACGATTGCGAATCCTGCCACAAGATTCTTAATATGTTCTGATACGTGCTATGATCGCTTTGTTTCATCACTGTTTACAAACATTGGCCACACGTTTTTATCCCAGCTGATTGTCTTTTTTATGCACCTTCTGTAGGAAAATAAGAGCAAGTACTGTAGCTGATAAAACGATGAATAACTGTTGTTAACTAACGCATGGCTGATTTTAACCGATTGAAAACTGTAACTGATAATCTGGTAATCTGATTGATAATACTGTAATTGAGAGTTATTTTCGATGTGAATACTGTAGGTACATTCTTGACAATTGTCTAGCATGAGTTTTTTCAGCCAAAATTTCTACCGGCTTTATTTTTCTGTTTTTTCAAAGCTGTCTTGAATGCATACAGAAGTCGTTCGTTATGTACAGTTTAGGTATAGTAGTGGATTTTCTTGAAGCTCTGAAAATCCAGGAAATTTCTACAGAATTATTTTCCTGGCCTTCATTTAACATTAGCTAGCTCTATGCTAGTACTAATTGTCTGCAGTTTTTCTCGCAGTTACAATTTTTTAATTCTAATTTTTCTTTCTGAAACGTACAAGTTTTTTAATTTTAATTTTTCTCTCTGGAACGTACAAGTAACGACTATATGAATCATTATTATCGATACCACCGAACAATCCTCAAAAATTCTCCAGGTTACAAAGTACAATCATACGTACATGTTTGGCGGTGAATTTTCGCTACAACGTATCACACCAATTCTATCTACGTATACATCTGTGTGCTTTATTATTTTATTATTTTATCCAATGACTTTCATCCTATTCAAACACCCTCTCGCTTTCGTGCTACCTTTGCATGACCATTGCACAAATACATTGCTCTAAATGCATCCACCTTAGCAAATGGCATCACCTCGCCTTTTCTGTGTCCTACTGGGCCAATCCACGCCTCTATCGGACAGTGACGGACAGGACTTCCTTTTCATTTTCCATGTGCTGTGATTTGAAGTCTTTTGAATTTAAACACGTAGAATTTACATAATCACAAGTTTCGATTGAATCATTCCCGAGCGCCCTGTTCTAAGGGCAGAAAACACTTGAATTTGCCTATCTGTTCCTGAAAAAAGTTTCTAGCACATCTAGTTGTGAAGTTGGAAAGCTGTAAAAGTGCTTCTATGGTTACCTCGCTGATATATTCATGAATTTTACTCTTTTCCAGGGTAGGAAATTCCTTATTTTTTTAATTTTCGTTTCACTTTCACTTTCTCATATAATTTCCTTACCATCTCATCATATTTTTCACCCTTGATTTTTTTTACTCTTTAGTTCTCTTGGGTTCCTAGTTGGGTTGTTGTAACCTCTACGAACAGTAACTAGCACTGATTTGTTTACAACTGCCCCCAATCATACATAATTTGCCTCATAATTTCCACCCCATTGCCTATGAATTGCGGCTGCTTGTCATGTTTCCATGGTAAGTTTCGTGACAATTAAATTCGTCAGAGAATTGCCTTCGGTAACGAGTTTTGCACAGCCAGAACCCAGTTATGATTGATGTCTTGAAGTTCTTTCGATTTTCGTTGTCCTTTTCCTTTCGGTTTTTGTTAGTCATTTCATTCGCCATTCATGACAAGTATCGTTTTCTCATCCTCTTGGGGTTTCCGAGCAGTTTCCAGGATATTTCCTCTGCAGAGAAATTCACATGCATTTATCTCACTTTGTTTGGCGGTCCATTGGGGTTCCTTCTACTTTCTTGACGTCATTCTTCTTATTCTTCTTCCCTCCGGGGACATCTTCACCCTCTTCCAGAATTCCTTCCGGCTTTGCGTGCTTGTCCATCAACCCATTCATTTCAAGTGAATTGCTTCTTTCATTTATAGTCGCCACATCCGTGCGAATCGTCACCAGTCCCCCGCCAGTTGCCAGGCATTCGCGTGTCCGTCCCGCATGTGTCCGTGCTATTGTCCCCTTTGTGACTCTCGTCGTTTCACTTTAAAGCCCCATACTTGATTCATTGCCCCCATCCGGCCGTAACCGACGTTTTTCCAGAGAGAGCTCAGTTTTGTTGTGACTAGGAGACGGATTTCTTACATCCTCACGAAATTGATGACCGATGCGGGACGAGCTACGCCGGCATCAAAGCCTCGGCCAAGAGGAACCGCAGATCAAATTCAACGAGACCCCGTTCGACAGCGTGTTCGACGTGGGCGATGAGCTCGGCAGGTGAGTTGAGGCTGAGTTGTCCGCGGCCGTTTGGCGCATTTTTTCGGCCCTCGCCCGCTGCCACTCATGAATATTCGAACACGCGTCGCGTCGGTCAGTCTGCCCTCTGTATGCGCGGGTTTTAATGCGATGAGTGACAGCGGGCCTGTCACCACTTATGCTAATGTTCACCGATTTTTTTTTACAGCGGACAATTTGCTGTGGTGCGAAAGGTGGTGAAAAAAGCCACGGGCGAGGAGTTCGCGGCGAAGTTCATCAAGAAGCGACGATACGCGACCTCGAGGCGGGGCGTCACGCGGGCCAACATCGAGAGAGAGGTCCGCGCCGCCGGCCTTGTCGGCCCGCGCTTTTTCCTTTAGATCCTGGTCTCAAGAGGTTCATTCAGGTGTCCGTCCTTCGAACTGTCGGAGGACATAGCAATGTGATCGAACTGCACGAGGTGTACGAGACCCCGAGTGACGTCATCTTGGTGCTCGAATTGTGAGTGATTAATGCACTCCAGCGCTAAAATACTGTCTAAAAAAGAGTACTCAACCAGTGCTCCTATGATTTATAAGCTCTAGTGATTTTTCTGGATCCTTTTGCATGGGAATTACCAATGTTAAATTTTTCTTATTATTTTATACCAAGCTCGTGATCAGGAATCTCCGTTTCTTCCCCACCGAGAGACTCCTCATCAAGCTCAATTCATTTGCCATGGAAATATCTAGCCTGAATGATGGTAAACATAAACACGGAACCAACTACTGCTGAATATACTAGCATATTTAAGGAAATTTCACGTCTTCCAAAGCAAGTATTCGGGAATGATAGGGATTTTGTGAGTTCATGCTGATTAGTGTCCTATGATTTGAATCCGGTGCTACTAAACCAGCGGTTCTCAGGCAAATGAGTTTGTGAATAATTTAAGTAAGCAAACAAATGAATAAATCTATCAAACTTTTCGTCCTACTCGTCCATAACGTGAAATTTCATCTTGCCCAATGCAAATTCCGATTTAGTCCCCCAAAAGAGGATATTTTTAAGGGGAGCAGTACATGTTCGATTGAATTCCTGATGAATATGGCGTATTTTGCCTAAGTTCCAGACAAATCCTGCTCATCCTCCTATCACGCTAATGCTCCTTCCCCCCTCTTTGAATTCTTCCCTGACTTTAGATGGAAAAGTCACTGGTGTACATACATTCTCCAGATAAGGCAATGACGTTGCTACGGGAAGTCCTTTCATAATGCAACCAAATAACGACATAAGAAGAAGACGGCAGAGAAGTTATTCATTGATCGAAAGTGGCTTTCACCACTAAAACAACCATCAGCTATTTCTTGGGTATTTTTTACTTTGGAAGGGAGAGAAGTATGGGCTATGTCTCCAGTTTTAACAGTCATTATCCATCCTGATTCCCGATACCGCCAGTGACGTAGACAATAGAGGGGGGGGGCATAAGGGGGCTATGGGATCTCCTCCAGAAAGGAGTCTGAAGGGCAGGATTTGAACTAAGTTTGGTAAAAAAAAATTATACTTGAATTTAATTTTTCGGAAAAATAGTAGAGATAAGGCCTTGAATACTTACATCAAAAAGCTTCTCGAAAAACTTGTCAACCTGGAGATTGGTTTTCCGTCTTTACATTCCCTTCCGCAAATGCCACACTTTGAGACAACTCTCGCTCAATGAGATTTTTTTACTATTGGATTAATTTTTATGCGTTCAAAGTAATGCAGAAGATGGGGATGTTTCGGTTTCTGTGATAACTCCTAATGTACAAGTGATAAGAAACTGAATTTTCTTCACGAAGCCTGTAGGTTTTTAATGCAAAAGGAAATGAATTAAAACCTTAGCATTTCACAGATTGATTTTTCGAAAAAAAATTCATGTGTATCTGAATTTAAGACATCCGATTCAGGTTATCCGTCAAAGCCCGTTTATCCGGCTGGATGAAATACATGAGATAAGGACCCAGCATTGTGTTTACAAAAGCTTGAACGCTGTTGTAGCTGATATTTTCCATGTTTTGTGATGCAGTGAGGCAGGGGGTAAACAAAGTGTACGATGGGTCGTCGACAAAACATATGTAATAAGATCCCTTGTCGAATGACTCGGATAAAAACCGATTTGTCAAACAAACTGTGCGTGATCAAGTCCAAGTGCTACGTGAGTAAGCAAAAATCCGTCTCTCCGTGCGACTTGATAAACGTCTTTTTTTAAATTATAGGGAAAATTAACGCAGCACCCCAACAAATAGTGTTTATCAGAGCTTTTCTTGAGGAGTTTCATTGTTTTATTGCAGTTACGTATGCGACATTAGCCGTGATAACGTCGCTGTTGTGTCATCTTTGAACCTTTTTTTTCTGGAGAAAAACGTTTTCATAGATGACAGCTATCTTAGCATGCCGACTGAGTTCGAATTCGCTATGCCTTTTCGTCCGGAGGGGCGTCACCTTTTAGGGATTTTTTCTTTTGAAGCTAATTTAAAATTACTGTACCGGTCCAGAGGATTGAAGAGCGGACGAAATAGTTGCCTATGACCTCATTCTGAGGTAATTTCTGGGCGTTCTTATCTTTTTTCCCACGTTGGTTCATGGATTTCTTGGTTTGATTTACTTTATCCAGTTCGATAATTGCACTCTACCAGATACGTTGTGGCTTCGATAAGTTGCCAATCCATGAAGCTTTGTCCACGGATGCGTGTATCCAGTCATATCACTGCTGGATATATTTATCCTGATGGTTCCACTTGGAAAAAGGTTCACTGTTAGGTTCACCCTGCCTGTTGTCTTATGCCAGATCTTATGCCTGTACTTCTTCCAAGGTGTGGAAACGGTACACGGATAAATTATACTGGATAACGAAGAGGATGAAAGCCTTTGGAAACGGATATACTGCCGCTGTATTCCCCTTTTTTAGAATTGATAGATTAGAAGTGGGATCCCATCAGATTTGTGGATATATCCGGGAAGATTGTGACTACCCGTCTTCTAAAATTGGTCGAGTTCTCTGGATAAAAATGGGTCTAGATTGTCGAAGCAAATCCCGGCAGGCTACGACAAGTAATGATAACGGTAGATAGTAAGGTATTCAACAGAAAACCTGGAACCTCTTCGGGAATTTTCATGGAGCCCTTGTCTGTGAAAAGATTCGCGAACGCATAACCAAGTAAAATCAGGCTAGTAAACCAGCATTCACGTCCTGTTTCCCCTACCAGTACGTAGTCTATGTCTCACAGGTTTGCTTGGTGATCGCTTCATAGATCCCAGCCTTGCACTGAGTGGAGCTCATGGAGCTCAAGCACAAATTCGGCACTGTGTTGAACTGATACCTGGAGTAGAATTGGTAGTAATCTCACTTTTACCTGTACTCCAAATTATCGGAAGAGCTCAGTTTCCCATTCCCTTTTAAAATATGACGCAAATATTGTTGTGTTATCGCTCTATAGATTTCTTTGACACTTTCAGACACTAGGATTTTTCATCTGCACGTTGTTGTTGGCCAACTATCCAATTATTCACGTACGTACTATTCAAAAAAAACATATTGGAAATGAGAATGAACTTCTATTTTCAAGATTTTTGTCGAGTTTCATTTTTATCCTCCGTCTTGACTTTGACCTCATCCTGGAAATCTTTTCATTTCCATGTTATATCATCCATTCGCCTCATCAAATCAATGGTTACGACCAGCAGACACTCCGACGCCGCCATAACCTTTTCTCCGGCCCATCCTCGTCACGCCACGCTCGCTCCACTTGACTTTCGCCATGATCAGCACCTACTTCGGCCCAGCACACTTCACAGTATATGGGACGTGACAGGCAAAGAACTACATGCTATGCACACTTTCCATTAAGATGACTCGGCAGAAATGGGTCATTGCAATTACTTCAAGAGTACTTTAGCGAAAGATTGGCGCTGCGAGTAGATGAGAACGGCTGGCAAAAAGTTGCATTTCCGAGTCCTCGCGGCGACGTTGTGCGGAGTGTTGGGCTACCATCTGGGGGTTGGGGGATATCGGAATAACGTCAGACTCTACTCTAGTCGGACAGCGTCAGCTCTATTGTTTCGCTAGAAACTACTGTTTTCCTCGTAACTGCACCGATTTCAAATACATCGAAGCCCAGTTTGGTTACTGTTGGAGTGCAGTACCTTCTCGGTTCATGTCAAAAATTCGGCCTCGAAAGAATCTGTTATACTGGAAGCGTGATACAAAATAGAATGTCAGTTTTGTCTACGAAAATGGCACAATGACATGACATCTGTTAGTTTCTGAGCGTCCATGCCCCGCTGATAGGAAAACTTCCAAAATTATTCGAATAGTTATTAATCAGGAAAAACTACAAGGTATCCTTGGAAATCTAACTTTCAATAATTCAACGTAAGGTTTTAAGGTAACGTTGCACGGGTAATTTTCATCTGCGCTGTAGAAATACCACTTGCTTAAGTGTACACTTCCAGGGTATCCGGCGGAGAACTGTTCGACCATGTATGTGCCAGAGAGTGCCTTGATGAGGTGGAGGCGGCGGCGTTCGTTCGGCAGATACTCCTAGGCATCAAGCACCTGCACAGCCTGCACATCGTGCATCTAGACATCAAGGTGAGCCTCGCCTCTTCGAAACCGAATTCATTTAAAGTCCGTAATTACGTATTTCAGCCCGAGAATGTGATGCTGAAACGGCGCGGCGATTCGCAGGTGAAACTGATCGACTTCGGCCTGTCGCGCCTGATCCCACCAGGTCATACCGTGAAGGACATGGTCGGAACACCGGAGTTCGTGGGTACGTAGTGTTTCCAGGCGACTTCAGCAGAATTTCCTTTTGATGAACAAATTGATGAAGATTAACAAATACAAAGTATATAAAAGTAGGGTGGAGAGGCGAATTTAAAAAAGTCATCCCTCATAATAGTTAGTAATTTGGAGCCCCGATATTGAAGTGAAAATCTTCAAAAATGCTCTTCAACAGATGTCCTGGATTTCAGCTCCTGAAGTGGTCAACTACGAAGCTTTGAGTCCAGCAACTGACATGTGGGCTCTCGGGGTAGTCACATATATCCTGTAAGTCTTTGGCGAGCTTTTTTGTCTCCTGGACAGGCTGAAGACTTCAACTTGCAGGTTATCGGGGGGAAGCCCTTTCCTTGGCGATACGCGAGACGAGACGTTTTGCAACATCACCGGAGTGAACTACCACTTCACTGATAGGTGAGCTCGTGTTTTATTTCTTCGATTTATTGACTGATTTTTTTTGACTTTTTTATCATGGTCTTGAGGCAGGATTACAGATCACCAAAAATTGTCATATTTGGTTTCCGAGATTTGTTCTGTCGATGAGTCTTGAAGTAACGTCATTAATATTTATCCAGTGCTATTTAAGTATAATAAATATGAACTAATCTATTTCCTTCCATTTAATTTCCGTTGAATAGTTTTTTAGGCTGACCGGACTAAATCTTTTTATTTCGGAGGAGCAGGTTTGTTGCCCAAATTCACCCATGGTGTGCAGTCCGTAATCACGTCTTTAGTAGGCACCTGCAGCTCTCACACACAATGTCCTACCTTTGTGTGATCCGAAACTTCGCAGAAATGTTGCACGAATCCAAAAACAGAGCTCTTCCCAGGCAAAAATTGTATTTCCCTACTTTTTCCGGCGCTGCGTTTCAGTTGTTTTGACAAGCTGTTTGAGTGAAATCTGCCTAACTTCCCCTTGAAAACTCGCCATTTTTGGATCTCCTGCTGAATTAGTACCTTCCCAAGAATCAGGGATTTCCCAGGAATCCGATGCTGGCAATGAATTGTTCTTTTGCGCACAGTAGATTTCTTTACGTTGAGGAAAAATTTGAAAAAAGATCAACGAATTCCCCGAGATTTACAAAGTGGTAAACTAAAAAAGCGCCTAGCACTCTGATTGTCTGCGTATCCTCGTATTATCCTCGATTGAATTTGTGGTGTAGCACCTGCAAGCGGCTCCGTGCGACTGCTGCTTCTCACATCTTTAGCTAATTTTCATCTATTTAAATATTTACTTCGAACAAATATTCTCTTGATGGGGAAATCACTGCCTATGTACTTATTTATGTAGGGTCATGTAGACACTCGTTTCATATCATATTGTCTCATTAGCCATTTTCCTAGTTTTATTTTTCCTTTCCTCTACTTTTGAATTCATATGTCCTGCAGCTATAGTCTATTCCACTGGGGACGATAAATGGAGAGGCGGGGACAGAAAGCGAGCGAAAGTGCGCAGGAATTAGAGAGGGTGGCGAGAGAAGCAGGCAAAACGCATGGACGCTCAACTATCGTTGCATTTGAAACGGATTATATCGCAGTGTTCCTTCCCACAGTACCTCCTTCACAACCACGCCTTTATCATTTCCTTTTAATTCTTCGTTCCTTTATTTCTCGTTCGATCAGCAGCCGAGCGATTGATTTTTTAAGCGACAAGTCAAGCACTTGTCGTAAATGACGAACTTTCTTAAAGGTGGGCTCAAGACACTTCTCTTTTTGAAAGTTGAGGTTCGAGAAGCGCCTATTCCCCTCTGCTGTTTCCTTTTTGTCGCCGTTTATTCCGAGTGGTCGCGTTCTTATGAATCTTCGATGAGATGTTTTCCAAAAAGCGTTCATGCCAGAATGATCCGCTGACGCGAGCAGGGTCTTTATTTTCTCTCGGGGGTTGTGCAGGAAGTCCGAGTCGTTTACGAGGTGGATTGTGCAGAAGCTGCAAAGGACACATACAGCGAGCATCAATGATGGTGCGTTATTTTTTTTGCGGCCCCGAAAAGCACGCGACGCGACCGCGCTGCTCGCGCTATAATCCTTTCTGGAGCTAAGGAGAAACTATAGAGTTTCCTCAATAGTTAGTTAGTCATCTTGATAGTTAACATCAAACATTATGAACAATTATCGAAAAGACCCTAATTTGCCACTGCGGTGGCGACTCCATCTTGAGCGGCGCGATCGCGCGGAGTGCTTTTCGAGGCCGCGAAAGAAGCACGCCCCCCCCCTCTCTCCCGTCGACGCCTACTGTAGACTTACTTTCCGTAGGAAACATTATCACCAGCTCTGCTGCTTTGGGACACAGAATGGGGCATGAATAATTCAACTTTATCCCAAAAAGATTCACTCTGACGACGTTGTCCACATAAGTAATGCAAAATTGGATGTCCTTCCTAACGCTTGGGCCTCCCGATTACTCGAATCTTCGATACAACGACGCACCAAATTACACTGCTGAAAAGGGGAGCAGCAGAGCGGTTTATTGTCACTTTGCATTTTTTTTTGGGCTGGACTGCATGAAAGCTGAAAATTTAATATACCACTTATCTGTAAAAAATCAACAGACCATTTCTATGGTCTGTTAACCCAGAGATGGCACCTGAGTCGCCTCTGTCTGCAGTTACGACCTTGTTCACTGGAAAGGAGATTTTACTGAATGGCAGTATGAAAACGTCAAAATGGAAGCAATCACACCATACGCATATCAAACAGTGTAAAAATTAGATTACTTGCCCAATTTCGTGATGAAGTCATAATAGCAGACAAACTCGATCAGGCGCATCTCTGACCTAACAGGCTATACATTCACGCATACACACATACATTCATTACGCTGTTCAAGGCAGACGTTGAAAAGAATTGTAATCAATACATACGAGTAGAGATTAGTGTGAACATTTCATCACATGCTGTAATAACGAGCTAAAACTGCACCATTCATTAGTTATTAGGTAGTTATACTGGTAGTGCTGAATCTTTTGAAGGCAGCAAGAGTGTTTAGAGCAGGAGCATTCTTGCTCAAAGATAGATATGCTGCTCCCGCTCGTACTGTGAAGCTCATAGCTCTTACTGAAGTTCGGCGTCGTCCTATATATGACTATACCTCGACCGCGCCGTCTTCGCTTGTTGGTGAAAGGTTGGATCTCCTGCGGGTGACGCAGCTTTTGCAGTGACAAATTTGATAATGTTTGATAATATAATAAAACGATTGAATAAATACTCAATAAAACGAACAAAAAGAGTAAAAACCGTATATTATTGTTCTCAGTAATTCGTTTTCCTTGAACCAGTAGAGACTCTGGGTAAGCGTAATGCATAGCTGCCTCCAACATGTTCTTAGAAATCGCGCTACAGCATGAGACCTGCGGAAGCAGTGGAGCGATGTTTGTTACAGCAAACATTACTCCCAAAAACTGGCCGATTAAGTGTCCGTTCAGCTTTTGCGAGCTGCGCTATTGCACGCAATGAGTAGGCAGATTCCTGGAACTGGCTTTCCACCACCTCTTCACGAGAGATCCAAGAGGTCGTGAGATGTCGACAACGGGTTCTAGAGATCCTCGAAGAGTTCTGACAGCATGAATACATTTATCGAAAGCCTGAACAGGTGGTTCGGAAGACCCTAATGAAACATTTAGGGTTGACTCTGAGGAAGCATGCATGGCTTTGAAAGGCGTCTGCCTCTGCTTCTCCCATTCAAAACGCCATTGTTCCTCGGCACAGAGACATTCCCCGAAATTGAGTCAACGGCCCGCATTGCAGGTACTTCAAAAACACCTCTGCCTGTGCGAAGGACTTCATTTCTCGGCTGTTCGTCCGCGACGTTACTCGCCGAGCCACAGTGGACGAGTGCCTGCGACATCCGTGGATTAGAGGGGTACGTGAGAGATACCTGTTGAATACAGCGCCATTTCTGAAGATTATCCTCGCTTCAGCCCGACGGGGACGACGTAGACCTGCGCAAGTCATCATGCATCTCCATCTCGCACATCCACTCCTTCAAGCAGCGACAACGATGGCGGGTAAGTCTGTCTAATCCTAGACGTTGACCCAACTCTCGCTATGGTTTGCCCAAAATACCAAGAGGTTTCAGAGAGCTGTCGAGCTGGTTATGGTTTGTAACCGAGTAACGCGTTCGGTACGATTGGCCATCAGCCAGGCGACGAAGATGAACCGCACGATCGAGACGCGCTACGACCCGGTGGGTACTTTCTACATTTTTGTGCTAACCAATCCAGAAAACCTACAATGGAGCCATCCTGTCCCGCAATGTCCACATTCACACCGTTTTGACGGAATATTTTCTATTGTCCCGTTCTTTTTTTTAGGAGGGGGGGGAGGGAGTTATTTGTGGTTCCTGCTGTCATTTGCTTGTTCTAGTGGTAATTATTTTTGTTTACTCATCTCCTAATTTTTCTTTGTATCGGGTCTACCTTTGACCTTAGATAAATCCGCTAAATCTTTGATGGGTTGATATTCTAAAAGTGGAAATGAGAGTTAGAAATGGCCGATCTCGATCTGCACTACAGCATCCTGTTCTGGCGAGTTTTTCGTGGCGGTTGAACATCAAATTCCGAGAGAAATTGTGAAGGATGCGGCAGTAAAATGTAATGAGTTTGCCAGGAATGTGAGAGGAAACCAGGAAATAGTACACGCAGTTCAGCGCATATCCCCGGAAAATGGAGGATTTTTGCGGAATCCATAATTTACGTTTCCATTTTAATTTAGTTTATTATTCAATTTAGTGTACTATTAACACGGATATTCTCTGCAGTTCACTTCGAAGATTCTGCTGTAGAACCATTCCTTCTATACAACTATCAGTCACGCATGACAAAACTTTGAAATTCATGCTTCTATGAAGAACTCCTTCTCGTCCTCAAATTACAATGCAATTCTTCTTCCTAAGAGTCCAGAAGTGCAGTTTCTGTTAGAAGAAGGATACCAGTAATTTTCTATAACTAAACGTGTTCAACTACCCTGGATTCCAAGCCTTATACTTCGTTTTATCTCTCTGATGCAAATGTTCTCTGAATTTTCAAGTCTACCATTTTGTTGAAGATTTATTCAAAAATCACCATCCTTTCCCGACTTTACGGAGTGAGAATCAGAATATAAACCTCAGTTTTTGCTTCCAACTTTTGACATGAAAATTGGCGATAAAATGAGCGGTCCATACTCATGCTTTGCTAGCGATACTGTGTAGTAAGTGGAACAGATGATTTGAAAAGTAGTAATTGAGCGTCTTCCAGGAGCAAGTGTGTTTTTTGTTCGCTATGCAGCTGCTTGAATACTGTGATGTGAGATGTTTTCTGATCGCTATATTGTTATTGTAATGGTTCCATGTTCCTGAGTTCCAGTCGAAGCCGTCGAAGCCACTTCTAAAAAAAACCTTCGAAAGGACCGCAGAAGAAAGCCGAGGAGGCCGACCTGTGGCCTAAAGTCTTTCTGCATGTCTGATGCGATCCTTCCGCACTCGCGAAAGAACCGCCTCAAAAAGCCAGAAAGCCCCTGCAGAAAACATAAATACTGCCGTGGCCCTTCTGCGCAATTCTCTCTACAAATCCATTCCTCATCATTCTGGAGGAAAAACATTTTTCTGCGCTTCCTCTGCCTCTTTTTATTCCTGCATCTTTCGTTCCTCAATCGCAAAACCGAAGTCTGTTTCTGCTGCGGTTCTTCCGAACGTTTGTGTGGGTCCATGTAGACCTATTTCTGGCGACTTGAAGAAGCCTTAGACCGTGGCGGATCACATGAATTTCAATGTGGAATTGTCATCGCTCATACCGTTGTCATGAGTCACCTCCGCTCCTTAAACAATTTTTTACTGCGTCTGTTTTGAACCCGTACTTAAGGAGTACGGCATAACCTCGACTGAAATTCACTTCGTTTCTTCCTTTCAAAACAAAAATGTCGTGGTCTGTGCGTTTGGATCTTGAGGAACTCAATGTTGGTGCTCACTCCGTATTTGATGGGCAGCTTCCTACTGCCATTCATTGAACACTTCAGCCTAAAATGTAGGAAATGAAACACTGAGCCAAGACAATTTCTCACCTGTGCCCTCTTAAGCTCTTTTGTTTCAATGAAATTTTGAAAGTGAACAGAATTTTCCTGGATCCTCCCAAAAGTGTTGCAGTCTTCGGGTAGTTATAAGGGACATTAAAACAGATGGTGAGATAGTGGTACACTGTTAATATTGAGGTTTGAAGCACCTGTGCTTAAATCCCTCAGTGAACAGCCGGATTGAAAAGAACACACATACTAACGACAATGGCCATTATGACTTGTTCGCAGTGCTGTTTTTCTGTAACTGCCTCAGCGCTCGGAACCTCTAAATCTTTCAGAACGACATGGTAACGTCGTCGGTGCTTATTGCCGCTGAAATGGGTGGTGTTCGCGAGTTGAGTGAGCTCAGCGTTGTTCGCGGATTCCCGAATCTCAGGAACAAGGTGAGGAAGAATTTTAATTAAAAATATTAGATTGTAAATCCAAAGTGTTTGTTCTTGATTTTGTTAAGGTTTCTGACAATTTTTTAAATTATTTTCATTTTACAAAACACCTCCAAAATTGCATCTTTTACAACCCTTTAAAAATATGCAAATATAAAAAAAAACACGAAAGGAAAATTTAAAAAAGGTTTTAAACTTTTTAAAAGGTTAGTCCTTCGCTTTAAATTTATTGCTCTCCAATTCCTCGCTGAAATAATCTGTTCATTTTCAGCAAAAGGAAACTGCTGCTCATGTGGCGGCTGGTGCAGGTCATATCGAGGCGCTCAGCTTTTTGAACATGAAGGGAGCACAGTTGTCTGCCGAGGATAGTCGAGGTTTATTTTGGTTCAATATATTTTTGGGCTTCCGTTAATTAAGTTAAGTTAATTATTCATTTATTGCTCTTAATAAAAACCGGATGATCCAGTAATTTATTCAGTTATTCGAGAACCCATTTCAAATATTTGTTAAGCAGGAAACTTCAGCTTTTTCAATTTTCCTCCAGTGCTATATTGCTCTTTTTTGCTCGAATAATCGAATTCTGACTTACTCGATATTCATTATTTATTTGTCTTTATTTTATTTTTTAACACACCAGAAAGGTGTGCAAATATGGCAGGTGTTACTCTGGTAATTTTACACCGGCGGTTTCCGCGTGATTTCCTGGGAAACTCCTGGGAAAAATCGTGTATTTATCGAAACTCCACCGGTTTCCGGGTAAATTAAGGTTCAATCTCGTGTGAATCGTGCATTCTCAAAACTACTAGCGGATCTCGCCTAAATGTCGCGTAAATTCCGGTTAAATCTGGTTGACCGGTGGATTTCTCTTAAATTCCGCCTAAATTTCGGGTGAATTCGGACAGTGGTAAATGACTCGAGAATTTTTGCAACCTTTCGAGTATTGATGTGCGGCACTAAATTTCAACTTGAACTTCATGTTTTAGTGTTCAGTGTGCTATTTGAAATGCTTTCTTTACATTACAGGCTGATCCTGTACAATGCCCCTTGTTTCTGTGGAAATAACCCTTAGATGTTCCCAGCTAACTTAGATGACTCCATACCGGCGGTTTTCGCTAGAAATTCTGGGAGAAAGTGTGAGGGGTGTGGCACGAAATTAATCAGAATTTACGTGGAACTTGAACGGAAACTAGCGAAATTGCACACAATGAACCCAACGTGTGGCACGAAATTAATCAGAATTTACGTGGAACTTGAACGGAAACTAGCGAAATTGCACACAATGAACCCAACTACATAGGAAACAACTACCTAGAATACCCAGATTGGGGATATACGTATTTGAGAAATTTCCTTGTAGTAACAAAATTACTTTCTAAAAATTAACAAAATTAGGAAACAAAAGTGGGAAAATTGTATAAAATGAAGTACATAGAGTGGTTAATAAATAACTGAAAAAAAAACTTGTGATTAGGCAAATTGAAGGATGAGTAGGCAAAACAGAATAAAATTAATGAGATGCTGAAGTGAACGAGCTCATAAAACAAAATGCTGTACTATCTGAAAATTTTAAACTCTATTTCACTTATACACACTTCATTTCCTTAATTTGCCCAGATTAACGCTTTGGTGCATTCGATTGCAGGGATCAAATATGCATATTATAAAATTTACCCATGTTGAAAGCACAAAAGGCGACCTTGCTGTTATACGAAGCAACAGCTCCAATATGTTAGAGTGTATAACCGTTGCTCCAGGATAAGCTCGAGTGTGGTACTTGTATAGATCAGGGATGTGCGGAAGTAAAATTTGAAATCCCGTAAAACGTAAAACGGAAAACGGAAGGCCAAAAATGGGCGGAAAACGGGAAGCGTAAAACGGAAAACGGAAAATTTTGCCCAAGCATAAGTTTTTGACCAAAAGTCATCTCCAACATTAGATTTTCCAGGCATCTTCTTGATGAGCATAAGTGGTGACTCTTTCAAAGAATTAAGTAACCTCTAGCAACCTGATGGTACGTGCTTCAAACGCCTAGACTTAGGTAGATCGAGAATATAGGTATATTCTTCACCTAGTTACGAGAGATTCTCAGAGTTATATAATCGATAAGCACCTTTATCACTGAATGTTTAAGTATACGAGAAGCTGTAAAGTGTCAAAAGTGCGACTTCTTTGCTTTACTTTAGAGCAGACCTATTCTGCAAAAATTCAAACAAAAAGGTAACTATGGTAATTAATACGCTTGGGATTCGAGAAGGATCATTTTATCCATAAAGAATCCTGTTGGGGAGAGTCAGCGATGGGGGAAGAAGGAGAAGAATAACGTGTGTGTAACGTGAAACGAAAGCAGCCCCAACATTGCGCAAGACATCAGGCGCCAGCGCTACCAGTGTAGAGCTAGAGTTCATCGTCAGATCAGAACAGTGACAATTACGGTGTAGCCTTATGCTTTTGTCAAGTTGAAAGAAAGCCTACATCATGCGCTGATTCGCAAGAATGCATGATGCTCTCACCATGACAGGTCACAGTTTTATGGAAATTTTGTATGAGTCCACTCTTTACTTCTGTGGAGCCTTTTTTTGAGAATTTCGAGAAGAGCAGGACACTTGTATGGCATATTTAGAACTACGGTGAAGCCCACCAAAACCGCAACGGGACAACCTGCAGCTGAGACAAAAAAAAGCAAAATAGTTCGAACTTCGTGGCGTTTAAACTCCAATTTTTGCGCCATTGTTGTGAACTCGCACACTGTACACTTGTACACTGCGCATCGAAGCACGAGAACCCTCTTCAGGATAGGGAAGTACGCCGAAAACAACGATCCCTCTCTCTCCATAATTTTCCTGGATTTTCCGTTTTCCGGCCCAAAAACCCGTAAAACGTAAAACGTAAAACGGAAGGCCAAAAATGGGCGGAAAACGGAAAGCGTAAAACGGAAAACGGAAAATTCCGCACACCCCTGGTATAGATGCTTCTTCACCGCAACCACATGGTAAAACACGTTCGGCGAACTTTTGGTTGCAACGCCAGAGATTGCCGGCGTTGTTTGTGAGCGGTGTTGGGTCATGTCCAAACATATCTCTCCGTTGTTCATGTTTTAACGCGAATTTGCGCGTTTTCACCTGAATTCTCGTAAATTCCGGCTAAGTTTCCTGTAGAATTCCACTAAATTCCGTCTATTCTCCTCCAGGATTCCTCACACTTTTCCGAGCAATTCAGGCGGAGTTTCCTAAGAATTCAGGCGGAAACCGCCGGTGTGCGAACACCAGAGTAGTAACAGAATAGTGGCAAGTTCACATGGAAGAAATTAAACTATCAAAAGGAAGTAGATGTTAGGAACAATAAAAACACGCAAAGAACTCATTATGATAGAAAATAAAAACGAGTATAAGGCCAGTCTTGAAACCCGCTTCTTTTATTAATGTATTGCACCTCGTAGAACGTACGGATGAGACAGGGACCGTGTCATTGTTTGCTACTGAAATGTGGCGACACCATGCCTACAAACTAGACGTGATTAGCTCAATGTGTTGGTGTATTTTTTACTCCAGCCAGGCTATTCGGCTGATAACTGAAGGTTCTGGTCTGAGAAAGTTCTAGAAATTCAGTCAAATGACCAGGCTGATTCTTCAGTTACAAGGAGCAAGTATCACTTCTTTTTCTTTCTGGAAATTTCAGCGGAGTAATCCTTTTTTGGATGTATGCACCTGCAAACACGTCATGCTATTAGGTTAGGTGAATTACCTGCATAGAAAAAGTGGTGAGACATTAGTCATCAAGCAACATCTAAATGGTCAATATTTTACGGTTTTCAAATGGCTATTTTGGTAAATTTTGGAAATGGTCATCACTGACAGAAAAGATCCGATCTTGAAGGCTAATAATAAGCGTAAGTTAACAACGACTGCATAGGGAAGAGCGATAAGAATTGTCTTTCTTAAAAAGTACGAACAATCCGTGTAGCCTTAGATAGATCGTTGCAAAGAAATTAGCAAGAAAATTTGGAACTAGGGTTGAACTTCTAGTAACCGATGCCTTCCGTGCATCCCTAGAAATCGGAACGCCTTCTTACCGCTGCTTCTCACCTTTCTCCTTCTACTTTTTGCTTGTGAGAAATATGAAAATTTTCCTCTCCTCGGATCAAAAGCCAGATCGTCATCGTCATAAAATGACGCGAGCGTCACGTTAACTGCGAACACTGCCAATTAGTCACCTCCCCAAGTCAATGCCTCATCTTCTCTGTACGTTTTGGGTCAACAAAAAGCCTTATGTACTCATGCATCATTGAAAAAATAACAAAATATGTAGCTAGATCTCTGACGATTGTTCTAAGCTTGGATTGAGCAGCGCAAGCTAGGATAAGGTTGTGGCAATGGGAAATCTAGCAAGATTCTCTGGAGACGCTCCTACTTAGTGGACCTTCTGCAATTTTCAGGGTAAAAAATCTATTTGAAATCAATTTTATTTTTCGTTGCGTAATGACATGCACGACTGTCATTTAATCTCGGCATATTACAAATTCGTGTAAATTCTTCTGTTTAACGGTACCCGAGATTGTTAAACTTCTTTATTCCTTAATAAGCCAAAGCGTTGGCTGAGATTAAATGACAATGAGAAGGAATAAAGAAGTTTAACAATCTCGGGTACCGTTAAACAGAATAATTTACACGAATTTATTTTTGCTTTTGGAACCTGTTCCATTCCGTATCATCAGATCATTTCATGTAATTATTTATTGCAATTTAATTAAACCTTTAAGAAGTCTTGAAAATTGAAATTCCTGAAAAGTTCGAATAAATCCGTGAGATTTCATCGAAGAAGTTTTGCTATAGCAGCTTATGAACGGGTCTGAGATCCGTGTAGTGATGGCTAATGTCCCTAACAGTACTTAAGTCTGTATTGTATTGTATTGTTGGCTTTTCCTTAATCATTTGTTCATCTACGTATATCTTCAACTATTTATTTGTGCATCGATTCATTCATTCACTTACTTATTCATCGGTTCGATACAGTATTTACTCATTACACACCAACAGAAATGGTGTTCCACACTACGATAACAGCCTTATATATTTTTGAAACCGAATAGGTCTGTTTACAAGTAGGCATACTGAAAATGAACTGGAAGAAAAATTATGCAAATGTGGATGACTATCTCATCGAATACCACTCTGCAAAACAAAACAAAAATCACTTGACAAGCCAACGGCATCATCTAGGCGGGAACCACCTTCTTTATATTTTTCTCCGGGTGTATTTCTCCATTGAAAATGCAAGCAGTACAATGTTCATACAATACTAGTAGTTCATGATTAAAAATGGGAAACAAATGGGATCTAATTATTATCTTATTATTATCCTATTTGTGATCTTATCACTACATATCTTATTTATGTAGTATTATAGCTTATTCCTCCCCACTGGTTATTTTCTCCATGGCCTGCAAATCTCTCCACGATTGCAGCTGGATTTGCAATCGCTCGCAGCAAGTATAATATTTCCTTCCTTGCTCTGGCCATAGCAATCGTGGATTTGCACCGCTGTGGACTCGGCGGGATAGCTTTTTTACGTGGCCCAT
This sequence comes from Ancylostoma caninum, assembly GCA_037903475.1. Taxonomy (NCBI): domain Eukaryota; kingdom Metazoa; phylum Nematoda; class Chromadorea; order Rhabditida; family Ancylostomatidae; genus Ancylostoma; species Ancylostoma caninum. Next base: position 408,945 of record JBAJFG010000615.1, on the reverse strand, counting down.
AACTGCTCTAAAACTATTCGATCGAGCTAAATTGCTGATGAAAAACTGGCACTGAATCTCGCCGCTGCAAGGCCAATAAAGTAAATGGGCACTGGTAGGAACCACCATAGTTAACGGGAGCATAGCGAGCGAGCGCAGCTCACTGACATACGTAGGTTTTAGAAATAAACTTCATCTAAGGAAGAGATTTCGGGACGACGAATGCAGGCCGAACACGTTTGAACAACAGTTACACCGCGAGGTGAAAGCCTATTTTGTCGCCCCACGAGCTGTGTTCGCCCCTGGAAGGCTGTGTTTCCGTGGCAATGAATTGTATGTCTCAAACCTAGGATCGCAGCTCAATCCTGACGCTGTGCAGCAAAAAACGGAGCCCATTGACAGCCATTCCCTGCCCTGGTGCTGCTATTAGGGGGGAAAGAATGCAGAGATACCCCTCTTCGACCTGCAGGGTTAGGTGACCTTTTGATTACCCATCCCCTATGGAATGTGGGTATTAGGAAGAGGCTATTCTCTGTTTCTCAAATGAAATACTCTAAGAATTGCTTTGGTTTTGTTGCGCTGAACATTTGTAACTTTGGTTCTATGCAACTATTGACATCGTAGATATGATAAAGATCCCGTACGCTGAAAAAATTCTAATTTTTTTTCGGAGATTCTGCTCGTAGGATTCACCTCGTACTTTAATTTGAAAGCCAGCCTATTGGAATGTCTGATCATTTTGAGTAAACAAAACATTTATGAGTACAATAGTGTATCTATACCTCTACTTATTCTCTCCTTTTGAGTAACGACATTTTGTGCCGAAATTAAGATCTGTGAGCCTCACTTGAAAAGAATCCTACGAAATTCCAAAAGATGATTTCATGTGAAACCTTACCGTGTTTGCGCTTTGCTTTTCAAAGTGTGAGATTTCGCATTTTCCGGATTTTCCGCTTTTTCGCTTATCACTATGGAAATGTACAGGGAGTTTTGCAGAAGAGTAGATACTTTTGAGAAGGGACAAAGCTACCCATCAAATATGGATATGGTAGCCAAGGTCAGAGAAGAGGTTTTATGGTATGCCAATCCTGGTGGAGTGGGCGGTAAATTCCGAAAATAAGCGCATAGATTCCTAAAATAATCACAATGTAGCGAAACTCATAAATATGAGGGGTTTACATATCTGAGAAACTCATCGTATGTTCAAAAACCATACCAAAATATGTTGCCGAAGACGTAACAATTTTGCTGAATGACTAAATTCCCAAACCAATTTGTGTAGGTTCTTTGTTTTTACGATTAGTGAGCGTTTTTGGCCCTTCCACCGCTGGAGGCCTTATCTAGACAACGAGTAATGGCTTAAACATCGACGTACTATACTCTTACTATTTGACTATACAATCTTGGTACTGTTTTTAATGCAGCTGTTCTCCTATCATTTCGTGAAATCTACAATAAATCAGGCTAAGCTCTAAAATTAAAAAAAAAAAACAAATTAAAAGGTAAAAGGATCAAAAGTCAAACTTCAATTTTTGTACTACTGTGGAACGCAGGAGTGGCGATAAAAGGGGAGGGGGCAAGGGGCAGAATATCCAATCGCCATTAGATGGCTGTGTTCGTGGAACTGAATTAAAAAGAGAAGCGGCGTCGGAGGACTGTCCATGAGTAAGTGATAACGCGTGCTTCGATTGACAGCCACACTGCCTCCGCCGAAGCCACCGAAGTCGTCCCGATCGACGGATGAGTGACGACGGTACGTGAGTTTCTTCCCGGAGCAGCTCAGCTTCACTCCACGCGGGCGGTGACACCACCGCACCGTCCCCCTCCCCACCGTCCTCATACTCCCTTGTTGCTAAGCCGGTTCTTAAGCACCACTCTACGCAGCAGTTTCTAAGGGGCCAACACGCGCTTCTCACCGCGGTAAAAACCTCACTCGAGAGGATAATCATGGGTTCTTTCCCCAATGAGGGACCTTTGAAACGTGTGGGTGTACGGGGAGTGGTAGTAGTACGTGTACTCACTTGGTGGTTTGCCATTCTCCGCTCGTTTCTATGGAAAATGTTGGAAGAGCGCGGTAACAGGGTGCTCTCCTTGCTGTCCTACTCCATGGAGACAAAATAAATCACGAGTTTCTATGTGCTTCATTCCTTAATGAAATCTAGAATACTAAGAACGAGATGAAATCCCCAAATGTGGTTCTGTAATCAATAGTTGCATGAGTCAATCTTCTTTATAAAAGCGACTTGGTGGCGATTTGACGAAGTTTTGACGTCGCTATTATCGTAGACAAATACAAATACAGAAGGGAATAAAGACGATCGCGAATGGAGTATTTGGTGGGATTCATGAACTCTTCTGAGAAAAATTTCGAGTCACCCCATATATAAATAGAGGACAAGTTTTTCGAATTAGACTTTTTAAAAGAATTAATAATTTTCGAACGTTATAGCAAAATTTAGTGCATTGTACTAGGATTACAATCAAATACGCCGCTGGCTGAGGTGAGGGTTCCTCTAACATAACGGGAGGCATTATATTTACCACCTTTCATATGATCATTTACTGTTATCATAAGTACATGACCAGAGGTGTAATGTGAAGCAATGAACGACAGCTAAAATCCAAGGGAGGTATCTCCCCAGGAAATTTCCAGACCTGTTCTTGCATCCAACAAAATCTTATCCGCGGATATATGTATCCATTCGCTCCAATGCAGGATATAGTTATCCGATTCATATCTGGTTCATAAAAACCTATCATCAGCTGCATCTTCTTTATCTTATTATTGTTTATCCGACTGTATTTGATATGGGCTCAAGCCCTCAAGCTGGGCAAGATTTTCGTTCACAAAATTCACAACTAAAGAAAAATGAAAAGTGGCCAAATTTAGCTTCGGAAATACATCATTCCAAACTGATGATTCAAGAAAACTCTACATTTTATACAGGACGACTTAATGTTCCATTATGGTTTTCTCCTGTTATTTACTTAACAAAGTCATTTGTCATTAGCAAGTCACTGTGATCAAATGAAAATCTTGTGTATTATTTTAATCTTCTCTTAAAATATAACCACAAACATCATGTTACCCTCCAAGGCACTTGAAATCATTCTTTTCACGAACATATTTGAAGATTTTGCTTTTGCATTCTTATTTCGGATTTTAATGTTCAGGTGAGCTCCCTCTGCACTGGGCGGCTCGGAGCGGTCACGCGAACGTCGTCGCTTTGCTGGCCAACGAGCGAGTTGACGTCAACGCTTTGAGCAAGGTGGGTTCTCCATGCTTTCATGCCTTTTTCCTGGATCCATGAACCTCGACCTCTTCAGAACGGCGAGTCCGCCCTGCTGATCGCGTCAAGGTATGGCCACGTTGACGTCGTTCACGCACTTCTCGAACGAGGAGCGAACGCCGCCATCCGGGATAAGGTAAGCGCTTGAGCTTAGCCTGACGATGTAAGGTTGCTTGCTCTTCGCCGCTCTGCGGAGCTATTCTCGCTTCTTCGGCGCACCGCACAAGCATAGATATCCCTGAACAACCAGGTACTGCCCGTTCCGCGTCGCGCTCGCACCTAATCCATGCGTCCGCATTCGTCTTCACCTATCAACATGCTAATTTGCACCCTGTCTGGTCATTGCCTCCCATGCATTTTTAATGGCGCCTGGGCGCTTTTTACGCATTTCAATCTCCAATCGGCGCGCGGAATTACGGATGCTGCTCACCGGCGGCCTCGCAGCCCATCCTAGCGATGATTTATGAAAACGGTCTTCATATTGGATGCTATGCATCCAAGGAAGGGTCTCTATGGAAATGGCAGAGGGCTTTCCATTGCGCAAACAACTACTGGACGATTTCACGTGGAACTCTGAGTCACGTCGACGCACTCGATCTTGATAGACGTCATTTTAGGTCATCGCAAGTTTTTTTGTAGGCTGTCGATGCTAAATTTAGCGCTCATATTTCCCACACCACTGAACGCAACCCCTTTGGCCGAATGTTTTCACATGCTAGGACTAGTCGACGTGAATCACAGCGCCTTCCCAGGTATAGTTCACCGCTTCTGAGGAAGGCGTACCATGCACGGCTATTGTTGGTAAGCACACTTGTCACGGATTCGAGAACCAGAACTGGGTTGCCCAGGCCCCCTCATAGAATTCGTTTTCCCTTGGTTAGGTTGGCTTTTCAAGCCTCGGGTTTGGATGCATCATTGAGAGTGCCCATGGTAAATGTATTGACGTACCGAAGTTTGCCCATCACTAGCACGTCTACCCTGGGTAACCTCAATGATGCGTACGGACATTTATACCCCAGTCTAGTCCCTATCGCGTTCTGGTTTTAAGGCAAGGATCTTGGCAAGGAACCTTTTTCACCCTTTGTAAAAGGAAAAACTTACTGACTGACTGCTATCGGAGGTTGGAAACTTTTCCATTATCTTTGGGGTATACTAAGATCACCATTTCCAGGGCTGGGATTCATGAAACGATAACCAGGCAAACCCAGCCAAGCAAACCAAATTTTGTTGTCTGCGTCTCTTAGCTCTATGTAGCCAATACGATAACCAATCCCGCTAGCCATCCTTGGTTTGCTTGGTTATCGTTTCATGAATCACAGCCCAGGTGCTGAATCTTTCTTCCAATTGGTTTACTTTCGAGAGCAAATAAATGAAAAAAAAACATGTAAATAAATGAATAGAAACTGCTTCGGATTTCCATCTAACCCATCTAGACTACTGGCCAAAAAGACCTTTTAGAATATCCCTTTACTTATATTTTAGATGAAGGTTATACTACCCCATTTCTCAAACATTCACAGAGGATCTTTCTCGAAGTACCAATTAAAAAATTCTGAATTCTAAGACTACTACTCTATCAGACACAAAAATAACTTAACAGTCTCATTTGTAAAATGATTTTTCGCTTGAAAAAGGGTCTATTTGTGCAGTTCATACGTAATTGCTTCTACATTGTATTCTATGTATAAAATGACTCATTCCGATTGCATAAGCTCATACTCCGTCATAGACCTTCCTAGGAAACCCTAGCACTCGGCTAAATGCAGTATACTCCCGAGATTACGCAAGCATCCTGATCCGAGGTAATCTCTATGATTCATCCGGAAACAACACGAGAGCGTGCGTCTCCACCAAGAATATCCACCGACTAGAACCTGGAGCTGAAGTCCTGTCTATCACAGCCAACTTTGTCCTTGGTTTCCTTTTACCAGGATATGTTCGGGAAAGAATGAAGTGCTCCAGAAATTTCTGGTGGATTTTAGGTTAATTTGGTTAGTTTAACCTAGTTTCCTAGAAGGTTTCCGGCTGAGTAAATCTTCCATGTCAGATTTGGTCGTGCTAGAAATAAGGAGATCCGGCCTTCCGTTATATTTACCCTCTTAAAGCCCCTCTATGAGCGATTTCCGTTTGAAACAGAGTGAATTTCATCATTTTATCGGTATTAGGGCCGCAGTAACCGGTTAATCTCGGCTTAAGGGTTTAGAATCTAATGGCAACAACCACGTCGGAACCGCGAAATAGTTTTCAGAATGGTGAACGCTGAAAATTATCGGATGCACTGACGAAACTGCTCTTGCATTGGTCGCTTCTGAGTCAGTTGCAGTCCAGAGAAGGTTTACTAGCATAAAAGGAAGTATGTACATATAATATCATTAAATACTATATGTAGGACGATTAGGTTCGAGAACCCGATGACGTGAGGACAAGTTTACATCCTTATGCACAATCTTGAAGCAATAATCCAGCTTTTAGGCCAGTGATACAGTCATGCTATCAAAAATCAGAGAACTTGGCGGTTCTTGGTACTTCAATCGAAGTCTGTTACTATGGTGATTCCAACTCGCGATTTTGGCCCAATTTCTAGGAGGGAGGCTGACGGCTGTGGCGGGAAAGGATTTGAGCAGAAGCACCCAGGCTTACGCGTGGGGCCTGTACGAGATTTAAGCGAAGTTCTTATTATCCACCAGTGGTGAGGCTCGTCTCGAAAATGATAGGTATTAGGCATTCAAATGGCTTATCTGGCTGTGTTAATAACTTTTATTTTACTTATAGTAACATTTATTCATATAAGCCATCCAAATCGAGAAAAATTGGTATGATTCTGGTTTCCGTTCATTGTTGCTGTGTTCCTGTTGCAGCTCTGTTCTCTTTTTGAAGCATCTTCAAGGGCATAAAACTAAATAAGCTAATAAGACCCACAGCCTATCTTGAAACAGCAGATTTTATGCGAAGCTCACAAGAAGAACAGAGCTTTTTGAGGAGCAAGTTCTGGCTTGTCAGCCAGAACTTTTCTGGAAATCACTGAAATTCTGCGAAAATCTTCAAAAATTTGCCCGATACTCGCAGCTATAGAATTGGTGGAACAGAATAGTACGTCACTTCCATAAATCGACCTAATCCCACAGTTTTTTTTCTGATTTTTTAGATTCATCAACTCTCAAAAAGTTACGCAAAAACCTCACCAATCCCCCAGATCATTCAAAGTACCCAAAAAAATCTCAGATAGGAGACTGCAGGTATACAAGTTTTGCTCGAAAATTTTCAGCAAAATAGATCTCAGAAGCGAAATTTTGCCTTGGCGGACAATTCCATATCACTCTTTTGTTAAATCACGCTCTACCCTCACAGATATGTGTTTATTTGTTGATTTTTTATAAGTCAATCTCATAACTTCCATGCTAAGCGTCCATATAATCAGGTATTCTAGAGCGAAACGAATCAAGTGAGAGGATTATGACGTGCTTGTGCAATTTTCCATCGGTTCTACATAACAGTGTCTCAGTAATTGGCAGTAATCAATTTTGCTGCAGACTTGGTGGAATTTCATGTCACCATTACGTGTTTTTGTTTGAACCTGCAGCATGTAACACTGAATCGTGCAGCAACTCGCTGTTCTTTTTACTCGTAGCATTCTCCATTCCTCGTAAGAGCTTCGCCTTGAATAGGGATGGGGTAATTGCAAAAAAACATAGGCGACATTCGTTTACTGTTAATGTTTGCTTTTCCTATCACAGCTGTTTTTAGGGCTGCATCGTCGAAAGGGTTCAAGTTTCCGAATTCAAAGGGCACGGGGAGAAAAAACGCTGTCTCTTGAAAGAAACGTTTTTACTTGGATCATCCTGTGGAAAGCAATCCTTTCCGGGAATCCTCTCAGCAGGCTGGGAAAACTTCTTTGTAAATACTCTTATGTACTTCTGATTGCGCACACAATACTGCTCAATGTTCCCTGGGAATTGCGGTCAATGTGGTTCCCCTTGCAGTTTTCCTGGGTCCCATGGGAAGCCGCAGGGTAACAATGAGTTTTTCCGCAAGAGGATGCACTTGACGTGTCATTTGCCAGGAAGTTGACGCCTTGCAGTCGTTGACTTCTGGCCTGCTCCCCCGGGGACCGTGAGCTGGAATCGATACGAAACCGCACATGGACGCGTATCCATGGTCGATTATCCGCTTCTGTAGTTGCGCGCCGGCGTCCCGCGGCCGTCTCGTCGGCCCCGCCCCGTCGTGCGAACCCCGCGGCCCGCCCCCCGCAGCCCCGCTCACTCCGGTGTGCAGCCAATTGGAGCGCTGCCAAGTCCCCCTCGTTCTCACCTGCGCTCCGCTTAATTATTGATCGTCCGCTTCGGACGCGATTTCATAACCTGGCCGACACTGCTTCAGCGGAACGCGTCTACGTCGCCGCTCCGTCAAAATTTACAGCTCCTACCGTGCCATGGTCACTTCGGACGGCTACGCGGAAGAGCCGACGCCGAGGGCTGACGACGAGCCGAAGCTGAAGGCCGGCGACTTCGGCAAGATGAAGAGCGCCAGCGTGGAGGACGACCAGAAGCAGACCGACGCCCCTCGCCGCCGAGGAGCACTCGCAGGAGTCCGGCGACGACGACGGCGACGACTCGTCTTCAGAAGAGGACGACGACGACCTCCCCGGCAGCTCCTTCCACGGGGTGCTGCCCGGCTCTGTAATGGCCGCCTACCTGACGGATCCCATAGTGAATCCAGCTGCTCAGTCGCTGTACGCCATGAATGCGACTCGAGCCCGCTCCATCTACACGAACGAGTTCGACAGCCCTCGTCCGCGAGCCGCCGACCAGGTGCCGACCCTCAGACAGCCACCGCATCTCGTCGATGAGAAGTCGCGCAACTGTAACTACTCGTCCACGCCTTCGACCAGCAATTTCATCTCGCTCGTCACCGATTTCGAGGCGACTCTGGCACATCCGTCCTGCTGCATGGTGAATATGCTTTGAATCTTCATTCTCTTTTAGCTTTTTTCGTTTTGCTGTGGTACCTGGTTCCGGTTTATTGGATCTCTGTGAAATTTTTGCAGTCAATTGCGAGAAAGGTGCATTTTTCGCCGTTTCCGCGCAGTTCTTTCCTATTTTACTGCGAATCTCCGCATTAGGAAACTAGTCGAACCTCTTCTGCTCTTCATGCTGTTGTTTTTCGGTCGCGGCCTTTGGGTTGCGACAGAATTAGTTGTCGATTCAGCACAGGTCGTAGAAAGATCGTTTTTCCAGCAGCGGTGTACCAGTCTTTTGGCACTAGTAATGAGTCTGGGTAGGAGGGAAGTGCAAGAAGACCATGCTGCGGAATTTCTGGCTTTTTGCCAGTTTGCAGCTTAATTTGAACATGCTTCAGCGCTTTGATATTATCGAACTGGTGTAGATCTTGTCTAGGGGTTTTCGGCGGAATTTCAATGTTGCCCGGGGAATTTTGGTCTGCGAGGACTCAAATTATCCCTGCGACATCGTAGAAATGCTTTTCGATACCTATAAAATATCTTTAAATGCCCAAAATTGCTCTCCAACAGCAGATTTTCGTGCAAAATCGAAGCGATCCCGTGCTGCATGCCAGTCCGCCAGCGGCCTCGTTTCGCTCCGGCCCGCGGCAGTGCATTCCTCGCGTACCCATTACTAGTTTATGTACATTCGCAGTTTTGTGCGAGGTCGTGGAGTGGCCAATTTCGAACGCGATCGAGGTCAACGTTCGTGCGATCACGAAGCGACCGACGACGGACGCAAGCAAGCCGCGCGTTCATGCTGTGTTTCATGCATGCTCGATTTATGAACACCATCATGTGGCGCGCGCAAGCCCCGCTGGCAGTGAGTGGGTTTCGAAATCAAATGCACCGCCAAAAACGCCACAGGGGTACGGTAGTGGTTGGTGGGCGCGAAAAAGTGCGGTTAGACTGTGACGAATGGTGCGAGATCGACGGACACCTATGCATTTCTGAAATGGACATTGTCGATTCATCATAGGCCGTCTCATAATTCTGCCGCAAAAACCGTTTCCACTCAGGATTTTTGTAGCTTGCAGTGCATTAGGGCTCGAGCTGAAATGCAAACGGACAACAGGCCAATTGGAAATATATCTCTTAAGAACATTTTCGCTTTTTCTAGGAACATTACAGAACCGCGGAGCGACATAATTACCAAGTCGGAAAGATTTGCTCGTGATTTGCCTCGGAGAGCTGGAAAGCGCTCTTCAAACTTCTTCTCTTATTCTGTCACAAATCAAAATTAGTGGAAATTACCTAGTTTGTAGCGAGATGCGTTACTGTTCCTGCGAAGGTTCTCGCTCACACACCTGTTTCAGATGAACGAGTTTTTTTGGCAGAAGAAAATATGCGTTGCACCCTTGATTCACCTCAGAAAGCCCGAGAAATTCAGAAAAATTTGGGAGGTACGGGAGGCATAGTGCTTTCCCGGGAGCGTTCGTGAATGTCGACACTGTTCCCTTTTCCCTTCCCGGTGGCGCATAGGTGGTTCGAATTTGTCTCCACTGAGAACGGCACTTCCGGGGAATTTCCTCCACTTTTCCTAGGAATTCCCTTCGGTTTCCCTGTGAAAATCTTTAGATATTACATATCAAATATTATGAATATGGACCTTATATCAGGACTACGAACCATGGTTTCAAAATTTTCGAGCTCTTGCATATTTTCCAGCCTTTCTAATAGGTGAAACTCCGTGATTTCCTGAACATACAACTTCCGCAAACAAACCACCATCTGTGCCCGAGAGCACTCCTGCCGGGTTTCACTCACCTTTCCAGGAAGTGGCAACATATCCTCTCTTGAAACCTAGTGGGGTATTGGTAATCGGGTGATAGGAGCATCCCTTTATTTCCTCCGAGTTGGATCTCGACTCTGAATCTATTATACTTGCATAGATGGAACGAGTTCCTGGAACAAAGCTCTATGGATTGTTTCACGCCAAGACGCTCAGAAGAACCATTTTGCTATTTATGCTTGAGAAATGGTGTGCTGTTACTATTATATTTTCTCAGGAGCATCGCGGGTTCCACTCAGATCGATGAAACCGTACTTCTCATTCCTTTTTGAAACCATTTTCTAATGCTATGGCTGGTGCCGTTATGTCTCAAATCATCAGCTACGACTAACGGGTTGCTGTAAGGAATCACGAATTGAAGGTCTCACCAGTACTTCTTCCAAAATATGGATAAATCTTTAGCCGCTATCCCAGCGAAACTGTCGAAAACATTGCCTTTTTCGGGAAATTTTTTGGGTTTCTACTTTTGAGTGAACTAACTATTAGGTTGCTTAGTAATCCCGCTGCATTGGTGTCAGCTGTCCCATGAAAGTATTTTCTATTCATACATCTATTCCTCATTGAATTGTCGCCACCATATGAAGGGTTAGCTCACTGATGAGGAAAAAACCAGCGTCCATCATGGTTAATGCCAGCAAGACCATCTCCTTACGGACTGCGGTCCATCCGCAGCACTGGAACCTATTGTTGACTTGTCGCGCGGTGTCTGAGTTGTTGTTCGAGTCGAGTAATCATCGTGTCGTTACCGATTCAATAACACATTTGGGGAGTCTCACTGTCTGTTGTGGCCTTGTTTTTGGAGGAGGTGGGGTCTGAGGGCATTATTGTACCCGGGCAATCGATATTTTCCAAAAAGGGCAGATTCCTCCTATTTCACGTTGTCGTTTGTTTGGTTTGCAATTTACAGAACGATCAAGGGTGTCCGTCCATAAAAAGGGTCCATACCTCCGTCGAGCTCCTCTCGACAACCAGGTTACCTAACAACGCCTAACAACAAGGTTGCCAGTGGACATGCCGCTTCCGAGCCAGTTCCTGCATCAGATTGCGAGAGCATTCGTTCAGTCAGCTCCTCTACTTGTTGCAGCGGAAATTTCGCGCAAACAACGTTCATAATTCACGTCCCAGTGGGTTTAGCGCGATGACGTGTCGGCTCGTCGAACGAGAACCACCGCCATCGCCCCAGCCAGTGCATCCGGTTCCGAGCAGCTGCTAGTCATGCCCCCGTCGGTCGCGTGGAATATGTCCGCGCACAGTCACAGTGCAGTCATTATGTGGCGCGCACTTATTTTTGGGTAATTTCCCTGAATGGGGAAAGTTCGGAACAGTGAAGGGGTCTAGGTCGGTGCGTCTGTCTATGCGTCAGATTTCCTTTTCGCCATTCACCCTTTTTTGGATCATAGCGTGGTGACTATTGTTTGATATTTAACTGATACTACATAATAGGATCTATTGCACTAACTACAGTATACCAGAACAGGTAGGAGACACATCATTGAGATTACCCATGGTTAATGTGTTAACATACCCAAATTTACACCTTACCTGCCACTCGTCAGCATGTTTACCCATACGTGACGTTCTCTCTATTCAGCGGCTATCTGTGGTTAATCATTCCCATTATTATGAAATTATCCATCCTTTCAGCGACAGGTGCATCCGGCCCATGGGCCATTGAACCAAAATATTGTCGGGGTGACTGTAGCGTCGATATTCGGGCAATGCCTAGGACTACGAGGCGCTTTTGTAAGCCGGCGATGAAGGCCCTTAGGTACGTGGGCTGAAGTGTGCTTAGTCTCTATTACGCCGTGGAATTCTTGCAAGCATATCAGGATGGATAGGGATTCAATGATTATCCTTTAGAAATAAATGGGGTTAAATGGAAAAAAATCGTTCACCCACCATATTTTAGCTATTTTTCAGCTGTCGTAGCATGACACGGGAGTTTTCGATCCTCTGAAGCGCAGAACCATTATCGGATTAAAAACAGAACGAAATAATAATTTTGCTAGGAAGCTAATGTGCACGGCATTCTTATATAGTTAGATTCCTGGTGATGAAGATAGTAACCTGAGCTTTTGTTCTTATCCTCTCTCTTTTGGAAGAAGAAATTTTGATATGACAATGTTCTACGAAAAAATGAATGATTGTATGGGATCAAGCATCAGTTATACGAGATGCGTGCGTTAGACGCGCGTCATATGTGACCAGGAATATGCGTGGTCGCAGCCCTGGTGCAGCTCAGACGCAGGTGAAACACACTAGTTTGCGACTACACGGCTATTGGGGGCAGCACCCACGGAAAATTCCACCACCGAATTTTTAACCTAACCTTAGGTTTTAGAGTGCAAGGAGCATAGGTAAAGTGTTTAATTCTGTTAAAACTCGTGAAAAAGCAGTTTTAAGATGATTTCTTCTGGCTAGATTATAGCAAGATGGTCGAGTTACACGGGTGGGGTCGAACGAAAAAAGTCGATAATGCTGCCAACATTTTCATCTTTTCTCGACGAAGTTGGATAAATGAATACCAAGGCAGATTTCTTGAAACAGAAAAGGTGTAGGCAGAAAGAGGATAGAATGGGCACTATGTAGGCATATCGCAGGAGAAAAACAAGGCCTAATTATGAATTTTGAGGAAATTAACAAAGTATTTACACATATGTATGTAATAGTTGGCAAAATGGATGTTTGAGCGAAAAAGGAGGTTATAAGGAGAATAGGATGGAATAATAAGCGAGAAGGAAATGAATAATAGGATCATGCCCATAGAGGAAAGTCTAACACAAAACACTGCTACTTGAAATGATGGCCGAATCAGCTGGTAATTGCCGTTTTTTGTACTCCAATGACGATTTTAGAGCTCAATGCTAGCAATAAAATCCAGTAAAACTTACTGCCTACTGATCGTGCTGATCTAGGTTGTACCTGTTATTGTAGGAAAAGTTCTAGCCGGTGCTTTTATTGCAAAATGACCCCACAATCGATTGGTTAAATATAGAAGGAGCGAAAATTTCTGTGGATGCTGCCTTTAACAGCAACATTCATTTGAGAATATTCAATACAAGGGTAAAATCCAGGAAAATAGTCATTCGTAGGGTTAAAAGCAACATTAAACAGTTTTTTGTAGGCAAACTGTAAACTGGACTGGAATTCATCGAGTTTACTAAAGTGCAAATTATACTTCCTGACATTGAGATACATTGAGGACAGGGTAAACTCAGGGTAAACATGCTAACGCCGAACACCTCTTACCCATCTTTGGCACTAACGTCAACAAGATTACCCTAGGTAATCTTAATAATGCATCAAGGCTCTGTTCGTCAAAATTAGTAGAAAGCAAATTATCACATCTAAATTACGTAAGTTCATAAGCATAGCAGGGTAATTTACAGTGATCTTACCAATTATTTACCTTAACCTTAGAAGTATAGATTTCTTGCTCTACATATATCCTATCAATAGATCATCTCACTCGGGTTGTAATAGTGCGATTGTCTCTCATTTTTACTATTTTACTATCTTCGTCTTTTTTCTAGGAAATTTCCATGTAATAAAAAAGAATAAAGTTGTAGCGGAGCCGCCGGCGAAAAGGCTAACAGTATCCCGCGTCCACGAATTAATCCCGAAATACCCCACAGACTGCATTGTTCGCGCCCCACCACGATTCCATGGCTCCACAGAACACTGCCCCGCGAAACATTTGTTCAAATACGAGCGGCAGCGGCTCGTGTAATGTCACCTGAGCGCGGCGCTGCTTCTGTCCCTTGTGTGTGCCATTCATGTCCGCCGTCGGCTCGCCAGCGGCGAAGGTAGAACGGCGATCGATCGCGAAATTCCGGCTGATTGTCTGAAGCCATCATCGATTCAGGATGAGGAGACCGCCCTGCACTGTGCCGCCGCTCGTGGTCACATGGAATGCGTACAGACGTTGCTCGACGGAGGATCGCCTGTCGACGAGCTGGACAGCGTGAGCATTTTTTTAATCCGTAGGCAAGATTCCGGCCTGTTCAAAATGGGAAAATTTTCCTTCTGAACTCTGTTTTGCCAGTAAGTTATGTGTAAATGCCTCTGCAACTTATCCGGAGCTATCTAAATTTGAATGGATTCGCTTTCAGTTTTGCTTCCTGAAATAGTTGATTTACGCTACATTTTCGGAATTTTTTCGGAGAAATGAGCTTCTATGGCTAAATTTTGCCATGGTGGACAATCCGAAATTCATTTTTTGATGGATAACTTCAACAAACAGCACTGTTTGACCATAGATGGCCCATAGGAACTCATTGAATTTCCTTTTTGTTCGGAAAAAACCGTGGAATATGTTGAATATGTAGAAACTGGTCAAATTTAGCTTAAATGAGTAATATTTTCCATAGTAGTAGTCCTAGGAGAACAAATTTAGCCGTGTTGGACCAGCCAAAATCCAATCTCATCTTTGTACATCGACACCCCCCCCCTGGCCGGATTTTTGAGGAAATGTGGGGATGTTTTTCACCAAAATCCCAGCAAGATCGCTGGTGCTTCTGGGAAGATTGATTCACGTTTACAAGAGTTACAGCTGAAAAATTTTCCCAGAAATCGCTCAAGGCTGAACTCCGCTTCCCTTATCAGGGCCGTAAATGGCCTTCGAGGTTAATTCTGCCTAGAGATGTGCATGCCTCTTTCCTATCTAAAGGAACCAATCTAGGTCTAAACATAATCTAGTAGCTTTTGGTGAAATTTAGCTACTTTCCTTGGTTTCCACGGACATTTTCTGGTCGAATATATCTCGACGAGCGCATTTTGCCTTTTTTCTAGATTTTTTTTTCGAAGGAGGTGAAATTCGATCCCAGGAAAAGAAGTCGGGTGGGAGTAGCCACCCGACTTCTTTTCCTGGGATTCTGCGCAAAATTCCGATAACAATCGAAGCGGCTGAATCAGCTGATACAGAAAAATCCTGGCAATTCACCCTATCAATCGATGTGATAGTTTTTTTTTGTTGTATTGTGTGCCTTTCGCGCCAGGAATACAACACAAATTGAGGGTAATGCTCATACACGTTTGCAAGCTGATGGGAATCCTACAGCAGTGGGATTACTGAACGCTCCTGGAAGGATTCTAAGTTTCCCGCCCGTTCAGACTGGAAAAAAGCTTCTTGGATAAATTTGACAATTTGTAGATTTGACAGTTATCATAAATTGTCATCAATGACTAAGACCAGTCATCGCTCCGAATTCATGTGTCTTTGTCTTAAAGATCCATCCGCTTTAGAAATATTAGAAAAAAACACCTCAATCGGGCACTATCAATACTCTCGCTACAGATTTCCTTGCAAGAAGATCTAGAAATTCACAAAGTCTTCTCGGAGGATCGAAGGACATTTAACGTCTTGCGATATACATATTTCTCTTGGAATCGTTGGAACCCACCTATGATGGGAAATTTTTTAAAACTCTGTTTTTGTAACATAATGAGAACGTGCTTTCCCGCAGCCTGCAAAATAGCTCCACTTCTCCATGATGGGAAATTTTCTCTTTTTCCTCGGTTGCGTTACATTGATATTGACTATCACTGTAATGTAACCGAAGAAAAAGAGGAAATTATTGATTATCGTTACAAAAGAGATTGTGTCATACATCGTTTCCCGGTATAAAGCTTGAAAAAACATGGTAAAGAAATTACAGCATATGCTTGTAACCAAGGGCCGCATGCATCAGATTACCCAGGTTATACATATGAGCACCACACATATTTACCCATCTTCAACACCGTCTTCAACATATTTACCTGGGTGATCTGAAGGGGGCATCCTGTATCAAAATTGGGGATTGGTTAGGGTAAAATGATCTGTGGATGAATTATTTTCTATGAAAAATACCGCAGTGATGCTTCCCATCAAGACCTCTTCCCCATCGGGTAACATAACTTCCCAGCGGCTCCCAGCCAGGAAACACTTCATCGGCCATCCTCTGGATCCACTTTTTACACGGCCCATTCCAGCACCATCGCACAGCGCTGGTGTGCGCTCTCGAAAATGGCCACCTCGACATCGCACTCCTTCTCATCCACAAAGGCTGCAAGATCAACGAGCCGGACGAGGTGCGTATCCTAATTTCTTGCTTATCTTAATTCCTCGTTTGTCGACTCCATGGACCGTGAGAGATTTTTCCAGAAGGGGAACACTCCTTTGCACGTGGCTTCCAGACTCGGACTGCTCACCGCCGTTCAAACGCTGTGTCACTGCGGCGCTGACGTCGATATGACTAATCAGGTGTGTTCAGCTGATTGTTCATTCATTTCCTCGCTGCTGCTGTCACCGTTGTCCTCTCACTTTCTCCTCTGGAACTCTATTTCTTGCTACCTTAGAGGCATCCACTATAAAGTCGACAGATCTGAAAACTGGCTATCCAATATTCGATTTCTTCCAAATCTATGTATTCGGATGATATTGGTGTTTATATATTTCTGTTACTATTACTAAGTAATACTAGTACCAGTATATTTTATGTATCTGTTACAATATTTTATAACGGTAATCGAGTTCGAATACTGGAATACCAGGGAAAAATTCTCGAAATCTTGTAGAATATGGTGATTCTAAATCACCAGATCCACCTAACCTTCTGGAGAAAATGTCAATAAAAGTATCAGCCGTTGGAGACATGGCGGTTTTCTTTTCTAAATTTCTGAAGGTAGATTTCGAACAATTTTCGTTTGCACGGTTTACAGCCGGAATTTCCCAATTTTTTTTTCCAAATTTCGAGAACTTTTCGAATATTCATTGGAATATTAATTTTCATTCAATCATAAATACCACCTTCTAATTTTTTATGGAAACGTATGAGATCTTCCGTTGCTGCCAATAGCTTCAGTGACTATCAGTGGTGAACGCAGAAACTTTTCTTGAGGGAGTGGGGCAAACGGGTGGGTGACTGCGCCGTTTGCCCCCGCTCCCCCCTCCCCCCTCACCTCCTCCGGAAAAATTAATCAGATCTGCCCCAAAATTGTCCCAAAATTATTCTCAAGCTTAGATTGTCGAGAATCAACACTTAGAAAATCATCGTTACGAAAAGGAATGAAAAATCAGCTGAGAAAGTATTTTATCAATTTGAAAAAGCGATCTTGACAGAATTGCTGACCTATTTCCGGGGGATCGGGGGGGGGGAAGGGTGTCTTGCTGAGCATCGGACACTAGTCAAAGTTTTCTTGTGAATTCATGCTTTGAAAAGAAATGCACCCTCGTGGTTAGACAATATTGTTACTATTCACTTGTGTACATGTTTATTTATTTGTTTATTTGTTGAATCGCACATAGGCGTGCATGACAATGTCAAAGACAGTCAGACAAAAACAGGAACACATCAGCCGTACTAAGCAAACCAAAATGCCAAACGAAGGACACTTTTGACTATACAGATAAATTTTTTACTCCCGAATAACCCATTGATTTAGTAGAAATTGTGAAATTGTATATTTTTGCGAATTGTACAAGACGGGGATTAATAAGCAATGTTCCATACATACTTTTCTGAACAACACAACTTGAAACGATCAATTGTCACAGAAGTGGACTTTTTCCTGCCTGTCCATCCCCGCCCTCTACTGGTTGCTTCGTCTGGGGAGTGTTCCATCAACACTTGACTTCAGCCGAAGTGTTGCTGTTCCGGATCGCTGCCTTTCATCCAGGCTCTTTCTTTGCTTCTTCGTTGTTGCTTCTTCCTTTGTGGAACCAGTATACAGGCAAAACACTATGCTACAATGCTGCATTTACAAGCACCACTTAGTCTAAGACCACTTCTATGCAATTGTGTAAAGATCCAGTGGTCTGGACCCACTCGCCACGTCGCCGTTTTTGTCGCTTAGCACTCTGCTTGTCTGCGAATCCACACATTCCGTTGGTGTCGCCCGTTGTCATATTCGATCGATCCTGTGGTACGGCACGGCGAGCTGACCTAGGATCAGACCAGTAAAGTCTCCTAGCCCCCCTCCCCACCCCTCGCCCCTCATTCTCTCTCTCAGAATGGTTCGAATGGTTGGTAAAATTTATAAACAGTTGCTCAAGGAATAGATAAAAACTTCTTGGTAGCTCATCTTTAATTGCCAATTCTTATTATTATTTTTGAATACCTATTTTCAATTCCTAAAAATTTGAACTAATTATTAACAACTTTGTTCCTGAAATTCATGATGTTTTGTCTCCAAAATTTCCAAAATAGCGGAGACCACAATTGCTCCCCCCTTCCCTCATTTCGAATGCATTTTTGCCATGCTAGGTGAACAGCAAAAGAAACAAACCAGTAAAACTGGTACAAATAATTTTTTATCTATTCACATCCCTGCAGATACCTTCTGCACCTGAGGCTCCCTCATTAAGCTTTCCGGATAAACCATAAATCTTTCAGGACTCCTTCACACCACTACACCTCGCTGCTAAGGAGGGTTTCCTCGACATCGTCAGAGTGCTTTGCTTGGCCAGATCGAACGTTGGCAAGAAGACTAAGGTTAATTTATCTTCAGTTACCAGTTACTAGTATACTAGGAACCGACTTTAAACCCAGTAATCCAGTCTACTAAGAATTTAGTAATTAGATTCAATAATTCCGAGGTTTTTCTAATAATTTATAATAGTTTAGTGATAATTTCTAATTCCAACTAACAGCCCTTTGGTTCTCCTCGAGGGCTGTATTGCACTCCCTTTCTCTTTCCTGAACACTCGAATTTGTAAAGTCGAATGTTCGAATGTTCACGACGCTGTTAATTTCTCTTGCATCCCAAGTCTAGGTAAAAAGTAAGAGTTCTTCAACCTTCACGGATTCCAGGACGGATTAACTGCGGAAATCCTAGCGCTGGCCTCCGAACACACGCACGTGGCTTCGTTGCTCTCCAAGATGAAAATGGTGAGGTTTTCTACTTTTCCCTGAGTTACAGTGGTGTCAAAAGATATTACCTGGATCACCTCCAGAATAGTTAATGCATTGGAACTTTGATATAGAAACAACAAGGGGGCCAAACACCTTTTGTTTTGCACTCATCTACTCAAAAGTTGTTGTAATTGTCCAGCATGTGCTCTTTTGTTTCTTTCTTTCACCTGATCCCGTCAGGTTCCATCACAAACCGTTGAATGGATTCTCGTGGCAAGGCCATAGATTAGGCATGACCACAGGCTGATCGGAGTCGTTTTCAGGACAACGTCAGGGAGGCGTACATCGATCAGCTTTGTCCCATGAATGCTCCTCTACGAAGAATAAAGCTGAAGTTGTTCGGGCATTCACAGACGGGCAAATCACGCCTCATCCAGTCGCTCCATTCTACCCGAGGTATCACGTCCAGCATCATCGGTAGGTCTTCAGTGCTCTTCTCGCAAGCCTTTAGGACTTCCCAAAAGTCGGAAGCAGATTTTCTGATTCTTCCACTTTCAGATGCCGTGTCCCGACGAATCTCCGACCACTACAGCCCCAGCAATACGATGAACAAAGGTGAGTTTTCGCTTAATACGGCAGTTGTCGAGTGAGACCACATTGCGAAATCCCTCGATTGCCTTGTTTTGCCCGTGGCACCGTGGAAACGCGGTCGCGGATTGCTTTCCGGAAGGCCAGAACGGCCGAGGGAATGATAGTGTGACTTCTTGTGATGAGTACCAAACGATTCGTAGATGATGGAATCCACTCCGGGCAAGGATCATCGTTCTCATCAGAATCGAACAACAACTCGTCCGATCAGTGCGCACATCTCGTCCAGATCCCAGCTCATTCCGCGTATACCAGAGGCATTGACGTGCAGAATATCAATTGCTCAGGTAGGAGCGAGATAACAACGGATTCTAAGGATCAGGGATGGGCAGAAATTTTGAAAAAATAGATGAGGAAAAGGTTCAACAATATATTTTTGAGGAAAAATTCTGCCCATTTCCGGATTCTTGAACACTGACAGCTTTTCAATGAATTCGTTCCCGTTCAGGATGTGGCGAGTTCTCCGTCTGGGAATTCGGTGGATACGAGCCATACCACATGGCCTACGACCACTTTGTCGGCAACACCGACTGCATCCATGTGGTGCTGTTCAGAGCCTGTGACAGTACTGAGGAGCAGTACAAGCAGGTGCTCTACTGGATGAACTTCCTTAAGGGACGAGTCACGCCCACTGAGCCTATTGGTGAGATAGCTGGACGAGTTTAGGCACATTTGCCTTGTGTGAAGGTGATTTGGGTAATTTTGGCAAAATTCCAGGTCATTGCGGAATAATTTCACGAAGGTCAAAAGTGGTGATTGTTGGAACTCATGCCAGCCCATCGCTTTTCCCAACCAAGAACGCCGAAGGTGAATAAATTTCTTTTTTTCTATGACTCTCTTCTGGAATACTGATTTTTTTCCAGGAGAATACGAGTCATCTGACACCGAAGCGATGCTAAAGACAGTCCGCCTCCGATTTGAGACCCATTTTGACATCTGTGAAAAACTGCTCCTCCTTGACTCCACCAATCCATCTTGCGCTGGAATGAAAGCTCTGAAGAACTACTTGAAGGAGACGAGAGCGACTATAGTAGCGGTTGGTGAAAAACCTGCAGCCACTACAGTACCATGCCCAAAAATAGCTCTATTTTAGCGGCTGCAAAAACCAATAGGCCTTCTCGACGCCACGATGCCATTCCTGCAATCCATGCGGAAACAGCACGCCAACTTCCCCGTCGTCTCGTGGCCTACGTTCGCCTCCATCGTTAGGACGGATGTCAACCCGCTCACGGGAGACGCCCACTGCAGACAGCTCATCCAGCAGCTGCAGCTTATTGGAGAGGTGTGATTACTCTCTAATTACCAGAGTAAACCCAAAGATAGCGGTGGTTATAGGTGGTGTATCTGCGCGATGAGACAGCCGAGATGGACTACGTGGTGCTGAATCCGGAATGGCTCGGAACTCACATCATCGGTCAGCTGCTCAGCGCTGAGTTCCTTTCCAGATGCAGGTGAGTGGGAGAGACTTGTTTACTTTTTTTTTGTTTACTACGCTTAACGGCGCGGCATGACTCCAACAGTAAGTGAGATTTAGCCGTCAAAATGTGATAAACAAGTATAGAGACGACGAGACAGTAGTCCAAGAAGAAGGGGCGTTTACATATATTGAAAGCAAAGAGGGGAATGATGAAATGTTAGTTAAAAAGAACATGGTACGTAGCTGTGGTAAGAGTTGAGGTGTCTCCTTTTTTGGTGAGGGGTAAAGGAAATTGCGGTAGGAGTTGCAATACGGAAGATGTTTCAACTATTTTCGCATTTCGAACGTCAAGATTTGGATTAGCCCTAGAATTTACGAAGTTGGAACTGGAGTAGATGTCATGACATGATATTCGCTCATACACTCTCTGTATTTCTTCCTTTGTGTTCTGGCTACTGTGTACATCGCACTATGCATAGTCAGATATATTTATTATTCAAGGAATAGAAAAGATATGAAGGCTGAACTTCTTCAGCGTTGGTCCAACTTTTCTTTCATTAGGCTTAGAATGAGAACATTCCTGACGTTCCAGTTTCATACCTATGGATTCTTTCAAATCCAGCAAAGCAGGTGGCAGGAAGAGGAACCAGGAGCTGATGTAGCCGTCCTATCCTTATATCTTGAACGATCAGCTCGATTGTTCATCACCATTGAGGAATGGGAGAAATTCAAAGTTTTATAGCTGTTTTCTCTTCATCCTTTCAATACTTTCCCATGAATAGCCACATTTACCTCATATGGGGAGGGAATTAGACTCTCGTACTCTCTTGTATCTTCTCATTGAGTAAAAACGCTCTCGCGAAAGGATTATGTCTGTTTTCACTCGATTGTGCGTTGCTTTCATGTCTTAGTAAGTAGACATTGATGTCGATACGTCCCAGGAATGTCACTATTTCTAGCTTTGAAAAGCAAAAGGGCGAGTGGTGGCTGTTAATGTTTGTCTTTTAAGTAGTGCTAAGAAGCTTGGCTGACTGTTATCCTTCCCAAAAGGAGCTTATCCTGGAAGAGGCACATCTGCTTTTTAATGTAAATGAAATGGAGAATAAATACTACTTTTTTGCAGCATTTTGTCGGACCATTTTTTAATTTTTAATGATTTTTTACGACTCGTAGCTTCAGTGGTAGATTCTTCGTCAAGTTCCGGAATGAATCTAAGCAGAGAAGGCTTCCTCACTTCCCAAAAAAATTCCGAAAAAAAAAACTGTCTGCTTGCGTTGCTGTGTTTCTTGAATTCATGAACCAGATGCCAGATGCTGTAGAACTTGGTTTGGGTCAAGGATGACTTTTTAGTCACCAGCGCGACTAGATGCTGGGATAAATTTGGAACATGTGGAATGTTGGCCCCTCCTCAAATACATTTCTACGGAGAACAACCAAGAAAATTTTGCAAGGTGCAAAAGTAATCGAGTTAGAACTTCACTAACATAGGTACCCATTACTTTAAATGGGGATTTTGATACTTTTTGTTACTTGCATTAGTGGAGCCTGAATTTCTTGGATTTCTTGGGAATCTGAAAAAATTCTTAAACAACTTAATATTGTAATCATTTGGAACATTTTATTAGAGAACACTTGTGTAAGTCATGGTGCAAGAAAGAAACGCGAATCGGTGGATTTTTCCGCAAGAAAGGAGTTAGCGAGTTTTTCAGGATCAACGGCACGTACTCCCTGGAACACTTCGCGCCTATCTTCCCCGAGATTCCCGAACCGACAGATCTGCTGCGTATGCTGGACGTACTCCAACTGTGCGCACCTGCTGAGCCCGATTCCGAGGAGACGTTCGAATTTCCCGCCTTCATTCTCGTCAACGAACCTCACGACGTGTGGGTCAGGAACAAGTCAACCTACGTTTACGGAGGTTAGAGGGCATTCTTACGTAAATTTCGTTCGAAACTGCGCATAACTCGAGGTAGTTGCCTAATTTGGCGGCGATCAACCTGCCAGCTGCTAATTGCGCGGCGACGTTTTTCGCAAAGGTAATTGCTACCTGCGCGATTTGGGCCGGCTTTTTCTCGGCGCTGAGCCTTCACAATCCAGTTTCCTTTGATTTGTTTCGAAGCATTCAATCCATAATTGGCTCAGGTTCGATTTGTACGAAGGTCTGCGTGGTTTCAGGAGTGCGTGTTCATCCTATGAGGGGGATGGAGCGCTCGCTGCAAAGCACCTTCCCACGAATTCAAGTCGCGCTGCGCAGGAGCATGCACGACTTCCAGGACCCGATGGACGCCGATCTCATGCAATGGGCAGGATGTAGCAAGATGTCCTCGGGTCAAATGGAAGCTCTTGTCAGGATTCGTGGAGATGCCGTTGAGGTACATATTCATTCGTCCTGCCGACATGCTCTAAAAGAAAGAGCACATCTCCTTACAGGTCCAAGTACGAGGCCCAGCAGAAAGAGCCACCTCGTGTTTTTACTTCCTGGAAGACGTCGTCAACCTGGTAGAGCAAACGGCGAGCGAAGTCGCACCTGGCATAGGACTCGAAAGGCACTTCCTCAGCCCGAAATGCCTACAGGTGGGAACTCCATCCAGTACTATCCCCAGGTCCATTTTTGGCGTAAACAACCCAGTTAAACCCTGGAATATTCCAGGAACACCACAAAAATCCAGCCTCGTTCCCCCCAGAGGCAATGATGGCGATGCAACAACAAGAATCCCTTTCTGTGAAAGGAACTCATGACGAAGAGGAAATGTTCACAGGTGAGTTCCTGGTGCTCTGAGAATTGCGGGGTTTTTAGACGAGCTAAAGCAGCCATATTAATGGCTCAGCTATCAAAGCCGCTACAGTAAGCCATAATCAGATTCGTGGAGGGGAAAAACAAGCTGTTGCGTGGCATAAGCTTCTTTTCTCGCTATCTCAGCTCAGCTCAGCTTGGAAAATATGATAGCTCAAGGAAAGAATCCTGGGGAGGGGGGGGGGGAATTTTAGCTTATCTTGGAAATGTTTCTTTTCTAAATTTTGGAAATTAGGACAGCCATATGCTCCATTTATGGTAGCACTCGATCACTAAGGCGTAGCTCCCTTACTTTACCGAAGAATTTAAGCTAGTTGAAGTTAGTGGAGGGTCCTACAACCATGCCTTCTAGGTAAGGTGCCTTCTAGGTAGAGTCGTTTCTGGGATTCTTCCGTTTCTGGAATCGCCCGAAACTATTGATCACTATTTTATACATGATTCTGTTCAAAATGGCCAAAAAATGCGCTTTGAGCCCCATGTTTCCAGGAGCTTTAGGGCGGAGCCAAGACGGAGTACGACTTTCTCTCATCATGCGCTTCCTTGCTGGGAGTGCAACCTTATAACAGGTTGCGCTTCGATTAACATAATGTGGAGATTTCATGTTCCATCCTAGGGTCACCGTAACCTGTAAGACCATGCGCTTTCAGCAGGCGTATGCACATCAAGCAAACTCGGACTGCCGCCTTGGCTCCGCCCAAGGGCTCCACAATAAATGGGCTTAAAACGGGTTTATTTTGCGGCATTTTCGCGCGTAATGATGCTTACCGTTGCTGTGAGCTGCTCCTAGCGATCCCAGGAACTGAGAAAACAAAAAAAAAAGAAACCGAGAATGATTTTGAGGCGGGACAGTACCTCTTGAGACGTTTATGACATCACTTAATGTATTCACTTACGGATTGCCTGTGCTTGATGATGGATTACGATTTGGTATCCTTAAGACCCTCATATGTTCCGAAATAAGAGACCAAAAATGATCTTAGGACCTTTATTTAGCCAACTTTCCTTATAGATGTGGTGTGCTTCGGCTCGCGTGAGGTGGCTCGTCTTCTGACGTTAGGTATCGACGTTGGCGTGGCGGACTTGTCCATCACTACTCGGTGCGAACTGGCAGCGCTGCTCGATCCGCCCGATGCAATGGGAAGAGACTGGTCCATACTGGCAGTCAAGTTGAACTTGACCGATCAAGTCCCAGAGGTAGGTCTACCCAGCCCTCCCTCCAACCCTCGGTCACCAAACCCATGTCCTTGCAGGTGGACTCCACTGGACAGTCCCTATCCAGAACGGACCAACTGCTCGCTGAATGGGCTATTCAGCAACCAGAGCACGCCACAGTGGGTCGCCTGTGCGAGATCCTGGCCGAGCTGGGCCGAGCCGACGCCAGGGACACCCTGTACCGCACGGTCCCCCTGTACCTGTTCGCCCCGCTCGACGACACCGTCCATCCGGCAGACTGCGGCGACTCGGGCGTCGTGTCGTCGTGCCACTCGACCGGCGACCCTAGGACCAGTTCCATTTCATGACACTAGGTGTGCTGCGAAGTCTAACCAAGCCACGGGTAGTACATACCGCTTCTTCCCTTCCTTGTCTTCTTTTCTTTTCTCCTTTTCTCCCTCCCTTTCTCTCTCTCCATTCGTAAAGTGCAGTCTTTCCGCGACATTAGCTATGCCAATGCGATCACCAAACTCCTTTTGGTTTCTAGTGTCATGCAGTTCCAAATTCAGCTATTGCCTAAGGGTAGAAATGCTCCAAAGCTTAGGTGACCCCCGGGGGATCATGCGGTGGTTCCCAGGGGGTCGTCCGCATTGCTCATTTTTATATAGTAGGATTGTGGGAATATCGATAGTTATCGATCGCTTGAAATCCGAACCTATCGTGACCTTTAGCGGGTGTATGCATAATTCGAAGTGAATTACAATTGCTTCTGTAACGATTCGAGTTAGTTGCGCGGCGTTTGTTCGATCAGTTTCAAGCATCACCAACAGCCAGCTGTGATACATGTAATCTTGATGATAATGATGATAAATAAAATGTGATACCGAGACCCAGTCAATTCTTCTATTCGTGTTTTCTTCTTGTTAGAGCAGAGAGATTCATCTTTACGTTGTATGTATTTACGCGATATATCAAATATATCAAAGATACGTTGTCAATGTTGGGTTACCTTTAATGAAGGATTTATTCCAATGTGTGTATGTTCAATCACTTCTCCTCTGCGAGGAACTGTGGGACCTGCGCTATGACCTTGTCGCTGAGATCGAGTTTTGGTGTGCTGCTGGCGGGTTCCTCATCGGCCAGACCGGCCTGCAGGGGAGTGTGGAGCAGTTCCTCCACCGACTTCGTGCTCCTTCTGTTGTAGGCTGTTATCACTCGCTGAAGCGCGCGGAATCGTTGCATCTGAAAGAAACCATGATAAGATGAGCATAATTCGTCCGCAAATAATAAAAAACACCAGCGATGCTGGTTCACCTGTTTCTGAGTGTCAGTCCGCTCCTTAATCGAGTTGCAAAGTGTGTCCAGCTAGAAATAGTGTAGTGATATTTTAAATCTTTGAATCTTTTATTATTTTTCAATCCTCTTTAACTATTTTAAATCATAAATTAGATTTTAAAGTCTTTTTTTTCTTTCAACACATTGAGCACCAGCAAGGCAGTTACTGTTACTGTCCGCAAGATTTCTAAATTTCTTGTGGTCTTGAACATCACCGGTTTGCAAACGATCAACTTGGTATGCTCCTAATCTAAAAGCAACAGTCACGGAAATTTTCACTTCAGAGAGTCATGTCCTTTGTAATTGATTAATAAAGTTCAAAAATGGTTCAGAGTATAAAAACGTTGAGTGCAACACGAAGAACCGTCAACAACCTCCAGCTAAGGCCATGGCCACCCCTTGATATAGGAAAACGGCTGAACGATGCGCCAGCTAACGCAGTCTCAGTCGCTTGCACAAGCACACGTAGCCTTCCTTTCAAACCTCTTTAACATTCGAAAATATGACAACCCATGCACAGAAACATCCTCGCCCACGCATTCAAATCCTCGCAGAGCAGTACCCTGCTGTCGTTTAATTTTCACATGCTCACCACCATCTTGCTATTGGCTATGAGTTCTTCAAAACCTCGGAATTTGGCCAAACCCAGAGCGGAAGATTTTCATAGATGCTACCTTCAGATAAAAATTAATTGTTTCAAAAATTCTATTAAAACGACCGGAGGAAAACTGCCTTATGTATTATAGAAGACTCCAGCTTGAGAAAAGAAATAAAGGTTGGGTGAACTACTTTAAGTTGGAGAGGCAACTTAGACCAATATAACATATGGAATCAATTCAGAAAATGAAGTTTTCGGTCTAAAAACACCAGGGTGGAGAAGGAATAGAAATGACTTGTTTATGTCACACAAACTACTCAATGGACTTATAAATCTTCTGGCATCCGATTTTTTCCATGTGAACGAATCCAAAGCGAAGGGAATTCCATTTAAAATCTCCATCAATGCAGCCGCATCATAAGTCGGATGGAAGTTTTTCACTAATAGTTATCTACTCTAGCTTTAATAAAATTTCACCTGCTAATGTTTCTTACGGTTAAGTTGAATTTGTTCCAAAAACGAGTTATTCTTACTACATTATAGTTCTATATGTTCAAAGAAGAAAGAAAGAAAGAAAACCAAGTAGAAAAATTTTACATTTTTTTGATTGGTGTGCTGATTTTGAAACATAAGACATAAATCTCGGGAGGGGGACCTTTCATACGAAAACTAATTAGCGAGACTCGTCTCGCACCTCGTTCGCACCTTGTTAAGTAAGGGCTACCAACTTTCCACATACCCATCCGGTGATTTTTGACTATACTGATCACTCGCAGGCTACTTGAACAACTCTCCGTCACCCTGCCAAATACTGACTCCTAGAATAACTCATCGTCACACTTCACTTAATTTAAGAGATTTTTTTTTGAAGTTTTTTTGTTTTGCTTGATTTGCTTGATGTATAAGCAAGCATTCCATGGAAAGCTCCTAACTCCATCTTCCCTTTTCACTCTAGTGGAGGAGAAAACTGTGAGATGGACCTAGAAATCGTTCTGAGCACTGGAAAAATATCTATAATATAAGTGCCGCGCATCAGATGGAGAGTACTTTGACTGTCACTAGAGTTTGAACGCTTGAAAATGAGCAGACCAGTTGTTGTAGCGAAATTCTAGCTACTTCCAGGTCTATGAAATGGCTAGTCGCACTCATTTAGGGATCAAGCTAATCAGAACCATCAATTTGGGTATATTTATGAGGTAATCAGCTGGCTCTTAACAAGGTGCGAGCGAGGTGCGAGACGGCCTCGTTAGTTACTTTTCGTATGAATAGTCACCCACCCATAAATCTCTGCTAC
Source organism: Ancylostoma caninum (assembly GCA_037903475.1). Classification (NCBI taxonomy): domain Eukaryota; kingdom Metazoa; phylum Nematoda; class Chromadorea; order Rhabditida; family Ancylostomatidae; genus Ancylostoma; species Ancylostoma caninum. The sequence continues at coordinate 380,816 of JBAJFG010000615.1, read as the reverse complement.
CACTTTTTTACTGGACCACAATTGAAAGGAAGAAACATAATTCAGTACATTTGCACAGCGAAACAGTAAAAATTACGTACTTCAAACATGCTGACGTTCCCATTCGTTCAGCTCCTCAATCGTTACTAATCTGGCTGCTCAGCCGTTTTATGATCAGCAGAGATTGTCCAAAAATTCTGAGCGGAACATGTGAACAAAGAACGATCATGCATGGCTTCCTTGTGAAGCGATATTGCTCTTATGGCATAAAAGCACCGAGCATTGTGAGGGACTGGCATAGGGAGGTTCTCTCAGACCGGGGGATTTCTTAATGCATCAAACTGGACGATGAGAATAACTTGTTCAAACATCTGATGCATATTTGCACGAGTACTCTCGGTATGTTGTCGCGGGAAGTACGTAAAAGGTAGGATTATTACGAAAACGAGTCTGGAGTCTACACACCAGTCAATGTTGTGCCTTGGATTCGGCAACGACGAAGACCGGAGCCGTTGGCTTGACCAAACAAACTTGGGGAAATACTGGTAAAGTACTATGAATGGAACCTTATGATCAACGACTCCTAACCGGCAAACCAAAATCTAATCAGAGAACCATCTGTAGCGTCCTAGTCTAATCGAAAAGCTCTTCTTAACCACTGCACGATTCCAGGTCTTCAATTGTTACGATCATTTTGGCCTTCCTGCACCATAACGGCCACGGAGATGTCAGTACGGGCTGTGCGGAATACCAAGTACCTTTTTGTTGAAAGTTCTTCGACTTACATTTATTCAACAGCCGTCAGCCTTCATTACATGGCGAATTTCGATGACGGCATAATAAAAGTTCGACCAACTGTACACTTCTGAGACTTGCTCTATATTTCTTCGAGTAATTCAAGTCTTCAGATGGTTCTTGCCGAAGAGGCAGACAATGGAAATGAGATCCCATTGAAAACAATTGTTTCTTCTCCAAGAGGAGGAAAAATCCCAACCAGGGGAGTAGTCATCATCTCATAAAAAAAAGATAAGACACAACCACCACCTCAAGATATGTGTAACTTGAACCTGCTGACAGCAGAAAAAAGCAATTCCAGTGTCTGTCTCAGCATCGGTATCTCGAAATAATTGTGAGTTTTTAACAAAGATAGACTAATTTCTACTAGAGGCTGCAGTAGTGACAAAATATTGGGATCGCACCTTCTCCTACTATCTCCGCCAGTGGCGGTATCCATGCACTTTCCCAGGAACGTTGTGACTTACCCGCTCTTTCAAAATGGACAAGTTCTCTAAGTAAGAATGAGCAAGCTCTGTTCGAGATTCATCTGTCAGCTATGATACGTTTTGTCAGAGACAGCGAGTTACACTACATTTTGCCCGAGCAACTCGCTCAATCCGGAAGAGCAGATACATAGCTGGGACTTTCCCGGAAGGGTCCATGATTCCGCCACAGGACGCTGCAAAGCTTTCCTTGTGAATATGGTTGCGAATATTACTTTTACTGACCATTGAGCCACCATCTAACAAGGAAAGTGCACAAAATTAAGCTATTAATTCAAACTGAGACTTATATCATTATGAGGCCTGCCCAACATAATGCTGCAGAGCATATTTTAAATCTACTGAATAGTCGCCCAAGACCCAGAGTACCAAGAGGATGATTCATCCTCACCTACAGCTTAGCAAGTGGATGGCAGAGTGGATAGTACTGTAGATTCGCAGGCCAAGGTCCGAGGGCCAGGGGTGGTATCCAAACTTTCGCCACTAATCAGGGAGTCGGCAGCACTTTCCACTCGGCCATTCTGCTGTTATACAGTCTGTGTAGGAGCTCTCATCTAAGCAATGTAAGAAATCACCGATGTAGGACTCTGCACTTCACCATTTAGTGGGTGTCAAGGATGTTCGATGAAGCTGACGAATTCGCGGACTCACACCCCGCTACCGCTCCGAGCGCTACAGTCGCTATCTTGAACCTAATCCTACCAATATTCTCGGATTTTCGTTACAGGTCCGATAAGAAATGTTAAACACAGTAACAATTAGCCAAGGCTATGACAGCAAAAGACAGCTATTCCAGCGCGAGCGTCGCGTTACTGTGCTTTCTCATGTCCACAAATTCGTCATCCTCATCAAAAAAAAAACTCTGCTAACCACACGTGTCTTCTCTTGAAATAGGAGCTCATGTCCGCGCACCTACCTCGTAAGTACATATGTGATCACCACTCAATTACAACGACGGTAGAAGTAGAAGCCAAAATCCTACGTATTATTACACATTTTAAAAAGAGTGTCTTCAAATAATGATTTTGTGTTGCACAGATGCATAAGGCTCCACTGACATGAACATCGTTGATTGTTCTTGGGCTCTACATCTCTCTCAGAGATTTTCACCAAGCGATTGCATTCAAAAAGCATTGAAAAATCTTTAAAAAATCACGGTCAAATTAGTGGCGGCGCGACTTGTTGAATGAGAAAATGATTTCAGCGACATCTGCTATTCTATTCTTCATTCTTTTATCTTTAGATTTCTGTAGAAGTGCTTGTATCATGACAAGTCCACAATAAACATTGACCCGCACTTCACATTTCGTCAGTACAAAACTTCGCATGCAGAGTAGCGACGCTACAAGAAAAAAGACGCTGCGTATCCATGTTTCACAGCTGCTAAACCATTCGAATCCCAGTCGACCGTGTTCAACCATGAGACCTTGACGGTACCATAAGAAGAGATGTCCGCAATTTTCATACCAGAGAGGCGCCAGGTGCATCACGCGCTCATCTTCAATTCAGAATCGTTCAGGCAGTGAAAGCAAATTGCGTGTGCATACGACTCTTAAGGGGACCATCTGGCGATAGAAACAACACGTATGTTCTCACTGCAAACAAGATTGGATGTCTTTACTCAGGTATCTTCAGTAGGTACGTAATAGAGATAAAGTGCAGTAGAAAATGCCATTCTGTGACCAATAGTAGCAAGATTTACACCAATTCTTAAACCGCAGAACCATTAACTTCTTTCCTAGGCAAGAAAATGTCAGAAAACCTACTTGCATGTGAGCTTTCCTACACCAAGTCAAGGGATTTGTATCCTCGGAGGCTACCGAAACCCACACGTATTGGAAATGGGGTCAAACGAAAGGTCTTCTGCTAGAACTGCCGAGGGCAATTTGATAACGCTAAGTGAAATTTTGCACATCTAAAAAGCCTCCATCGCCTAGCTGAATTCCGAAAAGGGACAGTTAATTCCACCCAACGGTCTATTCTTAGCTAAAGTTCGTAAACTTGGCCACCTGTGGCTTATCCTTAAGAGAGAGTATTGGTTCTAGGAAGATAATTCCAAGTATCCTCAGTAAGGGTCACTAGCGGCAAACACCTGTGTTGCGACTTCGTGCAACTCTTTTGCGTCATCGTTGTGAAAAGCCAGGTCGCGCGCGCATGGTCCCCACGCTCCTCCAAATTAGGCTCCGCCCCTTCCGCCGAAAACGTATAAATAGCCGACGCGTCAGTACTACAAGTTCATTCGTCGTCAGTCCACCAAAGGGAGCGGTTGCCTACAGTCAGCGGATGATGGTTTGAAGATGGTTAGATGATGGTCACAGTGTCGATTCCACCAGTACACAGGCCACGGGAACAGGAAAGGAGCAGCCCCAAGTCTGAGGTAACTCGGTGTCTGTAAGGTCTGCGTGGAGGCGTTGAGCACAGGCTCACACTGCCCGCTTGTCCGAACGGCCGAGGATTTGTGCTTGCTATGACCCCTAGTGACTGGGTTGGTTGGATCCTTCCTTTAGTGTTTATGTTGTATATTTGTGTATGGTATTATGCGGGCCATGAATTTGGGCAGTTTTATGTGTTCGTGTTGTGTAGCAAGAACTACAGACGTGTGCCGCAGAGAGGCGGCTGTATAGACAGTACAGTTAACATCTTGCATATGTGCAGCGCTGACAGGAGATGGTGGCAGCTCTCTTGTATTAACACATGTGTCGTACTGTTGTGTCACATGAGTCAGTGTTGGTGCATCCTCGGATGCCCGGGTGCTAGTTGTGTTACTAGAGTGTTCGATATGGTTGGTAGCTTAGGGGCCTCCACTGCAGTTGTGCCTTGAGTTACGTGGCAGGTGAATACATGCATTCTGACGCAAGCCAACGTGCTATCAGCCTTGGCGGGTTACATGTCCCGTCTGCATTAGGTTGCGGGTTTCCTGGTAGTTGCTCAACCGATGCATTAGTTCTGGGTCTGCTAGTCCACGCGCGAGCGACTCCGGGAAATCACGACATGGTGCATCTGGACTGTGATCAGCCGTGGGGATGGCAAACCCGCGTCTGGTTATTGCGATCGGACCCTGCTTGCGTTTGCTCCCGCATAGCCCACTGCACAACTGCTTTGTAGTCAACCTCTAACTATACAGCGCAAAACTTATGCACGTCATAGGTTCGTAGATGGGACTCGGCAAGGGCTAGTGGTAGCTAGGGGATAACAGGGCTTTGCAGCTAAGACCTACTTGGCTCGCTATCTGCAGCTTGTGTTACATAGGGAGAAAAAATTCCCATCCAAGCGTAGGAGGTAGGTGACCGCGGACCCTAGGGCAGGCTTAGTCCCTTTCTGTTGGCCAGGTTTTTGTTGCAAATCCTAAAACGCCTTCTGCGATTACTCTCGCATGGTGCAGTGGCGTGTGCTGCACGTATTCGTCTGTTGTGTTCTTCATGGTCGATGGGGCTTGCACTTAAACACGCCGCAGCGTTATCTAAGACTTTGGCCCCGCTGGCAGTAGTCGTTTCTCATCCCGTTCTTGTGCTCCGTGCAACCTTGTGGTAAATCATCACTCTCTGTTGCATTCCTTGTGCCTCATGCATTGTCGCTTGTGATCATTATACACAGCATTCCTTGTTGCATTCGCCTGTACTATTGCTGCTCATACCGTTCGCATATTGGCCACCTGCCATTGTTGGATAGGCTTTGCATAGTATATTCACGAATTGTCATTTTAGATACTTTGGGTGGATTTTTCTGCAGTTACTACCCCCTGCAAGCATACTCCTTGGACGTTATGGCTACGACCGTCGCCACGTACACGACTCGCATCACCGCAGCAATCGAGGACCTCAATGAAGCGATGGGACAGGTAAGTTCTACTCTGTTACATCCTTACGTGTCGGACGCTTCCGTTAGTGAGCAGTTCCATCAGCTCCAGGAGCGTCATGTAGCTTTCCTTTCCCACATTTCCCAGGTGAAAGCCGCTCTTTCCATCCTTTGTGAGCGCATCAATGTGTTGTCTTATCATGTTGCTTCGCCTACATGTTCAGAACAGGATCAGTTGGCCTATAACGCGTTTGTGAACGAGCACAACCTGACACAAATTCAGGTTGAGGCGGAATCCCTTCTTCACACTTTACAGGTTAACTGCGATGCGGATAACGACACACTTCACTCACTCCGTGTCCATAGGCTCGCGACCGCCATCAGCGAGGAGACTCGTAGGACGACGACAGAATCAACCCCACAGCGTTCTTCGGAACGCACACACACACATGTTGCAGATCTTCAGGTCGATCCCGTGAGACAGTTGGAAGATCTTCATCTTTCGCCGATTGGACATCAAATGGCCAATTCTAACAAGCCGATTGCTGACACCAATGAGGTTTCCACTCGTCCGCACTTGTCCATCCAGTTGGAGAAGTTAGCGTTGCCGACGTTCGATGGAGATATCACTAAGTTTCAGCAATTTTGGTGTTCATTCGAGTTAGCTGTCCACAAGGACGAAAATATCGATCTCAACATGAAATATCTCTACTTGCAGAGTTTGCTGACGGGAGACGCGAAAGCTGTGCTACAGGATCTGGAACCCAGCCAGGACAATTACCACCATCTGGTCCGTGCGCTGAAGAAACGTTACGATTGCCCGAGGATGAATAGAGCCCTACTCCACCAGGCTCTACAGGAGTTGCCGACAGCGTCAGACGTTGGTTCAGATATGCGTAGCACATGGTTCCGAATATCAGGTATCCTTCATTCGCTAAAGCGTTACGAAGATCTGAACAAGGTCCTTTCCATAATTGATCTCGTGCGTTCTAAGTTTCCCCTGGTAATACAGGAGAAGCTGAATGACGCAGAGTTTCAACGTGGAACGGACTTTGACCTTCAGCAAGTGATGGTTCACCTGGACAATATCATTTCATCAAGGGAGAAATTCGAACTCTCCTGTCCTCGTCCAGCTGTATCTGTGTCTAGTAGAGATCACAGTGCCGAGCGTCAACGTTCACGTCCAAGTCCACGTCCGCGTTCTCGTTCAAAGTCACCATCTGTCACATATGAGCCGTCTAAGTGTTGTTTCTGTGATTCGTCTTCACATTCGTCCAGACGTTGTGATCAACGGATTCGTGTGAGTATGCGTAGAAAGATTCTCACCTTGCAGAGATTATGTTTCAAGTGTTTCCGTCCACATCGTCGTGACAGCTGTGATTACCCATCTTGTAGGATCTGTGGAGGAAATCATCACCATCTTGTTTGTCATTCTCATTTCAGACAACGTTCCCCTTCAGGTCATTTTAGGTCATCCAGCCGTGAATCACAGGATACTAGGGCTAGACGTAGCTCTCGTAGAGACTCGTCACCAGCATCGAGTCCAGCGCGTGATAGTCGTAGATCTCGAGACCATTCTCGTGATCGCAGCTACCGTACGCGCGAAAGCAGCCCACGCAGAAGTCGTTCGGATTCAAGATCGAGTTCTCCGGTTCGTTCGGTATCTTTCCAGTTGCCGGACAGAGAACCCGAACACGGCTCTCCCTCATCGGAGCGTCGTAGACATCATCGATCATCAACATCTCAACCCGACATCGACTTCACTCAACACTCAGTCGGTACTAGCGAACACGCAGACTACGTTGACTGCTTTGCACAGTCACAGTTCGCCTATGGCGAACAAAATTCACACCCTACCTTAATGTTGGTAAAGGCAAAAGTTCGTGATGTATCTGATCATTTTCAGGATGTCACGGTACTGCTCGATACCGGATCTCAACTCAGCTTTATCACCATCAGAGTTGCGAACAAACTAGGTCTCCACATCTCCAACGCGAAACCACTCAAGCTCGTCACCTTTGGAGGTAATTCGACAACTGAGTCATCAGGTACGGTTAAGGTTACGTTTCAAGATCATAACAGTAACCTCTTGACATTCATGCTCTACACTAGGAATTGCATAAGTAGTAGTAGCCGTTTACCACAGTTGTCCTCTAGAGACATTCAGTTTATTCAAGATTCGGGTTTCGATTTGCCTTTTTACCACACTGCCGTCACTGTAGTGCCAGACATTCTTATAGGTATTGACTACTTTTGGAACATCGTTACCCAGGAGGCATCCGTATGCCTTCCATCGGGGTTAGTCCTTACCCACACCAGGTTCGGGACAGTCATTTCAGGCGCTTCGTTTTTTCCCAAGGCATGTCCCCAAGAACAACCGCCGGGACATATCAACTCCTTGAAGAAGACGATGACGATGAAGACGTCGTGTCCAGACTCTGGAAGCTAGAAAGTTTAGGCATTACAGATAATCCACATGAAGACGAAGACACCGTCAACACACGTGTCCTCGAAGAATTCGAGAGCACGTCCGAGGTAAGTGAAGGGTATCTGTACGTTAGGTTTCCTTGGAAAGAACTTCATCCACATCTTGGCGATAACAAGCAGCTGGCATACTGTCGACTGCTTGACCAGTTCCATAGGTTACGTCAGAATCCCGCTGTTTGGAGTAATTACTGTGCCGCGATCCAACAACATCTGGATTCCGGTTTCATCGAAGAGGTAGGTGAGTACGTGTTTGACAGTCCTTTAGTGTACTACATCCCACATCAAGCTGTCTACAAGGAGTCGTCTTCGACCACCAAGCTCCGTGTAGTGTTCGACGCATCCTCGCATATGAAGGATGTACCCAGCTTGAACGACTGTCTTCATGAAGGACCCTCACTTCTTCCAGACATTGCCGGCATCCATATACGAGCACGTTTGCACAGATACCTCCTCACTGCAGACGTCGAAAAAGCCTTCCATCAGGTACGTTTGCAAGTTTCACAGCGCGATGTCACACGTTTCCTCTGGTTAAAAGATCCGTCATTACCGCCATCAAAGGATAACCTACGTTTCTTTCGCTTTACCAGAATTCCATTCGGTGTTAAATCTTCCCCGTTTCATGTTGGCGGCAGCTATAAGGTTTTATCTTAAGCGTCTCGATTCCCCTCTTTCGAGAGAAATCGAGCGCAACACATATGTAGACAACGTCGTTCTCGGTGCTTCCTCTCATAAGGAAGCTACAGGTAAGTACAGATCGGCTAAGTCTACATTTTCACACATGCACATGAATCTCAGAGAATTCTTGTGCTCTTCACATCTCACACGTAACACAATTGATCCACAGGACTACGCCAAGGAACCGACTGCTGGAAAACTGTTAGGAATTCCGTGGGATTGTGTGAGGGATGAATTCTTCATTCCGATCAGGATCTCCACGGTACAGGTAAGATCGAAGCGTACCGCACTTAGAGCCTACGCTTCTACGTACGACCCTCTAGGCCTCCTCACTCCATACATGGCATCCGCCAAGCTCTTCATTCAGGATCTCTGGATGAAAAAGCTTAACTGGGATGACGAGTTGGATGAAGAAGACCAGAAAAAGTGGTCTAAAATCCTTTCAGATTTACAGCATCCATTACCACCAATCCGGAGGTGTTTAGTCCACAAAGGGTCATCTTCAGGTAGCTTGTGCATCTTCGGAGACGCATCAAAACGTCTCTATGCAAGTTGTGCTTACTTGGTATGTCGCTTGCCAGAAGTAGTTACTTGTAGACTAGTTATGGCGAAATCACATCTGAACGATCTCAAGCCTATGACCATTCCTAGAATGGAACTATTAGCAGCTCGCAATTGTGTCATTCTGGCTCAATTCCTCTTAAAGGAGATGGACTTCAACATCACACAAATCCACTTCTTTTCGGACTCGCAGATCGCTCTTCACTGGATACATTCGTCCAAGCCGTTGAAGCTGTTCGTTCAGAACAGGGTGAGTGCCATACGTAAGATCCTAGATCAATTTCAGGAAAAGGGCATCTCTACGAAGTTCCACTACGTCGCATCCGAAGACAATCCAGCCGACTGTGCTACTCGTGGTATACCGACGAACGTGGATGCAGACATGTGGTGGAATGGACCAGCGTTCCTGAGAGATCATCCTGACAAATGGCCTTATAACGACATGGACTTCACAATTCCTCCAGTCACAACATCTGATGAGGATCTCGAGTTCAAAGAGGTAAGTTTAGTTTCAGAAAGTTCACATTGCTCAGTCTTACCATTCACAGTTACTAATAGTTATAATAGGCTAGTTCGCATAACTGCGTATGTTCTCAAGTTTCTACGTCGTAAGATCTTTAGTCGCGTTAGTGCTACTCTTCAAGCATCTCTTTTGCAATCAATTCCAGCTTTAAGAAACCTGTCGCCTGATAACATCATTACTGCGCAGGATTTTCAGCTTTCAGAGACTTTGCTTGTTCGTGAGCATTATCGCGAAAGCGAACATGCCCTCGATCAACTCCATCTCGATCGACTCAATGCGCACAGAGACGAACTGGGTCTCATTAGATGCCCAGGTCGTCTGGAGAATACCCGCTCTAAAGCGCCAGTTTTACTGGTGCCCACACACCCCCTCACAAAGCTTGTAGTTTTACAAGCTCACACATCTCTCTACCATCAGGGAGTATACGGTACTATGGCTCATTTACGTACGCGCTACTTAATACCATCTCTATACCGTAATGTAGGTAAGTTCCTTCGCAAATGTGTCATCTGTAAGAAGATTAACGGTCGTGCATACCGGTATCCGGATATGCCAAGTCTTCCGGTAGAACGTGTCACAAGATCCAGACCGTTCCAGAAGGTAGGTTTAGACTATTTAGGACCTATCTATTACAGAGACACCGGAGGCATCAGGCCGAAGGTTTGGATTTGCCTTATTACGTGTATGGCAACTAGAGCAGTACATTTGGAAGTTGTGAATTCTAACTCAACTCAAGATTTCCTTTTAGCTTTTCGCAGGTTTTTAGCTAGGCGAGGAACACCAGATCTCGTCTACAGCGACAACGCCACAACATTCCACGCCGGAGAAGACGCTTTAAACAAGTTGTTCTTCGAACATCGCTCGTGGAAGAAGATCCAGGAATTCTCCACCATTCACAGGATTACATGGAAGTTCATAACTCCCGTGTCACCCTGGAAAGGAGGATTCTACGAGAGGCTTGTTGCACTTTTCAAATCTGCTTTCAGCAAAGCTTTAGGTAATCGACTGTTGAAGTTGGATCAACTTCACACGGTGGTTGTGGAGATAGAAGCCGTCATCAACTCTCGCCCAATAACACCTTATCGCGAGAAGGATCCCTCGATCCACGTGTTGAAGCCATGCGACTTCATTTCACCGGAGGTCACACTTCAACTACCACCAGGAGCCGACACATACGACATTGCTGTCGAAGGGCATAGATTATCCGAATGGTATAAGGATACTCTAGAGGTTCTAAATTGCTTTTGGAACATCTGGTACTCCGAATACCTTTCGGCGCTTGCCCAGCGACATCAACGTCGCTTGCGTCAGTTACGGTACACTCACACACACCCTCGCGTTAACGATGTGGTCATCATCGGAGACGACAACGTACCAAGAGGTCAATGGAAATTAGCAATCGTCACCAAACTCCATAGTGACAACAAAGGAGTAGTGCGCTCAGCAGAGGTACGAACATCAAAAGGTAAGTTTCTCACAAGATCCATAACTCACCTCTATCCTCTGGAGATTAGCGCTCAGGACGACTATAATCCAAGGCCTAAGGTTAAGAAGTCGTTGTCACCGACAAGAATTCAGCCACATAGGAAAGTAAAACGCATTCGATCATACTCTATGTAGGTGTGTAGGTAGTAGTAGATGTCCACATTACTCGTATAGCAGCTTGTGAAATAGCATATACCATCTAATGTGCTCTAAAGCCAATGTATGCTACGGTAAGTCACATGTCCAGCGTAGATTCAGATCTAATATCCTTAGGTGCTCTACATAGTGACCTATGTTCGTCGATCTGTGTCTCTTTTCCCGCTCAAGTATTTCCCGCTCATGTGTTTTACCGCCCAATTATCGTTCAATCATCCCTATATAGTAATCCTCTACTTTCTCACAACTTTTCTATCTTATATTCCATCTACATATATTGCGTCATCACAGTTACGTCATTTGTGTAGGTGTCTTCCTCTTCCTCTTTTCCCCCTTTTTCATCTCCCTATTTCACTTCGCAAATTGCGAACAACTTTTGCAACTCGTGACCAAAATTAGTAGTTTGCCAACTTCTACCCTAAAATAGTATTTTGTGACTACACCTCGTTAGCACTTCTATCCTCTTTCACACTCCACCTTATCTCTTTTTCTCATATAGTCTTCTCACACAATAACTAAGTCATTAGTCTTCTCGTGTAACAACGATAGGCTTTATTACTTCGATTATTGTGTCCATACATGATTGACCGTATAATTGCCTTACACCAGCCGCTTTACGAGTATCACCTCTCACAGTGCAAGTAACATTGCACATACCTGTCACATTTTTCTTTTTCATATCACACTTTTTTATATGGTGTCGGTTGTTAGACTACGTTGCCAAATATTTCTCTGATTTCAGGGTAATTTTTGCGAAGTAGCCTAACCAGCTCAGTGTTGTCAGTCGTTAGCTATGGAACGTGCACATGGTACATTTCCGGTGAAGAAAGCTCGAACCACACAGCCGGTAACATCTGTCGCTGCTGTTCAGGTAGGTTTACCACACATTCCAGCTTCTTCTTATCGTAGTAAGCGTTGTGTGGAGCGTTCCTACTCACGTTCACCGTCCACATCACGTTCACCGACACCAGCCACACAGAGGCCCACTACTAGTCGTGCTGAAACATCATCGCCGCATAGTATGGACTCTCGTCTTTTAGACCGTGTGTGGAATGAACTTTCTTGTGCACAGTTGCCTACCGCTTCTAAGCATGCCGAGACACTTCCACCTATCGATCTATCCTCTCTGCATGCACCTTCACAATTCCATCCTTACACTCGTCTGCCGACCGTCCTTGAGCTTATTTCAGCGATAGCCAAGGGCCAGAACGTCAACCGACGATTCGAGTGCGAGATCGACAATGACACTCAAGCGTTTTCAGTGCCTCGTTCTTACCGACAAAGTTTGCATGTCGCACAACTACTAACACTCTCTCTCAATCCGGATCGTGTGTTTAACCCCACTCATCTGGGGCAGCATGATTACGTCCTTGTCGATAGTTTCCTGCACAATGACTTCTTTCAGCAAGTACGTAGCATCTTCACTAAGGAGATTTACGTACCCACGCCGTCGGACGTCACAGGAATCCAATCGCAACATCTGCCTGTTCTTGTTGTTGCACGCGCACTAACAGCACTCGCTTCTCTTTCAGAACAAGTCACTACCTATCTACGTGAACTCACCACTCAAGGCCGACCTACTCCTGATGTGATGCTGGCAAGATTGTGGACTCTTCATCGCTACGCGGATAACATCTTACAGCGTCGTAGCATGATCTACACACAGTTGTTGCCTTTTGTGTTCTCACAGCCTTCCGAAATTCAAACTATGGTTAACTTGTTGGCTTCTTATGGAGTAACCTATAGTAAGATCGTAACAGCTGTGGCAACATCAGCAGCTACTCATGCAGAAGTCGTGAGGACATACGATCTCTACCATAAGTTACTCACAGAACACTTTCAGTCACAGTCAGGTTTATCTGCATTGAGTGTTCAGGTAAGTGATTTTCTTCCTCCTGCTTTTAGTGCCTTTGCAGCTTCACACACACAACCCCTCGCCACTCCAACTTCATCTTCTATGGATACTACCCCTATTCCAGGTCCATCACAGACGCCAAAGGTTAAGGAATCACAAGTTCCGCAACCTATGGTGCTCTCTACGCCGCCAGCTGAAGAATCTCCAGCGTCGCCCACATCTTCCATCATAGAAATACCTATTCAGAGGTCGCAGGAAGTCAGGGCCGCTAAAGCTTCGTTGCCGCAGCCGCAGGCCAAGGCACAGCCTGCCGCTGGCCCCGAGGATGGGCCCCCAAAGCCCATTCCTTTGGAACAGAGGCCGGTTGTTGTAAGTCCGCAGCCGCAGCAGCAACAGCCACAGCAACCCTCGACATCCGAGCCGACAGTTATGTGTTATTTCTGCGGTGGTCGACACTGGTCGTCCAGTTGTTCAGTTGTTTTTAGGCTGTCGGATCGTATGAAGATGATTGTGAACCGTGGTGGTTGTTTTCTGTGTTGCAGAAGACATGCGGAGAAGGACTGTCCGGTTAGAGAGACGAAACGTTGTAGGGCTTGCAAGTCGAAGTTGCACGACACATCGTTCTGTTACCTCAACAACGGTGTGGAAAACGACGTCGATGCGTTGGACTACAGCGGTTTCTTGGAGCAGTGTAAGGCTATGGCAGATATGGTGAGGAAAGGTGAGAGCACAGGGTTCTATTGAATCCGTCGAGCTCTCGAGGTAGGTTTTCTTACACAAGTTTCGTTCATTTTCATAACTTACGGTTTTTATATTTTTGTTCTCTCGGTGGACCTTAAGTTCACCTTTGTCGTTGTTGTGCCCAACTTTATTTTAGGTACGTGTGCAGCAATGACTTCACAACTTACGTCTTTCACAGTGTACGAGTGCTTTCGTAGCACGCTCAGGGGCACGGTGGGAGACCGTGGTTTATTTTCTTGTGCAGATTCGGGTATCCCCTTTCTTTTGCTTTCTAACTTGACCCCAGGGTTCGTCTTTCGCCTGTGAGGTAAAATCTCCCCCTCACACTAAAACACAATTCCCCTAGCGCACAAAACGCGCTCGTAGGTAAATTTATTTCTTTTGGTTCTTCGCTTCACTCTGTTGCCGTCACCGTCAAGTCATGCCGATCGTCAAGAACATCCAGCACAGTGTCGAAGCCGTGTACATACTGTATATAGCCGTTCCTGCTGAAGAAGAAAAGTCCCATTTTTATCCCGCCGTAGGTAACTAGACGTCACACCCCAGAAGTCTCTACATGCTCACATCCGGATCCAACCAGCTGTTTGAGAAGCCGAGGAGTAGGCCCATCTGGTAGTCTTCGATTGACTCGTAGATGTGTGTCACATTTAACTCGTAGATAAGGGCAAGCACACGTCACGCCTCGGACCATTGTCGCGCCCCCCAGTGTTGCGACTTCGTGCAACTCTTTTGCGTCATCGTTGTGAAAGCCAGGTCGCGCGCGCATGGTCCCCACGCTCCTCCAAATTAGGCTCCGCCCCTTCCGCCGAAAACGTATAAATAGCCGACGCGTCAGTACTGCAAGTTCATTCGTCGTCAGTCCACCAAAGGGAGCGGTTGCCTACAGTCAGCGGATGATGGTTTGAAGATGGTTAGATGATGGTCACAGTGTCGATTCCACCAGTACACAGGCCACGGGAAACAGGAAAGGAGCAGCCCCAAGTCTGAGGTAACTCGGTGTCTGTAAGGTCTGCGTGGAGGCGTTGAGCACAGGCTCACACTGCCCGCTTGTCCGAACGGCCGAGGATTTGTGCTTGCTACGACCCCTAGTGACTGGGTTGGTTGGATCCTTCCTTTAGTGTTTATGTTGTATATTTGTGTATAGTATTATGCGGGCCATGAATTTGGGCAGTTTTATGTGTTCGTGTTGTGTAGCAAGAACTACAGACGTGTGCCGCAGAGAGGCGGCTGTATAGACAGTACAGTTAACATCTTGCATATGTGCAGCGCTGACAGGAGATGGTGGCAGCTCTCTTGTATTAACACATGTGTCGTACTGTTGTGTCACATGAGTCAGTGTTGGTGCATCCTCGGATGCCCGGGTGCTAGTTGTGTTACTAGAGTGTTCGATATGGTTGGTAGCTTAGGGGCCTCCACTGCAGTTGTGCCTTGAGTTACGTGGCAGGTGAATACATGCATTCTGACGCAAGCCAACGTGCTATCAGCCTTGGCGGGTTACATGTCCCGTCTGCATTAGGTTGCGGGTTTCCTGGTAGTTGCTCAACCGATGCATTAGTTCTGGGTCTGCTAGTCCACGCGCGAGCGACTCCGGGAAATCACGACAACCTGTACACTTTTTCTTCAGATAAAACGAAGAACTTCCCATTAACTATTCCAATCTTATAAAAGTAATGAAGGGAAACCTCGAAAGTCAAGCCCGTCATCAGCCCCCCCCCCCTTCGAGAATGGGTCGCCAAATTTTTGAAATCATTTTACAAAACAAATAAAAACCTTGTATTGGTTTATTTTTACCTGTTTGCTTTCACTATAATTTCCTAAATAATTTTTATTAGTAATTTATCATTATGATTGATGTTTTTCTTAGTTTTATTTTCTATCTGGGTCCCCAAAGTGGCGGAAATCCCACTTTTCTTCCACGACCCCATCCGCCACTTTCTGCGTTCGCCACTGTGGCGCAGGTATACTATGCAGGCAAACCACTTTTCAGAGACACATCGGCTGTTGAGTGTGAGAAATTGTTAAAACTTCGCAGTGTTCACAAAATTATGTGCCAACCACGATGGGTTACCTTCTAGACATCAAATTCTGTAGTATTTAGTTTGAATACAAAATCCGAATAAATTCTCACCGCCTCGTCACTGATACAACTGTTCTCGGAGTTGAAAATAACGTCGTCCTCCTGAAGACACCCCTCCACCTCATCTAAGGCGTCGTCGATGCGTCCTGAACGAGGTTTTGAACAAGGATAAGCCAGTAAAACGCGAAGCTAATGACACCTTCATTGACGAGAACGTTGACGAGTAAACTGCGTCGTATGATTGCTGGAGACATTGTCACACGTGAGAGCATCTCATGTGCTTCCGGAACTTTTCCCTGTAAATAGGAGGATAGCCCATACATGGAACATCATATTTGTGAAGCCGTTTGAAAACTTGTTCATTAATTTTAGACACGACGGAAGCGGATGCACAAAGCCGTAAGGTATAAATTGTGAAGGATATTTTTAACAAGGTTTTTCAAACGTTAATTTGAAACCACTTCACTTATTAGAACATTTTTCCTCCGTTATTAGCTGGATAACAAATAAAAAGTCCAAACATTGAAGTAGATTGGCTACTGCAATCGGGACTCTTTTCCGTAGATCCTGCAATGCCTGAAATTAGCTGCTGAAGTCAGTCCTCTGCATAGCATGTTAAGTGGGAGCTGGGTCTGATCTCAGAAAATATTCTTGGGATTTTCCATAGACAGGAAAAGGCGCTGCAAACAACGGAAAACGCATTAGGAACCTTGGGAACCTTCGTTTTTAATGTCTTTGGAAAGCATGGGCGGAGCGCTCACCCGGTGTGGGCCATAATGGATATCTTACCACAGAGCAGCTGTAGATGTCATAGTATTTGACCGGCTACTAAAACAAAAAAAGAGCTATTCGAGGGAAGAAGACGAAGTAGTTGAGGCTTTCGGAATTGTTCTGTAGATTCAGATGAAAAATTATAATAGTAAGTTCTGCAGAGAGAGGGAATGTGGAAAATTGAAGAACCCCCTGTGAAAACCTGAGCGCAAGATGATATTGCATATCTTACAGTTCGAAATTTCCAATTTAAAATTATTGTGCATCGAAGGCACTAAGAGTGGCCATGCTTTTAAAGGAAGAAACCTCCTTTTGTCCAAACTAGTGAAAGAAAATGCTTGCGGCAAGATAGTGAATCCCATAGAATTCATTTTTCAAATGTTTGGAAACAAATTGTACTTGTTCGTTGGATCTGGGGCGGACCACTAATACTACACCACCGGCTCTTATGGCAGACTATGACGAGTGAAGTAAGTAAAGTGCCCATGAACGATGTCTGCTCAACTCAGTTACTCTTGAGCTAGTATATAAGCTAAAGTTCCTCATGAGAAAATCTTGAATGAAAAAAGGATACAGTCGACCTTAATCGGAGCAGTTTAACCAAAGGACGGTCCACTCCCTGAAACATCAGAATTTGAACAAACATAACTGAATTTGATAAATAAGGAAAGCACTAAGCAAAGGTGCTGCTGCTCTTCTTCACCAAATAGCAAGCCGACTCCGAAGATTCGCAAAACTCTGCCTTAAGAGGAGAAAGAGTTACTGAAGACCAAATTTACATCTTTTTCTCCTCCTCTGAGAGGGTCTGCAGAAGACCCTCTCTTACACCACAGAGGAATTCATTTGCGTCGCATACTATATAAACGAGCAATACTCATGAACTTGGAAATATTAGAAACAAGGTAGGCAGAGCAACTCGATGCAAAACACGAGCAGAGGATGAACAGTTATCAGAATCTCCTTCTATAGCAATCCTTAACTATCGCTGAATCCGATCCCTTGCAATGTATTGCAACAGCAGCCATCGGTTGTTTGATAATACATTTGACAAAAAAAAACATACGAGTTTCAATGCTAGGGCAGCAGCAAAGGCTGCACAACGACTGGTTGCCTCACTCGCCTCTCGTTGTTTCGTCACAATTTTCATCAGTTTCCGGAGACCACTACGTTTTCCCTGCAATTCGCGTGGCTATTCAAAAGTTATCTACAGTTACGTCACCGTATTTCACCTCTTTGTAGAAAGCAGCTGCGAGGTCACACTCCCTACACTGTTGTTTAGAACTCCTTCCAAGCTTTCCTTGCACCTGCACCACTTCATGTGTACCACTAGGCACTACAGAGCAAGAGCTTGCCAACCTCGCTCCAACAACCCACGCTATCCGTTCAAGTTGTAACATCCTGTCACAGTTGCAATGCAGTACAAGTCAGACTTGTGTGCGAAAAGCGTGAGGAAATGTTGATTAAGAAATGTTGATGCTCCAAGCAGTGATTTCATAGTGTGACAAAATCATAACAATATTTACTGAACAACAACAAAACAGGCAGCTTAATATTCTCCACGAGCCAGCTGGCGTCTCTGTTTTCTCTTCGACTCTTTCTTTGCCCTTGGGATGTCATCCGATGGCTTGGCTACAACATCTTCCTTCTCAGTCAGAATCACCTCGATGTGGCACGGCGACGACATGTAAGCTAAAACAACACCGCCATTGAAATTAAGCTAAATCAAAACACTTGAAAAGAATAAAAGAAAAAAATTAAAAAATCACTAGAAAGCTGGATAAAAGATGACTCGGTAATGGTGTTGGAAAACTAGCATAAGTGGGGTATTAATTAGTCCAGACATTCATGGGTGTGATCAGAAGTTATGAGTCATAACACGAACATGACCTTACGCCAACATGAAAGACCACCTCTTCAATACGTGGGCATGGACTCCGATATTGTTAACAAAAAAATAAAACTTGTATTTAATTACAAAAAGCAGAAAAGACTTGTATTTAATTACAAAAAGCAGAAAAGAACACCAATTCTAAATGAACTCTTCTGGTGTTGTTAGAAATAAACGAGCGTAATTAAATGGTTAAAACAATAGTGCAACCTCTACTGTATGGAGAACACTGAAACGAAATCTAGTATTCAGGAGGAGTAAAATTCAGCGATAAAATGCAAATTAAACATGTTCCGAAAAGAGCAGGTCATTGAGGGGATAGTAGTAGAAGTTTGAAAAATGTACATGATGCAAAAAGAACGTCCACTACATTTCATGACTTTTGTTAGACATTAGCAATATCGTCCACAATTTTTATATAATGTGCCTTATAAAAAATTACAGGCACGAAAAGATCCAGTGGTTCATAACATGGTGACCTTACAGTTTTCATTTGAATCCAATAAACTTGGCTTGTCAGGAAATCATATGTCCAGAAATCTTGCACTGTAACCCCCAGAATCTGGCTGCAACAAATCTCCGATATTAATGTTTCATAGATATGTACAATCAGTTCACCTCGAACGTGCATTGCAGATCACGCTCCAATCGAACGCTACGGCGTGGCACGAGCGGCCGATCACTTGCTCACAATAAATCGAGAGCTGATCACACACTCTTGCCACGCCGCCGAGTTCGACAGAAGCGTGATCAGCAGTGCGCGCTCCAGGCGAATAGACTATACACACTGCAAGTGAGTCCAAATTCATTTCACGCTGACCGGTAACTATAAAAACGATAGAATGAGTAGTAGACACCGCAGTGGCAGTGCCAGCATTGGTCGTTAGGTTTTGCCTAGGACCACCAGAGAAAAAAGCCAAAAAGGGAGAATGATACCACATCCGCAACGTCACAACGTTACGTAGTCTCCTCGTGAAAAATTACTCCTAACAACGTCGAGCAGAACTCTTTGGACAAGAAAGACACAAAGTAGAAGCTTAACATGCATACATAATGCATCAGAATGAACGAGAAGCGCTATCAATGAAGTTGATGATGTGGAAAGACAAAATTTGCTTAGTTCAGCCACAACTGTTAAGGAAAAAGAGGAGATGATCAAATTAAGCTCTCAGTGAGCGAAGCAAATAATAAATAAGGAAGAAATCACAATAAGAAAAATGCAGCAAAAAAGAAAAGAACTTACGGTTGATACGTCCGTGAGCGCGGTATGTTCGTCGGCGCATCTTGGCTGCTCGCTGCACAACGATGTGATCGACAACAAGATGGTCAACATCCAGACCCTTGTACTCGGCGTTGCTTTCAGCATTCCTAGATTTGTGTGGTATTTTTCCAGATATTCGTGAAAAAAATGGAGCAAACTAAAAAAAGCATCAGAAGTTATTTTCGAAAACAGAGAAAAGGATAATTTTCAAAAAAAAACTGAAAATGGCATGAAACATGGAAAAAGGAAAAACATGCTGTAATTTTCGATGTGGTTGGTTGATTCCACATATTTCGGAATACTGACCTCTTCGCCGTTTCTTAAAATTAATTAAAGAACCTCTAGAAACCGATACACAATAGTTCCACCATGACAATTTTGTTAAAATCCTGAACATCTTCAAAAAGCTTCATTACTGAGAGCTGCTGACGCTGCTAACGCATTAGACAGTGTCTCAGACACCCTACTTGCTTGCCGCCAAGTCGTTATCTTCTATATGTTTTCCGAGATATTTTTTTTTAATTTTTATTTATTTTATTTATTCACTTATTCGAATACGACGTATAAGACGGTGGCGTAAAAAACAACATAACAAGTGGGACAGACATGACCCTGAGCATGAAATTAAGAAAACCATGACCTGAGTAAGATATTTGTCACCCTCCGTTTGAAAGAGGTCAAGGATCCGATGACCCAGCTGGTACTAGTCAAACGAGCAAAAACCGAGCCGACTCTAACGGTAAAGAATTTAGCTCTGATCGTGGTTTTAGGTCGCTGGAAGCAAATTTTCATCCCCCGCCAGTGATTGACGGTGTTAATGTAAAAAAAAATGTGAAAAATCAACTCCGGAAATTAACTCCACCGACCGCTATAATTACATAATCAGCTCTTTTGTGGTGTATCCAAGTGTGAAAATAATAAAATTGATTAGTTAGACAAGAACGGGAAGAAAATTTATATTTATTTATTTATTTATTTATTTATAAAATGCACCTTAGGTGCTCTAATTATAGAACAGAAATATATAGACTTACTCATACACGTACCGGTTGGCGACAACACAATTAACTAATAGGCAATTACCACTACCTGTAGCTGCTGGGGTGACCATTACATTATTCGAATAATAATAACATTAGCATTACATTATTATTATTTATTATGGGGCCAGCGACCCTGCAGGAAAGGTAGCGCGCAGAGTTGGCTGCCGCACGTGCGGTGCTTGCCTGCGTTTGAGTGATTCGATGGATATTGACCCATTATCGTGACGATTTTGACCGCACGCATCTACGTTTGGAACGGCACCACCGCGCGGCATCATACCGCCGCAGGCAGCGTTCTCGAGCAAGGAATTGGCAGCGAACGTGCCGCTAAGGCGTCGCGTTCACGTTTTGCGGTGCCCGCAATCACTCAAACGCAGGCAAGCACTGCACGTGCGGCAGCCAACTCTGCGCGCTACCAAAGGAACGATCTCCTTCTGCTCCTTCACATTCTCGAGATATTTTATCTCCATATTTCCACGAACTGTCTAGGAGACCTTGAGGGCAAAAATAAAAATTAGCGACGCGAAATCTCATTCGTGAGAATAACCTCACTACAAAAAGGGCACTGGTAGCTACATCATCCCAGTGGTAGCTAGCACTAGTAATTTTGATTCTAAGAGCCCTATTTATTATTAAATCAGCAATTCAATGAGTGAAAGTACGAGTGTATAAGTAAAATGCGTACATCGAAATGAACATAGGTGGATAAACTCATACAAATGTACGTTCGTCATTAAAACACAAATAGTAAAATGAAATGAAAATTGCAAAAAGAAAAAAGACGGATGTAATCTACGAAAATAAGTACTCACTTGAGGAGGTCAAGGAGGAACTCGGCGGACTTCTTGGGCCAGCGACCCTGAGTGGTGTTCCACTGCTTGCACTGAGCCTTGCGACCAACTCCACCGTTGTAGCGCAGGAAAGGAACGATCTCCTTCTGCTCCTTCACATTCTCGAGGAAACGCTGAGCACGTCTCAGCGGCATGTTGCGCAGAGCCATTGCTGCCTCATGGGTGTTCTTGAAGTGAACACGGAGATCGGACCCACGAGCCTTGCACGACTTCGTGCTGTTATCGGGGTTCTTTGTGTAGTGGATCTTCGTCATGGCACCCGATGAGGATTACCTGAACGGAATTTTTTGAAGAGATGTCGAGGAAAAAACTAACAAAAAACGAAGACCCGGAAGAAAACGGCGATTGACAAGCGTCGTTCACACAAAAATGTACTGGAAGGATCTGATAAGAAGAAGAGGTTCAGTTACACATATGTAAAATAAAAAAGCTACTGAGCGAGGACTTTCTTGCAAAGGAAAAAAATCACAATGTTACACCGGAAATGGAAAGGAAAAGTCTAATCACTACCAAAACTACAACAAAAACCAACAGATCCCCTATAGAACGTCTGAAACCGATTTCTAAAACAGAATATGAACAAACAGTAGATAGCCCCCAAGTAACCTCCAAGTAGCGCAGGAAAAACTTCACGCGGCTATAACAAAAGGAAAAAAACGACCCACAAATGAGCAAAAAAGAAGCTTCTTTGCTGACTTTCCTTGCAAAACATTCTAACAAACCTACAATGTGAAAAGTAGAGCAAAAAGGCTAAATGTTCCTCAAAAAGAACACTAAATAACCAGCCTGGCCTAAAATTTCACGAAAAGTCGCGCTCGTGCGATCGCTCGGCTGGCGCATTCGGTCCCGCAGCGAATCAGCCTGAGGATCGGTTCTGGCAATTTGCCAATTTCCCCGCCAGCATTCGATAAATCTCGGTCAGTTCGAGGATTGTGGAGTTTGTAAGCCCTTATTTGGCCTGATTATTGGACTTCTATGAATTTCGAGCTCCTCTTGGTTTCACAGTTTGAAGTTTGAATTGCAACTTTGGATCCCGGACGTTTTTCCTCGTGTCTTTAGTTTTTGTGGGCTGATTCTCACCATACTTCTTCTATTCCATGGCTCATGTTATTAAACATCGAATTTTTGAGTATATCTCACTTCTTTTCACGTCCTGGACCAGACATTGTGATTCTTGTCTCAAAACAAGGAGGGAGTTGCAGAGTTATCGTGTAAATTGGAAAGCTATGGAACGCATTGTCATTTTTTTCCTTTCAATGAATGTATTGCTGGAAGATTGTCGCAAAATGCATTGGCATTGTGACTGTAAAGAAGCTTTCGATGTGTTTTTTTTTTTTGAATTTGTAGACGTCTGATTTAGATTCAACAATTTCGTGCTTCCTAAGCTATAAGCAAGGAGAAGGCAGTCGTAAAAGTGCTCTGCTCTTTAAATCCTCTCAGATTTTGCGTATCACATACTTAGAGAGTATCTGCCGTGCAACTTTATCACATCAGGCCATCGGTCGATAGCTTGTACATATGTATTGAGAATACTTTACAACTTGGGTAACTGAACCGAGATCGCAAGTTTCGATGAATCCATTCCATCGCACTCGTTCTCAGAATAATAACCGCTCTATATGGTGGGAACTATCAATCTCCTCGCTCGTTTTGTCGGTGGAACTCTTCGAACGTAGAGTAAATTCTGAAAAACCGCAACGGAATTAAGAATTAGAGTGGACGCCTTGTTTTGGCCTATGGCAGCGGCATTTCAAGAGAGCACTGTTTGCGTGGAAGGATGCCGCGGTCACTCGTACTAATTCTGGTATATTCCGACTATGTTGCTGCACTAAATACATAATTTGTGAAGAAGAATTTTTCCATGGAAAAACGCGCCTCTGTGGTTTTCCAACTCGATGATTATTTTCTGGCATCTGTTGGTTGAAAGATCTGTCAATCCCCCGCCCTTTGAGATTTGTGGTTTTCGCCTCTATACTTCAACACCACACATTTTCGGCTTATTTTATTGTGCCGAAACTTATCTTACCTTGGAGATTTCAGATGATCAAGGCAATTTTGGTCATAAACAACCATGGCAAGCCGCGACTGTTGAAGTTCTACCAGTACTACACGGAGGAGATGCAGCAACAAATAGTCCGCGAAACCTTCCAGCTGGTGTCGAAACGTGACGACAACGTCTGTAACTTCCTCGAAGGAGGAACGCTGATCGATGGCAATGACTACCGGCTCATCTATCGTCACTACGCCACACTCTACTTCATTTTCTGCGTCGATTCATCTGAAAGTGAGCTGGGGATTCTGGACCTGATCCAGGTTTTCGTCGAAACATTGGACAGATGCTTTGAGAACGTGTGTGAGCTGGACCTGATTTTCCACGTCGACAAGGTGCACCATATTCTTGGGGAAATTGTGATGGGTGGAATGGTGCTGGAGACGAATATGAACGAAATTTTGCTGCGTATCCAAGAACAGGAGAAGCTGCAGAAAGCCGAGGCTGGAATAGCAGCTGCTCCGGCCCGAGCCGTGTCGGCAGTGAAGAGCATGAATCTTCCACAGCAACTCAAAGACATCAAACTGCCTGACTTGCCTTCACTTTCTCACCTGAAAAACGCTTTCTAATATGTCTGTGGCTGTGTTCACATTGCTGTTGATCTCATTGTTACCTTGTAAACTGTCAAGATTTGTATTATTTTATATGCCACTTTTCCTCGTGCTGTGGAGTGCCCACATTTGTGATAGGTTTATGTGCATTTTGGGTGTGGAAATAATAAATAAATTTTAGGAGCTGGATGGAGAGTTGAAAGGGAATGACTACACCGATAAATCCTGGCCCGAGTGGGCTGGGAGCTTTTGAAGCGCTTGGTTCACCTCGCTCAGGTAAGCTTTTCGTAATTTGAGGATCACAGTTCATGCCTAACATACTACTAAAGGTCAAATTTTAAAATTCCAAAAAAAGCATATATCAGAGTGATTTCAATTCCCTATTTTCTAATGTTACTTTATTCAGAAAGAAATTATGGTGGTATTTCACCGATCGTACACCCAGGCCGCTTCTCTCATCCGGATTTGAGGTACTGGGATGCGGGAGTTCCTTTCTTCACGGAAGCGACGCCCTTCTCCAGTGTGAGTTAGTGTCTATGAATGGCAGAAAATTACTTTCCGCAGTTTATTTAGCTCACAAATACGGGTGTCTGAAGCCTGGTTCATAGTTAACAATCTGGTTTTTAGTTTATTGAACAAGGAAGCGGGTTTGAAGAGCTTGCTCAACAGTGTGAAGCTACTGAAGTTGTCCTAAACAACATTGAGCAAGGTGTGTTGTTGTTTGATTCCATTTTATTCTAAGTTTGGTTTTACATTTATATTTATTCGCCTATCAGTGTTTTATAATATGCAACCATCCATTGTGTCAATGCTTTCTTTCTTCGTCATCGTCCGCAATACTAGTAACAACACCTTCCACATGTTTTTATTTTTGTTTTGGATGGACTCCCTCTGAGATACTAGAAATTCCACAAAAACTAAACTGCGATAATTGTCGATAATCCAAGTTGACAGTTGTCATTCCCATTCGGAGTTAAATCAGTAATCACCGCGTGGACTCCAGTGCTGGACTTTCCTGCACGAACGTTCTGCTAACAAAGGAAATGGAGAAATGTTTTGTAACAAACGCGCATATGCATTATATCTTGAACCATTTGCTCGTAAGGAACAACTCACCGACTAATAATGAAACCAAACTCCGCATAGAAGCGAAACAGACGAGTCATTCAATGTCATAGCCGTGTTGTTGTATGTTTGCCCAGATTTGCCCCGCTAGCCAGAAAAATCAAGTATCGTTCGTATATACATTTCTGGTGTACCAATTTTTGATCACTTGTGATATTCATGTTTTAATACATGTATTTCTAGATATGCAATTCATTCCTCTGGAGAACACTGCGTTTGTAAGCGAGCAGGTCCAATTTCCGCCACCACCTCCACAGCCTGATCCTTTGATGGCCGTACCGGAAGTTCCTGTACCAGAAGCTCCTGCGGAAGAGATTGTTGTGCATCCAGTAGAAAGTGTCCAACAGGACGTTCATATTTTCGTGGGTTTCAATTGATTTAATTGAACGGAGGAAATTAACTCATTTGGAATAATTAAACGAAAGCTTGCAAGTTATTCACACTAGCAACAACGCACACGAATTGCCACTTTTTTCTGCCATTATCACTTTCTTTATGATTTGTTTCCATGGCGTGGCTACCATTTCAACTTGATTCTCAATCTCTATTCTTTTAGGAGGAAATCACTCAAGCTCGCTGCATTGAATGCGATCGAATTATTGATTCAAGAGGTGCTGTGCACGACAGGTCTTCATGCATACTGAAGAAATATTTTAGGTACCAACCGTTTTGTTTCTTAGTGATCTAGCGTGTTTGCTATGTTGAATTGTTTTAGTTGTACAAAGTGTAGTGCGTCTTTCAATTTCGAACGGAATCTCGATGTGCATCTAATAGTGGAGCACTCGTCGCAGGTCAGACCTATTTTTCATTTGTTCCTTAAGTCGCACTTCCACATCCTATTTGAGTGGATTTTTGTTTAGGTTGATTACATTTCTGGTTCGGAGTGTAATTTCTGCGATAGCAGACGCAAGAGGAAGACATTTAAGCGATACCACGCCTTCTTAGCTCATATAAAACAGCATATGAAACCCGACCACTTTTTCTGTCCCTCTTGTCCGGAAGAGTTTCTGTTTCCTGTGAGTTTGCACTACTGTTATTTTTTATCTTTGCAGCTTCATTATTTCTGCTATCGGCAGTACGGCCATTTCTTTTGTATTTTTCACGTATGCCATACCTACAGTAGGCGTCAATGGTGGTCCGTTTGTTGCGTGCCGTTCGTGCTGGAAGCCTTTCCAGGATAACAAACTATGGGGTTTTCTTGGTAGTTAATTAGTTTACTTGATAACTTACATCAAATACTATGAAAAACTATGAAGAAAACCCTCATTTGCCACTGCGGCAACGATTCCATCGTGAGCTGCACTGTCGCGCGGCGTGCTTTCAGAGGCCGCAAAAAACGCAACCCCAATTGACGCCTACTGTATGTTGTACCGTCTTTTTAAGAGAACGCAATATGTTGTTGAGTATTCTGCTCCAAATATGTAGTAATTCACGTAAAATTGTGGGCAAATAACTTTTTTTTCTAGAGTATGCTGCGACGCCACCGTAGATTGGTTCACGGCTTAGTGGAGGAGGAAACGGGATTAGAGAATTATTCGGCCGAGTTGGGATACTGTCCTCATTGCTGTTCAATGGTTGCCCTTGAGCAAGTCGAAGGTCATCGTCTTCTTCATTCGCTTCACCTGTGAGCCCATTTTACACACTTATCCAGCTTTTTGTACCTTCCATTTCTCTTTCTAGGCAGCTGGACAATAGAAAGAAGCGTCTGAATGCGAAGAAGGAGAAGGCCCGTAAAACTGTTGAGGCTTTGAAGACGGCTTCTGAAGCTGCATCAGGGAGCCAGGAAACAAAACGGAAGCGTTATTTCATGTGTGATCGATGTGACAAAGGATTTTCGCGTTCTTCGGACCTTGCAAGGCACTCTGCTGTGCATGGTTAGTAATAAGATCTAATCTATTTCTCATCTATATTGGTTATGTATCTACCTTCTGTAGCAGTATTGAGTTATCTGCACTCATCTTTGTTTATAAGCAACTATCTACCGAACTGTTATAGCTGAAAATGGAAAATCGAAATGATCACACATAAAAAAGGTCAATATCTATAGGAAAACGGCCGTAATAGTGCAAAAGTGAATACCAACAGCTGGAACGCGGATCTTGGCAATGCCCTGTGACTGCAAGGAGTTCTGATTTCCATCCATTTAGGATCGGAAAGGAAGTGGAAATGCACGATGTGCGACAGGAAGTACACTCACAAGACTGGCTTGGATAGTCATATAAGAATGATACATAAGAACCCGTTGGGGACAATAGTTTCATGCAAAATTTGCTCTCAAGTCTTCGCGAAGGTATGATCTCTATCGTAAAGCGCTTCTCTATGCCTAGATTTCCACATTTCGATTGTGAATTGACAGAATTTTGCAGAAGTCCAACCTTAATCGACATATAAAAATGCAGCACCCGCTCGGAGTAACAAAAGCTGTCCTGGACTGCCCGGAGTGTACATGTGTATTTGGAAATCGTAGAACTCTTACGCGACATCGCCGAGAAGCTCACGGAACAGGTCGGATTTTTTGGCAGCCCGGATCCTAGATGATAGGTGTCCCATCCTCTGAAATTAAACTTTATCTAACAAGTAACGAGTTGATTGCGATTACTAAATCATTCCTTTGCCGGCATGTGTATGTACTCAAGATAAGAACAAATTTGCTTTGCTAAGAAGAATTAGTGCTCTTAACAGAGACAAACATTCCTATGAATCTGCCTGGGATTACTTAACAGATACTGGCTTTTCTACTGAGCGATTTTTATACTCGCATTTACGTTATTACCTTCAGATCTATTTTCTGCTTACTACTGTCGTATCTGCAATCGATGTTTCCCGAAAATCTCGTTGTTGAGACGACACAACCTCGTGCATGACCAGAGTGAAAGCTCTAAGCCATACCAATGTAATAGATGTTTCAAAAGGTTGGTTTCATTACCTTTATGAGTTTCATCTTCATAAATGTGTAAACTGTTTAGGTTCAATTTGAAATCCACGTTGAAGCTACACATGGATATACACTCCCGCAAGGATGTTGACGATCCCGTGTTGACGAATCCGAAATGTCCGATATGCTTGAAGCATGTGAGTTTGTTTCGGTTTCATACATTTGGTAGTTGCGCTTTAGATGTTTAAAACTACTAACCAGATGCTATTGTAATTGTTCGAACCACACGTCGTTGCTCTCCAACTTAAATTCAAATTTTACCCGTTGTTTTATTCATTTTGTCAGTAAACCAATCTCTTAAGCTCGCCTCTCGAAATTCTCTCAGGAAGCACATGGCCATCCATCAGTGCAATTTCGAGTGCTCTGTGTGTTTCCAGGTCTGTTAAAGTAACATAGGTTCTCTACAGTAATATAATGTTCCTTTATTACTTGTTCAGAAATTTTCAACTCTTCATCGCCTCGATAAACACCGATGTGTACCACAAACAGTGCTACAAAATAGTGGAGATGGGGAACTCATCGAGCTTACTTCCAACCCGCGGACGAAGTCTCAAACTAGGACTCGTCAACCATCCAAGTGAGATAATCTCTCCGTGTTTTGTTCCAACATATCATTCATAGTTATGTGTCGTTGCCATTTAAGTGTTTCAAGCTGTTCAGTTATTGTTTAGGAAATACCACTGCCAGATTTGTGCCAGCTCCTTCTACTCATTTCGGGGCTACAAGGAGCACTGTTCGCAGCACCAAGGACTCCGACCCCACTTGTGTTGGACATGTCACAAGTCTTTTCGCACTAGTGGTCAGCTTTTTCTCACCGAGCTATTTTCAAGTTATATTTAGAATGTAAATTCTTTTGTAGAGTTGCTTGAGCTGCACAAAGAAGTCCACAACCGCGGGCCTGTTTACTGCGAATATTGTCCTGCCATACTTCAAGGTCGGAATCAATATACACAACATGTTCATTCGCTACACGAAACTGAAACAGGAGGCACAAAGCAAATTGGCGTTAATTTGGTTGACAGGGTATGTAGTGCTATGGAATTTTCTTTTTTCGTGAGTTCCTGTATTTTTCTCAGACGTTCTGGAGCCACAAATCCTTAGTTGAATTACTTTTATAAATATGTCATAGTACACCACTGATCATGTAGGAAGCCAAAACAATGTTATGCGAGCTGTTTTCAGGTGGAAGCTGTTGCTTCCACACAATCCTTTCCGGAGTTAACGGGACGTGAGCTGGCTGAAAACCTTTTCCGAACGAGAGCACAATCTGCTGACCACAACGATCATGATGCTGCTAATGGAAAAACGAAGACGAATGGGTTTTCAGTAGGTAAGCTGTCGTATTTTTGAAGAATTAATTATTTTTGGTATTTCATAGCTCCGACGTCATCAAATCTTGCAATCTTTCGTTGGTTCGTTTGAATGTTCTTTTCTGTTCACTGTTCCTGTTTGATTACCTAAGTATCCTTCTCCATATTTTGAATCAAAGCAAGATTCGATAGCTTGTTTCAGTGAAAATTTCAAAACAACGTCATTTTCGGATTTTTTTTTTGATTTTCAGGCGATTCTGTTTGTGCTGAAGACCGTCCTGTTCGCTGTGAGGTGTGCCGTCATCTTTACTACTCAGTGCTCCACTTGGTAGAACATTGGATGAAGTATGTTCCTTTCGTCTGCCTCCGAAAACTTCTTGCAGATTGTGTTTTACAGCTCTGGTTTCGATCGCGATCACTCATTCTGTGTGTTGCCATGTCCCCTGTGTGGTTATTCTGCAAATGGTGTTCTAGCTGGAGTGGAGCATATGAAGGAATTTCATGCCAACATTCTTGAGAGAGCTCGGAACAAAAACCAGGATATGCAGCAGGGGTAGGCGTCTTTTCTAATTTGAGTCGGCATCAGGTGCACATTGCTTTCCGTTTTTCCATCATTACTATTCATGACTTGTTTCAGTGCAGATGAGATCCATGGTGAGGACAGCGACGGCGATTCGGAGGAACCATCTGGTGAACCACTGGAGAAGATCATGTGTATAACCAAGAAGCACAAATGCCAGCTGTGTACTGCTGCTTTCACGAAGCCGAGCGACTTGGTTCGACATAATCGCGTACACACAGGTTGAGTTTGAAGCACAGAAGTACCAGCTTAGTTTTGAGATGTGGTCTCGTTCAGGAGAGAGGCCGTATAGCTGCGATATATGTCAAAGAGCGTTCCGAGTGGCCAGTACGTTGTACGCTCACGTTCGAACCCACACGAGAACACAGGCTGAGCATCTTTGTGCTGTTTGTGGAGCGGTTAGCACATACGCCGTTCTTCCTCATATCACTTGTTTGGTTATGAAGGTTTTTCTAGGAATTCTTCTCCAAAAGCTCGCTTGCTCTTCATCTGAGGATTCATAATGGAGACAAACCTCTGAAATGCAGGCGTTGCAATCTCACTTTCCGGTAGGTCTTTTTCTTGAATATCGCTGTCGCAAATACTAATTCCATTGTAAACTGATTTATCAGAGTATCAGAAAGGAATAAGATTGCTGGATAATTGTGTACCCAGCATGAGTCTCTTTGACTATTCAAGACAATAAAAATGAGCAATTAAAAGTGAGCTGATATAGTATTTTGTCCTCTATAAACTAATTCTGAAAAAGTTTCTGCTCTATTTGCGGAGAGGGACTCCCCATTGCGGATGCCAAGTTGGTGTATACTGGAGCTATTTTTAGTACCAGTGCATCACGGCGCCGCCATGAAATCACGTGGCATGGAGCTCCAGGAGGACATGTCTGCAAGAGATCGCCTTGTCCTATTTGTAACGCTTCAAGGAGACGTCGAATGTTTGCTGAGATGGGCGCTAATGTAAGTTCCTCTCCTACTTGATGCATAATGGCGCTGGTTAGACTTTATTTCAGCAAGTGCCTCCTCCCCCAGTACCTGTTCCTGAGGTAACAGGACAGCCGAAAGCCCCCGTAGCTGCTAACAAGACTCTACTTCCAGTTAAAAGGCTAACGACATCCGTCCTTTCGGTTGGTTGAGCAGGCTTCTCCCGAAGTGCCAACTCAGAATGTCAAGTTTTAGAAAGAAAATACGGCTGTCACTCATTCAAAGCAGTTCGAAGAGACCGTGGCTCAGATTAGCAAACTTCCAGCTACTGGCATCAAGAGGTCGGAAGGATCAGCTTTCGGACCTGTGGTTGGTGCCGTTTCATAGTTATGCATCATGTTGATCATCTTTCCATACTCCTTGTACGTGTGGAGAAGTATGGAGAAAGAATGGTAATCTTTGTGTACCTCTTTAAAAATGATTCGTAACAAATTGGCTAGTATTGAAGGGAACTAGCCGGTGCTAACTGGGCGAAAATGGAACATGCTCGGAATATTTCATTTCATTTATTACATGAGCATGTTCATGTGAGACGAAAACAACAAACGACGAAACATTCCAAATAAAATGTGTTGAATGTTGGAAACTGACCGATTCAGGCAAGAACAACTTCCCAGCCGAATGCACCTGAGGTTGAATTCTTCATTACGGCAAGACGCATATCTCATAACGAGTATTCAGTGAATTTCTCGAAAACTAAGCCAAAATCCATTCGTGCTCAGGTAAATTCCCTTGTGCTTCATCTGCTACTTGCCTATTCTCTTGCGTCTGTTCAGGTGGATACAATGGTTAATCTTGGTGCAAGCCTTCTGCTGGATTCCGCCTCGAAGAATGCTTCCATTCACCTCACCCTCAGTGATTCGCAAATTCTAAGCGTCTCTTGCGTTGGTGTCGTGAAAGCGATGCAGAGTTGTGATTCTGGTGCGTTAGCATAGAATGTTGTGTTCACCAAATTAAAAGCTGTGCGAGGAGTACATTTGTTCACGCTGATTTTTGGAGTTTAGTGGTCATGAGGGCGCGTCCAGCTGATCCATCCTGTCCGAGCACTGTGGAATTGCTTCCTCCACCTGAAG
This sequence comes from Ancylostoma caninum, assembly GCA_037903475.1. Classification (NCBI taxonomy): domain Eukaryota; kingdom Metazoa; phylum Nematoda; class Chromadorea; order Rhabditida; family Ancylostomatidae; genus Ancylostoma; species Ancylostoma caninum. The sequence continues at coordinate 348,787 of JBAJFG010000615.1, read as the reverse complement.
TTATAGAGTTTATTGGAAGGTAGAGATATCAACGGTAGTTCTAGGGGCTAGTATGTATCCACAATTCATTTTGTAGATGTGACGTTTGTGAGGTGGATCTTCATTCCAAGGAAGCAAGCGATGCTCATTTTGCATCAGAGGATCACGAGACAGCACAGGTAATTCATACGCTTATCAGATATCGTGCTTTTTCAGAGCTATTTTTGCAGAATTTAAGTCCATCCATTCGCCTTTTCTCTTATATAAATGTAAATTGACAATGAGTAACCATGAAAAAGGGGGAATTTTTGCTAAAATGCTATGTTATGAAGCTCCGACGTTTTGCATTACAAGAAAAGGTGGATACGGAGATCCCCAAATAAGTTTTTTTGTCCTTCATATAAACTAGGAATGTCAATTTTCTGCCTATTCTAGTGCTTGGGTTTTCTATTTCATGTCATTCTTGCATAAATTTTTCTCTGCTATAAGCACCTGAGCGTTCCTTTCATGGTGTGATTTTTTTCCAATTCATTCAGTGGTTGAATGTTTTGCTTCGATTTCTATAGTTCCAATCTATTTTCAACTATCACCATCATTTTTCTTTGAAATTCTTTTAGTTTCAACTCTCCGCTTCCGCTTTGGCTTAATTCTATCAGATTTGCGTATTGCTTCGTCTTACTTGCATATCTATATTCAGATTACGCAACCCTTGCCAACCGCAGTGCACGACGCGATCGACCACTCCATGCTACCAGCTGCTGCCGTACCCCTTCAGAGGTATTCTTGTAATACTTGAATTCGTGTTGATTGGAATATCGTAAAGTATCATTCGTGGTTACCACATTTTCTTTCTTTCAGGAAGGACGAGAAGACCGATTTCACATGCAAGCTTTGTGGACGCAAATTCTTGGATATGGAACCGTTGGTGGCACACATCCGACTCGAACATGAGCGTGACCACCCACAGGGAATCACGCGTCCCTTGGCTAGAACTGCTCCCATTCACTAGGCACTCATCACGTAGCTTTATTATTTATTTCATATCTTCATCCTGCTATGCTCATCTCGATGTCCTTCATGTACTTGTCATTCACAATTACCGGTATGAAACTATTTTTGTTCAGAAAAAAATGTATATATCACAGTTAGAGGCACGTGTGTTAAAATTGTGGTGCAATTTAGGCCTTTATTTGATTCAGGACTACATTTTGAAATAAGTATTGGTCTAGTCTTACGGTCCAAGCGTTTTCGTATCGCGTCAGATGGATGTTCCTGCTCGAAATGTTGCGTTGTTGAATTTATCCATAAATGAAGAGCTTCTATTATGACTTGGCTTTCAGGTAGGAGTTGCCGGTGTTTTTAGGACTCTAAATAAATGATCCTTCCCGGAAATGATCAATTGGAAGCAATTGATCATTTCTCAACGTAATGTTGCAAATCCCGAAAAGGCATTAATTGGATGCTATACGTAGTAATTATGGCGCGCCGCTTGACAAACCATTATAGGATCAGCGGCAGTATTTGCTGTGAGAGAATTGGAGGCTGCTGTGGGTACAGTGTTCCGTTCCTAACGGTACTAGGACCTAACTGTACCTGTCTGATAAACGCGGTGGTTGTGTATTCTGCAGTCTGCGTTCAGCTGTACCCATGGAAAATTCTAGAGGGTGCCCCAAAATTATGGGTACTGATAAATCTAGCGTCCTGGACGAGGAAGCTGTAATTCCGGAGAGATCTCTATGAGGGAATATCAACTACTTTTACAGCACCACTAACCTACTTTTGATTTCCATTATTACTCTCTCATTGTTGATATAGAGCCTTGAGACTTGCCGAGAAGGTGTTGTGTGCGGCACGCAAGTCGTGGTCATTATCGTTGTCAAGTTTTTTGAAAAGCAGGGCTAATATGTGGTCATCAGCATGCATCTGATTTAGGAATCACCCAGATGGAGTAATCCGATGAGCGGAAGCCGATAGAGTTGGTAAGCCACCGATTGAAGTTGACGATTCGAAAAGTTTAGCTAGCACCATTCACGGACTTTCCTGCTGGCTCCACGGCTCGATGACACTTGTTTTAATCTTAGGAGCTTCTCTTCAATTGTTTTCTCGCGGTTACTCTCGTTGGCGGCTCTAAAATGTTGGTTTCAAGCAAGATTTGTGGGAAACGGCTCATCGGCGTAGGCCTACCAGACCCAGTTCTCGATTTTGGCCGGAGTTCCTGAGAAATAACATTTTCCTTGGATGAATCTAATGTGTTTTCTTACCAGGGCTTTGACACGTTGGATCACTCTGTAGGTGAAGTTCTTGCACATTTTTGAAGGGCTGCAAATCTTGCGTGTCTAAACGTTGTTGTGCTGATAAGGGATAACGGTGGAATCACGACATCTCTGGTATTAATGGTGCTATTTTGTACGATGCAGTGGGATGACAAGAAAAGGACCATAAGAGAATTCCAATAATATAGTATCACTAAGCGATATGGAATTCTGGGCCTTCAAAGATATGTCATACAAGAAATTGAGGTTCTTTTCCATCAGTTTATCGTTTTGTTGCGTTGTTGATCAAGCAAAACGGCTCCTGTTAATCAATTCTCGAACCTTTATGTTTTACAGCGATGTAAAACCACAAAGTATGCTCTGTGTTGGACCTTTTTTTCATTCCAGCAACGCAGTGTCCAACATGGCACTTTTGCAACCACTTACGTTCTGGGCATAACCGCTCGGACTTTTCCAATTATCTTTATTTGGACTCCCCTTCTTTTTATATTCTCAATATCCTCATATGTCAGTAGATTATAACCCATTTTGAAGTCTCCTCGGGAACTGCTGACGAAAGGGTCTTAGACTCGGGGGCGCCAAGGAAGCCACACGTCCGGTCTAGTTCGAGCCCTGAAACTTGCTAGTGTGCAAAACAGTAGGTCTTCTACCTCTCTTTCATATTCTCTTGAGCATTCTAGTTGCATGTGTAATTACTAGCAAGTCGCCGGCAAACATAACGTATGATATCAGTTATACATATAAGGATTTTCTCTCTAATGGAAACGAAAAATCAAACAAGATCCCATTATTGTTTTTACCATATTAGGTTTTAAGATCATTGTTGTTTTGATTTTACTTTTCTATGGCCTTCACCTTCGTCTTGGTTTTCTTTTGCAGTGGTGTAGGACTCCCTAAGGGTGTAAATAAATAAGAAATGAACAAATGTATCCAATGAGCGGTCATTTCCTCCTTCTCTTCCGGTCGACGTCACCTCTTCACCTCAAACACGCTTACGCTTAGTGGAGATAATATTTGAGTGTGCAAACAATTATGAGATTAACTAGTCGGCATATGGTTTCGGGCGTCCGCCCTTTTATGCAGGACCAGGTGTGAAGACGGCGGATTACGATAACGTCAGCTGCTCACAGTTTGTCCACTCCGTTCATTGGTTAGCGCTTGCTAGCAAGCAGTGTCAAGTGCAGGTGTTAATTGCCTGGACTTGACCTGCAGTTCACAGGGACCTCACAGCAGAGTTGTGAAAGTGGCGCACGAGTTATTCGGAAGTAGAGGAGATTACGTTAATCTCAGGAAACCTAGGAACCGTGTTTTGCATGAGATTGAAGAATGCAAATCCAGCGATTGAGACATTGCTCGTGCAAAACACAGTCTTTTAAAATCAATAGTTCTGCACCGGCAATGGTAAGATCCATGAAAAACCTATGCATACCCATGCAGTACCCATACGTCTCCAAATCCGATGGTGTTACAGAATCCGCGAGAAACTCACGATTTTCTCAATCCCATGCAAAACCTATGCATTCCTATAAAAACATGGTTTCTAGGTTTCCGACTGTGGACTGCTTCGCAGTGATGGCTCGACTGTAAAGACTGTCTGCCACGTTAACGATAACGACCTTGGTCACTAATCAGACAAACCAAACTTCATCTCTTCGGATCGGCAGCAGAACATCTATCATGTGTATGAACATAGAATGTTCCAGTTTTTTTTTGTTTTTTTTTTCGAAAATGTTGAACATTTTTCCGATGAATGGATCGCAAAAGAAAAGATCCTCTCCAGCCGAAATAACTTCAGAGTTACTCTGAATGGGCAAACGTAGCTAACAAACTGCGAATGAAGAATAATTAAAGCAAAAAAAAATCTCATTTTCCCAAAATGAGAATGTTTATCAGCCAAAAATCCTCATTCCATAACTATACGCCGAGTAGGAGCTGGAATAGTGTCCTGAAATCGATTAGATCACGTAGTCCGCTTAGGAAAAGAGAATAGCACTACTACTTGCATTAGGAGCGCCCATGTGCTTCCAGCATTGCTCTCAATTTTTGCAACAAAAAAAAGAAGTTGTTCCTTCACAACTTCCGGAAAAGAGAGAATTAATTTTTTTGGAACATGTGGAATCTCGCATTACGGCGAATTGAATGGCTGACAAAGTTTTTGAAATTTTTATCTCGAGCGCTTTTTTTTGCAAAAATCAAGTAGGAGTAGTATTGTAAATTTTGCACATACCGTAAAAAGGCTTCATCGTGATTAACCATACGAAAATAATGTTACATACAAACCGAAGCATTTCTTCCCGTCAAGATCACTTTACATATCTGTGGGGAATGGAAATATTGAAAGAAAAACGAAAAAGTGAACAGAAATGATGAGGAAATGGGAAAAAAGTACAAGGATTTCACACAAATACTGAATAACTATTTCCGTATCGGCATTCTAGGTGGAAGCATAGCTTCTGAGTCAAGCTTGAAGCCGTATACCTAGTTTCCGCAACTGTATTTCTCTTAAACGATCCAACTTCTCCAAACTTATGCCGCTGTGGCGAAGAAGTGTTGCTCGAATTCACGACATTTCGGGAAGAAGCCTTGAAACTCCACAACGAACGGTGTAAGGGAGACTCTTCTTCACAAATTTCTCCCAATTACGTAGTGGAACCCGATATCTATTAGCATCTATTAGCTTTATATCTTTTCGATTCTCCAACATTGATCAAACGGAAAGAGATACGGTGAACCAGTCCGTCCAAGCTGCCGCTTGCGTCAGCTTAACTGACAACTACAAATGTACAAGCTATCTTCGTTAACAAATGAATTTGTGGGGTTGTAGAAGTGCTCCGTAAATTTCCATTGATTTCCTTTCTAGATTTTTATGTTAAGTTCGCAGAAAATTTGGTCTTGGGGAAATGAAGGCTGAGCCTTGCTCAAAACGCATGGAGTACAATTTCAGGACCAGAGCTTTGCTAAAACAGTAGCCACGAGAACATATAGTAGAAATTCATGTGTTTTCTGGAGATCAACTAATTGTAAGACTATGCAGGTCTTCAAGCCTTGTATTTAGATGATGTCCTGGATATGATATCATCAGATACAAGATTTTTATGCACTGAACACTATCAGAATCCATAAATGGGAAAGGCAGTGTCAAATCAGTTTTGTTTGGCTTACGTCCGACATGAAAAAAGGCATGATCAGAAATACATTTAAAAAAACTAATAAACGGAAACAGGCGGCACGTCCAGGCACGCACGGTAGGTGCAAATGCCGCGATTTCTGAATTTGAGTGGTACAAAATTTCAGAATGCCCCATTACGATTAGACGGGTGGAGGTAAACAACGATATTCGCAGTGAAAAGCAGTTGGTATTTACCTCGATTTGGGAAATATGTGTTCTTATGGAATATTGCCCACCGAATTTTTGTTTCTTTCCACTGGAGGAGTTGAAGCAACAGTGTAGGAGAGAAGGGCAAAAAAGACTCATATTAAGGATTCCAAAATTATTTGGAAACATTTGAGCTAAACCTCAGCACTATATTTGAAGTCCGCTGTCGTCTCTTCTAATTGGGACATACTTTTTCTTTCACAGAGTGAGCTCTCGATCCACAGAGATCAGTAAATATCTTGTATGCCCATACCCATTGTAATCAACATTTTAGGAATTTTCTCAGAATTTGCATTTTTTTAAAATTATGCATCTGCTCTTGTGATCAACTCGTCTCCAAAAAAGGTGCTATTTTGATCACTTGAAAATGTAATGTATGTATAGGTGTCAATTTATTCTGTTTTGGAGTCATAATCTATTTTTAGTTTCGTCTTCCCACGGGCGAGCAATCGCGTGAACATATAGGCCTCAATATTTCGTTAATTTCTGGACTTACATGTTAATTTTTGAATTTGAAGCTGATGTCACTAGATTTGAATTTGAAGTTTGCGTCGATGTGCAGATCTTTCTTGCTTCACAAAAAGAGAACATTCTATATGTTCATATATTTTTCCTGGTCTTTTCACTCATATCTCAAGACGATATTCCAACAGAGGTTATTACTCTTTCTGTTTAGTTGTGAGGAGAAAAAACACCATTGTACCAGTCGCTCAGTGTACGACTCCTTTACTATTTGACTTGCAAGCCTTTCATGTTGCACGCCACCTCCGGTGACCAGCTCGAACCTCGGAGTGCGACTCTGACCCGAAGCCGTCCCACACAGTGGTGCTTCCGGCGCCACTGTCGGCACAGTCTCAGGACGTGGCTTGCGTGGGGTCGGTAACCCTTCGAGTAGCGTCGCCGGTGAGGAAGTATGTCACTCAGCGGCGCGCGATCAGCACCGCGTCCCGCTGCGCCTCCCACTTCCGACCTCGTTTGTTTGCGATAGCATTAGCAAAACAACGACTTAACTCCATTGTGGTCCGGGATGAGACGCCTACAGCTACCAGCGGATCAACACCTCGACAAACGCGGCGGCTGAGAAACGTCGAGCGAGAACAAGACTGGCGTGGGCGTAAGGCACCGCACCGCACAGGATCCGGTTGAAATTGCAGCCAGCTCCTGAAACTGGACTGCTCCAGAGAGCATCTGTGCTCAGGCTCTGGAGTTGTGGTGAAGTTCGAAGTCTTGGGAGGAGTTTGCTTCCTGACTCTTCAAGAAAATACGAAAACATGACTGGAAGGGCCAAAAATCTTGAACTGATTTAGAAACCATTTGAAAGTATTGAGTAAGATGCAAGTATCTACTAATTTCAAACATTACAAGCTCATTGAATGTACGAGTGTAAGTGCAAGGGCAGAGTCGACCAATCCCACGGTATTCACGCATATTTACGCCTATTTTATTCCCTCTCCAAGCGTTTCACTTCTTAACAACATAGACCTTTTTTGTTCGTGATATCCCTGATCCGATCAAACAGTTGATAGTTTTTACATCAAAAAATCAGTTACCACGTAAACAGAAGTTCACTTCTAGTATGATCGTGATCGGGTTTCCCATAGTTTCTGGAAGTTACTAGTTAGGAGAATTGTGAATGTTGCTCAGATCTTTAAATCTGGTGTTTCACCCAGATTCACTCACTTTACATCCTTGTTTTCTCTCAAATTCTGGAGCAGAGCGTTCAAAACTCACTCCGGATGAACATTTTCCTGAATAAAGTGTCTGGTTGACTCATTCTAGACGCTTTCACCTTTTTCCACGTGAAAAGGAAATTTCAGGTGTTTGAAAATAGATAATTGAGTTTGTGTATAACTTTTCTTTTTTATCACTGGCTATTTCATCTTGAATAAATATGCGTCATGTATACAAATGCAAGCAGTTGCTAACAGTAAGATTAGAAATATGCAAATCCTTAGCTTCTTTCTTCTGGCTAAATTCAGTCCTTGGATTATAACGTGCCCGTTTCTATTGATATCCTACTCGCTGCTCCTACATCTTCGTCCCTTATGCTCCTTTCCTTAACAGTGATTATGATATTTTCTACTCTAAACGTCGAGCGAGAAAAACTGTATGGATGTTTAGTCGCGCGGGACAATCGCATTGGTAATCAAATTAGGAGTCTACCGACGACGGTTGTGCTTTGAGACTGTCTCACCTTAATTACCCTCCTCGCTGGCAGTGGTTATAAGCCAGTGTTCTCAATGTCCTCTCAGACTGTACTCATAAGGAGGTGAGGTGTGCAGATCGTGAGCAGTATGCCAATTTCAGGGTAGTGTAGACAGATAACTTCTTTTTCCATAAAATTTTTCGAAATTCTGCTACATACACCGGTGTCAACAGTATTCAATAAGGAGAGGAAGGTATGGTAGAAGATGTAATGTACAATATGAAGGGCTGAACAAAACCCGATTAATTCAATCCTTCAGCCACTACCAATTAAGGAATCATTCCGAAAATTCGAACATCAAGAAAAGTGAAACAGTTTCTTTGTCTTTGTCTCCCTGTGACGCTCCTTCTCTCCTGAATATCCAAATTTTCGACATAAACAGCGTTGAATATTCTAAACCGAATATACGTATACAATACGCTATTCATTAATATATTATTAACTAATATATTCCTGTGTAACTAGACACAAATATGAGGGAGATTAGTGGAAAAGATATTAAGGAGTCAAAGGCGTATCATCAAACATACTGGTGTTGAACACGCCAATAAACAGCTGACTCACTTGTTATTTGTTTCCGACAGGGTTACTAAGGAAATGTTTTGATCTCCCTGGCATTCGCACTACGAAAACATAGAAAGAAAGAGGAAGGATCGGAAAGAAAGAAGGAAAGGAAGTAAGTAAGAAAAAAATAGGGTAGTGTAGACAGAGAAAGATAGTGTAAGCTCAAAAACATTTGGCTCCCTTACCACCTAATTCCCAGGAAAAGTGCTGAAAGCTGCTATTTCTCGTGTTCTCCATTTCCGTTTCGTACAAAAGTTTCCGATTACTCCCTCGACTTCGCTATATTATAGGAGTACGAAACGAGTCGGCAGTTCGGCCTCATGCGGTGCCACTTGCCCTTTTGATGTGATTATGTGCAGTTATCATAGGGATCTCGAGCGACGAACAGAGTTCATCATCATCTGCGCCGTGTCCGCTTCACTGCACTCGCGCAAGGACATATCCACACCTTTGCTCGACCCGCACCTCTGCGCCAACATAGCACCCAGCCGCGCAACAGCAAACAACGATCCTGAAGGTTTAATTCCTGGCCTTGTCTTGGAAATGCTCCCAAGCAGGCGAGGGCATCATTCCCTTATGTTTAGTATTTAGTCTCCTTCCATTTTGCTCTTTTGTTCAGTTTCAAGTCTCCTTCTCGCTTTGCCTTCCTACTTATCGCGTTTTCCTCACTAAGTAGTCCTCAGTAGTGTGCGCCTTTCCAGATTCCTTCAAAAGACCACAGAATAGCGCAATATTTGCCAATACTCAGTCCGATTTTTTTCATTGTACCCTGAAAGGCGATTTGAGGAATAACGAGGACGAGGTGGAGTGCGGCGCCGATGATCCGACCACTTGCTGTCGCCAGTGGGCGGAGCTAGCCAATTAGCGCCGGCGGTGGGCGCGGCTGGACGGCCGCCGCGGGAAGACGGTAGTCCACTCTTCCAAAATGTCGTTGCCCTATCCTTACTATTTGGCGAATCAAGAGCAGATTCGGTCTTGTATGACAGCAATGGCCACACCGAGCAGGTAACCTTAAGGTTGTAACGTACACTAGGCCTTCCATGGCTCCGTATTTGGAATCTTCTTGAAAAAGTTATTCTTTTGCTGTTCTTTTCCTGCTTTCGACAACACTGAAAGCACTTGCTTTGCACAGTTTTAAGGACAATCACCTCTTTTTCTCTTGGGTAGTTAATTAACGACGCCGTTTCAGTTCTGGCCTTAACAATAACTTCTCCATCGAGAACATTCTCTCCGCACGCTTGCCGTTTCCGTTGCCACACGTCTCCATGACTCCTGAAATGTTCCATCCCAGTAATCACTGGCCAATTGCTGCGTATCCATTCCTTCGTGAGTCTTGCAGATTGCATTTAGTGCTTTTTAACCTATTTTGTTCTTGTTGTATCGTCGTTGTTAGTTGAAACCGTAATTCGATTAAAGTTAACTACGTGAACACGGTTATTTAAACTGAGTACTTACATTGAAGACAGATTTATCGTATTTGAAGTACCCTAAAAAAGTTGTGAGTTCCTCAGGAGAACTTTGATGGTTCGAACAGCTGTTGAGCTTTTCATAATTTGGAAAGGAACCTGAAAATGAGGAGTTATGGCCGTGCAACCCTTAAGAATTAAGGGGAATATCTGGTGGGTAATCGGGATGTTTGCCCCTAATCTCCCACCACTGTAATACAGTAGGAGACGAGATGCTCACTGGCATCGCCTCTCCACAATGGTCGTTGTTTGCCAATGCGCACAGCGGGCGATACACCACCACTACACACGCGGTGTACTCCATTTCCTCTGTCTAAGAGGCGATGAGAGGGGCAAATCGAAGGTTACCCAACTGAAAAAGCGTACAGCGTCCAAAAATGGGTCTCGCTGTCTCTGGTGATCCATACTGCTTCAGACCATGGGCTCGTGCCAACCCCAATCATGACATCGTTCCTGCCTTCGTTCCACTTTGGTGGCAAGCGGAAACGAAGGCATCGTACCATATTCTCTGAAGAGCAATTACAGGTTAGATCTCTAAACTGGCTCTGGGCTCTGTGTAAGGTATGGTTCTGGGTAATGCTAACTGTTCCAGGTTCTGGAGGCCACTTTCACAGAAACCCACTACCCCGACGTGTCGCTTCGTGAAAAATTAGCAATTCAGTGTGATCTGAAGGAGGAACGGGTCGAGGTTGGTGTTTTGCGCTTTTTTACTGTTGAGGTTTCCTTCTGCTGGAGTTTTTCTGTTTTGTCACTCTGTTTCGAGCTACTCTGTGCAAAAAGGCTTTAGAAACTCAGAAAAGTTTGAGCTCTTGACCTTGTCTCGTTCTTTTCCATAGCATTTGAAGCGAATATCGTGTTCTTCACCCATCCTTCGCGATTTTATGACGATGAAACGCTAAGAGATTTGCATGAAAATTTTCATTTCACCAGTAATTTTGATAGAAATCATTTGTGGTTGGCTCAAGCTTTGTGGATCCGCTATGCTCTAGCGTCGCTTGAAAATTACTCCTTCCCTGGAAACGTTGGAGCGGAATCTGACCATTCCCAGCCTTCTTTTCCTCGGAATTTGTTTTTGGAACTGCAATACGCCAAGATTTTGCGTGTAATTTCTAGAACAATCCGCTTTACTTTGGAAAGAATCCCAGAATTTGGCCAGAATTAGTTCTTCCAAGCAATGTGCTTACCTTATCTTGTGGAACCCCAGCATTTTGTTGATTTCGTAGAAATGTGCGTAATCCGCGTTCCACTGATCCCACATGTCTTTCTAATCCATGTTTCCATACAGGAGTCCAAATCTACCTTGAATTTCTAGAGAAGCAAATAGTATTTTCCTAAACCATCTCTCACTTAAATTAAGAATATGTGAGATTGTGAGATTACAGCTCCACCTTCCAACAACAGAGTTCCTAATCTCCAGAAACTTATGCAAGAGACATATTATTTCACCCATAATATGCTCTTTCCGCAAACTCTTCTAAACTAAGCAGCGGTGGAGTGCAGGAATTTGGGGGTAAATCTCATCTTCCAAAGCACTTCCCAGGAGATGACGCAAAATTCTTTCATAGAAATGAAGAAGTGTACCCTTCACATCTGCATGGAATTTATCTTCGGCTCATTCAAATTTTGGAGGAATGTCCTCCCCCCCCCCGTTCCCCGTTTTGTCGCATTTTCACCTGCAACAGCATAGAACTCTCATCCTAGTCTCCGTGAACGTCTTGAACACCTCGATAAAGCTTCCGTGAGTCTCCACTGAAGCGTTAAAGCAGAGCTGATTTCTTCACCTCACAAATCTAATCGTCGTCGCCCGTTGACCGTATGTCTGATTGGGTTCTCTTGTAGGTATGGTTCAAGAATCGCCGCGCTAAAGAACGTAAGCAAAAACGAGAGACGGGAAAGGAAGGCGCGACGAAAATCGCCGCGTCCGACGAGAGCGACTGCGACCTCAGCGACGAGGACGACTCGTCGCGACCGAAGCGGGCGAAGATTGAGCCGCCGCCTGCGGAGGCGAACGAGTCGCGGACGTCGCCGTCGCCACTCAAGAAGACGTCGCCGCCACAATAGTCGTGTGTATCCGTGTCCATGTCAATCGCATATGTAATAAAGAGAGTTTTAGTCAGTCCATCTCGTCCCACACCAATACTGCAGAGCCCGCGATTCTTTCCGCAGTCCTCAGAAACTTCCCGGGTCGTCGATTGGACTGAATGATGACGAAGAATCCCCGCTGATGATAATCCTATGTGATTAAGTGGCACCAGCACGCAAATCGTGTCAAAAGCCGGTCCTCAAGGCGCCCCCTACTGCCGCGACTACGGTAGCCCGTTTCGGTCGCTGTGTAACCGTTGGATTAGCATCAGGCGAAACTAGCTTCGATTGTTCGATTGTTTACCAGAGAAGTTCAATACAGCCGGAGCATAGAGCCGCACTGCAATCACAAAATAACGAAACTCAAAGCCGACTCTCGAAGCGGCTTTGTTCGGCAGATCAGATGCCGGCAAAAAACGCCACTACTGCCTAGCTACCGTAGCCGCAGCACTCTTGAGAACGCTGTATGGGACCTATTGTTGACGGGCTTGATTGAAATTGATATGACCGTTCGGATGCGGTCTTGTTTGATTTGGACACAGTCCGGCTCAAAACATTTTTCCTAGAAAAACTTCATCGTGGTGGACTCAGTTCTCTTAGAAGAAAATTAGAACAGCGCTAATTCAGGTGTATGAATGAAAATTTGGCAAAATATGTGGTGCTCCCTTTAGAGCCCAAAGAGTTCTGCAGTATACTAGCAGGGCTTTTACTCTTGAAGCAAACGATTAACTTATTTTCTGCCTGGTAAATCCTGCACATCAATACTTTTCAAAGTTCTTTGTACATTTCTATTCCATAACCAGCTAACAGACTTCTTGAAGGAAATGCCGTTCTTCTGGGCTCCACAGTGCCGTCTGTCACCGTAACTGCTATTAAAGCATCTGACATAGGATCTCCCTATAAAAAAAACTCCAAAAATCCCTTAGTTATTATATTTTCCTTTCTGAATCTCTGTAATATGACTGTATGTGCTTATATTCTTCTTCCAAAAGCTTAGTTATTGCCTTCGCGATGAAATTGGTTCTTTGTGAAACCTAAAACTTAACCATAAGGAACAAAAAAAATCATGAGAACAGAGCTGCTGACCAGCTTCCAGTAAATATCTGGACACCAATTTGAAGAATAACTCCCAAAATTAATGTAGTACAATCCACTTACCGATGGTACTGTTTGGTGCTGTTGCAGTTAAAGAAAGCGGTCAACACTGTACTACAGCGGTTGTTGTTGAATGTAGATCTTACAGTTAGGACCAAATAATGCATTAGATACCTACCGATTTATTCGAAATTTAAAAATTCGATTAAGTTTATAGTCTGGATTTTTGAAAGGAGGGAGCGATACAGTCCTTCAAGAATGATAAGCAGGCGTTCACATCTACATATCTCTTTTTTGAACATTTGGCTTATTCGAATCTAGTCCTGGATGAATATAATTAAATAAATTGAGTTATTCCACTTTTATTTGGTCCTAAGCATACTAGATCTTATATACTAGATCTTATACTTGTTGTAGAGTAAGGCCGTGGCTACATGGTAATGTTTTAATGTCCAAAAATTAAATCCGCATCAGTACTTCGATTTCGTCTAGCCGTAACGCGGGAATCTGGATGCCATAATCAATAATGCCTAACGGTAGTTTGTCCTTCATTTTTGGGTAAAAAAAGCTTGGAAAAAATAGTTGAGACTAAAAAGTCAAAGTAAAAATCTGCTGCAACTAATCGCAAACGGTTGAAACAAAAATCGGCTGATTTGTAAGAAGGAAGATATACTAAATAAAATTAATATACTGCAATGAAATATTAGAATGGCGTATCTTGTAGGAAATGGCACCGATTTTATCAAAGAAGTGATCGTACAGCTCATGCTTTTCTTTGTTTGTTTTCCATAACGATGCATATCCTCTCTTCCAGGGACTGTGTCCCATACTTTTTTCAACATCAGAGGAAAACCTCCGCTTTATACATATTTAGCAAACTCCAATAATGAGCACTGAATGATGACCTTCCTTCAGACCCTAGGTGCAGGTAGGATCCGTCGAAGATATTGTAAGTCTCAAATGATGCTTAGGAGTTATGGTGAATGACTAAAGGTTCTGCTGTTTATTGCGTTCTTCCTCTCCAAAACGCGTTATGTTCTGCCTTGATGCCCTTTTCAGCCATATCGAATAACACAGTCAATTCTCGGGAGAAATGACTCAAAGACGTTTTTTACAGAATTTTCTGTCTCCGCAGTAAACCTCGGGCACACCTCGCAGACCCTTACTTATCCATGGGGCCCAAGAAGAGGGCTCGAAATTACTAGCTTTCGCTCTTCGAATTCCCATCGTTTCCAGTGATACTTTCTTCGTGGAACTGCAGACGCACGAAGCCAGTCAAAGCTAAGCCTGTTTGTGCTTAGTAATCTGCTTGTTCCCACAGTTACTTGACGAATCCTCGGCGATTTCCACTTAAGCAATCTCCCCCTAGGCAATCGGCTAAAACGTTTCTCATCAAGTACTGCAAAATCTCCTGTCTAAGCCGACCTCTCCCGGACAGGAGCTTTTTTCGAGAACACTGTTGAAAAACGAGAACACTGTAGCACACGACGCGATTCGTACATAAATACGTCCTTCAGTCGATTGGAGACAGGCGGATTTGCGCCAGATCTTCTTGGCATCTGTGCACGCTTGAGCGCGTTTGTTCACCGTATCGGCCGAATAACTAGAAAACTACTCAATTATCTCAGATTACGATCGTCATGAAAATCAGAAACATAATCGTGAAGATCGCCCTGGAAAGCAGATCCCCGGCCAGGAAGTTCTTCGCACAAGATTTACCATATTAGGAACGCGGGCGGAAAAGTCGAAGGGGAACATGCCTCACCTTGTGATATGTGGAACCTAATATTCCCTAAAAGAAACACGACACTGGTCAGGTCTTCAGAAGGAATTCTGACAGAAACATATTATTTTGATACATATTCGCAGTGGCGGACGCAGGGGTTGCCCTCCCCCTCCCCCTGAGAGTGGGTCGCCAAATTTTTGAAATGCATAACTTTACAATACATCCTACCATATCTGAAGTCTCTGAACAAATACAAATAAAATTGTATTAGTTTACTTCCACTTGTCTTTTTATTATTATTTTTAATATAATTTTTGTTAATCATTCACCACTATGGTTAACATTTTTATTAATTTTATTTTCCGTCTGGGGTCTAAAACGTCGAAGACCCCACTTTTCTTCTCATGCCCCCTCCCGCCCATTTTCTGCTTCCGCCACTGATATTTGGATAAAGCTTTTTTTATCTTCTCCCTGGTCTTTTTATACTGCAGGAAGCAATTTCCTTTTATGACGTTTACCTGTTTACATTTTTCTTTCATTTATTCTCGCTTTCTTATTCTCTCCTTCTCACCTACCACCACAGGAGAAAATCGATTTTCGCCTTTTGCTGGTTTCATGGCATCCTCGACCCCATAAAGCAAATAAATTAAGAAAGAAGTTGGTTGAACAGTTACTAGCCACTGCCAGGTAGTCCAAGAAGAGAAAAGTGGTGGAGTTCGTTCTTGGATAGGACCTAAGCTTCCCATTTAAGGAAAGTGGGCCCGTATTTCTAGAGGAACTCAGGAAAGTTTCCAGAGAAAGCAATTTCTACCCCAAGTTGTTATCACAGACTGGGACGTGTCGAGCTCATAAAGTATACACATTTTTACCAGACCCGAATGCGTAGTTGAGATTACCTATGCTGAACGTATTAGCGTAACGAAATTTACCCTTTACCTGGCACTCATCAAGATATCCACCCATACGAGATGCTGTCTACACCTAGTTGCTACCCATGGATGATCATAAGCGCGGATATGACATTACCCATCCCTCCATTGGTGTGTCGTGACCCAGAAGAGTTTGTTCACTTTTACACAGATAGTACATCACTATATTTTCGGTAACGTCCGCGAATCGATCCGACATGCCCGAAATTCTGCCTAAGTGGGATTCCTTAAGGATATCCATATCCTTCCTTGATGCATCATCGGGATTACCCTGGTTGTGGTGTTGACGTCCACGTCAACGATGGGAAACTTGTGTAGTGTTAACACGTTTACTATTGGTTATCTCACTGATGCATGTGGCCACAGAGCCGTTCGTCACCCGTGGAATGCTGCTATCACTACAGTACCCCGCCGTCACCACCGTGGCAGCGCCAGTAGAATTGGATGATTATCGGCTTAGCGGGGTGAATCAATCAATTAGGCTCCACCGATGATCGAATCAGTTCGAGTGCCATCTCTCACTTAATTTCTCTTCTAATGCGATCAGCCTGCCGTCACTTCGCTAAAAACATCGCAAGGGAAGCGCTGCGAACCGCTCCGCATCGCTCGCGGCCCCGACTCCTCTCTGCGGCCGCGGGTCAGCAGCACCTGCGAAGGAAACGCGCAGATCGAGAACGATCTGCGACGATTCCGCCGGCTTGGGTTACTGTACTCTTGACAGGTGATCCTCGTAATTAGTATTCGCACCTTGAGCCGTGTGCTGCTTATGTGGGAGCAGATCAAATTTCATCTCTTCACACGCTAGCCCATATGCGGTTGCGCACAGAATAGCGTCGCCTGGATCTTCGTAGGAGGATAACACAATTAAACACTTAACGACTTCACAGTTCTAGCTTGTATCTTTTCATGCGGATGTAGAGCTATTCCGTAAATTCAATGGCGATTGGATGAGCCCTCAAGGACCAAGTGGCAGAGGAAATGTCCTGGGAATCGGCCAGGGCAATCCTCCGGTAGGCTGATTGGTTGCAGCTGAACAGCAATAATTGGTTGAAATTGACCAAGGTTGTTCCAAAGTTTCATGGGTGATGCTGAATATGAAATTTTAGCTTCCTTCTGAGTCCTAGACCCGTACTCAGTGTGCATGGACGTTAGACGTGGAAAACACGACGGTTATGAATCCGTTCCCACCATCATTTCAATCAAAAAATATTTGGATAAAAATAACCTGCATCTGAAGGAGTGGACACAGATATCCGTGAAGGGGTTCAACTGGAGAGCAGAGTATTCAAATCACACCAAAGCAGTATCAGGGCGTGTTTATCCGGCTGGCAAAGTATGCTGGATATTCTGAATGGATTCCTGTATTTGCTCGTTTTTCACCACTCACTTCAAATTCACTCACACATGACAAAGGTAATTTCCTATTCCTCTGAGCATTGGAGAGAACGTTAATCTAATTCCATGGTCAGCTGAGTATATACAACGCCATATATGGGCAAACATGTCGATAGCTGTCAGGTGAAGGGTAGGTTTAGGCACGATAATACGTTAACCATGGGTAATATCAAAAATGCATCAGTCAAATTCGTAGTCAATCCACGGCCTTCATTCCTGCATCACATGTTCTGCTAAAGCCTGCTTAGTAGGTCACTGTTCTGGTGGTGCGATTAGGTTAGCCTAACTTATTGTCTGATATGATTTCTTTTACCAGAAAGAGAGAGGAAAAGAGAAAATAATGGAGCAAAATCCAATGTTTTCTACTGCCTAATTCCGAGATATTTATCTGTCATGCAGTACAATTTATTTCTGTGTTGTCGTAGGCACGCAAAGCCGACTTGGGTCGATGAGTAATTTCATTTCCCCATATTTTTTTTATTTTTTTTAAACCTTGGGGTTACGCTCTTCCTGGCTGATGAATGCACGTGAAGCATCATTGTCCATTTTCTCCTTCCCCCTCGATTACTCATTTATTCACCTGTCTAAACCATACAAGAAATAGAGAATTTCTTATCGGTTTCCTCGTCGTTTTCAATTTTTCTTTCAGTTTTTCTTGGAATAGAGTGCCTTCGAAATCTGAGATAGTTAAGAACACTTCATCCTGGAATTCTTCCTTTTTCATTCAAGTGTTTCGTGATCCTTCTTCATTGTGCGCACCGATATGGCTCACCTCCAAATGGAATAAAATGGGTGAATAAAAGTATAGGTGCAGCCTAAAAAGGTAGGATTGGTTAGACTTACCATGGTAAAAACAATGAAGCTGCCAAGGGGACGTAAAATGAATAGGTGGACTTTATCAGCCAATCGTTTTATCGATATTAAACGCTTTTAAAACGCTGCTTGACAGCTCTTTGAGTCCATAGTGTTGGTTTTTTTTTCATTTTTATCACTGTACTTTTTCTACCATCATTCATGTTTTTTTAGTATTTTAAGCAAGCTTATTGAGATGAATTAGGGCAACATTGTCATCGTTTCCGTTGCTTTAATGGTATAACATGACATAGTCCATGTAATAAGTAATAAAAATGATAATGATTATGGTTCTAATACTCGTCGATTGGCACCAATATTTATCGATTACTGTCGATATTTTGACAGCAGTAGATGTTGCGATGTGTCCTAATTGGTTGCACTAGTGAAGTGTCACGTAACAATATCCAACAAGTCACTTAACGCCTCTCATGCTCACTGAACGATTGTCTCGTTAGCACTTGGCCAGCACGGTGCGAGAACCCTTCGAGCCATCGGAATGCGCCAGCCAACAATGGGTGTCAAGTAGATGATCTTGCGTAATAGTTGACGCCACATCAGCAGAGCTTCTGTACACACAAAACCCAACGAAAACATGCGCTGCCATTCAACAGCGCAAACTCGTGACACCACGGATCATAGTCCAGGGTTTACTGACTCGATTCGGTCTGCGTAATGGCCAAAGTACGAATTTGGTGGAAATATACGAACTACTCACTGAAATGGCTCGTGAAAATCTTTATGCTGATTTAACTGCACATTCGAAAGTTTACATAACTAGTCCGGAAATGCGCTGGTGTTTAGTAGCAATTGTGGCTCTGTGGAAGGGCTGAGCGGTGAAAGCTAGCTCCATGAAATTAATAGCTGTTGAAGGGTGGCGTGCGGACACGAATGAGCTAGCTAAAGGCCTGTGCGGGCAAGATGGACTAGACGAGGGAGGTGAGGGCAATATTAAAGAACTGAGGATATGACTTATAAGATCGCCGATACACGGATTTGTTCGCTTTGTGTTTCCATTAAAAGGCTTCTGCAGGACTTCGGCAATGCACATATTTATTATGCATGAAAGTAGTGTGCGCAGGGTAATGTGATATATTTTTAAACAACGTCTTCCTCAATGTTCTGTGATGTATGGAGAATAATAATTTACAGTCCTTGTCGAAAAGATAGACGTATTGCGCGTGCGGTTTCATATCGTCGCGGTCGCAGAATCGCCTTGGGACCTACTGAGCCTCCTTCTTGGAGCATACTCTCTCCGCATCCATCGTTCAGGTCCCACCGCGTTTCCGCAGTCACGGAATCCGTCTATCATTTCGACAAGGACTGTACCTATGCTCTTTTGATAGTGACCACTGTCTCAAAAGTCAGAGCACTCACTGTAGAAGCGAGGGGAAGGGTGAGACTTCTTTGTTCCCATCGATGGACTTAGATTGAAAATAATGCCTATAGCTAATAAACGATTTATTTCCTCCTCTTTCACAAAATTGCTCGAAAGTGGAAATCGAGTCACGGATGACAATTCTTGTAAAGTAACGTAGATTATTTTGTAGAGGCAAGTATGAAATTAATTTTTGTTTTAGCTAACCTTTTAGCCGTTCTTCCGTTCAGAGCCCGGGGCTAGAATTCGTCATGGCATAACCAACCGAAACTGGGCTAGCAACCAACTTCTGTGTCTTGGCACTACGTAGTCTATATATGGTAACCAATCATGCTAACAATAATTGGTTTGCTTTGTTACTTTTTCTTGAATCCCACCCGAGAAAGCCGAGCCATTTGCAGCCTACCTCTCATACACTTCATCTTACTACGGAAACTAAACTCAGGTGATTATTAAGTGATATGACTCACTAAAACACCAGAAAGGCGAATGGTTTAGCAATCACCTCAGTTGCCGGTCTGTGGGTAGGGTGATGGACAACCTGGTGAGAAACATGCCAGCTAATGATTCTGGTGTAGATCAGCATCACTACCAGTCTTGACGTACAGCTGAACATGATCGACTTCTAGGGACAAACATCATGCCAGGATTTCTTGGACTCAAATTTCGTAAAAACACAGTGGGTGTATTTTAATAAAGAACTGATTGAAAATTGTCCCTCAGTGAGAAAGTGGAACAAAGAAAGCATGGATATTCAAATCGGAGCAGTATGGACTTCGTTATATGTTGGCACATCCTTATCCATGTTGAAGAGTTCACAGTAGAAAGATAGATCATTCCCGTACAAATGAGCAACTACGGCATGAGTCGAAAACTTTCATTTCGAGAAACTCCAAAAAAAAAAACAATCCTGGTGAAAGTAATAGGGCTCATACATAAATTGTTTTTGAGTTTCCAGCAAATTTTCACATGTTCCCTTTTCTTCTCTCTCGGTTACTGCCGTCATGTAGTTTTCTTCTCCAGAATGTAGTTCTCATGTTCGTCTGCTGCAGGCGCCGCGCGCAGCCCATCAGGTCGCCCAAATCTGCTGGTACATTGTGCAAACAACTCGGGTGTTGTGTACGGGAGGTGTTAATGATTAATAGACGTGTGCAGTGGTGTTGGTTCGACAAGGTGACCGTCTAATCCACTTCAAATACTCGCGGATCACCAGGCGTGACCCGTGCGGAGGGGCTATCGAAGCGGACTGAGATTGAGCTAGAGAGCCAAGGTCCAGCATAAGGGATTCAAAGTAGGCTCTGTTGCCCTTAATTTCCACAAAAATATTTCTTAAGCAATTACTTCTAGTGAGAACACAATCCCACTCGAAATCGAGAAGAAGCGTTTTTTAGAGGAATGAGACTTGGGGGAAAAGTATGAGAACTGGTGTACTCCGTGATAGCTGTGAGCACAAGCCTTAGGAAGAACAAATATAATGGCTCCAATGAATAAAAACCGGATCGAAAGTGTTGATGGAGGGAATTCCACTGAAAAACTGGTGTCAGATGTCTTCTAATGAAACGATACTAACCAAGGACAAAACAAAACTATGCAATACCGAAATTATTTTGTTTGCAAACGAGTATGCTTGAAAAATAACTGATGTAATATGCATTAAGTGTTTCAAAAATTCCAACGGTCAAATTTATATTATGGTTGTTTTATATTTATTTCAGCATACGTGGTTTTTGTTTTGTGTTGTTGACTAATATTTTCAGGATCAGTCTGAATTTTTACCCTATTTAGACGAGGTGCCCCAAAATATAGTGGTAAAGTATGTACAGGTGAAGATTTTCGAAGGGGTTCACTGTGGAACATCAATGTTAACCTCATGAATCTTATGTTATAGTTTAGAAGTATGTAATAGACCTCACTAGGATAGCAGCAAAATATGAAGAAGTTTGTTACAGGCTCAGCAGCGTTTCTAGAACTTTGATTCAATTGTTTCTAATCGCAATTACACTTAAAAAGTACGCGTCAATGCGCGCAGTATCAGCCTTCAAGGGTCCTTTATTGTTATTTACTGTCTAGTCATGCAGGAAAACTTCTATTTTAGCTGCGCAATACTCAGGATAGCGTTGACTTGAATCGTTTCAAATCTAATATCTATCACCTCTAAGGTGGCTACGCTTTGTATACGTGGTCACAGTGTTTTACTACTTTTCGAACATACTGGTCAGATTCATTTTAGGCTCAGGTACATATGTACATATATGTATGTGAAGTACGTATCAGAAGTATAGGGACACCCTAGTTTTTGCACATTTGCAAATAACGAAATTTGAGTTATTCTTATCGGTCTGCTTTTTTTTGCCTACTTGATTCAACGGATCGAGGACCTTGAAACCCTTAGCTTCAGTCAGTAAGATCGATTCACAGAATTTTTATATTTCTCAGAAGAGAGAAAGTCGGATATTTCTCGTATCAAAACTACGGGAACACTTTCTCATGAATGACTCGGAAACAATCAGCAGAGATTGGATTGATAACCAACTGGTAATCCCTCGTTTACCGCCACCTCAGACATCCTACCAGCCGCGTTGTAGAAGTTGTTGTTGGCGAAACTGGTCTCTAGGTTGCTCCAAACATCAACATGGACATTTTCGAGTCCCTCTATGGATATATCCTAATTAATCTGAGATCACAGCCGTATAGAAACGACCATCAAGAATCTACCACTGGAAAAAGCTGTGTAAAGCAGGATTGCCAGTCCAAGCCTTCCACCCTGGGTGCCTGGGTGAGCTGAGCCACGCTCAGCTGGGGTGACTCTAGTCGGTAGTTGCATTTTCTTGGCTGAGGATGAAGTTTGGTGACAATAACACTGCACTCGTAGTACTGGAACATCTTCAAAGTTTTGGCGGAGCTTGCTGAGCTACACTCTGCATGATCCAAATGCGCCGGAATACCTACGCCATGCTCGTATTTGTGCCCGTGCAATCATGGCACAAAAAGTTCATTCCTAAAACCATAGCAACTTCTTCATCTAATGCATTTGTTCTTGTTGAAGAAGAGCAATCGGATGTCTTGAGTAGACTAGAGCTGCATCCGGGTTCTTATGAAAGAAGTCAGTCTCATCTTGGAGAAGGAATCTAGGGAGTGATGGTTGCCGAGATTGGGATGCCACGAAGAGCGTGACGTTCGCAAACCCTTGATTCATGTTATACAGAATGTGGCTGAACAAGCTCTGGCAAAGCCTTGGCGATGGCATATCCCAACTACTGAGACGATCTCGTGGACGAAACACCAATTTTCAGCGGAAAAATCAAGTCATCCTTGTGAGTTAGCCCACCTGATGATGGCTAAGCTCGCAGAAGCTCGACGATTTGTTGCAACAATCGTGCTTTTCAAGAGTAATTTCTATGCAAAATCTGTTGAAGACTATTTCTAGGCAGATCTGCGTTTACAACAGGGTGTGCATTTTGCATTATTCTATCAAAAATGCCGTGGGTGCTAGAACAATCTAGAGATTATCCTCTCTAGCAACAACTTCTACGATATGGCAAACAGGACGCCTAAAGTGCTAATGAACGATACGGTAGCGCCTGGTTATCAATAAACCTTTCGCTGATTCTTTTGAGCAAAACGGTCATTCAACACAAAGGAACAAAACCATGGGAAAAAATCAAACAGTTTGTCCTGGCATCCGGCCTGATTTCACACAACAACCGTCCCTATTTCTTCATTTTGCTGTTTCTTGCTTTTTCGCACATGTACCTGCCTTCTTTGATCTACCAATTTTGTTTTTGTTCCTGATAGACCTTATTCCTGAGACGATATGAACAACGGACGATGGGTGGGCCTACCTACCCACTGATGGAAAAGGACGGATTTCCAGCAAAATTCGACCACCAGGAGTGTTCATTGCTCCTGCGTGACGCCGGGGATTCGGCGCTGTGCGAAGTGAAGAGCGGATTATTGACCGAAGCTAGTCTTTCATAAGGAAAGCGAGCGGATGTACGGTATGCTGAGCACGTAATTTGAGCTGTCAGCTTTTGCAAGTGCTTTGCGTCGTCAAGTCGTGTATTGGCACACATCAGGCCGGTGTCGGGTTTCCGCCGTCACCGTACGTCTCCAGCGCCTCGACCGCGTCTTGTGCTCTTCTAAGCTGCAGGCCGCAGCTTCTGATGCAGAAAAGTGGATTCTTGTCAAATGCTAATGTTCATTTACCTAATAATTCGTTTGCTCAAATGCAATCAACGTGCTCCAGTCACAATAAAAAAAGAATGAAAACAAATAAGAAAATTTTCGGATCACATAATGCAGATAGGAAGAAAAAGCTCAACTCCAATTCACAGTTCGTTTATTTTTTGATGTTGTGAAATGTTTACTTCCTTCCCATACAAGAGCCCAATAAATGGAAAACAGAAATCTCGGAGCGTAAGTATTGGTGTTATTGATGTTAATGGTAATAAAACAACTATAGCAGTCATCAAATCGAGTAAAGGCTTCAAGCACAAAATAATTGAATGGTTATTTACTCTAGAGGCGCGCATCAAACGGTCGTCAGACGCACGCATCCATATGCGTAGGAATTCCAACAAGAGCGTTCAAAGCGCGTATATATGTACATAGTGCAAGAGAATATTGCCCAACTGCCGTGAACTGTCGCGAAGTCGCAAGTACTTCCGTCTCACCTGCGTCAGAGTTGCGTCAGCGCCTGTGCTTCATCACATAGACGCACGTGCACGTGCACGTGCTTCCAACGCTCGCACCTAGCATAAATTACACATAAGATGTAATCTGACATCACTTCCGAGGATGAGTTTCTGAGTAGAGTTTCGAAGCGAATGGTCTGAATCTCCACACATTCATTGAAGCGCATGATCTCGCGATTCGGCATTGAGTCATATTTCTCCATCTTCTTTTGAAAATGTAATTACTCAGACAAACCCTCGCTGGTCGCGCGCACCTGTTAGAGGTCTCCGCGAGAAGCGACCCTTGCTTCGCTTCGCGCGGAGCAGAAGGAAATAGTACAGTTTCGAAGACGCAGGTCGGTAGAGTCGCTCGCTTCTGCCGGAGCACAACTTCGCTGGGCGCGGTGCAGACGAGGGACGATTTCGAAGGACGCAGACGACGAGAGACGCTCGCTGGGCGCGCGACAACATCGCTGGGCGCGCGCGAGAACACATCTTCACCAGCAAGAAATACGGAACAACATCTGTGGGAGTCCGCCGGTCAGGGCGGCCGGCAGTTCCAGTTTGAGATGGCGTGAAGGCAATTTTTTTTAACCGCTAGCCCCCTCCATTGAAGGGGAGGTCGTATCGGCCATTTTTGTAGAGGTGGTCATGCACCATTAGTACATCTATGTGTTGGACCCTTGTCGCTCAGCGTTAAACACCTGGCTACCATCCGGTATTGACCGGTTGTGACATCATCGCTGGGCGCGCGCGCCGATCTCGCAAGGCGCGCGCGACAAACTCGCAAGGCGCGCGCTCCAAGTTCGCTAGGCGCGCGCTTCTATCTTGGTCGCTCGGCGCGCGCGACAAACTCGCTGGGCGCGCGCCCCAATCTCGCTTCTGCCGGGGCCTTACCTGCGCGCCCAGCGAGATTGTCGCGCGCGCCCAGCGAGGGTTTGTCTGAGTAATTTCGGAGTGAATCCTTCAAGAATGCAAATTTGGTAACAGCACTTGCACGGATAATAAGTGGACCATAAGGTTGCATGATTCTAACCAAATTTGGGTTAAGTAATCTTCAGGCCCATTCCTATTCATTTGATACTTTCTCTCTACATTTATTCACTTTACTTTTGTTGTCGAGTAGTCTCAGGCAGAGGCAACAAACTTGGTAACCCAAAATTTTGATTATGCCGTTTTTCTCTCTGGGATTGCAGCGAATTGAAGTGGAATTTTTTTCACTGTGACTGGGAACATCAACCACTTGAGAGCAGTAATCGGTAGAATTTTATGAAAAGTTTTAAGCATTCAGTGGAAATCACACCATTTTGCCACACTGTGTCGGGCACCTTAATTTTGTTAGTCAAACTCTCCGGAAAGGCGATTAGCCCACAGAGGAATTTTTAATTGCACATTATGCCAGCATAAATCTAGCTCTAAACATGAGCCGTTTATCAGATCACAAGAATGTCTACTATGCGTGCGAGAACCGATTTGCCAAAGTCAGTGACCTCCAACACTGCCCGACTCAATTCTTTGCCTCGTAGTCTGTGAATTTCTGGAGCAGCGGAGTCGAACTCTTGCTGTGAAAACGGCAAAAGTCCACGACTGTTGTTGCACGTACCTCGACTGTCACCTGTTGTTGCTTGATTTTTTATAAAACTTTTTTGTCAGAAATTTCAAAACAGCGGAAACTTATGTAACAACCTAATAATTACATTGAAAATTGGTTTTGGAAAGAATATTGTATTGAAGGGCTTCAATAGACAATGGGCGAGTTAAACTGAAGAATAAACATCGGAGAAAGATTTGAAGGCAATTTGAATAACTTACAGTTGAGAGCTGAAATTAAATAATCATAAAAACTTCTCATCTCGAGGTGGGTACTATGACGAACGCGTTGTTGTGATTGTGACCACACAGACTGTGATGAAATTTATAATATCAACTTGGTTTGAAAGTGTTGTACCAAAATCTATTTTTCAATCTAGAGATTTTTGGTCTTGAATTTTTTTGGCAATAGAATATGGTGGAATGTTCTACCACTTTTCTGCTGTGAAAATTGGCAGGCTCGGTTCCATACATGAATAATAATGTTATGATTGCTTGAGAAAAATGTAAATTTAACGTAAAAATGAAATGAAATGTAAAATCTGGTGCTAGACTTTTGGAGCAACCTAATACATGTCATGTAGCAGAGGGTATGTTGTTCCCGATCTGTACAGCGCCCCGCCTTGAGAGGATTCGACATTATCATCCGAACTCTATTGCCATTTCTTTTCAATACACTGCTGAGTTTATCGGATGGTACTTGCACGGAACCAAACCCGTGGTGAACCAGAAGGATCGTGCTGCTCTACAAATAGTAATACATTCACGACATAGACAGTTATCTCTCTATCCACTTGCTATTCGTCTCCACATTTTTTTAAAAAAGTGGTTTTCGATAGTATTGATTTAAGATCAGACTAGGCAAGGGACTGTATTGAATATATATTTATTGATTTTACTTATATTATTTATCTATTGGATCGAATTAAGACCACACTAGACAAACAAGAGTCATCAGAGTAAGAGTACTGCGATTCCTAGGCCACCAAGATCTGCCAAATCATTACATCAGGGTGGCATTTGCAACCACAGCAACTTCATCTCTAAAAATTTTCTGCAACTAAATTAGTTAAAACAAGTAAAGTTTGCATTCTGATGGAGTTAATAATGTCTGGAGAGTAGTGAATTTCTGGAGAATTAATGTGTGAAGGAAGCATTAGGGTCAAAATAGTCAAATCGAGCTGAATCTCTGAACAAAATTTCTCTGATACTAACCTTAAACACCTAAGAACGCCGTTGCCGACACATTGGGACAATGCTCAAATCTAATATTCTTCTGTTGGGGCTGTGGCAGCTTGCTTGACATTGACCAAGAATGTGATAATTTCATGGTCTTTCAGTGTTATAGGTTGCCCAAAGATGTAAGTACATGTTCTTGGAGCCCATCTCTTTGAACGACCACATGTTTTCCCTAGTACGTACAGGTAATGAGTAAATAACATGGAAAATGTACGAGAAAGTTACTCGCGAGAAAACATTGAGTAGAACTGAGAGCAACAAAAGCCTTCGCTCGCAATATACGCATTTTTGGCGCTGCCAGTAAGAAACAAAAACAAAGGACTCCATTCAGATCATTTTTTTCATTTTTTGATCCAATACACCAGAATGGTGCGCCATAATTGCTGGTAACATCACAAGTATACAGTGAAGGAAGATGGATTTTGAAAAAAAAGTGTGGCAAAAGGCAGTTTGGCTTCACTATCCACAAACTACTGTTCACCCAGACAGTAACACTTGGTCGAGTAACATTGCACGGATCACCATTAGTAGAATAAGATGTTTATTCTTACAATGGCAGAGTATTGAGCACAGAAAGAAAAGGTAGCCAGATATACTCTTACCAGCCAGCCACGTACAACCACGTACCATCCAGCAATTCGCTTTCAGAGCATGCTGGAGCTTCGGAACACAGGTCGTGATTTTTTTTCGAGAGGAAAGTCTATCATTCATTGAAAAGTGAAAGTTTATAAAAGTGAAAGTTTGTATGTAAGTATGTGTGTTTGTGTGTATGTATGAAATGAATAGAAATTACGAAGAGCATGGATGAACGCCAATTTGGGCTCGCATTGTCTCAGCTGACGGAAAATTTACTTAGAATATGATTTTACTTGAAGACACGATGGAATAGAGAGTCTTCATTTGTCACAGTAAGGTGTTAATATTTTTGTTGTGGATGACACCTTTCCCACCGCCAACAAACGGAAAACCCTTTGTGAAATAGGATCATAACTTAGCATTTTTTTATTAGCTTAGCATTTTTTTTTCTATTTCTAGTTTACGTACTAAGTTTCTGAATGTTTTCTGAGTTTTGTTTAACCTCCAAT
Organism: Ancylostoma caninum; assembly: GCA_037903475.1. Taxonomy (NCBI): domain Eukaryota; kingdom Metazoa; phylum Nematoda; class Chromadorea; order Rhabditida; family Ancylostomatidae; genus Ancylostoma; species Ancylostoma caninum. The sequence continues at coordinate 320,879 of JBAJFG010000615.1, read as the reverse complement.
GTTTCATCGGTTTGATCATTTGTCTTATGTAGCGCACCTTGAGTGCAATAAAAATAAATAAATAAAATAAATAAATAAAGAGTGAACCGATCCGAACCAAATGATGCATGCTGGCCCGTCATAGGCGGAGGTTATAGGGTACTTCCCACTCTGGGGATTATCTAATAGCTTATCGATTATATCGATCTTATTGACTTTTCGCTATTTTTGCCCAGGGACTGGCAAGAATAAATCTACTGGGGTTTCTCAATATGCTGAATACGAATATGACAACTACTCTGCGCCGAAATATCGATTTATTGAATTTATCGGTTTTTCCACTTATGCTCACTTATGTTGTTACTCGGAGACGGACATAAACATGTCTAATATGTAGTCTGCTGCAATGCGCTGAACATAAATATGACGACCATTTTGCACGTTACCATCGACTTATTAGTTCATCAACGTTTTCGCTTCCATGTAAATGAAAAAAGGTTATCGGGACTCTCTATCATAGTGATCGTCGGAATGGTGCGCACTTTCAATGAATGCATTATTGGTATCAGTAACTATGCGACTCAGTTTTAAAAGCCAGGGTTATTGAAATTCCCGAGCAAAGCCGGGCATGCCGTCTACTAAGAAATAAAAATGAAAAGACTTCATTCAGAACATGATTTCTTTAAAAGAGAAAAGTCTATTGCTTATTGGAAGTGCCCTCCGCTGCTGGCCGCTCTTTTGGCGGGTCATTCATCTGGTCGGTCTGTGTCTTGTCGAGCGTCTCCTGGCTCGCCTTTATCGAAACCGCTGTCGATGATTCGCTCATTGAATCGTTGAAGAAGTCGTCGCTATCGGGGATTTCCATGCGATCAAGCTAAATGGATACATTCGACTCAAAGTAGCAAAGATAGAAGATCACAAATCTTGTAAAATTAGCGGTGGAGGATGCCGCGTAGGGGAAGCACCAACCCCCTGATCCCGCGAATGGATTTCAGAATTTTTGAAGCCACTTTACAAAATAATCAAAAGCCTTGTATTAGCTCATTTTGAATTGTCTATTTTTACTATTATTCTAAAATATTTGTCATTGATTAATCAGTACTTAATTTGACAAATTTACCACTTTTGTTTTCCATCCAGGTCCCCAAAAGGAGGAGATCACAGTTCTTACGACGCCTCCTCTCTTCCCGCCTGATTTCTGCATCCGCTATTGAAAACTAGCCATTTTTGAGCCATGGAATCAGATCTTCAGAAAATGGCACCTTTATGTACTTTGGCGGGTACTGAGGCCACTAACACCAACACTGGATTGAAATAAGTTGTTCATCATTTTACCTCTTGTGGCAAATCACCGTTTTCCTACCATCCTATACTTCAGATCATTTGCAAGTGAGAAAGGACTCGCTGATCCGGGCGGGTTTTTGGGCAAGGTTCCCTCTGTTTATGTGTTCATCCACATGCTCCACAATCATGATGGGAATTGAAAACAGAGTTCCATTCGATCATTCGAACAATGTACTAGACGGTGTATACGCAGTTTATTGAAAAAAAAATAAAATAAAAGCTGGAAAGGGAAATCGGACATGGATCCCATTTCTTCCAAAAAGGCTAAGTGGAAGGGAATGTGGGAGGTCCGATACAGTCTGCAGGAGAAAAGATGGTCACAAAGTCCATCGATTCCGGCGATTATCTGCTGCATTACTCCGATTCAACTCTGCACTGGATTCCCAATTTTGTTTGACTGATGAGGCAAATCCTTTCCCAAAACTTTATCGGGATAGGAAACGTTCGCCACATTGCGGACCATGCACATTTTTGCATGGATGGCCGGTCAATGTTCGATACATGGTTGGGCCAACTTGATTGGTTGTTTTCTGCAACTGATGGTGTATTACTGGAAAAAGGCCAAGGACAAAGTGCGTTTTTCAAAATAAAAGCATGATATCATGTATCATATGCATCAAATGTCCCCATTTGACGAAATGCACCGTGTGTATCACGTGATCCGTACTCAATATCGCTGAGCTAGACTTTGATTGGTTTTTCTTTTAGACTGGTCTCTGACAGAAACGGTGGATTTCACGCAGCTTTGTGTCCCAGGAAGTCGTGGCTATGTGGTCCTTATTTAATATTCATCAACCAGTAAACCTTCTAAAAGGTGGAAGTGGTGCTCTAGTAATAGTGATCGTTGAGAGAGCACCCTCGACAATTTTCATGCTTAATATTTACACAAAAGGTGGTCTTAGTAATCCTACGAAAGTGACAGCGTCAAAAGCATCCGTGTTTTCAACATAAGGGATTATATGTGCCCCACTGTATCACCCGAATGACGTATAGAACCTACGATCACAGCGAAATCTGAAATAGCAAATCTAATGTAGTTCTGCCTTTGAGGAGCTTGAATAAAGTTCAAACGGTGTCAAGATTTTCTAGTGACACCTTCTACTGTGCATATTTGTGGAAAGGACGCAAAAAAAAAACAGAATGTAATAGAATACACGCATACCATGCGGAGGAACACCTTTCTTAAGGTTTCGATGTTATGAAGGAGATGGTCAATCTCGAGACGAACGAACGGGGAACGCACGTACTCCTTTACCCTATTCAGAACTGTCACGACAGCATCCATTCGCTTGTGGGCCTTCAACAAGAAAACAATTGCCAAAAATAGACTAGTAGTAAATGACTAAGCAACTAGCCTCCTTCAACGCGTCACGGAGTTCCATACTGCCGTAGAAACCGCCGAGCTGCTTGTCTATGTCATCAACCAACAACTAAAACATAACAAAGGTGAAGGATGGCAACATTTTCAAACTAGCTAAGCTTACATCCTCCTTCTTTTCTGCAAGTGAGTGAGCTACTTCGGGAGCCTTTGCGGTGTGGATGTCCTGGAGTGACAGGCAAATACTCGACTGATTGTTTCTACGCAACCCCCATACACAAATATAAATACAACAAATAATAAATGCATACGGAGAGTGTAACGTTACTTCGCGATTGATGACTTTTTAGATTAGTGATGTTGGTAAGGATCTGAAAGTATAATGAATCAATAAGGTTGAGCCAAGACATGGTATACAAAGAAAGGAACACACAGAAAAAAGTCCTGCGCCAAAAGGAACACACAGAAAAATGTTCTGCGCCATTTGGCGCAATGTTACGATATTTATGTTCATACAAGGAATTCGTAAAGGAGTAAACATTCGCCATTACGGACCATACGTGCGAGCGGTTAAAAACCGCACGCAAGATAGCTGCGAAGGCCACTGCGGAGTGTATTTTGGCATCTTGCCAATTTTGAGCAGCTGGTGGCGCAGAACAAAAAACTTTAACAGCAGCTTTTTTCGCTGCGTTTTTTTTGGCAAGAATTCAAAGAAAAAAAAGAGAGACTTTCGACGATGGGCCTACGCCCCACATTCGACATATCCACCACCGACGAAGTGGAAAATTTGTTGGGAAACAATTTCAAAAATGAAAAACGAAACAGTATTCAACAACGATGGGAAACTATATCCATCTAGAGAAAGTATCCTACCAAGTGAATGAATACAGTCGCAGAAATACGCAAAATTCAGTTAGGAATAGCAGAAATTATTGAATAGCCGTTGCTGCGGACGAAAAATTGCATCATGTACAGAGAACTCCAAACGGACGCAGTCAGGAGTCAGGCCGCGGCGCGTCTCTCTTGGGCAGAGTCACGGGAGCTCAGCATAGTGTGCGCCTGCGTCTCTGCCCATGAGAGTCGCGCCGCGATCTCGACTCTTGTCTACGTACGTCTGGAGTTTCCTATAACTGCCATCGAATGATGGCAAGTCGATCGCATCGACCTGGTCTCACAACGCATGCACGCATACGGTGAATCCCTTGATCTACTAAGACGCCTGGAAGATGGCCTGACGCGCGCGCTCAGCTGCAACGTGATGTTTACTCCGAGGTGAATGTCCTGAAGGACGCAGGAGGCAGACCACGCGCCACTACCGAAGCGGTAAAGCCTCTGATCTAATAATCGACAGAGCAACGCCATCCATGGATCGTAAGTTCGTAAGTTCTATCGCCGACCTCTTCCCGAATTTCCCTCTCTTCTCTGTCCGGCCAGCCCTCCGTGGACTGACGGAAACTTGTTTATTTTCTGCTTGTTCGTCTCTATCCCAATGAACGGATTTTCGTTCAATTGTGGTCTCTGACTATCTTGGTGCCCTCGCCACTACTATTCTACTGTACACTTCCACTACACAAAAGCAACGCTTCATCTCGGGATATCGTCTAACACCTTGAAGGCAACCTAAGACTGTGTTTATTCACATGTGCGTTTGGGCCAACGTCGCGCTTTCAGATTTCTCTTGGTGCTAGCTTCGCTGTTGAAAGACATCCTGATCACTAGGTGCCAGTCGCATCTCACTTATCGGTAGTCCTTCCCATCTTATCACTTCTCAGTGCCAAAGCGCCCTTCCATGAGCTATGGACCTTTCGGATGACATCTGTCTCACTACTTATACTCAACAACTACTTATTGAATCCTTTCCCAACTGTTCTCATTACCAGACGCCTTCGTACCCTTCATACCCAGTGAACCTGTTTGGTCTGTCTATTCCCCAACACTGGGGCCAGGCCTACCCCTTAGGTAGCAGCTATACTCCTCGAAGAGTATAGCACCTTGCGTCGCCGTCGCCGGCGACGGCGGCCGCCAATGTTGGCACCCCTCACAATCGATACGCACCGGCGCCGCAGTCGCCAACATTGGCGGCCGCCGATCGTCAATGTTGGCGACCAATCGATACGCACCGACGTCACAGTCGCCGGCGACGGCGACGCAAGGTGCTACAGTCCTCGAGGACTATAGTGGCAGTGTTACTCATCAGCGGATCCATCAATTGACGTCGCCCATATTGCCGAGTGCAGGCGCACTCTTTCAAGTCGTCAGGCTCGTTTCTTTCCATCTTCACTATATCTGGGCCCAGACGCATCTATCACACCATTGTGGGACTATAAGATGATGCCTTTCCCACTAGTAGCGTGGGCATCCTCACACCTATAAGATAATGCCTTTCCCACTGGTAACTGCGTGGGCATCCTCACACAACTTCTTGCATTGGAGAGACTTGCATTATTAGACGCCTAGCGCCCCTTCGGGACGCTAGAAAGTGGGGTGGGGCAGCCACTTGGGACATGTGCAAGAGCTTCGCACTTTCCGCCCAAACATGAAGTCCTTCTTATGAGTTGAGTATGAATATGAGAAGTCCGTTCTCCATCGTATGGCGTAGTCGTGCGTATTCCTACCGAGCGAACGCAGACGCGTTCTCCATCGGGGGAACTGTATCCTGCCGTTCTCCACATTGGAGCAAAGCGAAAAGGTATCCGAGTGTTCTCCAGTCTGTTGGGTCGCAGGGGGCTTTCTTCTATCGGTGGACCCGTGTTCTGGCGTCATCTTCACTGTTAGGCCACAATGAATCCGTTCACTGTCGGCGGAACCGTATCCTGGTATTCTCCACTTTACTGGGTCACCGCGGACCAATCCTATATTGGCGGACCCGTGTCCTGGTGTTATCCTCACCAATGGGTCACGGCGGGCCCTTCCTCCATCTGAGCGCGCGCATTCTGGCGCCTTCCCCACAGTTAGGGCAAGCCGGATACGTTCTCCAGGGGCGTGCTCGCATCTCCAGCATTCTCAACACTATCGGACCAAAGTGAACCCGTATCCTGACGTCCTTCACACCATTGGGCTGCGACGGATACTTCTCCATCGGTGGACAAGCGTTCTCGCGATTTTCTCACTGTAGGACCGTGCGTGGCGGACCCTTCCTTCCTCGAGAACCCGTGTCCTGGCGTCCCCCCACATCACTGAGCCACGGCGGGCCCTTTCTCCTTTGGTGGACCCGTATCCCGACGTCCCGTACACCAATGGGCCACGCGGACCCGTTCTCTGTCGACGGACCCGTATCCTCGCATCCGCCACACCACTGGGCCATGGCGGGCTCTTTCTCCATTGGTAGACCCGTATCCCGACGTCCTCCACACCACTGACCGGACGTTCCGGCGTTCATTACAGCACTTGGCTACGGCGCCCCCATCCTCTGTCGACGGACCCGTATCCTGACGTCCCGTACACCACTGCGCCACGCGGACCCGTTCTCTGCCGACGGAGCCGTATTCTGACGTGCTCCACACCACTGGGCCATGGCGGGCCCTTTCTCCATCGGTGGACCCGTATCTTGGAGTCCCCCACACCATTGGGCCACGCGGACCCGTTCTCTGTCAACGCACCCGTATCCTGGCGTTCGTCACACCACTTGGCTACGGCGAGCCCTTTCTCCATCGGTGGACCCGTATCCTGACGTCCCGTACACCACTGCGCCACGCGGACCCGTTCTCTGCCGACGGAGCCGTATTCTGACGTGCCCCACACCACTGGGCCATGGCGGGCCCTTTCTCCATCGGTGGACCCGTATCTTGGAGTCCCCCACACCATTGGGCCACGGCGGGCCCTTTCTCCATCGGTAGACCTGTATCCTGGCGTCCCCCACACCACTGGGCCACGGCGGGCCCTTTCTCCATCGGTGGACCTGTATCCTGGCATTCCCTACACCATTCATATATTGAGGCTTTCACTCTGTGTTAGTGCAGACACTCTCGAAACGAAAGAATGTCGTGACGAAGGAATCGCTGCCACAATTCAACAGGGGATGCGGCAATAGCACCTGCTGGGGCGGCCGCGTAGGTCCAGCCTCTTAGACGCTGAGGCTCTCATAAAACCCACCAGTCTTTGCCTTGGAACAGCGTCGCAACAGTGGAAGGGTGGTTTTCCTACTGCGTACGTTGTGCAGCCTAAAAGCTTGTAAGCATTCCCTCACTCCTATGCAGCGAGACCGCCAGCGAAGGTGATGAAATCACCATCCCGTACATGCAGGAGAGCCGGCAGTGACGTAATTGCGAGTCCCGAAACGAATGTGTCTGAGTCTCTAAAAATCGGCCATTTCGCCCCACAGTTAGCGCCTCAAGATTGCGGTGTCTATGAGTGCCCTCGCGTATCTCTAGCCGCTCTACCCCCTTACGGCGCTTTGTTTAATAGATCAAGATTGCGGTGTCTATGAGTGCCCCCGCGTATCTCTAGCACCTCCAGCCCCCTTACGGCGCTTTATTTCATAGGGAGGTAAAAAATAGAAGATTATCAAAGGCAGTGTCGCCTTACGATGGGTAGCGGGATATCAACGGAATCCGGACCTGATCGGCGCGCTTGTTCCAGTGATGCACTTGAAATTAGAAAAAAAAAACGCTCAAAAACCACATTTCCAAGGCAAAATTCACTATTAATGCGGACGAATTTCCTTGCTAGAAAATTAGGAAAAACAGGTGAGAAACTAAGATTGCACTTAAAAATGAACTCGATGTACTCTTCTATCGATCTCGAATGCGATCCCTGGAATGACAAACTGCCTTTAGGCGCCCACACATGGTTCATTACTAATCCCTACTGTTTCCTATGCATATGGCTCGTCTGCATTTTTTAAAACACACCTACCCACATTTTGCCTTTTATATGACTTAATAAGCCCAGACAAATCGCACTCATTTTCATTATTGTGTGAGCAACCGTAGTTCTTCCAAGTGAATGAAGTTGGCCAAAAGTGGACGAAGCCCTCTGTTTGATGCGGAAAAATTGAAAATTTACGCACTTTTTGAAGATAATCCGACGCACTCAACATCGTGCTGTAGTGAGATTTTCCTAGTGTTTCTCTTGCAGATAAAATCTACTTATTATTAACTGGCACTACATGTGCGTGTGTATGTGAGGCTGTGCCCGAGAACCACCCATCAAAAATGGGAAGTACCTACACCACCGTGTTCAGCACGTGAGTTATGTACGAAAATTTGGTGAATTTTCACTTTTACCTTGGCTTAAAGGAGTCTCGGGACACTTTTATCATGTTTACACATGCTAAGTCCTTTCAACAACAGAAAGCTGTTTTCACCACGGTCGGAATGAATGAGATAGGCCTATGATTACAGGACCGTATAAAAGGAAAGGGACGAGTAGGGTGCTCTTATTATGAAGAGGAGGAACCAGGCGAAAGAGGGATGACACGCACGCACAGATGGTGGAGAGGATGATATGAAACGGGCCTCTACCTGTACCAGTAAGACAGTTTCGGGGTAAAATGGAGTTGGGGGGCCACTTGGTATCGGTCGAAGATATGACCTGTCCTGCACGTACAGACTTGTTTGCATTTCAGGTAACTACTGTACATTAAGAGACCTAACAAGTCAGAGCGTTCTGGACGTGTCAGCTAACAAGTCTGTACGTGCAGGACAGGTCATATTAGCGACTTATACCAAGTGCCCCCCCCCCCCCCCCAACTCCATTTTATCCCAATTTCGTGGGCAAGTCCCGTTGCAACCGCCGGCAAATCCCCGATGAAACGTTTGAACGAGGAAACATAACGGGGCAAACAGCAGGCCAAACCACACATGTTGCGGTCCAAACGCGCTATCGGGCGAATCGCGGACTGAACGCAGAAGTATTCGGGTTGATGCACGACTGTCAGGGTTCGGCCCGATAGTGAAGAATGTCGAGCATCGCCCCACTTTTCGCGTCTATTGACCGCAGACTGATATCTTGAAAAAGCGGCATGAACGACTACATACTCTGACAATTTCGGAGGCAAATCCCGTTCCGAACGAGCGAGAGGCGAGGGTCGGGACGGGCGTTTGGGTGTTTTCGCCTGAGAAGTATCCGCGTTCAAGCCGATGTAGGGTCGCTGGAAATGAGGTTTGTGTTCCGGTGGATCATTGTGGATCCACAATGGCGTCGAACCCGGCACTCATCCGTCCGAGACTGTGGGCGAGGTGTGACCGATTCCCTGGGGGTAGTCACGGTGTCGGCGTCCAATCGACAGATAATTGTGGAGAATGCTGCCTCGTGCGCTAGATAAGGAGCAGTAGCGCCTGGTGGTTTCCGGACTCATGGCGGCCTGAACGCGAACAGTACTCGGGCGGACAGGAATACAAGCCCCGTTTTCAGCGGCCCTACAGCGGTCTGAACGTGGCCAAAACACCCAAGCGCTCGCTCCGACCCTCGCCCCCCGCTCGTTCCGAATGGGATTTGCCCCCGAAATTGCCTGAGATGATGGAAGCATGCAATCACGTGCTGGCCTCCCACGTCTGCCACAAGATCTTATATGGGAGAATTTGTTCTTACCCGCTTTTCTTCGCATTTAAAGTGAGCTTGAAGTTTATCGATCTCTAATTCCATTTGTTTGAGCATATTTTCGTAATTATTATCCATATTGATGTTCTGAAAGGTGGCTGCCTTGATTCCAGTTTAACACAACAACGCTTGGAATCGCAGTTTAACGTCACGTTCTGAACCACATCAGCGGAGTCGATCACTGCTTGCTCTGGCACATTGAGAAGACCACTCACCAGGAATCTAGCTAACGAATGGGAAACAGGGAGGGATACATAGATTAGCGATCAGCTCAAAATAATGGTATCACCAGTGCACAGTGGGCAATTTAGCAAATCTGGCCACTCAAAATTAATTATCGAGAGCCACCGAACATTTCTCTATGAAATTTTGTGCAGTTGTCACTATAACTCTATATTCCTCACATACAACACATCAACCATATGTGCTGCTTTTCCATGTACTTTTTTCAACTTTTAGAGTCCCCTCCTAAAATTTAGAAGAAGAATTTCAAACTGCTCACAACTATCAATTCATTTTTTCGTTTCTTAACGGGTAGAGGTTTTTTTGTCCATATGGGTTCACACCTAGTTTTACGATCCCTCGGCGGGGGATCAACCCTCCAACGGGTAGAGGTACGGAGACAGAGATATGTCTGTTTCCAACGAATAATTGGATACAAGGAGTCGAAAAAATAAGAAAAAAGAACAATTCTATAGATCCGGTTCACATAAGAGGCTCAGGACTTCTGATGATTTTGAAGGGCGAGGCTTGCTCAACGCAGTTATGTAGAGGTCCGAAGATATTAGTGAACGATGGAGCAGGTCTTAGTTTGAACTCTGTCTGGAATTCTTCGTTCAGAAATACTCTCTCAATTGCCTATTATCTTCATTTCGGGCTTCTTGGGCCTCTTCGGAAAGTTGGCGTATGGGTAGTATATAGGATTCGACTTTGCTTGCACCATGCCCTAGTATTTTGTGTACAGTGACCGGTATGAAGTACTACGGATACATTTCCAAGTACTTTTGTCTCGTTGTCTCTACATATTCACCGAAAGCAACTTTCGAAATTGAGTAGCCAAACGACAACGCCTTTAAAATCACTCCAAAACTATTTATCAGTATAGTATAGTATATAGTATAGAATTTCAAGCGGGAATGCAACAAAGTAGGATGAATGATATGAGAAAAAATAACCGAAAGGTCAGCTGGATTTCTTCCAATGGCACTGGCAGTGAAAGTGGTGACAGGGAGATTGCTACTGCTCTGAAGTGAAAATTTGTCCTCAAAGTGAAAATGGAAAGGGAACGTGAACCAACCCACAATGATTTTAACTGGACCCGCTAGGGATGATTTTACAGGTTGCATAGAAGAATTAGAAGGCTAAAACAGATTTAACTTCGTTGCTATTAGAATAAACCAGCCTGATCGTCCGGCTAAGGCCGGACTCTCAGGCTGTGACATCTTCCATACTTTCAACCCGGCGCACCCTTATCACATCGTCGGACCCAACGCCAGGCGCTTCCCCACTTTTGGACGCCGGCACACCCTTACCACTCCGTGGGACCCAATTCTGGGCGTTTCCCCACTTTTAGACGCTGGCACACCCTTATCATATCGTCGGGCCCGACGCCAGGCGTTTCCCCACTTTTGGACGCCGGCACACCCTTATCACACTTTTGGACCCGACTCCAGGTGTTTCCCCACTTTTGGACGCCGGCACACCCTTATCACACTTTTGGACCCGACTCCAGGTGTTTCCCCACTTTTGGACGCCGGCGCACCCTCATCTCACCGTCGGACCCGACGCCAGGCGTTTCCTCACTTTTGGACGGTGGCGCACCCTTACCACGTTGTTGAACCCGACCCCAGGCGTTCCCCATTTTTTAAACACCGGCGAACCCTTATCACAGCGCTGCGCCCGCTTCCCCCATCTATGCGTGGCGGCGCATCACTCTCACTGCTGTTCTCCCCTCAACGGCAACTCTTCCCCTACCGAGCACCGACGCACCTCTGACATAGCTACAGGCTCGTTTCATATCACCTTCTCCACCATCTGTGCGGGCGCAACCCTCATCCGAGTCATCCCTCGTTCGCTTGGTTCCTCCTCTTCGTTATGGAGGTGTCGCACCCTTCACTTTCCTTTTATACGGTCATGTAATTAAAAGCTTATCTCACTCCTTCCGGGCGTGTTGAAAACAACTGTCGGCCATTAACATATCCGAACATGACAGACATGGCCCAAAACACCTTTAAATCAAGGTAAAAATCAAAATTTGCAACTTTTTTGTACATAACTCGATGCGCGGAACACGATAGTGTCGATAGTTTTTGACGACAGTGGCTGGTTCTCTTGCACACACGCACACGTACACACACGCACATAAAATGCCAATTAATATTAACTATGATAGCAGTTGAAAAGCATTTTGATAGCTGAGGTGAGAGTTGAGGAAGATAGGAGAAATAGGGCACAAATTCGGAGCGAAAACTGATCTTGCATGTATTAATATTACATAGGTAGAAAGTAGATATTTCCAGAACGAACTATTGTTGATGAGGTCTTTCAAGGAAAGAATTCCATTACCACTGAAACTCTACATTTAGATGGCTATTTAATAAAGTGCTATGAAAAATATATTATATGGCAGTCAAAAATACACAAGTATGTAATTGATGCTCACCTAGGGTTTCTTAGGTGCAGATCCGTGAAGAAAAATCATTTCTGGGGCTGCTTTTTCTCCGAATTCTTCTCGAATCTTAGCCGTAAATTCCATCACCCCAAATAGAGGTGTAGGTCGCGAACTCGTGATCTGAGGGCAGTCTATCTCTGAGAATGATTCCAGAACAGAAGAATTCCAAACATGATAACACAGTTGTTTAACAGTTTCGACAGGTACTGTACAGGAGTCGTGGCGGGACAGTAGGCTTAACAGAAATGAACAGTATGAGCTTTGGATTGCGTGTTGGACTCACTGATACCCCCAACAGACGGCTTCCACCGCTATATGGTTATCCTGAAATATTTATGGACCAGTCTGGCCGTCCGGCTAACGCCGGACTTCCAGACTTCTATTGATGCTCGCTTCGCTCGCATACTGCACCTTGAAAGCAAACACAAAAGTGTAGATGGATTGATAAAATCTGCATCCTTCCACGCAGTTCTATCGCTCTCCTGAGAAACCCTTGATCCCGTAAGTGGTAGCTTTCCCCCATATGAACGAAGTTATGCTCTTCCATATGAGCGAAGTATATGGCCGTGAAGAACTGAGTGTAACCAATTCAGTGCAAATGTTATGTTGAAATGATTTAGGCTCAACTGGTTGTTGTGGTAATTCAAGTGATAAGGGTCCACCGGTGTATATAAATGGAAAGGAAGGAGTGGTTCTTCTCCAAAGGAATGGGAAGAGAACACCGATACGAAAGGAAACAATGTACATCTAGGCGATTTAGGTAGAAGGGTCCGCCGAAACAGGATAAGCGTACCCCTCATGCAGGAATAGACCCGCCTAGCTAATTCCTATTACTTGTGGAAGCCGGCGCACCCTTATCACACCGTTGGACCCGACTCCAGGCGTTTTCCCACTTTTGGACACCGGCGCACCCATATCACACCGTTGGACCCGACTCCAGGCGTTTTCCCACTTTTGGACGCCGGCGCGTTGGACCCGACTCCAGGCGTTTCCCCACATTTGGACGCCGGCGCACCGTTATCACACCGTTGGGACCCGACTCCAGGACTCCGTTTCCCCACTTTTCGGCGCAGGCGCACCCTCCACACCGCGGTGCACTCACCGCTCTCCACTTCCAAACCATCCTTTAGAGCTTCTCTTCATTCTTTGAACCTCACCATACCCGTCCCTATCATCTTGTTGACCTCGTAATCACCATTACTGGCCAATCAGGGAATTTCGTTTCTGACGCACACACACACGTGACAGACGAAGTAAGCCCGTTATTATAAGTCATGATACTTCCGAAAACTTCTACGAATGATTCAGGAAAATAGAGGATAAAAATGGAATACGAAATGAACCATAACTCCGCCTTTGGCCGAAATCAGTTTCGGCATCTGCGCTCGCCCTGAGCGGTCGGTTCCATCGATTGCTTTCGCCATGCCATCTATCCCCACCCAGGCCAAAAATTCCAAAAAAAGGAAGCCATCTCTGCCTGTCGTTCCTAACCCTTCTGTATTTTCTTCTGACAATCCGGATGGTATTCTTGCTGAACTACATTTGATTTTGGAAGAAAAAGCCCCCGAAGGTATTCCACTTATGGAGAAATTGGTCTCGCTGCTAACTCTCGACCCGACGATATCGTCGAAGAGGATAAGAGGATGCGATCGATTATCATCTCGGGCGTTCCTGAACACAGCAACTCAACCCCCTCCTGCCGACAGTAAGCTACTGAGATCCAAGTAACTAATATTCTGGACGCACTAGACATCGAAGCAAGACCCGCCGAAATCTACAGGTTAGGCAAGCCTGGAGGAGGTAAGCCTCGCCTGATTAAGTGCGTCTTCTCTTCTCGTCAACTTCTCTTTGAAGCACTGGGTAAAGTTAGACTTTTGCGAGGTATACCTGCTTTCAGGGATGTCTTTATAAGCAAGTTCATGACATTTAGTGAACGCGAAAAGGACAAACAACTCCGCGCACAGGCCAGAAGTCTGAACAAGAGCGTCAGCGATGAGGACATCTTCGTCTTTTACAACGAACAAGATGTCAAAAGGAGTGAAATACCCAACCTCCGTCGCCCTCTGGGAAAAAACAATTAGGTGCGCTATGTCGATCGAATTTGAAATGTTTTCTATCTAATGCTAGGAGCTTGGCCAACAAAATTTCTGAACTTCACTACCTATTATCGAATCAGAAACCAGATATTGTTTTTAGTTGCAAGACTTGGCTAGGATCCAAAATCAGAGACAGTGAGATTTTCTCGGACTTACCTTACCAGATATCAAGAAAGGACAGAGTGCAGATAAGGTGGAGGCGTTTGCATTCTTATCCACAACATGCTCGTTTATAGACTGATACCTTCCGCTACTAGTGGTATGAAAACAGACATAGTTTGTTTTGAAATTCTTATGTCCCCTACTGAATATCACCGCTTTATAGCCGTTTACCGGCCACCTAACAATAAATCCACTGACGATGACCTATTATTGTCCCTACTTTCTGATATCAGTAGGTCAGTCAGAAACGTCTCTGTTCTTGGCGATTTTAATCTGGATATCGATTGGAATAATTTTAAAGCTCTCTCATCCAGATCAGAGCGATTCCTTTTTCTGTTTTCCTCGTTGTCTTTAAAGCAATATGTCATGGAGCCTACATGTGGAAAAGCAACATTGGACATCATTTTGTGCCCTGAAAACTTTATCTCTGAGGTGTCAACACTACCACCACTTGGGGCGTCCGATCACAACATTGTTTCGTTCACAATCGATCGACCTAGGTGCACCCCCACAGGGTGACGCGGCGTGATTATTTCAACTCTGACATTAGAGCTGTCAGCTATGAAGTTAGTATGATTGACTGGTACTTGGAATTTTCCGACTACTCTTTCATCTATGACCTATATTCTCGTTTCATTCTAATCCTGAAAGAAATCATCGAGCGTTACGTACCACTTAGAGAAATCCGCAGCCCTATTAACTCCTACCCTGAACACATAAGAAATCTTTACCAGCATATAGAAAGACTTTTTCGTTCCACAGATGATCCTTTGAACTCTCTTGAATACAAAGCGGTAAATTTATTTATTTATTTATTTATTTGTATGTAGACGTGCAGATAGCACGCATTTGCCATATACAACAGGCATAGGAATCAAAAAAAAAAGAACGAGAACACAAACAAACAACGAAGAGTAAGAAGGTAAAGGACGCTAGCGAGCAACAATTGAGTCAGCTGTCAGACTAGCTAGTTTTTTGAAAGATTGCAAAGACAATTGCAGCGCGTTTTTGCCTATCAAGGAGTTAAAGGTAGCAACTATTCTATTAGAGAAAAATTTAGATCGGACCTGAGTTTTTGCCACCGAAACCCTAAGCTTAAAATGACCACCTCTGGTTCTGGAGGGGCCGAGATGGAAGAAGTCGCCCGATTCTACATCCACGTTGCCCCTTAGAATTTTGAAAGCCATGACCAAATCGTTCCTTAACCGTCTGCTATGGAGACTGGATAGGTGTAACTGCCTACGCCTTTCATTTCCATTTGGAATAAAATTGTAACTCAGACCACTACATCGAAGGACGAGCTTCCGAGTAAAGTTATTTTGAACACTTTCTAATAAATCAATATCCTTATAAGAGCCTGAATCTCCACCTTAAGCGTTTTTTGGATTATAAACAGCGAAAGCTCTCCCAGCAATGCAGCATGAAAAAACTTTTTGCTTATTTTAGTAAACGCCTCAATAGGTGTGGCTGCTCCCACTTGTTTAGTAACGAGGGTACACTCTTAACAAGTGACGCTGAAAAAGCTGAAGCATTAGCAGATTATTTTGCTAGCACTTTTTCTCTTTCTGACACTGATATCCCCTGTATGGATTCGGTAGTTTCTGATGAATGTCCTCCTCCACTTATCAGTGCTGCAGTTATCTACAAGCACCTCAAGGGAATAAAAGCCTCGACTGCTTTACCTTCGGATGGTATTCCAGCCATTCTCTTCAAGATGTTTTTCCATACCTTGCGGCCCCGTTGTCCCACATCTTCAATATATCGTTAATGATCGGTGCAGTGTCCTCTTTGTGGAAGCAATCTATCATCACTGCAAATCCAAAAACTGTCAGTGCCTCTACCCCGAAAGAATTCCGGCCTATCAGTATCACCCCTACCCCCTGTAAATTAATGGAAAAAATCTTGAAAGATTGGTTCTTAGATTGGCTTGAGAAACACAATCTCCTGTCATTTGAGTAGTTTGGCTTTATGAAGAATTCCTCTACATGTCTGCAGTTACTAGACTGCACTCATGAATGGTTCAACGCCCTCGACATGCAGAAAGCTGTGGAAATCATCTATTTCGATTTCAGCAAGGCGTTCGATACTGTTGACCATTCCCGCCTCCTAGCAAAACTTGAAAGCCTAGGCATTAAGGGAGGTCTTCTCCGCTAGCTTGAATCATTTTTGTCAAACCGTTCCTTTGTGGTAAAGTACAATGGAATTCATTCATCTAGCCACCCTTGCCCCTCCGGTGTGCCTCAGGGAGGGGGGGGGGAGTTTTGTCGCCTTTCCTATTCAACAAATATACTCTAGAACTTCCAAACGTCCTGAAAACTGGTGTAAACGTGCAGATGATTTTAAAGTTTTCGCCTCCATTAGCAGCTCTGATAAGACCGCAGTCGAAAAGCAGCTTGATATATCTACTCTTCGTATGTGCGACTGGACTCAGCGTCACGGCTTGAAGCTCAATTGTCAAAAAACAAACATCCTCTCCCTGAATAACAGTAGCTCATCCACGAATTTAATTTTAGAAAATAGTTCTGAACGAGTACTCGAAAAATCTGATCTTGGTGTTATTATTTCTAAGCCTTGTAACTTTCGAGCACATATTGAAGAGGTTACATCTAAAGCCATGACTACGCTGTTTTGCCTATTGAGATATGTTAAGACCACCGATGTAGGAATCTGGCTTAAACTCTACAAAGCCTTCGTTTTACCTATTCTTGAGTACTGCAGTAACGTTTGGAACCCATGCTCGAAAAAACTTATTGATAAGATTGAGAAAGTTCAAAAAACCTTCACCAGAATTCTTTATTACCGAATTTTTTCTAATTCTGGTTATCCTAGTTCCCTCCCTTCCTCTTCGCACAGACTGAAAGAATTGGGATTAAAAAGTCTCTTTCATAGGCGTGTAGTCTCGGATTTAGTTTTAGCTTTCAAGATTCTCCGTGGGGAGTTGCATCTACCTCCATCCAAATACTGGTAGTTTAAACCCTCACAACTTGGAAGGCCTTCGCTTAATATTCACCCTTCCATTTCCAGATCTAGAGTCGGGCGTAGTGGTCGTAGCTCTATATTGGACAATTCGTTTTTCTTCAGAACTGCAAAATGGCTGAACATGCTTCCAGTGGAAGTCTTCAGTTGTAAGAATGCCTCAGCTTTCAAAACCTCCTTGTCTAAGGTGAATGTTTTGGACTTAATAGGAATCTCTGATGTTAGTTAATATCATGTCTATAGTTGAGTCACATTAATAATTCGCTGTTTTTCATTCCCAGGTTCATGTTGAACCTTAATTAGTGCTCGATCCGTTGTGTTTGATATCTTTAGTTCTTGTTATTCCTCTTCCATTTCCAGATCAACATGAAACTGGGAATGAAAAACAGCAAATTTTCCTACTTTATGTCACTTCTATTACTTCTCAACGGTCAACTCTCCGCTTGTGTTTATACCTCTTACTCTATCTACGGGTTTGCGACAGCCTATATTCCGCCAAAAACCATGTTATACCTAGTTTTTTTTCCACTCAACATTGCACGGCAAGGATCCATCAGGACAATGAGTAAAACTACAGTTTCTGAACAGTTTGCCATTTTTGGTGTGAATTCTTTCCTAATGGATGCTCGGGTGTTTAACAGTTTGTCTCCTACAAGTCTGCTGCTGGCTATCCTCATTTTCTGGACCTTTTTTCCTAAGTTACTCAGGTAGTTCCAGCTGTGAATTGTTAGGGCGTGGGAATACCTAACATCCGAAAATTCGCTGCTGGTCTGCATATTCTAACCGCATATGCAGTGGCATATCCCTAGTGCCAACCAACTGATGTTAGGTCTAAAATAGTGCCGCTATAGACAGGTTTGGAGATGAGCGATATTATGGCCACCTTTTCCCATATGTGGTCTAATATGTGGTCTAACGCCTGTTAGTTTCGTCCTGAAAGCGGGAGTCGTGGCATGTTGGCTTGTTGCTTTCACTATTTTTTCTCCACTTATCGGCGGGATAGCCTCTGTCGCTGGCCTATTTCATTTCATGACTAAGTTCATGCATGCGGAGGGTGTGCCTAATTCCCTCTTTGATTTACGGTGAGACATGGTACCCCCCACACTGGTGGCGTTTCTGACGCATACAAAACTGACCATCTTATTTTAGTGCCTGGCAATTTTTTACGCATACCTCTAGTTGTGTTTGTTGAGTTTGTTTGCTTTAGTTTCTGAATGTTCGGCTCAAATCAATGCCGAAATAATATGGAGCACTTCGTGTGCATTTAATAAATAAATAAATAAATAAATAAATAAATAAATAAATGATCACTGAGGTTGCGAAATACGAGCGGGCAGTTTTCTTAAAGGTTTGGATCCACAAGAAAGGTGATAGTAACAGAAATTTCTCCTACAAACAAAAAAATCAGTAAATTTCGAATGGGAAGAGAAATAGAAGGGAAATGAGAGGGAAATCAACTATCACCTCCACGAGTATCTTCAGGTTGCATTGATAAATCCCAGCTAGGAGGTGTGGCTATCCAGTTCCAGTAAACGAAGAAAAACGAGTGAAATAAACGAACAGATAGACAAACTTCTTGCAGGTTGGCGCAGTTCAAACGAGACCAGAAACTGAAAATCATTGAAGGACAACAGAGAAGCATGACCAAGAGAAAATGCACCTTTCACCATTTCGTTACATGTTCTCCTTGTTATCAGTCGTCTTTGTTTTTTTTTTAGTTGATCTCTCTAAAATTAAGAACGACCCCAGCAGCTATAAGATTTGAAATCCCAGAAGAAGCAGAAGTCTACCGTTTTTAAACCGTGTGGGGAGGCTTGGACGTCCTTTGTTGTTCAGCTCAGCAGAGAGTGGAAGGAGTGTGCGTGGTTTCGCGATTTTCAGCTGTTGAACAGTACTCCGCAAATCGGTTGCCCTTTTTTGAGTCGCATAGAGTGAGCTCTGGGCATTCGACGGCCTCCTCCGATCCATGACTGACCAAGGCAAGGGCGTTCCTGTTAATCTCAAATTTGTTAGGTCTGCAAATTTAAAGACGTTTGAACAAATAAACTTGGAAAGGTGAAAGAAAGGTGACCATAGCTATTTGTTGTATTAGATCATCCCCTCTGTCGCGTAGTGCAGGAACGGAGTTCACGAGCACCATCTGCATAGAGCACATCTGTATAGTACGCCATGCTATCGAAGATTGAAGGCTAACCAAGTGAGGCTCCCATCATGCACGCCATGTGAACGTGAATGCAAGACACTCCCGCGGAGCTGTCCATTATACAGTCACACGAGAAGGCGTACCCGCAGGCGCCACATGCGCATTTCCGACAGTGGTTTCCGTCCTACAGAGTTCTCATGAGGAAGGTATGACAGCAGTAGATTGAATTCAATACTTGTGGGCAATCGCAACCCATGTAAGTTATACGATGTTCCCCAGAGGCGGTACCCACTATCTATCCGTCTGCGAGGCGCCTGATCTCCTTAAAATGGCCTTCCTTCCGTGCTTTCACTGCTTTGTCATGATTGCAGTGTTGTGTTTGGAGGGGGTAGCGCCCTTCCATGGTATTTCTTCGCTTCTGCAATGGTAGAAAGAGACCACATGAATTGTATGAGAACAATCTACCAGTTTCGACCTACCACCACGACGAATTCATCCCAAATGTCACATAGATTAGCACCTCTATTAAGGTGTCAAGCCTGATTTTTCTGCGACTGCCCAGAACATCGCGCTTGAGACGTCGATGCCACCTCTCGCAGAACATACCTGTGTTCATGAGCACACCACATCTCAAAATGGACTAAAGGAGTCGACAAATTCGCGTAAGGTGCTCTATCATTTCTGGATCAAATTCTTGGGCACTTAATCCAAAGCATCTGTCATAAACCCTATAATAAACCAGGAAGCTTCATTTAGCAGGGCACTGCCCAAATCTAATATCCACACGCGGGTATCCAATTATGTATAGGACTGGGTTCATACTCGACCGACGGTGCGGGCGATTGGTGAATAAAAGATGCATATTGACAGGCGGGACAGACGAAGTCTGAACACACAAGCGGAATATTCTCCGCTTGGGTGTTCAGACTTCGGTCGTTTTCACAACGGAAAAATACGCTAACAAAACATTTCATCAATGTAAACAGGGAAGTGGTTGGGGTGATCCGAGTGCTCATTGACCGGTTTATCATGAATGTAGGCTTGTTTTCACGGGATAGCAGGCCGCTCCACTAATCACTACAGCGTTAGAATTTCCGACGGGATGAGCGTATTTTTGCTCGCAGAAAAAACACCATCGGTAGCGACCGATTTCTTACCGCCTAGTATGAACGCAGACTAAAGTTTGTAGTTATACCAATAAGTATTGGGTTGTTCGGAAAGTAATTGGGCTTTTCGAAAACAATTTTTTCAAACGCTAGCTTTGGAAGGTTTTTGCTGTTATTATTTGTTTTCATTCGATATATATTAGGAGGACGTATTTGTGTTTCTGTTTGGAGAAAGTGCGCAGATTTCATTTCCATTTGCATTTTTATGATCAATTTGAACATGGAGTGTCAGAAGGAGCATTTTCGGCACATTTTGCTTTTTTACTTCCATAGTGGCAAAAGAGCTGCTGATGCTTTCCACGATATATGTAAAACATACGGTGTTAATGCCTTATCACAGAGCACATGTGACAATTGGTTCGCAAAATTCCGTTCCGGCAATTTTTCACTTCAAGATGAACAACGTTCTGGTCGGCCAGTAGGCGTTGATGATGATCAGTTGATGGCATTAATCGAAGCCAACCGTCATGTAACCGTACGAGAGCTTGCTGAGAAGACCAACGCATCCATTGGAACAGTTCACGAGCATGTCAAAAAACTTGGACTAGTAAAAAAGCTAGATGTTTGGGTGCCACATGAGTTGAAGGAAATTCACTTGACGCAGCGAGTTAGTATCTGTGATTTGCACTTGAAACGCAATGAAGACGACCCATTTTTGAAGCGAATAGTAACTGGTGATGAAAAATGGATTGTCTACAATAATGCTACTCGCAAACGATCATGGTCAAAACCGGATGAACCTGCTCAAACGATGTCCAAAGCTCATCTCCATCAAAAGAAGGTTATGCTATCAGTTTGGTGGGACTACAAAGGTGTAATATATTTTGAGGTGCTCCCAAGAAACCAGAATGTCAACTCGGACCTCTACTGTCAGCAACTGATGAAATTAGATGAGGCAATTTAAAAAAACCGGCCAGAATTAGCGAATCGCAAAGGAGTAGTTTTCCACCAAGACAATGCAAGACCTCATACATCTTTGGCGTCTCGGCAAAAATTATTGGAGCTTGGTTGGGAATTGATGTTGCATCCACCATATAGCCCTGATCTCGCGCCATCCGATTACCATTTGTTTAGATCGTTGCAGAACTATTTGAATGGGAAAACATTTAGCGATGATCAGGATATCAAATCTCATCTAGCCCAGTTTTTTGCCGAAAAAGACCAGAAGTTCTATGAGAGGGGAATTATGAAATTGCCAGAAAGATGGCGAAAGACAATCGAACAAAACGGAAAATATATCATTGACTAATGTTTTTTCATTGTGAGAAAATAAACTTTTTTCTGAAACCCCTAAAAATCCCAAGTACTTTCCGAAAAACCCAATATTTCCTCTACTTCCTCGGGCAAATCCCAGTACTCTCCTAAAATTTCCATGGCTGCTTATAGCTCGCATCAAAATATGGCAGGATTGGAAGCAAATCTGTAGGTCCTCAAGGTTGTTTCAGAATATCTGAACAAAACTAGAACAGCAAGCGTTTTTTAGCATTTTCCTGAGGAAACCTCAGCAAGAACCGAATGTGCGTTGGCGCGCTGGTGCAAAATACTGTTGAAGCTCTTTTCAAGACTGATCCTCTGAACAGCGTTCACTGATGAACGAGAGAATGCTATTATCATAATACTATTTAAAGTTACCCTGAAAACGTTGCTTGATGGTGTGATCCATAATCTTGTGAGGGCGCTTACATCAAACATTATCTTGTTGGACAATGGCTTGTACTGATTTTTCACTGCTACTGCTTGCTTTCAAATGTTTCATTTCATCCATCAATGGCTGCTTCTTCGAATTATCTTCTGTAGCCATTGTCTAGGCACCAAACAAAACAGCTTGTTCACCATGTTCCTTTACCTATCAGCGATTACAGCAATAAACATGGATCAAAACGATTTCAATTGGTGTTTCTTCAGATCTTCTTCAATGATTCGAAATAGTTGTAGGACACCTGCTTAAGCGCTCCTCAAAAATTCAGAGAGCGCCGTCCTACGTGTTCGATGTTCGATGCACAACAACACAGTAGAGCTCCGCGGAGATACATTGAAAGCCCAAAATACTAGCCAAATCAATCTCAAGATCTACAATTATTGACAAATCAATGTTTCTGCAGATGAATTACCTGTTGCCAGTGTTCCTGTTGCCTCCCGGTTTCCTTGGTTTCCTGCACATGCTCCTGTACAAGAGCTGCCTTAGCAAACTTCTTGATGTTTTACCTGTTTGGCATGATGAGACTCCAAAAATAGCCAATTTTCCTACCTTTCGAAATTACAAAAATTTATACTTTACTAGAGAGTCATATCACTACCTCGCTCTTCGTGGTTTGAATCAATTTTAAGGTCTTCATTTTTACTTTCACTTTCATTCCCCACATAGGAAAGGGCAAGAGCGCACAGTTTAACTACTCTCATATCGGATTGAAGCCTGTCTGGTTGCATCTTCGCCTGACAAGGTGCCACGGTATGCATACAATTTCTGCAATATATTCTGAAAATTGTCGAACACATCTTGCTGCATTGCTACATGCGTTTCTGTAACCTCAGTGACTCAGAGACCGGATGAATTGTGCGCTGGACCAACTAGATAGGTTTTAATGCGATGTGAGTGTCTGGCTGCACCTTCCTTGTCAGACATAAATTTTCAACAGAACCTAGCATGAACAACTTCTATTCTTGCGAATGGTGCTGTCCTTAAACACCATGACAAAGACGAGATGGTTGGTTAAGATGGGAAGCCCGAAGATGTAGATTTGACTTCTTCATTTCTTGAAACGTTTCGCAACCGAAGTCCTCTCATCAAGAACTGAACCAGCTCGTCATGAGCGCTGGATACATACATATTAGCAAACGTGCAATGCCAAACGTTAAATGTTAAGTATATGGTATACAGATGAGGCGGTGTCACTAGTAGCCGCAGTCGGGGTGGTCTGCTGCTTAGAATGAACGTGACTTTTTTGTTGTTGTTGTTGGAACGCGTCTGCGATTATTCATTCATCGAAATCAGTCGCAGAGCCCCGCGCATTTCCTCCAGACTGTTGATGGTTGGTTTTCTCCTTTCCACAGCGAGAGCTTCTCTTATTTTTCTCTCAACTGCATCTCGTACGTTTCTATGTAGCACAGCCAGTTTCAAATTGGGAGGGTTCTCCATGGCGTGTCGCAATGTTCGATGTCGTGAAAAGGTGTTGTGAGTATATGAGGAGAGATGCGTTAGGGTTCTTCGGTGCTCATCAACGTTTCAAAATAAGGTCCGCTGATTTCCCCAACGTATGTTTTGAAGCATGTCATGCATTTGATCTCATAAAGTGCTCTTCAGATCACTATTTGCGCTTGCATTACAGTGCTCTCGTGTGCATGTGTTTTCGTACTGTCTCAAAGAGGTCAGCAACTCCTTTAGAATTCGTAGTGGACCTAAATGCAGACACACTGAGATCAAGAAATTTCCAACTAATGCTATTAGGGCTCAACAGGAATAGGTGTAAAACCTAACTCGCACTTCCACTCATACCGCTTCCAGTGTCTGCCGAACAGAAATGAGCACCACTCAATTCCCGAATGATAATCACTACTTATAATAACGCGCTTAGTCTGTCTGTCTGTGACTGTACGTGTGTGTCAGAGCGTTACGAAATTAGCCCATTCAGTTTCCGAATCAGTATTGAGCGGTGAACTAACATCGATAACACATTAGTTGATATCTGCGATATCGTAACGGTCGAGTAGGTCGAGTAGGCCGGCACCCAAAAGTGGGGGGACGGGTCTAACGCTGTGATAAGGCCCCGCCGGCACTCAAAAGTGGGGGAGTCGGGTCCAAAGGTGTGATAAGAGTGCGCCGGCGTCCAAAAGTGGGGAAACGCCTGGAGTCGGGTCCACCGCTGTGGTAAGGGTGTGCCGGCGCCCAGAAGTGGGAGAGACGGGTCCAGCGCTGTAACAAGGTCCCGCCGGCACTCAAAAGTGGGGGAGTCGGGTCCAACGGTGTGATAAGGGTGCGTCGGCGCCCAAAAGTGGGGGGACGGGGCCAACGTTATGGTAAAGCCCCGCCGGTACCCAGAAGTGGGGGAGACGGGTCCACCACTGTAATAAGGGTGTGCCGGCGCCCAGAAGTGGGGGAGACGGGTCCAGCACTGTGATAAGGGTGCGCTGGCGCCCGTAAGTGGGGGAGATGGGGCCACACTGTGATAAGGGTGCGTCGGCGCCCAAAGGTGGGGAAACGCATGACGGTCCAGCGTTGTGATAAGGGCGCCCGCGTCCAGAAAAGGAAGTTTGTCACGGCCTAGGTGAATTTCTTCATAAATGGTGACCTGGCACCCGTTCCGGCTATTCCTTCTACTTATGTGACCTAGGTGCACGTTATTCCAATCCGCATTCCCCTCCTCATTCCAGTCCATTTCTATTTGAATCGACCGCACCCTTCACTCTGTTTTTATACATGGGCAGACCCTTATCACTTGAGTTACCACAACAACCTGCTAAAGATAGATTATTTCAAGAGAGCATTTCCACTGAATCGGCTACGTCCAATTAACAACGGCCACTAGGGCCAATCAAAAGAAATTACTTCTCCCACGTGGAGGAAGGCTACCGCTCACGCGATCGAGAGCCTTCCAAAAGTCGATGGACTTACTCGGGGGATACAGGATCTACTAAATCTGTCCACTTTTTTTCTGCATCGTATGCGGAATATGCGAGCGAAGCGAGCATCAGTGGAAGTCTGGAAGTCCGGCGTTAGCCGGACGGCCAGACTGGTTTGTATATAATATCCTTTGTTCATACCACAAGGCAGCCCCGCAGAGTTTTTGAAAAAAAAAGGTCTGGAAAACTAATTTAGTGATTCGGGGAGAAAAGGAAGGAAGAAATGTCATACAACCCACATGGCTTTGTTTAAGAAAAATCTGTAAAAACAAAGTTTGTTGGAGTGCCTAAACGGCTGGAGTAGCCATCTCAATGAAAAAAAACATAAACAAAACAATTTGACAGTAGATTTCTTCAAAGTCATACGGGAGTTTGAAAGTAATGGGGCGTCGAACACTTCATTTTTGCAGAACCCTCTCGAAACCTTGACTGTACCACCGCCAAAGTTTCGCTTGCTAAAGTAAAGCGGAGCCTTGCGGTGACCCTTCAAGTTGTACGCATTTCCAACTGGCCGTCTGAATTGAACTTCTCTTCATCGAAAAAGGTTAGCTGGACCCGATAAGTAGACTTCAGGAGTCTCAGACAAATTATACATACCTTTGCCTAGTTGGTCGCCATGTTCGTACTGGCGAACTGCATCCGTGCGATCATATGAGACATCGTGAGCATTGGCGCTGACCGAGCACAAGAACGCACGATATTGCAATTACGTTTAATCACTCTGTATACGGACATTCCAGGGAGATGAGCTGATGAACTTGCTTTGACCCGGTTGATAGATTCCATGAAGTTTGAGGCCAGCTTTCCTACTCGGCGCTCTTCTTGCGATGACAGCCTCTCTGACCTGCCATTTCTCTTGTTCCGTCCCTGAGATTCAGCTTTTGCATGAAGGCATCGATGGTACTCGAAGCCTGAAAAAGTAGTCCGGCAATTCTATGGTTGCTGAGGCATGCACATGAAGAGACTGTATTTGTGTCTCTTCAGTTTCAGAGAGCTCCAACGCTCATGTCATTGTAAGTTTAATTAAGGAACTCCTACCAGCGCTTGTCGCTGTCTGTAAAAAAGAATTGAACAGATCTCTAACAATTTTTTACTGAGGGTGCCCGTATAATAATGGCCCGTTGCAGGGCTGGGTCAAGCAAAAATTGCAATAATTTTTTCTTCCATTTTTTTGTCATTGAAAACCAGTGGCGTGAGGTTTTTGGCCCTCTGAATCTTTTGGGGACAACTGCAGAATTGTCTGAGGAAGAAAGGATGAAATGAAGGATAGGATGAAAAAAGCCTGAATAATTATGATCAACATCAAGACGCAAACCTCTTCTGTCACAGCGAAAGACATTGTAGCGATTTTTGCAACTTAACAAAGCATCGTGAATTGTATGTGGTTTACACCAATTTTCGGTGATGAAGATAACATATGGATTGTGGGAGAGCAACAAGTCGAGATCGAGTAGCCTGTTACCAATTGACAAAGAGTTAAAGGCAGCACCTACGGAAATTTTTGTGTCTGAGATTTTACTCGTTTTGATACCTTATCAACTGTCCCAACAACTCTACAAAAGAATAACACGAAAAACTCAACCGATTCTAAGATATAACGAGTCGAAAATCCAAGGTCCTGAATCAGTAGAATTAGCGTGGTTTGATCGAGTGATAGCGGCTGCATTTATTTTGTTGCTCTCAGCTCATCAAGTGGGCACCTTTTTCTTTTTTTGGGATTATGAAGCTCTTTTTCACTTTTTAGCTCCTCCTTTTTGTATTACTTACCATAGCAAAATTCTCTACTTGTTATTTTAGTACGAGTCTACTCGTTTAGTTACTAGTGTTGTCTGTTTTTTTTTCATTTATTTCAATTTCGAATTCTTCCATTGTGTTGGGATCATTTTAGAATTCATTAGTGTTTTGTTTTTGACATCTCGACTAAATATACAGTCTTTCTCGAGATTTGTTTTCTTTCACCAGCCCCGGAAATACTGCAAAACAGCGCAATAGACCGGTTTTGCCAACAAAACAGCTGACAAAGGAGGCAGCGATATCGACGTTTCTGGATCGGTCCATATGCAATAGGTCGCGCAACTCGGCCCAATCTACTCGGAAGCTATGAGCGAGAGGTTCCAGAAAACGGGGAATTTGAAGGTTTTGACAGTTTGTGGCAGTGTTCAGCGCATGCAGTTACAACAAGTTGTGCCGAAATTTCGAGGTCGAAAATTTCCGTGGGTGCTGCCTTCGAAAAGAGCAAAACGGTTGGTAAAGTTGTTTTGATTCGAACTTGACGAGAGCATACTGGCTTCTCTGAATGGCTTCCAAATCTGGATCCTAGCGTCCTGATGGTGGAAGATGCTGTATACCCTCTGAGGTGGTCATTTTTAATGTAGACGTCTGTCTACACTGTGAAGCCATCAGGATAGGCGAGTTGGAAACATGCATAGAGTTTCGAGGACTGGCAGGTGCTAGAAGAGTGCGAGTTAATGAGCGGTTTAGTTTGGTCGCTGGGATTTTGAGCGGCAACGACTGGCTGGTTGGGAAGAGCGCGAGGATTCCTAAGTTTATGTATGGCCAAATCGCGAACGGCATAAGCGAGTTTGCCCTCCTGCTGGTTAAGCGCTCGCGCTTTTTTCCGTAGAGCTCTGTCGTATTCCAGTTCTTCTTTTGTATAATCCTTGCGAGCATAGGAATGTATGCAGTGTTTAGTCAGAGGTATCCTACTGCTCCTCCTTTGGACCGCCAATCTATCCCTTAAATCTTGCTTACGGTGAGTTATCTTAATGATACGCGGTCACTAATTTTGAGACCTGCGGATTGGAGCGTTGTGATGAATGTCTATCCTTCGACTCTTCAACTCAAATAAAAGGTCATCATCACCAGTTGATTCTATGACCTCATTAATTGCTTTCTTGCAGCGGAGGAAGGGTCATCGATCTGTTCCTCGATGCCGACTCACGCGATCCCACAGGCCTTCCCGTCGACTGTTTTGGAGTTCGTCTTAAATTCAACCAGTGTACTATAAAGCTCGCGTGTTCGTAAAAATTGTACGGAAGGTGTTGCTCCTCTAATACCTTTAGCTTGTCCAAAGTAGTATTTTGAGTTCCTTAAATTTTAATTAAGAAATCGAAAAACTAACCGAACGCTCGAAGTAGCCTTCCCATCGGCTGAGAATCTGCTCCAACCATGCCGGTATTTGCTCAGGAGAAGCGGTACGGGCAGTCTTCTTAGGAGACATCTCGCGATGGAATAGCACCATAACTTTCGAACGCACGCGAGAACAGATCAATGGGTATGAGAACAGATCAGTGGGTAGAAGTGCTCAGACATTCGAACCGTGCGAGCGCTCAGCAATGACCGGCCGAGCGCTCTGCAATGAACGTCCGAGCGCTCCCCGTTAGCGCTTGTGGTACGATCATTGAAGAGCGCTCGCGCGGTCATTGCTGAGCGCTCGCAGAATTATGGGGGAGCGCTCACACGGTTTTCTATGTTTCTCGAGCTTTGGATCGGTCATGTACATAACGAGAACTACTTGCGACTCATGAACTACTTCAAACCTCACAAGCGCTCCAGCATACCCTGCCAGCGACCTGCGGTGATCGTGCGGCCCGCACTCGCTGCGCTCGGACGGTGCAAGGGCGAAAGTATGGCTTCTTATTCCGTTCTCTTTTTTTTATTGCTCCTTCCAATCCCACATGAAACCCTTTCCCTTGAATGATTCAGCCTTATGACAATGTGAAACGGATGAGCGATTCTCAAAACAATACAGACTTGATTAAGCTGCCGCAAGAAGTCCGACAACCTGAGACGTATCTCAGCCCGCATTACATTCGATGAGGTGCTCCACCAGCGGTGAGCGCGGGAGGGGGGGGGGGGGGGGGGGGCGCCCCCGAGAATGGGTCGCCAAATTTTCGAAATTACTTTACAATACAAATAAAAATCTTGTGTTAGTTTATTTTTAATTGTTTATTTTTATTATTATTTTTAATATATTTTTTATTTATTGTTTATTATTATAATTAATATTATTATTAATTTTATTTTCCGTCTGGGTCCCCAAAACGGCGGAGACCCCACTTTTCTTCCCACGCCCCCCCTCCCGCCCACTTTCTGCGTCCGCCACTGGTGTCCAGATAGGTAACCTTCACCTATGCTGATGAGGGTAAATCGGATCCAGGACACAGTTCCGGACTTAAAGGTGGATTCAGGAAGACACATCCTGATTTGAACAAAGCAGGTTTACATGTATAAAAATTTGGCTCGAATTCGTCACTGAGAATGGCCGGCTGATACTCCCAGAGAAAAGTTCTTCCAAAATTGGTGTGAATTTGCCACGAAAGGCTTCAACTAATAAAATCGCTTCTAACTCCAAAACAAAGCTTAGCGTAGTTGTCAGACAAGTTACCACTGTCACTGTCAGAGGACGGATGGCGCTTGGGCTCAGCCAGGAAAGGGGCTTTGCTGACGGTGTCCCGTTAGCCACGCTCCTTTTTCGGCACGCAGACAGCAGGAAGGCTCATGCAGGGGGTGCAATTCTTGAACTGGATTTCTTAAAACCCTCCAAAATCTTCCCATAGAAGGCTACTTGCTGCGCTGATTGTGGACATCTTTGCCAGCGCATTTGGTCCCGATTCAAAAGTGTATTACTTCTCTTGGGTTTATTAAAGTTTTTCCTTTTTTCTTTCAGATGGACCCTTTAGATGACAGTTTTATTTCGAGTGCTCCGTAGCGGTAATTCTATTAGTTCATGAGAGTACACGAAACGCGCAATATTACATTCTCTAAGTGAGTCGGTGTGGCTGTCAGCAGAAGCATCGTGACACCTGTGAACCTATAGGTCATAATTAGACACGCTCCTTTTTGTGAATGAGCCTAAACGCCTCGCCGCTACTGAGGACTTGGTGGCGTTGATAGCGTAGAAATGCATGTAAAAATAGCTGAGAAATTGTTCCAAACGTAGAAGACTAAATAAAAAGACTAAAAGAAATTGTTCCAAACGCAGATGACTTGGGCGTACTCTTCCGGATCAGAAGAGCAATCCCAGATATGGCGCAAGTTCCCGTGTGATGGAGAGGCATTCTTCCTTGCGGTTCATTTTTGGACTTTTCGCGTGAATCCACAATGCCTTCAAAGTTTTGCGAGCTGATGTTTGAGGTTCTCGCGCTAATATTTTTACAGTAACTTCGGAATTAGCTCCGCCATGTTGTACCCTTCTGTGAGTGCCTAGTGGAGTAGTCGTACGAGATTTTTCTTTACCATCTAGGTGCTCTTTCATGCGCGCACATAATGGGCGTGCCGTTTCGCCAACATACTCCTCACCACAACTCTTGCAAGAGATCAAGTAGATTAATCCCGAACTCATGCAATCACCTTCCCTCCCTTCAGGGCAAACAACGCAATTAGTTGTGGGACATATGCGGTCGTACAGTCGGTTTCTGATTAGTTGGCGTTTGAGGTTATTCGGTGGTATTTCTACAACCGAAACATATTTATCTAGAGCAGCCCTCCTCAGACACTGTCGAATGGCAGTGCTCACTTCATCGGACATGATCATGTTGATATTTTGGTTAACACAGTATTTAGGCAAAGTGAATTTGTTCTGATGAATGCATTCGAAAATACTACTCTCTATAACTTCGTGTGAGTATAGTCAGTGTGTCACATGTGTGTGTCAGTGTGAAACGAAATTCTCTGTTTGGCCAGTGATGGTGATTAGAATATCATACACTGCGTTTCATAACTATACGATCACCCTATTTTTTTCACAGTACTAGAAGATGCAGCCAAGAAAGACTTTTTCTATTTCATCCATCATATTCAGAGGTAAAAATAACCTCTGAGCACCGATTTTCATTGCACTAGTTTTTCGGTTACCTTTCAATTTTGAACTTACAGTTCCCTCAACGTTTCATAACTATACGACCACTCGTGCACAGTTCAATTTTTTTTATAATCTAGCGATGAAACAAGACCATTTACAGCAAACTTAATAGGCAATCGGCCCTTTTGCTTGGAAAGCACTTCAAAGAGGAGATTCAGCATACTGTTCATCAGATTCTTCAAGAAATAGCTCTTCACATCTCCCAGGGCGTCGGTGATTGTTGTTTTCAGCTCATCAATTGTTTGAAATTGACGTTGATTGCAGTAAACCCTTCCTGCTAGAATGCTCGATTAATTCTCCATTGAGTTCAGGTCCGGGCTGCACTTGAACCAATCCATGACGTTCTCTCCGCTCTGTGAAAGCTAGCTTTAGGTTGCGTGGCTGGCATGCACTCCGCCGTTAACCTACAGGAAGGTCTACTTCTGTCCATGATATCCCTCACAAATGACAGTCACTGTCTATGTAGACAGTCCTGTTACACCATCGAGTCCGTCGGGTCCGAAACGAAGGCTATCTCTAGTCTGTTCCCGGCAGAGAAGTCATTCCAAACCATGAATGATCTGTCTCCAAAGTTGCGGCGACTGAAGAAAGTGGGGCTCTTTCGCAAACCGTTCCAGTAGCTTCTCCTCTCGTCAAGCCCATCCAAATAGAAATTCCGCTCATCTGTGGAGATGATCTGAAAGCATTTCTCAAAGCGTCATTTGTACTAATCTGACTTAGAAAGTTATCACTGGTTTGCTCCAATATGTTGTCATGTTCCGTCGAACGAATTCTTGTTGAGCTGTTCTTCAAAGAAAAATTGGACATGAAGCGTTCTTCATAACTTCTTTTACATCATTTCCGCTGCGGTGGAGCGCTCTTCACACCTTGCTGTTCGGGACAAGGAGTTTCAATTCTGCTCGGTTCTGGGTGAGCGGCAAGCAACTGTAGGAGAATTGCCTGCAGATCTTCCTCTCGTCATAAGCTGTGGGAAGTTTCGGCTTCTGGTATCCTTCTTCTTGTGGTTTCCATCAGAATTTTACAAGGAAGTGGGAGCGGGATAGCGAGTATGGCCAGTCTTCATCCCGATGGTTCAACCACTTAGTACTGCATTGTTTGGAGACCGGAACCGACCTTTCTCTCCTCTGCTTTGGGATGTACCGCGAGAGGTACTGAGAAAATTGTGAAACCCACCATTTGCCGTCCTTGCACACCCGATCTGGGGCGACAAACTTCCATCAATTTTCATTATTCGTTAGTGGACGTATAGATATGAAACGTGGGACAAGGGGTAACACCGCATTTTGAAACTCAGAAATAAGTGAGCGGTGTAGAAATTTGTGCTCCATGGTTATTTTGTCCGCTGATTCTACTGCCAACCATATAAAAATTCCAAATTTGCTGCATCGCGCACAGCTGCAAAAAATAAGGTGGTCGTATAGTTATGAAACGCAGTGTATAAAAGTGGAGGAGACGGGTGTGTTTTTAGGCTCAAGAAGAAGAACGCCAACTCGAGAAAAAAACATCATACCCTCCTCGTTTTGAAAAGGCACCAGAGAGCATCCAATGATGTTCGAACGGGTAAGCTCGGTAGAATATAAGCGCAAAAAAACTTTATCAATTGAGACCTTAGAGGGATAGTTTGATGATAATGTTGGCAAGGGTGGGGCCCGACGTTATCATAGGGTAGGATGACAATACCCTCGTGATTGGATTTTTCAATCAGAATTACCTCGTATAAATGGTTTTTGAGAACAGTGATGTTCATCTAAACTAGACGATCCCTCTTGGGCTATCCGCATAGCTTCTCGAAAGAAATTTGTTCGGTCGAAGTGGTTGGTGTTGTCGAGCCCGAGTGTGTTTCCTTGCAACTTCGAGGATTGCTGTTGATCAGTTATTTGATGCACAACGTCTCCTTCGTACTTAGCACAGGTCGGTTGAGTAGCTTTGATGTCCTTTCGAGCTTCAACTTCATCCTAGGATAGGCAGCTGTCGGTTATGCTGTCTTTCATTTAATCAGTGCTCTATTTCGCAGGCTTAAAACTGAAGTTAACTATTGGCTTGGAAAACTTTTTATAGGCATCTTATAGAGCATGGAAAGCGTTTTGAATCCTTCATGACATATACTAAAAAGACAGCAAATACGCGGAGAAAGCTGAAACTGAAAAAGAAGCTCAAGAACCTATCTCAATACCTAACATTTTGTGATTTTTTTCTGTATTCATGGATTTTAGTTGATAATAGCCGCTGTTTAGAAGCTCATTTCTATGTGCAACCTTAACTTCTTTTCCTAGCAAGGAAACCATCCGCTCCAATACTAAATTTAGCCCTCAAAATAGGGGTTTCTAACCATTTTTTCACATTTCAACCACATTATTGGAATCAGCACGTCGAGTAGGACCAGATTCCGTTGATATCTAGTTGCCCATCATGAGGTGAGGCACAGCCTCTAATGTGTAACTCAAAGTCGTTCTGAATGATTGGTTGGGAACGTCCGTTTCTGTATTCTAGAACAAACTTTTTCTATCATTTACGACCAATTTCTCGACATTGTCTTCAAACATAACGAGCCTTACCCCCCGGCCACCGCCGGACTCTCAGTCTTTTTTTAAGCGGGTTCAGAGATGTGCCACGCTGCGCCATATGATGAAGGATAGGGCGTGGCAACGCAGAGCGAGCTCCTGCGTCAATTGCAGAGAGCAGGGGAGCTTTTAGAGATTTTGCCTCGCGCGAGCCCTCCGCTCGCTTTGCGAGTCGAATGATCTGGGGTATTCTTTGCCGCGCGGCAAATCCAAAGCAACTTCCAGATCGAGATGTTTCCCGCTCGCGGGTCACTTCTCGCGCTACGCCGCGGATCGGAAAATGTCTGAAACCCGCTTTAGGCTTGCTTCGCTCGCATTCTTGTTAATGTTCTGCTCTACTAAGCTCTAGCATACCACACTTGCAGGTGTGGACTTGCGCGTGACATCTTCCTACTCTCCGCTGCCGGCGCATCCTTATCTTACCGTTGGACCCGAATCCAGGTGTTTCCCCATTTTGGGACGCCGGAGCATCACTTCTACAGCTCTGCTCCTTTCAGTGGCAGCTCTCCCCGGGATCGCCGATGCATCTTTGACATAGCTATAGGTCCGTTCGTATCACCTTCCCTACTATCTGTACGGACACAACCCTCATCCGTGTCATCCATCGTTCGCCTGGTTCCTCCGCTTCGTTATAAAGGTACCCTACCCGTCTCTTCCCTTTTATAAGGTCTTGTAATCACAGGCCAGCATCCCTCATTCCAAACGGGGGTAAACGACTTTTGGTCATTAGAAGAACATGTCTGAGCATGACAAAAGTGGCCTGAAACACCTTTACATCGATGTAAAAATCAAAATTCACCACATTTTTGTACATAACAAGACGCGCTGAATACAATGTTGTACGTATTTTCCATTTTTGATCGCTGTTTCTCGTTCACAGACTCACACATATGAACTGTCACTTAGCAATAAGTGGATGTAGAGAGCGATCAAAATTAAAAGAGAACCATGCTTATCTACATTCATGCTTCTCATTCGTAGTTTGTGTTCGGTTCGGTCTGTCGTGAGTTATGGGATACTATCAGGTACGGCCTTTTTTTCTGGTGGAGCAACTTTTACCAGATGCGCGTGTTTGTTGTGCGTGTAACTATTAGGTTGGTCTCAAAGTTTTGCACCAATACATTTTTTAGGATCCAAAATTTCATAGGCATTGAATCAGAATTTCACTACATGTGAACTGTACAACACACCTGGCTGCAGCCACACAACAATCATCGGGCAACTCCAAGCGCTGGGTTACAGAAAACTGATGTCGGCTTGTGTCCCCTTCGACATGAGTGCCTTGCAAGACTGAGTGTGTGGCAGACTTTACTGCTGCGTCCACGCAGGAAGAACTTTCTCCGCCAACTCATTACTGGAGATGAGAGTTGGGTGATGTATGTTAACCATACAGGGGAGAAAAGTTGACTCCCTCGTGGCGAACAATCTCTAAAATAGCCGAAAAACGAAGTGCGCGAGTGATGGTTTTTCTGTGTTGTTGGTGGAATTCCGAGGGAATGCTGTGTCGAGAAGTGCTGACACCTGGGCCACTGTGATTGCCTAGGTCTACTCCTCTTACCTACAGAAACTGGTAAAGGCGACTTGCCTGAAGCGTGGAAAAGTTGCCCATATTGCTCCACTGCATTGTAACGCCCGAACTCACGTGGCAAAGCTTACCCGCCAAAAAATTGCAGAACTAGGTTGAGAAGTTCTACCACACCCTGCTTATTCTCCTGACTTATCCCCGTCTGATCAACACTTGTTTGGCGCACTGAAGCTGCATTCACGAGAACATAAATTCGATGACTGGGCCAAACCGAAAAGTGAGATTTCAAGCTTCTTAGACTCGCAGCTGCCAGAGTTCTTGACTTCTGAAGCTGATGCTCTAGTGGAGCGTTGGACATACCTCGTGGATCATAATGGTAATTACTTTGTTGATTGATACTTATTGACAATAAAGTTAACTTTCTTTGAAAAAAGTGTGGAATCTGGTGCAAGACTTTCGGACCAACCTAATACATTGAGCGTCGATGATGCTCTGCAGAAAGACCGCGCATGCCGCGCCGCGTGTCGGGAAACCCAACCGCTGGGATAAATCGGTACTATCTGTGGCGCTTAATAGGTTTACCACTTCTTTCGCGTTTTCTCGAATTTATGTGCCTCTCGCATTCCCACCGTGTGACTAATCTATTTCAATTGTAGCCTTCTTACTTGTTAGTATCACTCCTTCCTTTCATCGCGAGAGTATAGAAATTCCACCATAGAGCGGCAGAATAGAACTAGAATCACACATTATAAGAACGTCCAAGCCACAAGAAGGACGAGAAGCATATAAAACCAATGAATACAGAAGAAAAATCACAAATTGTTAAGTGTTAAGATAAATTCTTGAGCTTCTTTTGTCAGTTGCAGTTCTCTCCGCATATTTGCTATCTCTTCAGTATATGTCATGAATGATTCGAAACGCTTTCCATGCTCTATTAGATGCCTATGAAATGTTTTCCAAGCCAACCGTTACTTTAGTTTTAAGCCTGCGAAATAGAGTACTGACTAAATGAAAAACAGCATAACCGACATCTGCCTATCCTAGGATGCAGTAAGCTCGAAAGGACACCAAGACTACTTAGCCGACCTGTGCTAAGTGAGGAAGAGACGTTGTGCATGAAATAAATGATCAACTGCAATCCTCGAAGTTGCAAGGACTGTCGAATGGCAGTGCGCATTCGATCTCGACAACACCAACCACTTCGACCGAACAAATTTCTTTCTACAAGCCATGAGGATAGCCCAGAGATTCTGGGACGGCGAACGCAGGCCGAACACATTTCAACAGCAGTTACGCCGCGAGGTGAAAGCTTATTTTGTTGCCCCACGAGCCGCGTTCGTCCCTAAAAGCTGTGTTTCGGGTTTGCTGAATGAACTGGGCCCGTAGTAAAGTGTCATAGCGGTGAGATCAGCTGCCTGCAGCCACACTTGGGGCGATTATCACACGTGGGACGACCTTCCAACACTGAGGGATGGAAGTTCATCACCATCCGTGGCGGTGCTGCGAGCACGTATGAGCGAGGCGCTGATCTCATCGCTCTGGAGGTCGATGATCGCTATCGTTTGGCGATTAGATAGTGTGCGGAGCGAAGAGACGCCGAGTGAAGTACTCGGAGCATCTCACTCGGAGTATCGTGATGGTGTGAAGGTACGTATGATCAGGTGCGCGAATTGCACAAAATGCATTTGAGCCTACGGACTCAGGCATGTTGATTTTCGCCCAAAGCATAGAACAAGCTCGAATATGTACGACTTATCAGAAGCACATAGGTGCTTCTGGTGCTTCTGACAAATCGTACTCGTTCTAGTTTGTTACTCGGAATGGTTCTTAACACCCTCACACGCTGAAACTGTCCCGAAGTGATGTGGGAGTACGTGGTTACACGTACAATTGATCACTTTTCATGTACGGCCCATCCGATTCATCGTGGCGATGATCACCATACTCCTCTCCAACACGAAGTACGATCATCACCCTGAAGGTGATGTGCGATGATCGCAATGGACACTTTACTACGGGCCCTGGTTTGCATGTCTCAAACCTAGGATCGCAGTTCAATGTGGGCACGGGGCTGTATTCGTACTGCAGACTTGGGTAAATGGATGCTCACCCAAGTCAGGGCGCAGCACCAGGTGGTCATTGACCACCAGGACTTAGTAGCGTCTTGTGGATTTGGGGGGTTTGCACCAATGTCCGGGGCGTAGCCGACCGCTAATCGTCTACTAATGTTAGACACAAGCAGAATTCAGAGATGCACGTCTGAAGGATCATCAGAATCGCGGCTGAAGATCACTGTCGTTCAACCAATTGCTACATCCCTACCCTGCACTCTGGTGCGCTCCAATGATAATTAGGTGTTGCTCAACCTGTAGGAGACGTATCACGTTGGAATTTTGACTGTAGATGCGCACTACACAAGCAAGTATCCCTCCAAAGTGGCACACTTCGTTTTTGAGAAACCGTCTTTGTTTTTGGAAAAAAAACCGTCATTAATGGTCAAAAAGTGGCTTTTGACCATTTTTTGACCATTAATGACAGTTTTTTTCAAAAACGAAGACGGTTTCTCAAAAACGAAGGATGCCGCTTTGGGGGAGAGTTGATACCACCTAGGCGCTTTTCTTGGAGTTGACAGCGTATCGGAGCACTTCTTTAAACGAGAGAAATTTCCTGGAAAAGTTCCGGGTTTGAGAGAAAAAACCACGCTCCAATGACAATTTCTTGTATCTGACAGGTCCTACAACAAGTTTCAACGAGTTGTAGCGGGGTCAAACAGTTCCGTTGTAGCGTTGCCTATGCTGAATAGTAGCACTTGTCTGCCACGCGGGACTTGTATTAACTTGTAAGGGCACACTTGTCCGCTAAGGTTTATTTCAACCGATCCCCCTATGGCGGGGGATACATCCTTATACACCACACTCATGAGTCATGAATCTCTTGATGAAAAACAAGATAACCGATTAAATATAACAACATAACAAAGCTAGAGTAGCATCATGATTCTATCT
Source organism: Ancylostoma caninum (assembly GCA_037903475.1). Classification (NCBI taxonomy): domain Eukaryota; kingdom Metazoa; phylum Nematoda; class Chromadorea; order Rhabditida; family Ancylostomatidae; genus Ancylostoma; species Ancylostoma caninum. Next base: position 282,913 of record JBAJFG010000615.1, on the reverse strand, counting down.
ACATAGTCGATTTCGTCGACTTGTCGACACTCCCGCCCACCGTAGATCTTCATCCATTCAGCTGCCTCCTGAGGTCCTCGATCCGGCGTCGTAGCGTGTTCCTTGCGTCCGGCACATTGCAAAGGGCGCGATGGTGGCCTCCATCATCCGGCATTAAATCCTCAACTATGGTGCCTCGAATTCTTTCGCAGTACCAGCATCGTCTCGGTTTGAACTTGCACTTGTCAGGTGGGCAGTGGTCGAGACAATGTTTGCAGAGTCCTCCATGGCGTACGATATTGTACCGCTCATCGCCGTCTGTCACTTCTGGGCAAGAATCGGAATAATGTTGTCCAACTCTTCTGCAAAAGGCGCATTCCACAGAGCTGTCAACGCCTCGTGAGGATTCTCCAATTTTCCGGAATGGGAAATTTCGGAGGACATGTTCCATCTGCAGTAGATCTTCGCGCCATCTTCTGCGTCTCCACGTTTCGTCGTTTATCTCTTCGTTGTTGTCGTGCGCATCGTCCTCATCGCTCGAAATGTTTTCTAAGACGAGATCGTGGTCTTCGTCCATCGACTCGTCTTCGCTATATGTTTTCACTTCGTCGATCATTTGCTCGAAGTAATCCGGGTCGGACATCGGTTCATCCGGGTCTCTCCTCTGATTCTCATGATTGTAGTGATCTGCATCATGGTAGTAGTCGTCATACACTTGTTCGTGATTGGGAGAAACTTGTCGTAAGTGACATTCCTCAGTTCCCCTTTCATAGTCAGAGCGCTCTTGTTGTCCACCGTGATGTTGCTCATACTTGTTGTCACAGTCGCTGTAGACTTGTTGCACGCGTCGTTCTTCGCATTCTACTTGTACTTGTAGGCCAGTCAGCTGCATCCGTTTTGATGTCGTGGTGTTTTCCTTCGTGTCGGTCATTTGCTCATACTCATACTTGTTGTCCGTTTCCTTCGCCTGTGCTTTGGATTCCAGTTCTCGAACTTGTAGTGTTAGTGCGTGAATGTCCTGCTGTTGTTCTTGCAGCCTGTTTTGTAATGTATGTGCCACTCTCTTGTAGAGTTCCGTCTTGTCGTGGACTTTTGCTTCGTAGACGTTCTTTTCTGCCTTTTGCAGTTCAATCTCTATTTCTTTAATAAGCGTAGAAAGGCGTTTCGCTTCCTCGTTGGCCACAGACATGACTTCGGGAATATCAGCCGTTTTTTGCTGAACCTGGCTCCACTCCGAGAGTCGGACGGGGTCAACTTGTGCTGCATACCACTTGTTTGTTAGGAGATAACTTGATGCTAATCTCACTATCTTTTCTTTTGCAACACTTGCGGCTCTCAGTATCCGATTGACAACGATAACTTGTTCTTCTGGAGTTCCGAATGTGAAAGCTGGGTCTCCCTTCATGTGTGCCCAATCTACACGAATAGTTGCCGCGGTGTCGACTTGTCGGTGGAGGCCGTCTAGCGTTAACGTCAAATTGTTTTCCAGGCAACTTGTTGTTGGCTTCTTTCCATTCATGAAGATCGATAGGTTGGCGAGATCCTCGTCCATTTCGCTGATTGTGATGCTAAAAAATAGAATTATAGGCAATGGTGAAATTGGTTGTGATGTTGTTGTTGAAAGTGTTGATGAAATACAAATGAAAATGTGTAGATAATCTAATCTTACTAATAAGTGATGGAGCTTAATGGGATTTCGAGTGTGGCTTTGACTCACTCCTACCCCGAAAACAACATATGGCCCTCAACAGTAAGCGATAGCATGTTCGAATTAGCCGTATTATGAGCCCGATTGCGCTCCTGATTATCCGAAAGCCAAAGGTTGGCAAATAGAGATACGTCAGAATAAGGACTACGACTAAAGTGATCAGGCATGCGATTAGGGTCTTGTACCATTGTAGGAAAATATCTACAATATGCCAAATATCGGGCCATTGCATATCGAAGTCAGTAGTAGGGTTGCCTTGAAGCCACTTGTATAGTAGGTTGCTAGCGGTATGGGTGAACTTAAGTATGCCTGCAACTTCGAAACTTGTGGTTACCGTTCCACAAGATACTTTGCATGTTTCGTGTATGCGTGCTTCACTAAAGCTGAAGTGAAGCACTGATCTTACACCTTTTTGGTCACAGGGTATTGTGAAACTTGTAGTGGAACATTCTATTTCAGCCTGAGTACGCTTAGACGAGATGCAGTTAACTTGTGCCTGAGCTCCTTTCGCGCATCGATAGCATCCGCTGAGAACTGTATTGTCAATTGTGCAAATAGCACTGTCAACAATAATGTCCGTTCTCAAGTTGTCTTGGATGTTTAGTATGATCTCAGCAGTAATCATATTTTGGATCGTTGCTCGAACTTGTCCGTGGTTAGTTCTAGCAAAGGAGACCGCGGGTTGTACAATTGGGAGCATATGCTGTACATTGTTGAACCAAGCGGAAATGTTTGCTTCCCTACACTTGCAATTAGCCTGAGTTTCCGCAGGATAGCAGGTGCAGTCTTCAACCACTGTGCAGGTCAGGGTCTCTGCGGCAAACTTGTTGGGACACTGGAGAGGTGGTGTCATGTGAGAGTCCCAAATTGCTGTGTTATTTCCGTCGGTTATGAAGTGAGTGTTCAGTAGTGGAGTCGGAGGAACTGTAACGGAGCTCAGAGTGAATGTAAACGAATTCCAGGCGACTGGAATGTTCGGTCGCATATGAGCTATATAGGTTCGAGTCTTCCCTTGAATGGCATCGAAGTGTTTGATTTCCACTTTTGCTGCTTCTGACCAGCGGGTGCAGTGGAATATTTCGTACACTTGTGATGACGTTGGAGTCAGATAGATTCGATAGAACAGACATCCCGAGCTCCAATAAAAACAGTCGCAACCTGGCCCACCACAGGATTCTACACACGCTGTTGTTCCAGGATACTTGTTACCGCGTTCTAGTTCCGGCAGTAAACTTGTAGAGTTTATTGAAGCACACTTTTTTCCTTTACATGATCCAGTGTGTGGACATCGTTTACTGTCCACAACGTGATAACCAGCGTCACGTGTAAATAGTGAAGTTTCGGGCTCGCAGATGAGCGCAAGTGATTTCCACTGAATCCGGATTTCATGTAGAGAAGTCTCGTTACGCAGTAGCTTGAAGCATGCTTCCCGTTTAAAAGGATTAATCTTCATGACCTCAGAGAGCTGCACTTTGCAGAGCTGGCCCTCATTGGATTGGGAGCAAATTGTAGAGACGTGAGAGAATAAGTTTACTTTTTGGCACGTTTGTACATCTCTCACCAAACATACCATGCAGATTAGGGCTAAGAGTTCCACTAGATCAACAGGACGTTGGCGATCTCTTCTCCGCCGTCTCAGCACTCGAGCCATGCTCATGATCAATCTGCGAATGCAGCCCCACACGAAACTTGTGAAGATTCGTAAGGGGGTACCGAGTGTAAGAGGTATGTATAGAAATACATAGCATCCCGTGATGACAAAGTAGAGAAGAACGGTTGTGGCGAGTATAGCTTTGAACGGCCAGCATTCTGGATTCAAGATTACTGCAGAACAGAAGGTACAGTCTATGTGTTCACAGAATGGTGCAGGTGGACACGTAGTCTCGATCGTGTTCACCGACTCATCGTTGATGAACTTCCATTGAACTCGGTGTTCATGCAACACAACTTGTGAGGGAAACATTACGGTTTCCTTGACTTGAGGAGTGTCATATACCAGACAGAATTCTTCTGCGCATACCTCGTAAGGGGCTTGCTTTGTTGAAATAAGGTTCACACCACCTTCAATGCATCGTATACTTCTGGTTTGGGAATGGTTTCCCAAATGCAGTGATGGAATTAAGGGGACGGTTTGGGATGATTCTCCCATTATCACCATGGTTAGAAGGACCGTGAGGATCAGTGGAACATTGGTCATCTGTAAAAGAGTGAGGAAATCTTTGTAATTGACTTGTCTCCTTGATCGAAGATTGTATCGACTTGTTCGTTGTCCATTGTTTATCGATTGTTCCACGTCACTCGCGCCTTCAGTCGGAATAGCGGGAATATTTCGCGAAGTTGTGGACTTGTTTCGTGATAGCGATTCGTCCTTTCTGCTGTTGCAATGCTGTCCATCATCAAGTTCCATGGGAACAAGAAGGTTCACTGGTCTCCGTATCTGTCGGCGTGATGGTAGCACAATGATTGCTTCGCGTACGATTCCTTCCGAGTTTGGCACCAGTTCTTGTATTCTACCCATTTTCCACGATTGTCGAGGTTGTATCGGCTCGCTTATTAGGACAATATCATCTTTCTTAGGGAAGTTTTTTGAGCTTCTTCCTTTTCCGACTTCACGCTGATGTTTTTCGCGCAAGGATGCCAAGTACTGTGTCTTCCATGTCCTCCAGAATCTTTCTGTGAACTGGCATGAGGATTGCAGAGCCTTAATTGCTTGCTGCTTAGTCTTGATGAAAACTTGTTCATCGGGTGGGAGATACAGCGGATCCTCTTTGTCTTCGCTCAGCTCATCCAGTGGGTAGGGAACTTCAAACTCATTTTGAAGGAAGTCGATAGGTCTCAATACTTGTTCTCCAATTGTGTTTGATTCCACATAGAGTAGAGGTCTGGTGTTAAGAAGTGACTCTATCTCTACTAGCACTGTCGACAATTGCTCGAATGTCAGTTTTGCAGTTCCTACTGTCTTGTATAAGGAATGCTTCACTGATTTTATCAACCTTTCGTAGAAGCCTCCTTGCCATGGAGCAAATGGAGTGATGTGTTTCCATTCGATTTCTCTGCTGCTTACCGCCCTTTGTACTGTCGGATCGTTCCGAATAGCTTGCAAACATTCCTTGAGAATTGTTTCTCCCAGCGCAAACGTTGGAGCATTGTCACTTATGATAGAGTTCGGTAAGCCGCGTCGTCCAAAAAATCGGCGAAGCATCATAAGGAAAGCTGCGGTCGTAAGATCAGATACCACGTCGAGATGTATTAGTCGAGTTGCCATACATGTTATGATGCTGCCGTAGCACTTGCTATCGGTGCCATCTGGCTGGCTAATAGAGAGTGGTCCAAAGTAGTCCAATCCGACGTGCGCAAAGGGACGCGATCGTAGTACTCTTCTTTCCGGCAAATCACCTTGTTCGGGATATCTGTATGGGAGATTATTAAATCTCTGACATAGCATACAGCGGCGAATAGTTCGCGTTACTTGTGCGCGTAGCTTTGGAATCCAGACTTGCTCTCGGACAATTGACATAGTGTGGCCGATTCCGGGATGCCCTTTTTCATGACAATCTTGTATTATTGCCTGCGAGAGCCATGAATTCTGCAGAACGATCATAGGGTTCTTAGATTCAGCAGACAGTTCGCTGCGTCCCAGACGTCCGTAACAACGTAGCAAACCATTCTGATCCTGCTTGATGTTAAGATGCTTCAGAGACTGAAGTAAGGGAGGAGTGATAGTCGTCAACTGATGTTGTTTGACGAGTATTTTACCGGCTATGGCGATTTCAGTGCCAGAAATCTTTGCCAGGTTGTTTTCCATTACTCCTTCCAAAAGCGAGGAAAGCTTGATGGAATGCTGCGTTCTTGCATTGACTCGGCATACCAGAATTCTGATAAAACGCAGAATTCTTGCTACAATTCGCTTGACATTCCGGAGTGAGTATTTTTCCAAGGGATGGAAGAAGTTTAGCTCATCTTTTCTAGCTAGTAGAACTTGCTGCTCTTTTTGGGGAGACTCTAAGCCTTCTGTCCCTTCTCTGGGGTCACTTGTTTCGCTTGTCTCTTTTTCAGAGTTCTCATCGTGGTCAAATTCGTGAAAAGTGGTTGACCATGTCTCGGGAGGGTTGCGAATATGGGCTGGCCCAGTCCACCAGAAATGGTTCACTAGTTCCTGTTTATTGAGACCGCGGGTCGCACAATCTGCCGCATTATGCTGCGATGAGATATGACCGAAAATGATCCGGTGACCCGAAACTTGTAAGTGCTGGGTAATTCTACCGATTTCCATAAGTCGGTTGAATATCCTTACCCCAACATTGTTCAGCGGTTTACGTTTTATCCAACTAAGTACAATTTCTGAATCCAGGAGAATATAGACATGTGGGATGCGTAGAACTGCACGAAGTTGGTATAAAACTGCATTCGTTAGACGAAGGGCTAAAGTTGCAGCATCCAATTCCAATTTCGGCACTGTCGTAGTGGTTTTGACGGATGGCAGTTTTCCTCTTGCTATAAGGAGACTAGTACTTGTTTGTGATCGGAAGTAAATACTTGTAGCTATCGCTTCCACACTTGCGTCTGCAAAGGTTACCAGAACACACTCGGTGTGTTTCGTGCAGAGACATCGAGGAAGATCTTTCACGAATCCTTCCATCTCAGAGTATATGCGCATCCATGAGTCCTTGTGAACTTGTGGCAATGGTGTATCCCAATCGAATCCCTCTTTCCACAGAGATTGGAGGAATATTTTTGCCCTATGTAGTAATGGCAGTAGCCATCCCATAGGGTCGTAAATGGATGCTAGCGTGCTTGCAACAGTCCTCTTCGTTATGGTCGAGTAGACTTTAGGAGTACATGAAAGTTGGAAACAATCAGAAGATAGATTCCATGAAACTCCCAGGACTTTTGGCAGCGCTTCTTTTGTTGCGTCTTTGTCTGATATTTTCATCAATAAGTCGGCGCTATTCGACGCGAACTCACGGAGATTCATCTTGAGATCATTGAACACTTGTTTCGTTTTGGAGTAGACGTATAGTGATTCCTCCGGAGTATCCACAGTCAATATAAGGTTGTCCACATATAGGTTTTCCTTTATCTCAGACACGAGCTGAGGGTCTTCTTTATATTGGTCGAGATGGAAATGTATTGTTCCAGCCAGCAGAAATGGGGAAGTATTCAGACCAAATGTCACTCTTGTAAACCGCAGGACTTTGATATTATCGGCTGTTGGCGGTAACTTGTGGTTATGTAGCCAGAGACATCTTGTATAATCTCGATCGTTTTCATGTAGACGAACTTGTAAGAAAGCCTTCTCGACGTCTGAAGTGATTGCTATTTTCCCAATTCGGAACCGGAGTAAAACTCCGAATAACTGTGGGAGGATCACTGGCCCGCGGTGGAGGACGTCGTTCAGTGATGGACAACCCTTGTAGTGTGCGGAAGCATCGTAAACTACTCGGAGTTTGGTCGTTGTTTTATGAGGTGTTAGTACTGCTTGATGGGGAATGTAATGTACCCTGGATACTTGGGATAAGCTATCATCAGGAACTTCCTCAAGAATATGTTACCGGAGCTGATCTGCAAACACCTCATTGTATTTTTCGAGTAAGTCTTCGTCCTTCTGTAGTGAGTTCCATACACTACTCAGTCGACTTTGCGCGATAGCTCGATTGTCAGGCAGTGAAGCGTCACTTCTTTCCACGGTAAACGAACGTAATAACCATCGCTACGCTTTTCAATTGTTCGGTTGAAAGCTTCCCAAACTTGTTGATCCGTTCTTATTTTTTCTTCTCTCTCTGAAGTTGAAAACTCTTCGGTTCCGGCAGATTGTAGCTTCCAATACTTCTCCCAATCATTATCGTCCAATGATTCATCAGGAAGCGAAACTGTGTTGACCTGACCTTCCAAAGTCCAGTAACCGTCCCACTTGTCTATCTCATCCTCTTGGGTCTCTATGTGAGGAGACTTGTTCACTTGTCCCGTAATCAGGTATCCTAGTCGTGTAGGTAGCAGATGTAATCCTGAAGGAAGTTGCAGGTGTGGTTCGTTCTGTCGTAATAACGTCCACAACTGGTCAGAGCCGAGTAGAATAGAGGGTTTTACTGTCGACTTGTTACTGCTGAAATTGATTGGTAAGTTCTTTCGACGAAGAAAGACTAAATCTTCCTCACAGACAGGAGCGGTTAGGAATGGCTTCGTCAAGATGTCATGTGTAAATAGCACTAGAGATAATGGACGTCCTTCAGCGTCCCACAATTCGAGTGGGACTTTGCGAGAATGTTTCTCTTGTACCTTGTCCGACCCAAAAGTGTGAAGGCGTAACCTTGCTTCCTTCAGTGTAGGGAGTTGTAATTCTTGTGCCAGTGTAGTATCGATGAAGGAAATTTCTGCCCCAGTGTCTAGTAGAACATCAACCTTTCTAAGCTCTTTTGTGGCTGGGTTCATCACTGTCAGTTCTCCTGTGGGTAGAAAGGTTCCTTGCCTCCTCTGGGGGCGTTTCTCTGATTGCACTTCTAGGATGGTCTTTTCTTCTGGTGATGCAGTGTCTTGTTTGTCATGGCCGAGTTGATTCACTTTCACAGAAGATTTGAAAAGCTTCGGTTCTTTTCCTCCGTTTGAGGTCCCTTTGACTTTCTTCTTGTGGTCAAATTCCTTTTTCGGGGTGTTATTCCATTCTTTAGAACCTGATTGGAAGCAACAGGATGTATGATGTCGCTTCTGGCACTTGAAACATGGGCGTCCTTGACACTCCGATGTAATGTGCTGCGGAGAAGCGCATATTAAGCACAACTTGTTATCAAAACGAGTACTTGTCGGTAGTGATGAGCGATCACTTCCTCCAGTGTAAAGTATGACCATTTCTTCGTTAGAGATGATTTCCTCTAGGAGCTGGAAAAGCACATTTATAGTGAACGTGCTTTCCGTGGTGACCGTTTGTTTCTTAGCGAGGACTTTGCGCTGAATACCATTTGGGAACTTAGATAATATTCGCCTGATCAGCCATTGGCTATTCACGTTCTCGCCTTTTTGCTCTAGTTGCGTTACGACCACTTGTATTTGCTCAAAGAGCTTCCTTTGGTCGCTTATGGCGGGTGAGCGAAGCGAGCAGCTGTCCAGTCTGTCAATGAGGCGGAAGACTAATTCCTCAGAATCCCCGTACTTGTGTTTTAGGAAATCTAACACTTTTGGGTAATTCTCTTTAGTAACTTGGAATTTCTTCACAGACTCCAAGGCTTCGCCTTTGAGTGCATTCAAAAGGTAATTGAACTTGTGGAGTTCAGACAGACTCTGGGAGTGTACATTGGAATGAAACAGCTCCCAAAAGTTGTCCCATTCCCACACATTGCCGCTGAACTTAGGTATTGGGAGTGTAGGTAGCTCAAGCGGTCTCACTGTGGGATTTGCCAATGGAGGTTCGCTCTGAATACTTGTATCAGGCGCTCTAGTGATGCCTTGGGGGGCGAACAAGCGCGGTGTGAGAGACTTGAATGCGCGAATACGTGCTTGGGGCAGCAGATTATAGTCAAACGCGGAAGTGAGAATTTCTTCTGCCTTGGAGGAATACTTTTCAAAGTCTTCCTCTTCTTTAGGTAGCGGAGTTACTAACGCCGCTAAATCAACAGCGTAATCTTGTAACAGCTGTTGAATCTTAGAGGTTGCAGCTTCAATTACCCCTAATGCTTCTTCTAAGCGCTGTCGGCTGTCCCGTATGAATGTGGGGGAGAGTTCCTCATCTACAGATGCAATATTTAGAGTCTCTAACTTGTCAGTCTTGAAACGCATCAGTGCTATTTCAAGTTTCTTGCAGTAGTGCGTAAGTAACCTCTTAGGAGTGCAAATTGACACGACATGATGCTTAAAGGTTTTACTTGTTCCTACCCAACTAGTTACCTCACAGCGAATAGCTTAGCGCCCTAAAGGGATTGGACTTGTTGGGAAAAGGGTGGAAGAGACTCTTGTGACTGCCTGTAAAGTTTTAAAAGGTGACCGACCTGAGTTCTTTATGGTACCGATGCACCATGTAGCGTTGCCTATGCCGAATAGTAGCACTTGTCTGCCACGCGGGACTTGTATTAACTTGTAAGGGCACACTTGTCCGCTAAGGTTTATTTCAACCGATCGCCCCTATGGCGGGGGATACATCCTTATATACCACACTCATGAGTCATGAATCTTGATGAGAAAACAAGATAACCGATTAAATATAACAACATAACAATACTAGAGCAACATCATGACTCTATCTACATAGTCGATTTCGTCGACTTGTCGACATATTAATGATACGCTACCCCCATTTCACATCTCGAAGAAAATCCTGAATAATGGCGTATCTAAGTCCCGGATATGCGAATTTCGACTACTCGAGAGCGGATGCAGCCAAAGACGTTGAAATATTTTGGTGTTTGACAATCAGTTCTTGGAACTGAGCTGGAAATTCCTCACTCAGCCTCAAAAAACTGCATCAGGATGTTTACTTGGTAAACAAAAAGTAGACGAAAATTCATCCCAAACTTCGCAGAAGGAATTAAGAAGATCACGTCAGATTCGGATAATTACTGGATATTCTGTGGGAGCTAGACTCAACCAGACGTTCTACGTCTCCCAAAATTCTGGGTTCGAATGCATTATTCAATGGTTGGGTAATCTCGTGGCCATGGGTGCCCACGAGACGTGTATAGACTACTTCAGGTATGGGTAATGGTGTTGACGGATGTCAGGCATAAGGTAAATTTGCGGCACGCTTCCGAAACACATCTAAGTTAAGCATCCAGGCTCAGAAGGCCTTTATGTTGTTGAACAAGCCAACAATCAGTGGATAATGAAAGCAGTGCGTTTAAAGAATTTCTGCTCCCACAGTGAAGACCCCGGAGGGTATGGTCCAGCAGAGATATTTTGAGAGGTAACAGAGAAAAAGAGTGTCGCAGAACTGTCCCGTTTTCGGTGAGGTAGGCAGGCAAGGCAGACAATAGACACAATCATTGGACTATCAAAACTTTTGTAATGGATTATACCTGCATGCACGGATGAGCCAGATGCTTGCTGCTCTCCATGAATATGAACAGATGCGCGACGTGGAACCGCGTCTTCACAGTGTTCCAGTCAATGACGGTGAGGTACATGGTCGCCTCGTTCAAGCGTGCCGACGGAAGAAACGGCACATCCGATCCTGAAGAAACCAAGGATTTGGAATGAATCAGCTGAACTCGAAGGAAGATATTACCTAAGTGACTAAGGGTGGACACATTTGCCATCACCCAATCTCCTTCGACCGTCTGCCATTTCTCGTCTAGTGGTTGTCCGAGGGGAGGAACAGACATCAGCGAAGTGCCTTCCAGGGACTCCTCTAGTGATGAGAAATGCTCCTTTTCTAGTCTTTCCAATCCGGTGGCCTGTAAGAAGTGGTTATTCCCGATGGGAAGTATTTGGAGCTTGATTCTGCGGTGACCGACCTGGTCCACTTCCTCGTAGTCAAAATGGCCGGCGCCAAACATCTTCCTGTCGCAGTTGTACTTCAGCATTGTCTTCCTAGATGTGCCTTTGCACTGCATGGGAATATAGGAGAGACGAGCCCTGTATGTCGCAACCCTGGGCAACTCTGCAAGCACCCCCTATAGGACTCTGGCAAATTTGTTGTGGAAAAAAGCTGTCTCACGTAGTATCCTAAGAATTGCTTCCATGTGCAGCCGGATCATACCTGCCCATCGGAAGCGTTCGCTGCCCAGATCTGAAAGTATGAAGTGCTATATGTGTGCTGGACATTTCTCGGGCTCTTTATTCGAATTCTGTGCTCACTCCGGAGCACCAGATGCTGGAAGTGCAATCTGTGGAAGATCCGCTCACCTATGTCAGCCACAAGTCCCCAATTTGCGCTCATGAACATGGATCTTGTGCCGTCATGTTCTGTTTGAACGTTGTAAAGCCGTAGAGGAATATACCGAGGATGAGTTGTCATTAGACAGCACTCCGTGATGAAAACGTCCCGAGAGGAAAATGGTTCACTGGAATATTTACATACATCAATTACGTTCAATGAAATGGAATCAAAATAAACTGCAAGATATGGCGGAAAAATTCAAAACATGTGGTCCTCAAAACTATTTAATCTTTCCGGTGCAGCTTCTATGTTTGCATTAGCCATAGGTGGGTTACGCATAATCGATCATTGGTTTTACCGTTAGCAGGAGTTTTGCCACATCAATGTTCCAAACTGCTAGGCACGGTTTAAGCAGTGGGCAGTGGTAGGCAGTGGAACAAAAGCCTGGCACACCACTATCGTTTCTTTTTTTCTTGTTGGGAACCTCATAGAATCTAAAACGAACCATTTTGTTCCTAATTTATTGTACTTCTATTCTGTACAACATCGGTTTTTCTCGCGAGATTTCCTGCTTCTTTTCACCCCCTCTGAAATTACCTATTTTTTTCGATGCTTTTGTTTAGGTAAAGGTAGACCACCAATAGAAGAAAGCCTCTTTCTCTACGAGCCAGTGGTTGGCGGTTGTTGTCGAAATTGGTAGTGAGAGAGCGGGAACAAAAAAATAGAGTCAGTGTAGATAATCAGAGTGTCAGAACGAGTTGATGCTGCGCTGCGAGAGGAGAGTCCAGTTCGCTAGAGTCTAATATACGAGTGCTAGTAAAATTTTCGAGTATTCACCAACCGACAACGATGCGCGCGTGTCCTCGTTGCCGAACAACGCAAGGAGAACTACACTGCTATTTCGCTCCCCCCCCATGAAAGGACAGCTTAGGCTCGGTTTGAAGGCATTATGAAAGCTCTGGAGCAATGGTGCTTCCTGCCTTCTTCTGGATCTTGGGAACCCAGCTTTCCCGTTTCACACTAGGTGAGGAACGACACAAAGTCCTAAAACTGCGATTTCGAGTAGCGAGCATGGGTAGATACGTCAGCAGTGGCAATGGTCCACCCGCATGGCATCAGAATCCCATTTCGTTGTGAACCTAGGGACAGGATCACCGCGTTTCGCCACGTTTCTCCTCATAAGTAGCGATAGGTCACCTGTTCATATGCTTCTATGCAGATGTCGCTGCTGTGCTCCACTGCAATTACTTCGCCAATCAGCTCCGAGCTGGCAAAAATCAGTGGCCTGGGAGCACTATGTGGGAGGATTGCAGAAGGGTCACTGTAGGCCGATATTGAGCAGTTCCTCTCTGGGAAAGAGCACAAACAAGGACATTTCCCAGGTGTTGCACAGCCGAAATCTCGACGCCGTTGGATGGTCTGAGGTGTGCCTATCGCGCGAATTCGGATCGCGATGACGGGCGAAATTTTGAAGAGGTACCCTAGCAAATTAGTGCCACTCATGCAGAGGCTCGCAGGCTGCCATTAACTTACCATAGCAGTGCTGTGTGGTGGATGACAGCGTCAGCAGGTTCTTCAGCTGCCTCTGCTCTACACCCTTCCTATTTTGACACCTTTGCTGAACTTACCCTACATTGCAAAACCTAGCTGAACCGCCTTTTGTTAGTCAAATATGTATATGAATATTGGGGGAATTAAGAGGCAAAGTTTCGAAAAAATTTGCGGACGGTGGATTTCGCGCCTGAAGACTGCATAAGCTAGCGTAAGTCATGATTTTTGAATAACGTGAGAAAGCAAGGTAACCTACTTGCAAGCGTAGCAAATAGCTGCTGCCAGTGCATTGCTGGTGCCGCCTGGAATGTGACAGATGGGGAACTTCAGCGCCCTCTCACGATCTTTGCGTAGTAGAAGCCCGCAGATTACCTGCATACGAAATTATTGGTAATCTTTAATAAAGAGTTAATCTTTAAACATCTTCTTTCAGGCTTGAACACCCTTGCTGCTTGACTGAACAACCTCACCTCTGTGACGAGACCATCTCCACTGTTCACTAGGACTGCGTCGTATTGATCAATATCCAGATCCTGGATGATCTTTGTCGCATGCTTGGGGTACTCTGAAATGGTCCGGATATCGTTTGGTGGAGGAATTCGTCCCGAAAGTAGCTCGTACCTGTACGAATGACATCTGCGTGAATGTCAGCAGCCCGCAGCACGTGCGCGCCATGCTCGGTCCACAGTTTCTCGGCACGTTTTTGCCCACTGAACGGATTAATCAGGACGAGAACGCGTCCAGTTGGCTCGTTGCAGAGCAGATGGGCTAAAAAATTCCTTGAGGTCACTGCAATTTTTCTGTCCACTTGTTTGAGATGGATGATTATCTCGTTAGGTATTTGTTTAAAATGAGCACTATCGTGCAAAGGTAACCACCTACGAGGCAGCTTTCTCCTTATTTTCTGTCGTATGCTTGCAAGGAATTCCTCGGCAGCGTTTCTCGATGGGAAGGTCATACGAACAGGACGGTGGGTCCTTCTGTTCTTCACCAGTGGGAAGTCCTCAACCACAACGCTGCTCGTCGACGCATCGTCTGCTCCTGAATCCATTGTGAACCCACTGCTTTACAACTTCTTAGAATTACCCGGTTTAGAGGTCGTGTACCATTCTCTAGTCGGCACCCTGCTACATCCTCGATTCGAAACGGTGATCTGCCGCCGGTCAGCGCTTCCGCATCTGTCGACGGCATGTCTGAGCCCTCTAATCCTAAAATTACTGGATTAGAGTGGAGTTACCACTACAAAACAACACAATGGAAAGGAGTCGGTCAAATTGAAGGCGATGCACTGCTTCGTCATGAAATCCTGTCATCTACTACTTTGCTGTGGGAGGAATTATAGCGAGAAGGAGATTAGAGTAGAAGAAAGCGAGAAATCGTGTAGCATTTGGATAGAGTGTCGAGAAAGGCAAGAAATATCAACGAATACTCAACTGAATTCATGTTCGGAGCGGACATTGTGTGCATAACACTATCGCGCAGCCATGTTTTTCAAGCGATCACACCGGTTGGTTAACAGATGATATGAGACCACTGGAATATGTGAACGGGTTCAGGAGAGACGGAAAACTATGTCATAGCACTGCGATGTGGTGTGATTAATAAACCAACATGAGAAAACTCAAAAGACGTAAATACTTATGTTTTTGCATAACTCATGCTGGTTTTCCTGGCTATTTTGTAATTACTGGCATCGCGATACTTCCCTGCCATCGATTCTCACCACTGCTGGGTCCAGAATATTGTTCTCATCTGGACTATCCATTTTTTTTTCGCTTTCTTCATACGTGCGGGTCAGTCAATCGTTGCGATTGATCGCGTGGGCAAGGGTAGTAACAAGGGATCGGTCAAAGGTCTCAGAATTCCAATAAACAACTTGTCGACAAGCATTTGGCGAGCAAGTTTCTGATCGCATCTGAAACCTGCTTTTCCAATCTTGGTCGACAACTTGTTTTCTCTCTCCCTTGCCGACAAGTTGTCGAGAGAAAAGCTTGTCGACATCTCGGTTTTGGGTGGCATGAGCCGACAACTTTTTTTGGGGGTTCTGAGGTGTTGAAAAATTTTATCTGCTCTCTGAAGATAGCGGCGATGATCCCTAATTTCTTATTACAGCGGCGACCACCCCTAATTTATTATTACCAGGCTGTACGCTTCTTGTTTGGCAAACAGATTTGGAGCTTCTAAGCAAACAGGACTGCGGTAATCTCGCTAATAACCTTCGAATCAATATTCTCATCAAAAACGACACCTCTGTAAAGACTATACATCAAGTGGAAGATGTGTGTGCAAAAGATGTTTTAAGTTCGTAGCCTCAGCCGAAATAGACACAAATTTACGTAAGAAGGGGAGCGAAAGAGAAAGAGACAGTTTGCAGAGTACTCTTAATTTGTTGCTTGAACTATAGCTGCTCAAAGGTGTGATGGTCACTCTATATAGATCTCAGTCTCGGTTGACTAGAGGAACGTTTGCTTATGAAAACATTTTTGAATGGTCGAAACTACAAAATACTAGAGGTGGTCGAAGGACCAATTTTCTGAATGTGCAAAGAAAAAAGACCCAGAATGAACGCAGGAGGGGAGGGGAGGGGGGGGGGGCGGGGAGATGCGAAGTAGTGCGTTAGTCGGATCCACCTAATCATGTTCGAATAATATAACTCAGGTAGATCTAGTGGGTTGAGAAGTAAACGAGGAAGAAATCAATCTTTCGTTTGAGGATGTTCTTCGAGAGGTTTATTAAAAGTGTAGTGGGAAAAGTCATATGTGTAAAAAACTGCGATAAACTAACTATCTGTCATGTCCTTCGTTTGCCCCATCAGATAACAATCGAGAGACACGAGAAGGACCACCGGCTACAGGAGTGAGTGACAAATGTCCTGTGGTAGAATTGTTAATGAATGATTGTCGCCTAAGGAAAACTTGAAAAAATTGTGGATTGTTTCCAGAGCAGAGACATCCAGCGAGCGTGAGAACCTCTTCAATTGTTTTTGACTCCAAGATGCATCCCGAGTATGTAAAAATCGAGTGCAGGTCTATTTAAGGTGCCGAACACGAACGTATCTTGGTCCATCTCGCTCCGCCACTCCATTTTTGTATGGTCACTGCACATATAGGATATGTACAGTATGTAGCTTAACAACCACATGGACAACCATTTAGCAACTAATGTGGATGAAAAACCAGTTACAATGAATTCCCGCTTGCTTTCCTGACTGCAGTTACAGGCAATTCGCGATTAAGAGCAGCCGCTGGAACTGATAGGCGTTTTTCGCTATGAAGTGCACATTTATGCACATATCCTTAAACCTAAACACTTAAAATCGATGGAGTATAGAGCAATTTCCTGCGGAATTCAAAGCCACTTTATCCTGATTGAACAATTATTCCATAAAGTAAACCTGAGATCAAGAGCAATTATACTATATACTCACTTGGTGATTAAGTAATTAGTAGCCGTGGAAACGTCTATATTGAGTAAGAAAATCATCCATTCTTTCAAGAGCGAACTGAGGAATCTACTGGGAAGTTAATCGACAACCACAACCTGTGAAAGAATTCTCGCAAAACTTAAAGCAGCAGCACCTGTTGTATCAACGACACAACGTGAGGCCTGAAATCACTACGCAATATCGCTGTTTGAAAGTGGGCAGTGAATCCATTCGGTGAAAAGTAGAGGAAGACGCCATGGGCGAACGATGGGGTGAAGGCGAGGAAGGACCACCAGTTGGGGCCAGACGAATAACAGGGGTCGGGAACATGTCGTCCTCCGAAGTATTTTCAGGGCTAAACAACTGATAACGTGTCCGCACCCTAGATAAGGAGCTAAAGTGCTGAGTTCTGCACTGGAAAATACATAAAAACAAGTTGTTGAAATGGGAGCCAGAACTGAATGAATCTCTGGAAACAGCGTGCTTAGCAAAAGCAAAACAGAGAGCCACGAAACAGGTGGATGGAACAGCTCCATTTGGGCAAAATAGCTGGACAATCTAAGGCGCGAATGTTCCAGTCCAGGCGAGAAACGACGTGGTTTTTCACGCAGCTGCGACCTTCGACCGCGCATGCAGCGATGGACGCCTAATGCACAGCCTTGAGAACCTGTCGCCTAGGAGACGATGACGTCATCATCTAAAATTTGATTACTTATGAACTGACTAGAGGATTAAAGCATCGAAGAAAGGGTAGAAAACGCAAATAAAGGCCCAAGTCCTTGAAATGACTGCACAACGGTCAACAACCCTGTTGGGAAGTTGTTTGCGCTCGATTCGAAAAGCGCCTGTATGGGTGTACACCAGCTGTTAAAACACTAAAGAGGGACGATGAAGGGGTGGTGAAGCCATAGGATGGGGGGGGATGCATCTCATTCCCCATAAATGTTCATTCTCATTGCGTCTTGCTAACATCATGCTATTGCAACGCTATTCATCTCAAACTTTTCCTTGTGAGAAACTTGTTGTGACTTCTCCAGATCCAAAATAAGCGTTTAAATCTAGAGCATCAAACCCGTCCAGAACCCTTTTATACAGCCCGTCTGAGTCGAAAACTTACCATCTGGTTGCTGTAGCATCTGTGTACATACATTTGCATCCACTGCAAACTCACCTTTTGCCCTCGTTAAAAGTCGCCTACTGCAATTTCCCACGGGCTCAAATTCAAAAATGACGCGCTGAGTATCGACACTGCACTAGGAGTCGACGCGCCAAATGACCCCCATTTCCGGGACACACTGTGGTAATCTCAGAGAATCGGATAGGTCGAACGCAGCAACAACTGCAAGTCTCCGCCCAATCGAAGAGGAATACAGCGGCTGCTGCTAAAAGAGGAGCTGCTGCAGTTCGGCTGCTAAGAGCAGTAAACACCGTGTTCCGGCTGCGTTTTTTGCCCGATGAACTGTGGTGCAGTTCAACCTGCGTTCTACCTGCTCCTTGCCACGTGGCGACACGCCCCCTGGGAGGTGTATATAAGCTGCTGGTTGAGCATCAATGTTTAGTCGCGTCTCCGCTCCGGCGGAGACAAGGGGAGCCCAGCGAGACTCGTCAGGCTGGCTGAGGCTCGGGTAAAACCGTGGCCCAGTGCAATGATTATTTTTGGACGAGCTTGGGTAAGCATCCACTTACCCAAGTGTGCAGTACGAACACAGCCCTGTGCCCAGATTGAGCTGCGATCCTAGGTTTGAGACATGCAAACCAGTTCATCGCCCCCGAAACACAGCCTTCTAGGGGCGAATGCAGCTCGTGGGGCGACGAAATAAGCTTTCACCTCGCGGTGTAACTGCTGTTGAAACGTGTTCGGGCTGCGTTTGTCGTCCCGGAATCTCTGAGAATCCTTTATCTATAGTGAAATTCCACTATGTGTCTTCCAAAACCAAATGCATCCTAGTAGAAACACTAAATGAGGAACGAGCTTGTAGTAGGGAGCCTACAAAAGTTGTGATGTTCATGTTGGGATGGGACTTTTTTGGCTCTCGCTAATTATAAACGAACAAATTCCAAGTCAGCTGATAAAAAACTGATAAAAATCGGAATGGAAAATGGCCAGTGCGTTGATGAGCGGAAAGAAATTGCATAATGAACAGAGGCGTTGCTCTTTTACGTTTCGAAGAATCTCGGAAAAATAACAAGCATACACCATGGTGAATCACTCACGGGACAATCGTTAAAAGAAATGTTCGAGGTCGATCGACAAAAGTTCAACGCCACATCGCTATGTTGACAGTGATAGAAATCAAGAGCCTAGCAACGAAGGGTTCCTACAAGTCGTAGGAACCCTTCGTTGCTAAGCTTGTTAGGAGGGAAGATGCTTGTGTCTTGTTGCATGAAAAAGGGAGCAATCGCTACTTGGAAATTTTCTTTTCAGTGTTTAGCAAAAAATGTTTTAGGGCTATATTGCGTTTTCCCTTCTTTTCTGATGTACCAGTAAAGAAGTGAGCAGAATTCGTAATGCCTCAGTGAACTTCTACATACCTCATTCAATTCCAAGCACTTTTCTCTAGCAGTAAACAATGGGTCGTCGTCGACTGCCGGAGAAGTCTATTTTAAGGAAGCGCATCCAAGACATACAGTTCCAGGTGCTTTCCCAACAAGAAAAATAGGAAAACTGAGTCGTCTGTTGAACTGACCAAATTTTGACAGCATCAACATAAGGATACTCCTTTAGTGAGATTCTAAACTGCCCAGGCAACCTGCTGTCTGCGAGCAATCCAAAGGCGACGGATGGATGGTGGAAGGCGAGCCGGTCACGAAAACGTGCTGACAGCAGTCGCCTTCTCCGCACGGTGCTGCAATCGATGTGGAATATTTTAAATGGGACATTCAAGCTAATGTTGCTAATGTAGTCAACAAGTGCGACGACACGTTTAAAACGGCAGCAGCTACATATTGTTGGCTCCGATTTGCATCACACGAGCAGCTCAGTGAGCAACTGATCCAGTACAAAGATTGTTTGTACAGGGTGCGGCTTAAATACTGTGTCAAACTTTGTCGCAAATTCCATCCCCATTGCGAAAAAGCTCTTTGCCCTAAATTTCATATCTGAAATTGCTATCCCTTTTTCTGCATTACCTCCTCGTTTCGTAACCTCACATCAACATTCCACGTTATAACAAGTCCAAATTTGAAAAGAACCAAGATCGAGCTATTAAGCATAACCGTACAATCTTTTTTCTTGATCGCCTATTCTCTGCATTAATGTGATTGCACTATCCAATTTGCAGTACGATACTCTGCTGTTGAAGGGCTGTTCCCATATGCATGCTTCACGGATGTCGCAGTTCCAATTTTCGAGAAAATTCACGAGGAACGAACTCGTTGCAAAAATGCGAGGTAGAAGTGTTAGGTGCACACAGAGCCGTGATCTTTCCAGAGGGCGATTAATTCACCTGCTAATGAGGAAGTCCAGACGGAACACTACAAGCACTAGGAGCAGCATGTTCACAACGAAGCGCATCAGCACGAGAGAAGGCAGAATTTAGTTATGTTACCTTGGAGGGGAGCAAAAGTTAGGCACCTTAGGACGATGACCTTTTTTCAATGTGGGACAGAGCTTCATCAGCGAAAATCGCGTAGTGTAATGGCAGTTCTCCAAGACATCAGATGGGGTAGGAAATGCCTGTCTTGCAGATCAAATCTGGCCTGTATCATCACTGGAGCTGATGTTTCTGAAAGTGACCATAAGCCTCAGGTCGACGTTGAATTGAAGTCGGAAAAACAACTATTTGCTGGAAAAAAAGAGTAGTTTAGTAAAGAAGGTATAGCTGCTAGTTCACCTATTAAAAATGGTCCGCTTGGACAGCAGTGCTTCAAGAAACGAGGCGCAGAAGAAAAAGTGATCGTTTGTGCACCAACTCCACGAACTCATACCGGCAGAGGAATCGTGTGCAAACTTGCTTGACATCGATTGTATGGATGTGTCAACTGGTAATCGTAGAGGTTGAACATGCGCTCACTAACCCACTGCTGCTACGTATCTGGGATCGCTCACAGGAAAGAAGGAGGAAGAAAACCTCCGGAATTTTTTTCGGACCCAAGTGGTCGTCAATGCTTTAGGTGTAACCTCCGTCGTGAAGACAGAAGGAGAACACGTCAGACGTATCCCAGTGTGTTTAATTTATAAGAGTTTACTTAAATAATACTGAAGAGGAATTAGAGTTTCAGCTTCTGTGACAAAAGGTATTAATAAATACTTTTGACACAGTATTTATGCCGCACCCTGTAAGTAAGCCCGCGGTCTGCTCCAGCTCAATTTTTCAGGGAGCTCTTCTTCCTGAAGCGCTGTGACATGAAGCGCATGTACTACCTCCCATTTCTTTTCAATTTATTCGAACACTCGAACAGTTCCGAATCTGATGCTTTGAAAATTAGCGCAATTGATCTTTGAGTAAAAAAATTCTTCAGTTTGATTATTTAGAAGATTATTGTATTATAAATTATCTGAGCACATATGATACTGTTGTCAAGTTAGAATAGAAGTGAAAAGTCTTCGAAAAAAAGTGAAGAAAGGTAAGAACAAAGACACAAAACGAAGCATCCAAAGATGAGACAATAGCAATGCAGTAGAATAGACTGAGTAACTCAATTTTGCATTCAAAAAAAGTTGGTCCCCAAGTATGTACTATGCTCATGCAACTGAATTGCAACGACAATCAACCTTACATAGCGGCAAAGATGTTTCGGTCTTTCGCTGGAAAGCTTTATAGATCTAGTAGATACTTTTGGTGCAACGCTAACAACAAACA
This sequence comes from Ancylostoma caninum, assembly GCA_037903475.1. Lineage (NCBI taxonomy): Eukaryota > Metazoa > Nematoda > Chromadorea > Rhabditida > Ancylostomatidae > Ancylostoma > Ancylostoma caninum. The sequence goes on along the minus strand of JBAJFG010000615.1, from coordinate 261,647 downwards.
AAATGGAAAGCCGCGGCTCCATTTCGGAGTGCGTGGCGAAAGCTCAGGACTGATTTCCTCACTTGTAGGATTCTTAGGGAGTTAAGCTTGTTGTTAATAGGAAGCAGGAAGTTGACTGACTAGAAAACTGGTCCCCAGTAGATAGAAATGCAATCGGAAGTCGCGTTTAGTTTTGTGCATAGTCGCATAATTTTACGTAGTTGTTATTTTTTGTTGTTTTGTCTGCCTCCATATTACTCGGCATAACGCCATAATTGATGTTGCACCTCTGTGACTGCATAACTGGTCACAGAGTTCTCATAACTAGTTGAAAATTCCTATGCAAATGTTGAAATTTCAACTTGATGGTAAACTCAAACAGTGGTGCAGACGAAAAACATTAGAAAGAAGTTTAACGCACAGCTGGTGGTTGGACATTCCGTAGTTCTTTAGAATTTCCCTGCAAATTTATTCCAGAATCCTATCGAGTGGAGGAACTCATCGGCATTCCGGATCCAGCTGGCTTCGCCGTACTAGTCCAGCAAAAGGACTGTCCAGCAGAAGTAAACGTTGTGGATCGCAGCACATCGGTGTTGATCCCGATCGCGGGTTGCGATGCAATTCCGACTGTTTGATCGAGCTGGTGGAGGAATCGGAGAGCGATCGTTCACGTGCTCGGCACGTGACCGAGAGCTCCCGCTACTGGTAGCCACAGGAAGTTACGGAAGGTTAGCACGGAGATAGCAGGGCATCAGGTGCTGGATGGGGAGATGCGGAGACAGCGGGTACTTGAACTCATAGAAATCACCTGTGTACCAATCCTGTGTATGTCATTTTACAACAAATCACGTTTTTTTTTGTGAGACATGAGCTCTTTTTATTTGGATTGCTGTTTTTTTTTCAAACTGTTTTCATTTGGCTAGCTCTCCTGCAGCGTTTGCCGAATATTAATTGGATGAAAACGAGTCAGTATCGGACGCACGCAAGAGTTGCTAATCGGGCGGGGGGGGGGTGGGAAAAAAGTGGCAAAAGTGGCAAATCCGCCACTCCGTGGGGACAAATGGAGTAATAAAATTACTAACAATATTTTTTTAATTAAATAATTAATAACAAGCACTTCAAAAATAATAATAATCAATGGAGAGAAGCTTGTGCAATATTTTTATCTGCTTTATGAAGTAATTTCGAAAAATCTTCATATTTTAGAGATTCCGCAGCCCAGCGAATGCTGCACCACGTACGCTGCTGACGGTGATTTGTTCCCCTTTCGCCTGTTTTTTTCTCTATTTCGTCCTATATTGCCTTTCTGGCCATATCAAATAAATAAAGCAGGAGCAGATGGAAATGTAAAAAAGTAAAAAAAAAAACAAAATCAAACGAAGGACTGAGTGGTAAGAGGATTCAATGCATGGTATAATCGGCCACAGGGCCACAGGTACCCTACTTGTGGAAGGGCATGTGGAGTATTCACAACTAGGAGCGCAGCAATAAATAGTAGTGACCAAAGTTACATGGTAGTCAGCGCGGAATCATTGCCTGATAAGCGGATCGCTTGCGCTGCAGCGCTAGGCGAAGGTCGCTGGCGGCTCTTCAAACAGTGCATGTGGGTACATTTCACCGGATCGGCACGTACCGATCTGTGATGAGCGGAATTCTACTCTGGAAGTCTGCGATTCCCCGACTATGGAGGTAGAAATGTTAAGAACTCTGAATTTTCTAGAGAATTTACAGTGAGATATGCGAAGTCAGATGTGGTATTTTGACCCCACATTCACCAATGTTTAGAATTCGCTATTCTTCGAGTTCCCAACATCCGGTTCTATTCCGTACTTCAGTTCATGATAAGAATTTCCAGAATATCACCGCGTAGACATGGCTCCTTGCAAAATTGTGGAAAAAACCCGTTTTTCAGCCTCTTTTTTCGCAAAGCTTTTGGGCAGGGCCAAGGTGGAACTGCAGCTCTCAGCCTGCTGGCCACCTAGCAAAAGTATGCATTCGGTGGAAATCTCGGATACCTCGTGAAATTTCCTCGACAATTTCACTCCTTACAACTTGTATTAGGTGCATCCCATGAGCAGTGAAATGTATTGTGCTGGAAACTCCCACTCCTACCATGACTCCGCCGACGAGCTCGCCAGAAGCAGGGGCGCGAGAATTGGTTTTTTTGCAATTCTGCACTAAACCACATATGCCATTGTGATCAGCGGCTTCTGGAGATTCTTTTCAAATAGGAATCTCAAAAATGTTTGTGAGGTGGGACCGTACCTTCATGGCAGAGCAAGCGAAATCCAGTGTTATTCCGCCAAGTAACCTCTCCACTATCAAGTTTCAACGAACTCTTTTTTTATTCTGAAGTGTTTTGACTGTGCCGAGAGATGCTGCCGAGGAAGATTCAGGTGTTTATGATCTAGATGACTCTTATTGGCATTTTCATTTCATTAACTGTGAGTACGCTAATCTCTAAAATGGAATAACAACGTTGCCATTTTCAAAATCTACGGCTGGTCCAAAATTATGGCGAAAAAGAGGAAGAAATAAGCTCACGTATAAGGAGCCTTTCTTTGTAGCAGCCTAATAGCACTTACGTATGCTTAGTATTAATCAGAAATCATAAAATAGCATTAGATTCGAAAATCTCCTCTGACAAGTGCATCAGAAGCGGAAGGAAGTAGTATCGCCGAGCCTGTCTGAAGTGCGTGCTCGACAGTAGCATGTATGAGTATCTTGACTTATCGTCAAGACACTAATGTACAGCCCAGACTGCACCATACAGTATTCTCTCAGCACCTTCTGATGGCCAGTAGCATCCTGCTGTGGCACACATGATGAGATCTTCCGTCGGCTGAAGATTACGTAATGAAATCTGATCTGAATGAATTGCCTGAGATTGTCAGCTTTGGTGGATAGTATGTAAATGAATCTGGAGCACTTTCAAGCCACTGAAGACTACTTTCAGTTCAGAAGCGACAGCACATACAATCAAAATGAGAATGCCTACGGTTTGAAGGCAGCACTCACGCTGAAAAAAAGTTTCCTCGCATTTGTGCTCATTTTAAAGGCGCCATCAATTGGAATGTAACTGCAAAAGGAATCAATCACATAATAAAAACTGGATTAGTTATTAAAGGTTTTTTTTTAGGTAGGAGGTGTTTTCTGGTCCTGTGACGATTGGCACAATACCTTGTACTTGGCATGGATCCCATCAGCACAAATCACCTGTTCTACCTCATTCAGCACCGTTAGCAATGGATGCGTCCGATTTGGATATCGGCGAGTGGACGGCCGCGGCCATGGCGATTCGGGATTGAAATTTTCGCGCGAGAGTTTTTACGGAGTCGGGTGCTGATCTCATGGATTTTGATGAGATCTTCGCAGATGGACGGGGAAGAGGGACGGCATGACGAATCTGGATTGAATTTTCACGTTGGGCACGGGTTACGACGGGAGGCGGGCTCGGGGGTTGACATCTCGGGTTTTGAGCGGACCTTCGAATTTAGGACCGGGTACCTTTAACGACATGGCCACGGGGGTCACAACGGGGGCCGGGGTGTGACCACTCGAATTCTAAACAATTTTCAAATTTGGAAGAGATAGGAAAGTGATTCCGGTTGCGACTATGCCAGTTGACAGCGCGCCATCCCGTCCGATCTGGCAAGTTTGGCAACGTTGGGCATGATTCGTCCCAATACATCTATCGATTTTTTTCTGCGATTATTGATTCTATGGTGTTTTGCGATTGATCGCTAAGACCGTCCTCATCTAACAATATTGCTATTATGTATATAGTCCGCGGATCGGCGACTTTGATTTTTATACAATTTTCTAATTTTTCCTGTTTTGCAATTTTGGTAGAGGAGAACGTGAGAAATATGTACTCTGAGTGTCAAGTTTGGAGTCGATCAATCACCAGACGACGAACACTTGTTATTCTTTTTTAAGTGATTAGGCGTGCATATATTAGAGTCACACACTCGAATAATAGGCATTCTTTTTTACAAGTGTAATAGACATTAATAGTGGTGACTCCGTTGCTAGGACGTACACAGATGTTTACATTTTGGATAAGAAAAGAAATGAAAACGTTCGCATAACCATTACTTACGTGATTTAACACATTTCGGACAAAATGACGCACAACTTGGATCAGGACCTTTCGTGCACGTGTGACCACATTGTGCACAATTTGCATCACGCGAAATGTATTCCTCATGAGGAAAAACCGTCTCCTGTGGTCAAGAAGTACACACACAGGGTGAAAGTCTTTGGAGAAGCATAATCGCTCGTTAAAAACATACGGAAGAGCAACCTCTTGAAATTAATGGTATTTTTTTGTTTACAACCAAGTTTTGAGTTTTTGAGCGTAAATATTATTTTTGGTATTAAGGTTCGCTGCTCTCGTAGATACACAGACTTCGAAAAGTCTAGGTGAGACGTAGACTCCGGCGCGCAGGCAGTGGAGGTGGTTTTCCCTCGACCACCTCTCTATCTATTTGCGAAGAAATCCCAAATTCCTATGAAAGTTAGTAGAAGTCGTCTACTATAGAACTTATGGAACTCATAAAAGACTGTTACCTAAAATCATGGCTCGATCAGCTGGCAGTTACTCTTTTGGCGCTCCATTGACGATTTTAGAGCTCACTGCTAGCAATGAAAACTCGTGAAATTTACTGCTAACTGATCCTGCTGATCCAGGTTGTAGCTTAGCCGGTGCTTTTATTGCAAAATTGACCCCACAGTCGATTGGATTACGATCGGATCAAGATCTAAGAAGCAGAAATTTCCTTGGGTGCTGCCTTTAATGGAGCGGACGGATGTGGAAATTACAGAAAAGCAGCGAGGAGCGAAAACAAAAAAGTACGAAAGTGAAGACAAACATTTCTATTTTTTAACATTAGATGTTGATCCCGATTTTGTACAGAATCTACAAAAACTACAAGTTAAAGCATCCGCTTTCCAGAACAGTAGAAAGTTTTAATTCACAACTCTCTCCAGAAAAACATCTCGTTCTAAAACAGAACAATGTGAACCTGCACATGAGTAGCGACGAAGTGAAATGAAGTGAGAAGGAAACAGTGAAGACCAAAAAGATACGTACAAATAGACGTCAACCACTAGACCAGATCCTGCTTCTTTTGAGGATAGATCACTATCAGAACCGATAGCAGCACGGCGGAAATCACAACATATGGAGCGAAACACATCGCAAACCCGTACTTCTCCATTGTCCAGGTGAACGTCCCCGTACTGAAAAAGGATGCAATTTGAAACCACTTTTGCCACACCATCAGCTACTGAGCGAGGACTGATCTCAATTTCTCATGAACTTTGGCGCTCGCGTCTTTCCTATATTGGGGTGCAGTGCATCTGGGCTGGGATTCATGAAACGATAACCAAGCAAATCCAGGCTAGCAAACCAAGTTTTGCCGTCTGCGTCTCGTAGCACTACGTAGTCACTACGATAACCAATCATGTTAGCCATCCTTGGTTTGGTTGGTTATCCTTTTATGAACCCCAGCCCTGGAGGGTGAAGCCGTTTTGGGACCAGTTCTCGCTCACTCGTGAAGAAGCATATTTCACCTGATTGTGGCAAGCACCCACATGAGAGCTCGGCCTCTACTAGCAAAAGTCATTTGTTCATTGGAAGAGGAAAACTGTTCTGAAAACATTGTATATCTGAATAAAACGTTATGGATACCTTATTACAATGACTACAAAGCTTTTAATTTTTCCAGATTGCTAGATTAGGTGGATCTTTTTCTTAGTGGCCCAGCGTTCCGACTCGAATGTCGTTATAGAGGGCCTGACAGTGGTGTGAAATGCAAATTCGCGTTCTTCACCACAAACCGTTTCCTGTCTCACGTCGACAAGTTAGGGCACTAATAAAATGACCACCTAATAACCTGGAAGAAGCAGAACCATCATAACAAAATTACCGAAATGCCCAAAACATCTGAGGAAATCAAGGATAAGTTCAAACCAAATTAATGCTCAATGTAGTCTGCATTTTCTTTGCCACTACTTCCCAATGGATGTGGAGCATTTTATCTAGAGATGACAGTGTGACCAAGCTGGTCGACTGGTCAATCCTCGTAGCCGGCCAATCGTGAAACTCAGTCGCGCCGTCCTCTCAAGAAATGTGAAACGTTCTGTACTCCTATCTTTTCACTTAATTTGTACTCTATCCTAGAGGACTCAGTAAACTAATTTTTGAAGGAAGAGCGTGCCTGTAATTAAGCAGAGTGCTGTGTTGCATGGCACGCAAACCACGACAGCCAACAGCCAGAACAGCGAGCTGATCGCGACAGTTTTATGCTGAAAAAGACGTCGAATATCACGCAGCAATGAATACAGAGGTAAAAAAATGCATAGGTGTCTTAACTACTGCGTTTGAGATACTATGCAGAGCCCTACAGCTACTGAATATGCCACAATATCGAAAAGCCCCTCTACATTATCCAAAATGGAGATTGTGGGATCCTTATGCATGCATTCTCTGGAAGAAGACTGTCGTGGACAGAATACAACTTTCTACTTACTTTTTTGTTACTAATTTATGAATCTGATGTAGAAATTAAATTCTTGAAGAATCCCACGAGTTCTCGGACAAGATAACACTATGAGCACGAAAATTGTTGTGTGACATCTGGACCTGTTTTTTTTTTGCTGAAAATTTGTCTCGATCGTTCCCAATAAACAAATGACCCATTCGAGATTGTTCCAAATTAATAAATGAACCACCAAAATGAGGCTCACCCAAGGAGGGAGGTACGGGTAGAACGACGTGAGCAGCAGGACTGCCTGTATGAAAACGGCCACAATGTACCCGCCAACGATGAGAATTTTCCTGAACAACGGCTACTACAGCTTTGATCAACGCAAGAAACGTGCCCAACAAACGTACCTATCCAGTACACTTTTGTACAGAATAAGGATTATGATCATTTGCACTAAAGGGAATCCTACGGATAAATAGGCGGAAGTCGCTGGGTTTAGTCCAAACCTAAAATACGACAATTTTGTATATCCTGCAACAGATTTCCGACTAGGAAGCAAGAAGAGAGATGTCAAGAGAGAAAAGAACGCTCACTTCTCGAACACTCCTTTGGAGAAGGCGAGAGTAGCCGGGACGCCGATGCTCTGCAGTTAATCACTTTTTAACTAAACTACAGCACCCTCTTGCTTTCAATCCAAATCAAGTTTTTTAAATAAATACACAGCGTTTCATAAGTGTACGACCACCCTATTTTTTGCGGTACGAAAAGATGAAGGCAAGAAAAACTTTTCCTGTTCCATTCATCAGATTCAGAGGTAAGAATAACCACTGAGCACCTATTTTTCGAATTTATCAATTTCCTCAACGTTTCATAACTATACTCCCACTCGTGAACACTTCAATTTTTCAGTAATTTAACAATGAAACAACACCATTAACAGCAAATTTAATGGGCAATCGGCCTCGGGTTGGAAAGCACTTCAAGGAGGCGAGTCAGCATACCCTTCATCAGATTCTTCAGGAAATCGCTCTCTACATCTTCCCAGCCATCGATGATTGTTGTTTTCAGTTCATCAGTCGTCTGAAATTGACGATGATTGCAGTAAACCCTTCGTGTTAGGATGCTCGGTAAATTATCCATTGAGTTCAGGTCCGAGCTGCATGTGGGCCAATCCATGACGTTTGCTCTGTTCCCCGAAAGCCAGCTTTTGGTTGCCTGGCTGGCATGCGCTTCGCTGTTAATCTACGGAAAGGTATACTTCTGTCGATGATACCTCTCGAAAATGGCAGTAAATGTCTATGTAGAGTATCCCGGTACTCCTTCCAGTCCATGGAACCCGAAACGGAGGCTATCTCTAGTCTGTTCCCTGGTGTAACGTCACTCCAAGCCCTAAATGATCTATAGTCTTTGTCACCACGGAACAAACGTCTGCAGCAGCACGGCCATGGCGGAGGCCGCCGCGCATCCGCGGCGCAACACCGCCGCGAGGCTGTTGCGGGCGGCGTGGCGGGCATTTTGCCAGCTTTGCCAGCCTGCTGATTTATCGATTACTTCATTGCGGCCAGATTTCCGCCGTTTTTGTTCGTTTTTCTTCATGTTTTTTACTTTTTCTTTCCTGTCTCGTTGATTTTTCATCTTTTCCAGGCCAGAAGGAATGAAGAACGATGGCAACCTTTACTTTTTGACTTTTTACAGCTCTTTGTAAGATATTTTGTTTATTCATTGTTTTCAAAATTTGACATAGCATTAGAATGCCACTGTTGGTGATCTCTAAAACTTCTTTCGTTTGCATTCGTCGGAATTCAACATAATCGACATAGCTGCACCAGAAATTTCTTGCTTGGAAGTGTTTTATAGGACAACAAATCCATTTCTCAGCGATGTGTTCATTCTTAGAATAGAGAATGCAATTTTTAACGAGTTAGAAGTGAATAAGACAATCGCATAGACCTTGCATTCGATGGGATGAAGTCGAATGAAGGTGGATTGAAATTTCTATGCGTATATGTTCTTTGGATCGTGACTTGATACCAGCAAACATGTATAAATAAACATAAATGGGTTGCACTATAAAGTGATGTTAGCTCAGCATCTCTTCTGGCTTGGAATGGACGAAAAATCAACGAGACAGAAAAGAAAATGTGAAAAACTCTAAGAAAAACGAACAAAAACAGAGGAAATCCGGCGGCAATGAAGTAATCGATAAATCAGCAGGCTGGCAAGGCTGGCAAAATGCCCGCCACGCCGCCGCAACAGCCTTGCGGCGGTGTTGCGCCGCGGCTGCGCGGCGGCCTCCGTCGTGGCCGTGCTGCTCCAGACGTTTGTTCCGTGGTGACAACGACAGTACCTCCGAACTTGCGGCGGCTAAAGGTGGTGGAGTTCTTCCGCAAAACGTTCCAGTTGCTTCTCATGTCGTCAGGTCTATCAAATTGAACTTCTGCTCATCTGTGTAGATGATCTGAGAGCATCTCTCAAAAGCTGTTTTTTGTACTAATCGGACTTAAGAAATTATCACCGGTTTGCTACAATTTGTTTTCATGTTCCATCGAATGAATTTTTGCTGAGTCGCCTTTTAAAGGAAAAGCAGACGTGAAGCGTTCTTCGTAATTCCTCTTATAACATTTCCACTTGCGATGCAGCGCTCTCCACACTATGCTGCTCAAGACCAGAAGTTTCAGTCCTGCTCCGATCTGCTTGAGCGACGAGCAACTGTTGGACACTTGCCTGCAGATCTTCCTCTCCTCATGAGCTGTGGAAAGCTTCGGCTTCTGGCATCCTTCTTCTTGTTGTATCCATCAGAATTTTGAAAATAAGTGGAAACGAGGCAGTAAATACGACCATTCTTCTCGATAGCTCAGCCACTCAATCCTGCATCGATTAGAGGCCGGAACTGAGCTTCCTCTTCTGTGCTAAGGGATTTACCGCGAGGGATTCTGAGAAAAATGTGAAAGCCACCATTTGGCATCCTCGTGCACCCAAGCTGGGGCGACAAACTTTCATCAATTTTCATTATTCGCTAGTGGACTTATAGATAGAGATGGGGAAAACGATAACACCGCATTTTAAAACTAAATTAAAGAGATAAGTGTGCAGCGTAGAAATTTGTGCTTCAAGGTTATTTTGTCCGCTGAATCTATTGCAAACCATTGAAAAATTCCAAACTTGCTGCATCACGCACAGCTGCAAAAAATAAGGTAGTCGTATAGTTACGTAAAGCAGTGTATGCGTTTACAGCTAATTACTGGAGGCTCCACTCGCTCGCCGCAACACACTGCAACAAGCTGTGTTTATACTTTTTTCACTGGGCGGTGACGTCGCGGCGGCGGCCACAACATGCGCTTTGTCAAACCTCGTAAATTAGCTACCAGCGGCGGACGCAGAAAGTGGGTGGGAGGGGGCGTGGGAAAAAAATTGGGGGCTCCGCCGTTTTGGGGACCCAGACGGAAAATAAAATTAATAAAAAATGTTAATTGTAATGATAAATAATTATTGAAAAAATGTTAAAAATAATAATAAAAATAAACAATTAAAAATAAACTATTGCAAGATTTTTATCCGTATTGTAAGGTAAAAAATTTGGCGACCCATTCTCGAGGGGGAGGGGGGCGTCCCCCCCTGCGTCCGTCACTGATAGCTACATACATAAATTTTGCGTGAGAATCAATGATATTGCGTTTTTATGAGTGATTGCCAGTCAAGTAGGTTTCAGGCCGAAGCAACAAGAGAAACAGGAAAACAATGGGCAATGCCACTTCTCAGTGTTGAAAGCTTCCTCAGCAGGCGCGACGCGAATTCGGTCAATCACAGCGTTTTTAATGGTAATACATACGTAGTATAAACAGAACGAGATGAAGATTCCCAACGTCACAAAATGTATTTAAAAAGTTCCAAAATGTCATGATAAAATTATTCGTGATTTGTGATATTTTCAACTGCAAAGGTTCAAATTCGGCGCTAAGCAGTACGTGATCCCCATCCTTTTTAGCGGCACATTATCTCTAGAGTGAGTGCACACTTTTCAAAGAGACAAACATGCATCTTAGGTCCAGAGCTCCTCTAAAGGAGTGCTTTTGACAAATCTACGACAGTCGCAGCCTTAAAAATTCTAAGGAGTCGGAAAGAAAGAGGAGCGACGACGAACCACATTCAGTGCCATCAGCACATAGACGAGCATAGAAGGGAAGGACGACGGCAAGATCTGCGAGTCCTCGCTCGACAAGGTGTCCATCTTGTAGTCCGACTTCGGTCGCAGGTAGAGATAGGCGATTCCTTTGAAATATAGAGCGCTGGAGAAGTGTCCCAGCTAAAATACAATATCCTAGAATACAATACCTACCAGAAGCTGCACTGAGCACGGACGCGAACAACAGGATGGCGACGTCGGGCGCGTCGACCAGCGGCGTGACGTTGATCACCAAGGTGCCGAAGGCGAACGCCAGGCCCAGCACAAGGAAGTGGGCCGGCCGCGCCGCGAACGGGATCTCGTCGAAGAGCACGATCGTCACGCAGACGAAGCCGATCCCGGCGCCGCAGCCGACCAGGAAGCGGCCGATGCATATGATGGACCAGCTGAAAACATGGACGTGAATCAGTGGTGGAAAGAAATTTGTGGGATCTGCAGCAATAACAGAAGCCCAAAGCAATCCCAGCGATAAAGCAAGCTGTCAGTCAGCGAGAACGAAAAAGCGATGCTGTTAGTGCCAAAAGCTGTTCAACTAACTAGATCTCGTGCCAGTTTGCCTCATTTGCACTTGCGATGAGCACAATTCCTCTGAACTCTTCAACGTATTGTGGAAAGTCGACTATTACATCGTCCACGAGATAAGAGAGACGAACCTGGGAATGAGGGTGACAACGGAGCCCACTATGAGGAGCCAGGAATCAGCAATCAGTCCTCGCTTGGCCGAGACAGGGTAGAACGCCAAGAACAACGTTGAGATGAACTGTCCTAAGCACGGCTACATCATAAGCAAATATCTACAGATGTCAGCGAAGTTCTCTTCTTTTCTACTTATTTTGGAGGCAGATGGGCTCTCTGGAACAAGCAAATCCTCATAGATATCCTTTGCACTTGAAAAATTGTTCAATTGATTCTCACGGACGAAAATCGCCACCGGAACCGAAGTCATCAATTTTCATAATGAGCTTCTTCAGCTATTTTCAATCTCTTCAATCAGCTTCATATGTGCAGGCCTTCATGAAAATTGCTTATTAATAATACGTATCAAGTGCTGGATAATGATCAGGGCTGTCACTTGAACCAGAGCTCGAAAAAGATTACTTCTGAGGGGATAATTTAGAGATAACCTTCACACATTCACACAACAAAACGAACCGAGCGGAAAAGCTGCGCTTGCGATTGAGAAGACGAGATCCTTCCTGTCGATGTCGTGCAGTTCATTTATGACGGACTGCTGGAATATTTGGAAGGAAGAGACGAGCGATAAGGTAAGACCGAGCCTCATCCTGAAACCAGTGGCCATCAAAAAGGAAGTGACTTTTGCTCGGTCCATAAATCGGCAATGAGAGCGAGAGATGAGGCCAATTTCTGGGTTTGCGACAATACTGACGTGAACAACAAAAAACAGAAAAACAAGTGGAAGGCGGAAGAAACTCCTTGGAAGGAATGGATCGCAAATGAAGCGAGAAGGGACTAGAAGATCCAAGAGTTAAGAATTCTGGAAATATGAAGAAAAAACTACTTCTATTTGATCACACAGAAGAAAAACAAACGATCCATTAAAAATCTCTATGTAGTCAATGAATAGCCGTATTTCTAAAAATTGGAGGTGACAAGTGAAAACCTAGCGATGTCTTAGACCCAGCAATGAGGGATCCATCAAGAATCAGCAACCCAGAATTGAATCTCATCAATACATCTCATTTCGCGGCTCTCACTGACACTTCTCCCAGCAGCACACCAAGAATAGCAGGTCTGCCAATGACGTGACTATTTGTTCAAGAAGACTGTCCACTCTAGAAAACTTCTTAGCGCAATAGAGAAATAACACCGGTGATTCAGCGCCGACTATACCAGCAAGTTCGGGCGCCTACCAGAGAATGACACGACCCTAATCGGTATGCACTGAGGGTAATGAGCAGTACTGTTCGCATGAAAGAACAGTTTTAATCCACGGAGACAAAAAAAATGCGGTGCCATGACGATCAATTTCGGGAATTATGTCTGAACGAACACTGAAATAGAAGCGAGAGGGGGAATTTATTCTCATCCACCACACCTAAATGGAGCAGTCAGAGCAACAAGGTGTCAAAGTTCTTGCTGCAAAAGCCTTCTTGAGCAAGATAACTACTCAAAAGTGCTCCCATATTCATTCATTCCTCATTCGTCATTCACTCATTCATTCATTTCATGACGCTCTTGAAAAAGTGAGTTTTAACAGTGGCTATCGTGTGTTGTTCCGAATTTTATTTTCGGGAAAAATCCAAATTTGAAGTTTGAAAAACCAACAATATTGCAGCTTCCGAAGTTCTGAAAACAGTGTAGATATGGGCTTCCATCGTATGAGAGCGAAAGTCGGAAGTTTTGGAACGTATGTGGAATTGCAGACAAAAGTCCACATCTACAGATGAAAAGCGTTTAATCTTTGAGGATAATATAGGTATAGCTTAAAAGGGAAGGGTACTTGGTTGAAGTGGCCATTCGTAGTACGATCCGTACTACCACATGCTGTCTTCAACGCTAACCTCGATTCCGTTGCTCACATCTCTTGTGAGGTTCTCTGTAGTGAATAGCACCCATTTTTTCCCGGCTGTCTTTGAATGCGGTCCTCAACGACGAGCTCGAATCGGTGTGCAGATACTATATATGTATGTTTATACATATAACACACCAGCTGGGCCCTGTACTGTCGAAAAGCACTGAGTAGTTTGAAGGCAGTAAATAGCCACCAAGCGCGGCTTGGATAGAATACATGAGCACCCTATATGGAATCTGCAAGAAAAAGAATTGATGTAAACCACTACGAAGAGCCTCGCAGGAAATTTGGGCTTCGAAATCACTATGTAAAACTGAATGTGGTGGCACACCTCGCATTACAAATAACACTGCGAACAAGTATACTTTCCTTGTTAGAGTAGAATGTAGAATATGTAGAATAGATTATCGCATAATGGACTAAGTCATCATTGACCTAGTTTTGACGCAATAATAGGGAAATATTAGGATGAGAAACAAAGCAAGACCAAAAATTTCCAGAAGACTCACGGGAAATCACACCTAAGTAGGTAGGCGATGCCGTATTTATTGAAAAGATGGCATTTTGGGACTACAGTTGGGAGGTGAATGAGTCACACCTGTCGACTAAGCTTTCTATGCAAGAGACTACATTTGCTTGCACAAATACAAATCTGTGAAATAAAGGAAATTCCAACGAGTGAAAAACGTGGCGGAGAAGCAGAAACGATCGTCACGAGGCCTCACAGCTGCTTGGTAACTGGATCCACAAACATAACAACAACGGGAAAGCGTGGAAATTAATCCCGACAACAGCTCGGGCAGAGAACGTACGTGTAATAGTCCTCGTAATGCACTTCGGTCAGTTGTACCGAGAGCATCGCTGGGTTTCATTTATCGTTATGTTCTTCTACAAGAAATCGAAACCAGAGTAGAAATAATTGGTCAACTGTCTGGATGAAGTAGATTTTTTAAAAGCAATTTTGATATCGTGCTGCATTACTAAGTTGTATGTAGAAAAATTTAAAAGAATAGATCAATAAATCGATTTGTGAGTCGATAAACTTTGGGGAGAGGTAGCCTAGGACCTGCAACGGATCTGTAAGGTGACCCATGTTTTTTCGGGCTATTTTTCCACAGATACTCCCCGTGATGGCTTTTCAGTGTCCGAATTTGGCGCGCACGCGCATGGCCAGATTTTTCAAAAGAAGCGCCGGAAATCTCGTTGTATTTCATCTATATAATGTAACATACTACTGAAAATTACTAGATTACAGAAAGATTTTATAGCAGAAAAATATGATACAGTGCCACGTTTCACATTTTATTACATACTAATGTTTCTGGCAGTTTTGCGAAGGGAGAAGTCTGACTTCCTACTTTTCGTGCTAGCAATGATAGCAAGGAGGAATTTAACTTCTAAGACCAAAATAGACATTCCAATTGCTTTTTCTAACATCATTCAGTTTTTTTTTTCTGTGATGAAGGGAGGTGAGAGGAATTCATGAGGAAAGTAAGGCTACCTAATTAGAAAAAAGACTTCAAAATAAGAATTCAAAAACTGGGTTGAATAAGACAAACTAATTTACGATCTAGAGGATTCAAAATTGTCTTTAAAACAACAATAAAAGTCTAAAAATTGAACTGAGCGTGCGCATTTTTTGAATCTGATCCAAATAAATTTTTTTTGGAAGTATGCACTTGTTGGGGAAGTTGTATGTGCCCGAAAACAATACCGATAGTCACTATCATAGGGGAGTGGAGACTCAGCTATTTCTATAAGAGGAAAAACCGGAAAGAAGCCATTGCACATTGTTTCAAACGGTGCAACGCACTTTGTTCCAATTGTCAGAGCGAGTCATCCTATGCTCGCTGAATTCCCATAAAAAGAAGTGCAATGGGTAAGACGACTTCGCTGATGTCAAGCCACTGTGCAGTTGATCACGGAATGCTGGTGAACTCATCCCTACTGAGCTAGGGCTTATGAACGCAGCGTCATGCAAAGCGAAGCTAACAAACTAACTCTCATTTTCCACTCCTCCTAGCATCACTTACGGTGAACAATCACGCTAACCTTGCTGGTTTGCATGTTCCATGAACCCCAGCCTTACAAGAAGTGGTATGTGGTGGATGGTAAGTTTTTTTTTTCTTGAGAATGGCTCATGTGGGATTTCAGTAGGTTTCAGTATAACGATGAAGAGGTACGTTGCTGGTCTGTGATTGGTCAATTCATGCGCGTCGCGGCTGCAGCGTTCGACCACATGAGCAGTTTTGCGTGAAAGTTCAAAACTTTCCTAAGCTTGAATGGGACAGATGCATGCTAGCGAGACCCACGAACTGTGAGAAGGTGGTCAAAGATGCCATTTAGTCGGTCGTATTTAAGGAAACAGCCCTCAAAAGTTATTCATGCTTGCGGCGCGTCAAAGTTTACGCGCCGATACACAGTGCAAAGGAGGGAGGTAGAAGAGAAATCCTGGCAGGTCAGCAATGTTCCTAGTTTCGCCGTTGCGACTGCCGCGCGAACGACCCGCGTTTCCATTTTCGCCGCTTTGGGTCGGCGCGAAAACATCGTGGAATTTTGTCTAGGCGCGTAAACTTTGACGCGCCGCAAGCATGAATAACTTTTCACTTAAAACGCATACGCGTGCGAAGCGGTCGCGTGGCGGGCGGCGCACATCTTGACCGCCTCCAGTGGCGTGAGAGGACGATTACTTGCAGCTAACGCATAGAGGGCTGGCTGATCGGCCAATTCCTACGGCTGCTTTCGATTGAAGAGTGATCTGCAGTGAACGCACCAGACGATTAGATTATACTACTATTCTGATTATTATTATTATCATTATTATTATTATTTTATCGCTTTTATTAATCGCATGCTTGAGTTCAAGTACAACTAATGCATTATTCGGATTATTCAGTACTAAGTATGTATAGGATCTAACCCGTAAGCGTGACGCAAGAAATCTTTCAGGAAAAACCTCAGGTTTCAAAAATTAAATACATATAGGCATGTTACTCAAATGGAAATTGTGGCTGAGCTTCTTTCAAAGCACTTCTCAATGCTCAGAATAAGATAAGGCTCGCAAAAGTTCTTACTATTCATTTCAGAGGGACACGTACTACAATTACGCCTCTTAGAACTTTAAAAAATCTGTACACATAGAAGTGGAAGTTTGTTGGTGAGCATGTGTGTAAGTATGCAATGAATTGAAACAGGCCCTGGCCATGGTCTTTCCCGGGCCAAAATCGAAAAGAAGCCCCCCTCGAAAGAACAAAGTTTTACGAAGCCCCCTTTGAACATGCAGACGAAAGGGAAACTCTAACCCACTTTGGAACTTGGAGCCCGGGGAACAGCTCGTGCTGAGGCACGAGTTAAAAGGACAAATTCGAAGAAAAAAGATCCAATCCGAAGAGGAATTGATCAGGAAGTTGCAGATCAAAGAGAAATTTATACTAGAGCGTGCGTTTGACGCGCGTAGAGATAGGGCTAGTCGCACCGCTGACGCAGCTCAGGGGCACGCGTTTACGGCCTTGCGGCGACTCTACGTTCTTTTCATTGGGGATGTACATGCCACGTTCACCGATTCTTCATGAAAGATCCTTCACAAATGGATGTGTGCGTCTAACGCACGCAGCTAGTATAAATTGAAATAGCGGAGGATGAACTGATCTGGACCAAATTTTGCGTGCCGGTCCGCTATAGGCCGGCGGAGGTTGTAGGCTACCTCCTCATTGAGCTTATCGATTTTATTGATTTTTCGCTTATTTTGCTCGGGGTCTGACGAGGACATGCCTACTAGGTTCCTCGCCAGACCCTGAGCATACGCTGAACACAAATATGGCAACTATTCTGCATGAAAGTATCGATCTCATTGAATTTCTCTGTTCTTGCCCAGGAGTCGCCGAAGACGTCCCTGGGCAAGAACAGAGAAATTCAATGAGATCTACCAATAAGCTCAATGTGAACACAATGGGATTTACCAATAAGCTCAATGTGAACACGACATCTTCCATGGGCATCGATTCAGTGGTTTTCTCTGTTCTTTCTCTGCTCCTGGAAAGGGGCGGAGTAGAATGGTTCGGGGTATTCGTTGCCGCAAATCCAACGCAACTTCCAGAGCGAGATGTTTCCTCGTGATTCCTCGCGCCACGTGGGCTGCGCATTAGAAAATGTATGAAGCCGCTATAGTCTGTTTACCTGGAGCTCTACGGATCACGCACCAATCGAACGCGGCGCTGTGGCACATAAGGCCAATCAACACTGGTTAGCAGCAGGAGAAAAGTATCCCAAAGTCGCAGAGGGGGTGGGATTCGCCACGTCGACGCATTGAGCGTGATCTACACTGCACGTTCCAACGAAAGAGACCGTACTTTAAAAAAATTTCTATTTCTTCTTATTTTCTATTTTATTTCTACTCTAGAACTAAGCACTTGGTTCCAAGGCAGCTTCAGCCAGCAAATGAAATAGTGCGATAGAACAAGGGGGTAACAGCAGCTTCAAACAAGTTTCCTGCTCCATGAAAAGCGCAGAACGCAAAAGTTCGAGCCTCTTGATGTTGGATCAAATCTACTGTTTTCACTTGTGTTAAAGCGTGATTATTCAGTAAACATCACGTTTGTGAAACAATCGAGAATATGGCGGTCAAATCTGAAAGAGAGAAGAACATGACTTAAGAATTAAAAGGCAGCTGATACGAGGAAGGAATTAGCGCACGTACGGAAGTCACGCATGCTTCTGTTTATCGGTGTAGATAGGGAAGTGGTTGACATCTAACGTCATGGAGTGCTTCTTGAGGCGGCATCCAACCCGATTGCGACCATTCTTCAACAAAATTGGCCAATATATTGTAAACTAGCTGCCGTACCCGGCTTCGCTCGGGTGTTTTATTACCTTGGCTACATCATACTGCTGAGGCCAATTACTATCATCGACAAATTCATTGAAATCTCCATAATTTTGGTGATCAGCATGTTAGCGAAGCCCAGGTGACGTTTCCCATCGACTTGTGGGCGAAAAGTTACCAAAGCTATTTCGGTGACATTGAATCGACCTATTCGTACAAAGTGGTTGTCATATTCATACTCAGCATATCGAGGTACCCCAGGAGAGATGTCTTCACCGCTCCATAGGGCGGAAAAGCCAGAAATCAATAAAATCGAAAAACCAATATTTCATGCAAAATGTTTGTCATATTGCTATTCAGCGTATTGAAAAACCCAAGAAAACATGTCTTTGTCCGTCCCCGAGCTAAAATGGGGAAAAATCGATAAAATCAATAAATCAATATTTCGCGCAAAATGGTTGTCATTCTTATTCAGCGTGTTGAGAAACCCCAGTAGACATGTTTTTAGCACCCATGATCAAGAATAGCGGAAAATCGATAAAATCAATAAATCGATGAATTGGCACGAAATGGTTGTCATATTCGTGTTCAGCGCATTGAGGTACCCCAGTAGACATGTCTTTACCACCCCATGATCAAGAATGACGAAAAATCAATAAAATCAATAAATCGATAAACCAATCGATAATCCCAGGTGCAAAGTAGCCTATAACCTCCGCCGGCCAGTGGAGAGTCTACCTGCAAAATTTGGTCCCGATCGGTTCATCCTCCGCGATTTCTATTCGGAACACACACACACACACACACAAACACACACACACACACACACAAACACACAAACAAACTTTCACTTTTATATATACAGATAATGCAACGAATGTGTTTGGACGAGGGCCCTAGTTACAGTAAAGCTCTGCAAAAAAGTTACTTAGAAAGAGCGGCCTCGCGTGTTCGAAGAGTTGATAGGGATTGCAATAAAGGGAACTGAGGTATCTACGAGGACATACCACTCAGAGCGCAGGCGCAGGACCCTCTACCATCTTGAACCTCACTCGGGACCAGCAGCTGCCAGCCTCAATGTGACTCGCACCATTCTCCACAGCCCCTTCAGCGCTTCATGGATCGTCCTAAATCAAATCTGAACCGTCTCTTCTGGAACAACAATGCGAAAGTCTTTACAACCTCTTCTCCCACCGCAAACATACAGACGAGGCAAAAGGGCTCCGCAGAAGGAGCATGCTAAGCACTAGCTCCGCATGACTTATTTGTGAACCGAAGAAAAAGAGATGAATGAAGCAGATCGCAAACAACGCAGGTGCAGCATGAAAAGGGAAAAAATTGGTTGATGACGCTAGATACCGTCAGGAGTAACGTACTCAGCGCAGTGACGTAGCAGCGCTGCCGATCCACTACCTATGTATGGTTGGAGACGCGTCCTCCTTTCCAAGCTGCTCTGCCATTCATTCCAAATATGAATGCATTGAGGTAGTGCTCATGCCCTCCTCATCTCTGCTCGCCGATGCAGCTCCCAAATGTACTTCTGACCAAATGCACTGCTACGAAGTGGGGTAGGAACCTGTGCCTCATTCATGAAAATGCGGGAACGAGATATTCCTGTGAGAGACGCCAACCAACTCGTTCGCTTAGGGAATTCGGGGTAAACGAATTTCTCTAACTACAGGGTGACAACAAAGTCTTTGACCAAAGATTTTATTGCAATTATTTCTTGCGCTTTGTTAGGAAATCCATAACTTTGTATCCGCGTTGACAATCCAAATGTCTCGAACACACATGCAAAAACTCATATCCCATAGCCCTATTTGAACCTTGTATGATCTGCAAACATGAAACCAGGTAGAGATGGAAATGGCCGCAAGAAGAGTTTCCATGACATCTTGTCCAAGAACTTCTTTTGATTGGCTCTTCAAATCACCAGTTTTCTGCCCAATATTGAAGAGGGTATAAGCTTTCTGTCCTAGGGAGATCCTTGTGTGCACTTGTTTTATTGACCGAGAATGATCAATAGACTGTCACCACCACTTTTTCCTACTAGAATGCACAAAACAAAAGGCAAAAGTGGGCGGAGCGAAACCCGGAGAGGTATATTATTTCTTAAGATTAAGCACATCCGACAGAAATAAGGGTAGCTTTTGACAAACGTTTTCCATCAAGTTTCAAAAGAAAAAGCAACAAAAAGTTGATTCAGACTCCTCAGTTCCTGATTTCACCAAACCATCATTTTGTTTAATAATTATCGCGCTCCCTGAAACGGAGACCTCTGGATTACTATACCTAACAAGAAGACAAGGTCATCAATTCTCGATCAACTTGCGGCCGTCGTGCGTTGGAGTAGCCAACGGTTTTGTCAACTCTACGGAGAAGCCAGAAGAGATATCCGGAATCCAATAGTGGATTCCTAAAGCGCATGGATTCTACATAGCCCAGGTAAATTCCCAGACTGCTGGCCCATCTGATCCGAGTCTTACAATTTATTTTATTTGGCCAAAAACTTTGTTGTCACCCTGTAGTTGTGTCCATATTTTCCGAGAGCTTCTGCACAGGAAAGTAGGAAGATGGACCTGGAGGGCAGCGAAGTATGGCATTACTTGTCTAGAATCATATCCATTGTGGATTTCTCCGAAGGTCGCGATCCTCTCAATTGCGTTTGCGGATCTCAATTTCAGTCGATGTGATGCAACTGTTGATTTCTGTTTCATCAATGCCAATTTTTATGGGCGAAACTTGCCCTACTGGTAGGGATGTGGGGCGTAACACCTACAAATGGCGGACTGCTCAGCTCAAGGATCGGTCAATTCATTAGGTCCGCCAATCGCAGAGCCATGTCGCCTTCCCTCCCCCCCCCCCCCCCTTTATCCCCTTTACAGGTGCAACGCTGCATATCCGCTCAGGGGGATTCTACCCTTTTCGAAAGCGTTCGTAAAAAAGTAATGAGAGATGTTGAAAATAAAAAAGATATAGAAAAAGTAGTCAAAACTTGCCAATGTAGTTTTGAAAAAAAATTTGTAGCTGCTCGTCCTTCTACTTTTTTTTTTCGAAAAAGTATTGCCAATTGCTGTTATAGTTTCACGACCGATTTTGAAGAAAATTTGCTGTTGAACTACAATGGTAACCTAGTAATCGTGTTTTGCATTAGTATGCGTGGGTTTTGCATGGGATTGAGAATATCGCGGGTTTGCACCGGATAAGCATCGGAATTGAAGACGCATGTTTGTGCATGGATATGCATGGACTTTGCATGGACATAACCATTGCTGGTATAGAACTATTAGTATTAGAAAGGGCGTGGTTTTGCACGAGCACGCATGTCTTAATCGAGAGATAATTGGGATTCGCATCTCTCAATTCTATGCAGAACACGGTTCCTGAGTTTTCCGAGTACTGGCATGCCAACTCTTCTGTATGATGAAAGTAACCTGATGTTTTTTCTGATCACTCCACGTGCGCCGCCACTAAAAGGGAGCCACATGACGTTATAGTCGAGACCGATGTTCGGGTTCAACGAAATTACCTATAATAATCCCTGTTAAATATTCAGAACATTTGAGGAAACGGTTATAAGACCAGTGCAGAAAAGCGTTCCGAATATATGCATGGTCACGATGTGAACCATCGGCCACAATTAGTTCTTCTACGCTTTCGAACTGCTGTTAGACCCTGCAGTTTTGACATACCAGAAATACTCTGATTATGACAATGGCCCATGAGAATGTTAGGTTTCTCCAAGAAAGCTTCTGGGCTGCGGTGTCCGTCGCCTAACAGCTGAGTTCAACAACAAGATAAGCTACATCCAGTACACTCTGTTTGTCTCATTTAAAGATTGTGAAGGTTTTTTGATACTTAAATTTGAAAATCTCAGATCATGTGATCCATTCAACCAGTCCCGTTTCCGTAAAGAGAGTTACTGGTTTCCGATTGGTAACTGAGGGTGATTTTGGACCAAACGATTAAACGACTCTATGTGATGGGAAAATGAAGGAAATGTGAAGTGCATTATGGGCACTTTTTGTCGTACTATAAAACCAAAACAAATAAATTCACTATCAGGAAGTATGACCCTGTAAGGTCATATATAGGGCGATATAAAGATAAAATGCTGAGTTTTATCAAGACTATCTGGACAAACAACAGATTAGACAATAAAAACAAGGACAGTGACAGGTGTTCAACTGTTACAGTGTGGACGCGATATATACGGATACGCAGTTCGAGCCGACAAGCGACGAATGTCTGCATGATCCTCTGGATAAGATACCTTTCCCACGCTGTTGTTGTTCCACCCGAAGCTGGAGACACGCATGATGACGTGCGAACGCATTAGTTACGACGACTGCAAATACGTCACTGCTGTGGGCGGGAAAACGTCAGACTCAGACAAATTGTCGGAAGGACTGCAGCAGTTATTCGGAAGAACCGCACCAGCTACTCGGAAGGACCGCTGCGGGAAATCAGAAATATGTACAGCAGGTCACCTGTCGGTCCTTCCGGGTTTCTGCTGTGGTCCTTCCAAAAAATTTGCATGGGAATTTTTCTTCGAACGAGCTCTTGATTCGTTGCTGAGACATGAAATCACACTTATCCTTCTTAAAGAGGGCACTAACGAACAGTTTGGTTTCTATGGTTTAGCTACGGACACAGGCTTGCGGCCACAATGAGCACGAATACATGCTTTGTTGAATTTCATTCAAATTTGCGAAGACGCGCTCGCGAAAACTCACAGTTCGGTCCTTCAGAGAACGGCGAAGGTTCAGCGGGTAGGTATCATGGATGGAAGTAGGTATGGAAATGTTTTTTTTTCACCGGAATGAGAGTGGTTGCGAACAAAAGGGCCGACCCATGCAATGCTACAGCTCATCAAGGTTTGAAACGGGTGCACATCTATCCTCCTATACTCTCGTGATTTTGGTGACTGCGATAGTGCAAGTTCAGTAGAATTTTCGAGACTGTTCGTTCCGAAACATTCAGAACAAAAATGACCTGATTGGTCTCGTATAAGTACGCCAGAATTTTCTACGGTCCAACGATCAGAATGACTTCAATCTTCATTCCGCTCCCAATGGGAAAGAAATAACTCATCTAATTCAGCGTCTAATTTTATATGTAATATTCTGCAAAGCCGTGGGTATACGCGCGGTTGTGTCCTATACACTGTTGCTTCTGTTGTTTCCAAAACGATATATATTCGAGATGATGAGAAAATTCTGTGAAGAATGCAATGGATTTGCAATAGAATAAATTTCTGTATTGAACGAGAATTCTGATTAACAATCTACATATGGTACGAAAGCTGCCAGAGAAAATACGACACCACAATAATCACCCTGCAACACGTGTCGGAATCGTTGAGTTGATGAGATTCCCATGTTACTGTTATTCATTGACTGATAAATATTTTCTTGCACATACGCCTTGCAGTTTTCAGCACAAGGAACTGCCAAACCTGTGATGATCCAAAATTACACTCATCAAATTGTTGTCATGTTATACAACTGTAAATAAGAGGTGTTATAGGTTTTTCTGGATAGTCCAGTACATGAACTTATTAGGACAGTCCTTTTTAAAAAGATCGAAAGATTCCGTGCCTCCAAAAACGCGGTGGGCCCTGAAAGATGGATGCGCAGTAAGCATATTTCGAGGGGTCGAGTAGATAAAGTGGACGTCAATGGCGCTGGCTCATCCGCGGCCTCGAGAAGGACGCAGCGCGACCGCGCCGGGGTCGGTGTCGTCTGCTGTTGGAATGCTAATTGTAGTCGCTTTCTTCTTGATTTGGTGAAAAAAAAACCTTGAAATCGGGTGAAAAACTGCTAGATTTAGCATACCAGCAGCAGAAGTCATCGTTTACGACCTACGCAGCGCGGTTGCGCGGTGTACTTCTCGAGGCAGCGGATGGGCCACCGCCTTTGACGTTCACTGTATACAGTATGTATATAGTATACATATACTACGCTACTTGCAACCGCTACGCTATAAAACCGCAAGCGCAATCCATCCGTTTTCGACAATAACTGTGTGCTATGCTATTTGAATCACTGCTATCACAACTAGTATCTGTGAGTTCGTCGCTGTCAGTTTCACTTTGGTAGAACAGCACAAAATCAAACATGCTGCAAATCCATATGTCTATGGAAGCAAGCGTCGTGGTGATTTGAAAAGCTCCATACAATGGATATCGCGAAAGATCCCCGAATAGTTCAAGAGAATTAAAGCATTTGCAGGCGTAAGACAACTTCCGCCTACGCTTTCCCTACTATGAGCAATTTGTGCCTTTGTTAAATGGTTCTGATGCGACGTGCATTTTTAAACGCGTAATAGTATTGATAATAGTAGCCCTTTTCCGAAGCAAACACCACGCTCGTAAGTGCATACGCTACACGGACGTCACAGGATGGTGGCATAATGCAGCAGAAAACGATCACCCAGACCTCGTTGTTGTGGAAAATTAAAGATGAAAATGAAACTGGAAACTGAGTCGGTGAGCGAATTTTCAGAAAATAGCTAGAAAATACGATTAAATATATTGAACTCTGAAAAAGGTGGTTTTCCCTTCCATTTTACCAATCTTGCACAGCAGTCAATAGAAGCGTGAATTCATGCTGCAGCAGAAGCTGTTCACCAGAATTCAAGGGTGCTGAGTGCAGCTGGACTCAGAAATGAGCTACCGCGCCCTATTCTGATTAATCTGCAACAGGAACGCAGCTTGAACAGACTAATGATTCGAGTTCTAAGCCTATGAGCATCTTCTTTCTACCTGCTGCCATGCATCCCTCAATTGCTGCTATACTTCATTAAATATGTAGAGGGAGAAGGCCTTAGGTTTTGTGCCCAACCTATTACGCCGTTGGGACTCTGTCTTTGCTGCACATATATCAGAGCTGTCAGCAGAGAGCTAGCGTAATTCTTAGGGGTAGATGTGATCATAGTATTGCTAAGCAGATCCAGTTCAAATCCGGAATAATATCCTCTGAAAATCAATCACAGTGCGTATGTATCTGCAAGGGTGTGCGCTACTTCATCCTGCTACATGATAATCACAGTTGTGTTGAGGTCAAGGGCACTACAATTACAGGGGACGGAGAAATTTCTGGAGACGATGAAGGCTCACAGACTTGCAACAAAAAGTATAACAAATGAGTAGAGCATAGATGCGTCCCAGATCTGTGCGTCGTTAACCTAACGGATCGACGCATTAACGCGTAACGGCTATTGTTCCAGTGAAGCAACGGATTGGTGGTTTAACGAGGAATCCAAAGAGTCTGTTGAGATTCACTCCATCGAGGGTACAGAAGGTGGTTCAGAGACGCACGAAGTAAATAACAGAAACAGAAGGGAGTATGTAGATCCGACGGGACGAATTGCTGAGGAGTTAAACATACCACACTAAAAAGCAAAACTCAAGCATAAAAATGTTTGCGTAATGTTCAGAATTGTCCTCTGTAAGGTAAGTAAGCTTAAATCACTGTGTGTAGGTGATGACAATCAGAACCTATTCGATCCAAAACGTGGAGAGTTCAGCTTCTGGATTTAGGCCGGATTAGCTATGGAAGGGGCGTCGTTCGAAAACCCACTTACAAAGAGTGTTCTTGTCTAATTACCTTTTTTGGTAAATTAAAGAGACATATTTCATGTTCTCCGATCATAAAACCCGGGCATCCTTACTTTGACTGTATATGATTTTTCTTCTGTGCCACACAGGAAGACGACATTCATTCGAAACGTAAGTCCGAAATAAATCGTGTCCTTATAACAGCCTGTGTGTCATAGGAGAAAAATCTTATACAGTCTAAAAGGACGGTTTTTTTTCTCTAGTTATTTCTACGAGTAGTTTGGCGTTTTCATCAATGAACGTTAACGTTGAAAAATATAAAATAGGACCATTCAATCATAGACATATATGTTTTTACTCAGGCCAAATATTTAAATAAGTTTTAAAAATTATCTTATAGACCCGCAACGACAAAAATTCCAGGATGCAGAAATGTGAGCTCTCCTTGACAGATTTTACATAGTAACAGAAATCTCATCATGTTTCCCAATTTACGGTTCTGTACATTTTTTTGTGTGAGATTCCGATGCATGAGCTTGCGGCTTGCTTAATTGCTTGCTGAATTGCTGTGGAAAAACGAGGAACCATCGACGACGTGGCTTGCAACTGTCGAGGTTTATGAGGACTACAGTGGGAATGATTGATGATTACTTGGTTGTGATCATTCCTTGAGTTGGATGCACTTGAAAACCCACGAAATGTTTTTGTTTCTCATCTAACTCACCTTGCATACATGGCTTATGCACACTTTTACTGGTCAAAAAGCTCGTAACTTCACGAAACCTGCGTTATTTAACATACGCCCATTACTCTGACGAATTAATATTAGGTTGGTGCAAAAATAATGCGCGTTTTTCGCTGCTTCATCTTCGGTGCTGAAAACTTCCGGTGTTTCTCATCATCGGTATGAGAAATTGCACACGGTTTTGTAGCAAATTTCATGGCTTTTTCAAATATCTTATGCATTTTGAGCGAAGTTCATGTTTTTGGCGAATTTTTAGTTGTGGGACGAAAGATGCCAAAACAAGTTTTTTGCCAAACTCTTTTCAGCGAGCTGATACTCGACGGCATCGCAGCAGGAATCGCTCAGAACACCACCATAGTTTTGGCGAAGGGAGTGTGAGCGAATGCATTCCGCTGAGCTGCTCCCGGATTTTTCGGCTTGGTGTGCCTTGCTTCGAAAGTAAGGAATGTCGCATAGGACTTCCTGGGGTTTGCTACCCCCAATTGATGACAATTATCAAATAGCACCCATCCAAAACAACATATTTGGTCTCGCAGAACATTGACAGTGACTGTTGTCAGACCATCCCTCCCTTCAGTAGAAATGGGAGGATGAAAAGCTCAACGAGTTGATGTCGCGCATACTGAATGACTACCACATTGATCCTCGTTGAGAGGTGTGCTTCGCACCTTTGAAGTGAAAAAATTGCGACCAAACAGTCGGTCGCTTAGTAATTAAATATGATCTTCGATAAAATGAGGTGCCTTGCTCAACAGTTGGACGAGGACATGCACCGAAATACTCCCAGAAACCGAAGCAACACCAAAATGAGGTCACGGCGACTTTGTGGTGACCTGCTGCAAAAATTGCTCACTGCAGCTTGTTCATTCTTCCTAATCTGGTAAGTGGTTTCAAGACGTAAACGAATTAAATTAGAAACTTCACGGTATGACCTCAGCGTTGCTCAATAAAATGGATTATTCACTCCCACAGGGTACCGTCCAGGCACGCCCTGCACGACAGATTCTTCACAGGTTCGAGCAACTGAGCTAGGGAGCTCGAACTCCTACATCGTAATCATCAAGCTTCTCGCTCACCGACTACCGCTTCCCCGAGAACCTGGACGACTTCTTCCGGGAGAATTTTCTCGAAGACTGAAGTGATACCAAAACTGCTCTCCGGAAGTTTGTCAATTCTGGAAGGTCCTGTCAGAAATGCACGGTAGTCGGAGAACATCTATCTTATTGCTAAAGATTTGCGGATTACAATAGTTCTAAGCCTATTGAAAAAGATCGATTTCAAAGAGAGTTATGAGGTTCGGAATGAAAGGCATGAAAACGCGTATTATTTTTCCACCAACCTAATAGATCAATCCATTGACATGTTAGTTTTCTAGAGATTGACGGTTTAGTGAAACTTGAAACTGCATAGTGCTGATCTGTAGCCGCGCAGCAAGAACAAATCGGCAAGAACAAATCAACAATGTTCAAAAAAATTGTCGCAGCAACACTGCATAGAAAAAGTGTTTTGGAAAGATCCTTTATGATCGACTTGTAGCGCTCAACCTAATTGTAAGCTGCAACTTCCATCGTAGTTCCACAGTTTTAGCTCGAATTCCAATCAAACTGGTCAAAACAGTTGACTGACTTCCTCTCTGGGACGAGTTCTTGTTCGGGGTTGAGCAGATGCGGCACTGGCAATTACTCAGACAGCACTACACCTCAGTTGAATACGCATTCGTACTCCACTAGTCAGAATTTTGTCAAGACAAAATTATGTCAGCAGCTTCACATTTTCTTATTTGGTAATCTTTTTATGACACTGCCCGTTCCCTTGTTCGCTCGCCTTTGGTTCGATCCGGTTTTTAAAACCCAAGAATTGAGCATAGAGAATGATGGGAATATTTTCCAAAATCGGTGCACTAGGCGTTTTCTGTTCAAATGCGGTTTTCTGCCCCAACCAAGGAAGTTAATGATTTTTGAGTTTCGCATCCATCTTTGAGTGCGATTGAAGCTGCTTGACTTGAACGATTCGTCAAAAGTAGTAGGGTCAATGTCAGAGCGATTTGACATTTCCAGTCAATTCACACAGAGGATTCACCAACAGAACAACACAAAAGGTTTCTAGAAGAACAACTCTTTTCTGGTCATTCCGGAATTTTTCAAACTGCCCTCCGAAACAGCTGATATTATTCAGGAAATTGGGGATAACAAATCCAGTGGAAGGCAGAGAGCGTGGGAACAAATCTTGATGAAAGGTGGGGGTATCAAGGTAAAAACTTTCTCAGAACCTCACTGGGATTTGTAGTGAATGCAGAAAGCATTTGTTTGTCTTCCTTCCGTTTTCAAATGTCCTGCCAAACGAATAACGTCCTTCCAAAACACTTTTTCTATGCAGTGTTGCTGCGACAATTTTTTTGAACATTGTTGATTTGTTCTTGCCGATTTGTTCTTGCTGCGCGGCTACAGATCAGCACTATGCAGTTTCAAGTTTCACTAAACCGTCAATCTCTAGAAAACTAACACGTCAATGAAAAAAAAAAGACCAAGAGAGGAAGAAATATATCTCCACGTTAGTATGATCGCGAAGTGTTGTCGTGCAAGGAAGTGTCTCTCCATCGAATGGATCTTTAGGATCAGCTTCCTCAACTTGGAGGTGATTCCGACCAGGCGAGGAGATGTTCGTGGTTCCATACTGATGTACTGAGTTCTTCGAAAAAATTCATTCTTCTGTTCCAGATATGGAACGAGAAGTTTAGAAAAAATAAAGCACCAATTATGCTGGATTTCAGGGAGATTGATTTAAAAAGTCAAATATTGTTTGGGTTCATTCCGGAAGCTTTTCGATCCACGCTTGTACAAACCTAATGCAGCACATCCTTCTACTGCAGAAATGACTGGTACTTAGCTCGGAAGTGAGAATGACCACGAGTCACAAAGGAACTCTTTGATTTTATGTCTATACATTAACTATACACGAGCAGAGGTAAAATCCATGCGTATGGAGTCTTCAGCAGAAATGTGCTACTCAAAGAAAGTAATGATGCAAATGACGCTGTTGCCATATTTTCGGCCCACCCCGCACTATGCTGTGCATAATGTCCGCGTCGACCTTAACATCATTAATATTGCGAGTACGGGAAATAGACAAATTAGAGTTCGAGGGCGTTCTCCTTTTTTGAAACAGGGCCATATCGCGTTAACAAGCCTAATTTACCACCAAGGACAATTCCCAGGAGTGTGCTTGAAGATTTCGCTTCACACTAATTTGCGTAGTAAATGGGAATGAAAATGAGATTATCAGTGGAATTTCCCTCTGTCGAGCCCCACAAGTACTAAGGAAACAGAGAATGAGATCGACTCAGTGGAATTCAGTCTTTGCAGGGAGGAGTATCCACATTCTCACATTCAGATTCCGAGCGTCTGTCAGATGCAAGCATCTGTCACAAACACCCGTTCCGAGAAAATTGAAATTGCTAAGCCAGTAGAGTTGTTGTTCGAGGGAACAGCGGGTGTTTGACGCAAGACAAAAAAAACAGTCCTGTGGTGACCCAGAAAGCAGCTAGCTATCCAGATACCTGTTTAAAAACCGGTAATGAAGGCAGCTTCAAGGTGGTCAGCCATGAGGTGTCGTGGCTGCTAGGAATGCGTCCACAGCATTCTAATGGCTCCATCGATCGCTCGTTATACTTTCAGGAGGGATCAGGACGTCATGCTGCAGCTTCCTGCAGGCTACAAAGGGCGCTGTAGTTGAACGGATGCATTCTGGCCGAGAGGTCTTCTGCAGCACTTTGCCAGCTGGTCGCCGCATGCGTCCACATCTAGGTCTGGGGATGTTCCAATATGTGTTTTCAAAATTTCGACCCCTCACTGGCTAACAGCGCTCTGGACACTCTTGCTTTCAAGTAGGCGGAGTTATATAAGAGGGAGAGGGGAAGAGAGAGAGAGAGAAAGAGAAAGAAAGAAAGAAAGAAAGAAAGAAAGAGAGATCTGGTGCTGTTGCAGCCAAATCTGTAGTGGGACTGCTATTGGGTTGGGGAATAAGTTCGTGCAGTTTTTCATGGGCATGCGAGTCCACGGACAATGTCACAATGTCAGTCACACTGAGTGGATTGAAAAGCTTTTCCCCTCTTCTATTAATGCTGCCAGGAAGAGCTTCCTGCTCCACCGCCACGAAAAATAACGTTGTTTGAGACAACTCAATTGATAGCCCGCAACCGCAACTTTTTGATAGAATTTCTGAAATGAATAAGGGATTTGGCAAAATACGTGGTGTATGACTGCACCAGACCTGTAGAGTCCGCATTGGTGGAAATCCCCCACATTCGAGTATCTTGCTCGTTTTGGTGAAATTTGCGCAGAGAAGTCGCGCACCCCCAGTGTGGACGATCAACTCGTGTCGAGCATTTTAGGGCTTTGTAGGGAATACGTTAGCTACAGTGGCAGCCACATATTTAGCACACCCACGATTTTGGACCACAGAATTTTTTGCGTATCTCAGCCTGAGGGTAAGCTATCAAAACCAAGTTCGAGTATGTGTTGAGGCTCTGTGGAGGCTTTCTTCCACTTGCTTGTCACTGGCACAGATTCAGTTGGAACTGGATTAAAAAATAAAATCTCAATTTCGTCAGTTTTCTTAAACTAGGTATAAAACTTTCGTATCTACGCACGGAGAGTAGTGAAGTTATGATTTGTATTAGGCACTTTTCTGCTTAACATTCTGTTCTGAATGCTATTAGCGTACTCTCCGTACCATCTCAAGCCAGGGACGGAAACGAACGGTCAAATTTGTCGAAATTTTCATTTTATTAAATCTCGAGAATGAAGCAAGCTTTGGGATTCTCCCGTGAGCACCCAAATGCTTGCTAATAGCGCAGCTCAAAGAAAAATCCACGGCCGAAATGCATGTTTTCTCTTTGCAAACACCACGAATCCTTTTTTTTCCGCAATTTTTGAGCCATGATGAGGATCCTTGTTCTTCGCTGAGGTGGGCAACTGCGCATCAATACTAGTATGGCAAAATGTGCACTACTATCGAGAATAAAATCACATTCTCCCTCTATTTGATAAATTAATGAAAGAGTTCGACGGATATATTTCCAAAAATACTGCATCTTGAGCTCTAAAAGCGAAGAATGAGCGCAGTTCTATTGAAAAGCATTTTCTCCAGGAGTAGAGTAGAATTAAGAAAGAGAACACTATCTCCTGTCACATTCTCGAGTACTGTCCTGATAGCTCATTCCAAGCTTGAAATACGGATTTTATATTTTCATCAGTTGATCGCCAAGAATTGGCACCATGCTAAATATGTGGCTGCCGCTGTAAATTTACATACTGTTAAAAGTTCGCATAAGTGGTGATTTTTTTTGCCTTCAAGGTAACCTTTGATAGTGGACTCTATTTCTCACAAACTGGGCCTCCAGAGCGAGAAGAAACTTCAAAGCCAAAATTGCCCTGTCTAGAGCGGGAATACCATTTGTGTGCTGTCCTTTCAGCAGTAGAGATCCCTCTATAGGTGTCAGTGATATCCCAACCCACTTGAGCCACATTTGGTTCACACTTAAAGTGTCGTTGGCAGTCGGTTGCAGGGAGGTTCCATTTTGTCAACTTGGAGGGTCACATTCCATGTGGTAGGAAACAAGGTGAAGCGAGAATTGAGAAATGTGTCACCGTAAAAGGCACGTCAAGAGCTGAAAGATTGATGACTTCACATCAAGCGATGTTCGAATCACTGTGAAAAAACAAATTGAAAAAAAACCGCACGAACTTATTCCCCAACCTAATAGATCAGTTTCGTGGTCGACTCAGAAATGACGTGATTCAAAAGCGGGAAATATTGACAAATCAGCAGAGGATTTCTGAATATTTGAGCTTCTAAAACACTCAGGTGGAAAAATTCCAGTAGATTTCGCTTATTTTAAGTGTATTTGTTTTGGCAATTCATCTCCGAAACAAATACACGTAAAATAAGCAAAATCTACTGGAACTCCGCAATTTTTCTCGATTCCAGTACATTCCACTGCAATTTACAAGTAAAATGAGCGAAATCTATGGACACTGCACTTCGTGTAAATTCCGGTAGATTTCATGTATTTTTCGTCTATTTTTCTGGAAAATTCGTTCTTCACCAACTATTGCCGTTGCTTTTCCACGTTCGGATATGGGTTATGCCTCAAAAATTCCAAAAAATTCATTCATTATAACTACCAAAAAGTTTTGTGAATTTTTATGATGCATATAAATATATGCTAACATGAGAGATACTCACCAGCGGAATCTACGTAGCACGTCAACTGGATGTACTGCAGAAGTAATTTCGTTTTAGAAAATACTACTACTACTCGTACTCAAGGGTGGTCGATAAAACCACGTGCACCCGGAGATGTCCCTCGGAGTGCAGCATCTTTGCTCTGGGCCCACGGCGGTGCAGCGCCGCGTACCCGCAGACCCATCTGGAAACTGCCGCATCAGCTGATGTCGCAACAATTTTCGCTTATTTTTCAGCAGTCTTCGTTTATTTTTCGAGCGGAATTCGGGTAAATTCCAGTGGATTTCGCTTATTTTCTGGAGATTTACGTGTGATTTTCGGGTGAAATTGGGAAATATTTCGACAAAAAAAGCGAAATCTTTTCGAAAGCACAGTAATCTTCTAGAATTTTTCCACCTGAGCAATTAGTAGCTTACATGAAGGGACTACATATAGGAAACTCCAAACGTACGCAGACAAGAGTCGGCACTGCTCTCTTGGGTAGAGACGCAGGCGCTCAGCATGCAGACAGCCCGTGTCTCTGCACATGAGAGCCGCGCCGCGGTCCTGACCCTTGTCTGCGTACGTTTGGAGTTGCCTGTACATATAGCAGAACTTGGTGTGGACTAGGGTTCCGTCGCTAATTCAAACTTTTTTTCACAGTTAGTTAAATGACCAAGCCACTGGAATAAACTGAACCTCGTAAACGAATTTTCACCAGCATTTGTTCCTCACCTACGTACGTTGCCTTCAAGCGATTTTTCAACCAACTTCCTGGATAATGCCAGCTGGTGAAAATCAGGAGGGCGGTTTGAAAATTTCGGAAGGACTACCAAGGCGTAATTCTTTTTTTTTAAATGTGCTCTTCCTTTGGCAAGTCTGTACTCATTGTCAGCTACGAGAGGTGGGCGCGAACTTTCGGAGGTCATTGATTTTTTTTTCAATTAAAGGAGGACACCGCAATTGAACTAAATATGGTTTTTTTTTTCAATTAAAGGAGGACACCGCATTTAAACTAAATACTCCTAGGACGGTGATCCCAGAAAATCCTCACCTTCATTTCCTACGCTCAATTCCTGGGTATTGAGGCCAAAACTAGACAGCAAAGACTTTTAAAGACCATACTTTTTTTGCCGACTTCATCCTATAAGGACAGTGGCGGCTAAATATAAAAGAACTCACAAGCTAGGTGTAGAGTTCGCTTACGAAAAATAATAATAAATTATAGATAAAATAGGGCAATAGATATGAGCCAATACATTCTGAAAAAAAAACTGCTTTCAGGGGGGGGGGGGAAGCGCACGAAGAAATCTATCCATAGAATGATCTATTCAGTAGGTGTTTTTTTTTTTCGTGATTCATTTCCTGATAACATACGGTTCGTCTAGTGATCTCTACAACACTATCCGCTACCTACGTATCCAAGAAATGGAAAAATGCCGCATGTTTAGGAGAAACCTCGCTTTGATTCCGAAGAAGAAGTGCTCGTGGTTGGGTCTGATATGTCCACATTTTCTAGTGGAAGGTGCAAATAAACGCTCAATAAAAACACCCACGTGATTCTCGATTACTCAGTGAAACAGTGTATAATAGGGCTGACACAGCAGTTTATACAATGAAAATTCATACAATACGGGTTGTTCTTTAGCATTTTTAGAAGAAACAAAATAAGTAAAAGACACCAAGTTCGGAGCTGCTGGTTTTTTTTTTCACCCCCTCCGCTACATCGTCAAATGAGCCAACAAATAAACTCATCAGCAGATCATCGCATCGCATTGCACAATGTATATGTAGTCCTTCTTTCTTCGAACAACTACTTCCAGTGCGTTCTACAGAAGCTTCTACCGGCACATATCCTAGTGGACTTCTGGTTCGGACTTTCTGTGTCATTGTCTTTGTTTTGTGGGAGTTTTTGTCGCAAAGGATGCTAACGACACACTTCATGACGGGTTCAAGCCGCAATAAGCTCTAGCTCTAATCCCCATTCAACTGATGAACTTTGGAAAGATTTAAATGGGTCTGCAGAATTGAGCTTTGCTACGAGGTCACTGACGGTCACGTTGAACAGCCGTTAATCCTTACTATCAGACGTGCCAGGAAAGCCAAATGGCAAATAAACACCCACATTTAGAGAGCCGACGACATGGGCTGATAACCTATCGCTCGTTTATTGATGGACAAAGCAAACGCCTTGTTCGATTCTTTTTCTTTGTATCAGTTTTATTTCATTGCTGCAGATTTACTTTCTGTGAATTCTCAGAAATGAGCCCTTGTTAAGGACAGCACTCACGATTTAAAAAAAAAAACGTCGTCCATTTCCTCATGGAATTGTTGGGTACGGTCAGAGTTATTCATGCTTGCGGCGCGTCAAAGTTCACGCACCGATACACAGTGCAAAGGAGTGACGTAGAGGAGAAATCCTGGCAGGTCAGCAATGTTCCTAGTTTTGCCGTTGCGATCGCCACGCGAACAAACCGCGTCTCCATTTTCGCCGCTTTGGGTCGGCGCGAAAGCTTTGTGGAGTTTTGGAGAGGCCCGTAAACTTTGACGCGCCGCAAGCATGAACAACTTTGTCGCAGAAGTGCGGAAAGGACCACCGTTATCCGAAAATACTGATCGGTCCTGTATCAGCTGAGAAACACAGCCGCACACTATCAAAGAGAAAGGGGCGAGGTTGAGCATAGCGGGCGCATTTGTACATGCCTACGACTGTTATTACTCGAGTAACTACAGGATTCGGAGTGGTTCCTTTTGCAGCTACACACCAACTGATGGCACTTTCAAAATGAGCACAAATGCGAGAAGTTTTTTTTTAGTTGTTGCTGCGTTCAAGCCCGACGTGATAGCTCATTTTTGGGTTCTTTTATGACCAATTGTAACAAGTAGCACGAAAAACAACGGTCAAATCGTTGAAAGGAGCGTCTAACCTCTCGGACACAAACCTGACATTTCTGTAGTACAAATAGATCTTGTTGCCGAACATAACTGTTCAGTATGAGATTGCTGTCAAAAGGAACCAATCTTGACCAAAATTCGATTTTCGATATTTCTCGCAAGCCAACGAATCAAGATGGTTTGGATACAGTGAAATGACTTCATACCTTTCGGGTTCCTTGCTTGAGAGTTGTCAGGGTCAAGCAACATTATTCCTCTTCATATGCCATTTGCAGATTTGAAGCTTGCTTTGAAATCAGCTCTTGATCCTAGAAATCCACCTTCAATTTATCCAACCAAACCTCCACAATGGTACTTAGAGATGTTTCCGTATGTGTTTTCTTACTTAGCTTCTTCCTCATTCGATATTTTGCCAATATGTTGACAAGAACAAGAAACAACTATACATTGGACCGAATAAAAATCGAACAATTTTGGTACTTCAATTACCAATTCAGGGAACCATCCGAATGCTTAAATATTGTCGAGAATGAGAAAGCCCTAATGCTTTTCTCTTCCCTAAAACAGCACTACATAAATTGGTCTCTATTGGTGGAACATTCGAATTTTGCATTCATTCGATATCGAATATTTTTGATATGGAACATCGAATACTTCGAATAAATGGGAAATTCGGGTGCTTCAACATTGGAGGCCAATTCAGTGCTGTACGGAAGAAAAGAAGGGCTTCAGAGCTTCCTCAGTCTCGAAAACCTGGATGTTTAAATTGTTTCCTGGATTGGTAGCTGAATTAACAAAATTATTCGCTTTTTATTCGGTCCAATGTATAGTAGCAACCCGAGTATATCTGAACTATAAGGGATAAATGGAAGGGAACACTAGCAATCTTTCCTCATGGAATTTGAAGCCCGGGAACTAGAAGAGTTCAAAAAGCAGACCCAGATCGTATTAATATTTTACTTTTTATTATATCTTACTACTACATATCCTTACTTTTGTACTTACTTTGTTACACTGGACCTCAGTTAAACAAAGTAAGTACAAAAGTAAGATGTTCTTCACGCTCAAGCATTCTTAAAGCTCACCCCTAGTAAATATCGGATGGTTACGAAAAAGAGATTGAAAATTGCACAGTGTTACCACGACATCGCGTTATCAATTCGTTTCCATGTTTGGAATCACTGAACGATTGCACATTTTATTCGTCCTCACAACAAATTCTCTACAGCAACTGACAGGAGAGTGGCCAATTTCGTCAATTCGAGTAATCGCTCAACGCTTTGTTGGAAAACGCTCCAATCCAGTCCAGGTGCAGTCATCTGTTCCTGGGCAGGTTCCTGTTGCCTTTGCACATGACAACCGAAGGTTGATCTGCAGTACAGGACAACACTGCACTTCTGTCCCGTTGTTTCTCTATACCACTCAAGTCGATTCTTTCAAAATTTTGCCAACCGATCTGAAATGTCTTGTTGTGTCTCATGCCATAATTTTGCACCATGACCAAGATTATGCAAATATTGGTGCCTTTGGATATTTGTGTAACTTCATGCTCACTTCTTCTTTTTGATAATTCTTGGTGATTCTAAAGTCAAAACGACGGTATCGTAACAGAGGAAAAGGCGCAATAAACTTGAAGCACCATTGCAAGAAGAATGTCTAAGAATCTGCGTCCTTCTGCTACGTGATACGACTATATTCCGAACAGCTTGAAAGCTCCCAAATTTTGATTTGATGATATATTTGATGCTGAAGTTCTCCCTATTGTCTGTAAACTGACACTGCACGTTGCATGAAATCGGTCGGTGAAATCAGATGTCATCGTGAAAAAGTCCTGAAAACTTTGACGAAAATAAATTTGACAAGTGTGTCTTTGAAAAAACCACGAATTGCCTCCTGATTCGCATTCTGTTTGATTGATTTCTTCTAAAGACGTATTTCCCTCAGCAGCTCAGACGATCTGGTAGGGAATTATTCGGGATCCTCTCAAATCTTATGCCTATCTGTAGATGTGCACTCAATGGGGCTGCAAATCCGAACCGTCCTATTGCAGCACTACTCGCATGAATGTACCTCGAACCCTTGTAACAACAAGTTTGTATGTCGAGCATGCCTGGAGCCAGTGGCTTTTTAAACCGTCACCGTAATTCTGGTATCTTACTTCTTATTAATTGGCAGTTCATGTGTGTGTGTGCGTGTGTGCACGAGAACCAGCCATCAAAAATGGAAAATACCTGTACCATCGTGTTCAGCGCGTCGAGTTATGTATGAAAATGTGGTAAATTTTGATTTTTACCTTGATTTACAGGAGTTTCGGGCCACTTTTGTCATGTTCAGACATGTTAATGGCCGACAGTTGTTCTGATCACGGTCGGAATGAATGAGATAGGCTTTTGATTACAGGACCATATAAAAGGAAACAGAATGGTAGGACACCTCTATAACGAAGAGGAGGAACCAGGCGAACGAGGGATGAGACGGATGAGGGTTACGCCTTAGGATGGTGTTAGAGGTGGGCTGGCGGTGTGATAAGGATGCTCCGGCGTCCAAAAGCGGGGAAACGCTAGGAGTCGGGTCCAACGGCGTGACAAGGATGCTCCGGCGTCCAAAAGCGGGGAAACGCTAGGAGTCGGGTCCAACGGCGTGATAAGGGTGCGCCGACGTCCAAAAGCGGGGAAACGCCAGGAGTCGGGTCCAACGGCGTACAAGGATGCTCCGCGTCGCTAGGAGTCGGGTCCAACGGCGTGTTAAGGATGCTCCGGCGTCCAAAAACGCTAGGAGTCGGGTCCAACGGCGTGATAAGGGTGCGCCGGCGTCCAAAAGCGGGGAAACGCCAGGAGTCGGGTCCAACGGCGTGATAAGGGTGCGCCGACGTCCAAGAGCGGGGAAACGCTAGGAGTCGGGTCCAACGGCGTGACAAGGATGCTCCGGCGTCCAAAAGCGGGGAAACGCTAGGAGTCGGGTCCAACGGCGTGATAAGGGTGCGCCGGCGTCCAAAAGCGGGGAAACGCCTGGAGTCGGGTCCAACGGCGTGATAAGGGTCCGCCGGCGTGAAACGCCTGGAGTCAGGTCCAACGTGATAAGGATGCTCCGGCGTCCAAAAGCGGGGAAACGCCTGGAGTCGGGTCCAACGGCGTGATAGGGGTGCGCCGGCGTCCAAAAGCGGGGAAACGCCTGGAGTCGGGTCCAACGGTGTGATAAGGATGCTCCGGCGTCCAAAAGCGGGGAAACGCCTGGAGTCGGGTCCAACGGCGTGATAAGGGTGCGCCGGCGTCCAAAAGCGGGGAAACGCTAGGAGTCGGGTCCAACGGCGTGATAAGGGTGCGCCGGCGTCCAAAAGCGGGGAAACGCCAGGAGTCGGGTCCAACGGCGTGATAAGGGTGCGCCGACGTCCAAAAGCGGGGAAACGCCTGAGTCGGGTCCAACGGCGTGATAAGGGTGCGCCGGCGTCCAAAAGCGGGGAAACGCCAGGAGTCGGGTCCAACGGCGTGATAAGGGTGCGCCGGCGTCCAAAAGCGGGGAAACGCCAGGAGTCGGGTCCAACGGCGTGATAAGGGTGCGCCGGCGTCCAAAAGCGGGGAAACGCCAGGAGTCGGGTCCAACGGCGTGATAAGGGTGCGCCGGCGTCCAAAAGCGGGGAAACGCCAGGAGTCGGGTCCAACGGCGTGATAAGGGTGCGCCGGCGTCCAAAAGCGGGGAAACGCGTCGGGTCCAACGGTGTGATAAGTGCGCCGGCGTCCGACGGGTCCAACGGCGTGATAAGGGTGCGCCGGCGTCCAAGCGGGGAAACGCCTGGAGTCGGGTCCAACGGCGTGATAAGGGTGCGCCGGTGTCTAAAAGTGGGGAAACGCCTGGAGTCGGGTCCAACGGCGTGATAAGGGTGCGCCGGCGTCCAAAAGTGGGGAAACGCCTGGAGTCGGGTCCAACGGCGTGATAAGGGTGCGCCGGCGTCTAAAAGTGGGAAAACGCCTGGAGTCGGGTCCAACGCGCCGGCGTCAAAAGTGGGGAAACGCGGTCCAACGGCGTGATAAGGGTGCGCCGGCGTCCGAAAGTGGGGAAACGCCTGGAGTCGGGTCCAACGGTGTGATAAGGGTGCGCCGGCGTCCGAAAGCGGGGAAACGCCTGGAGTCGGGTCCAACGGCGTGATAAGGGTGCGCCGGTGTCTAAAAGTGGGGAAACGCGTGGAGTCGGGTCCAACGGCGTGATAAGGGTGCGCCGGCGTCCAAAAGCGGGGAAACGCCTGGAAGTCAGGTCCAACGGCGTGATAGGCGTGCGCCGACGTCCAAAAGCGAGGAAACGCCAGGAGTCGGGTCCAACTGCGTGATAAGGGTGCGCCGACGTCCAAAAGCGGGGAAACGCCTGGAGTCGGGTCCAACGGCGTGATAAGGGTGCGCCGGTGTCTAAAAGTGGGGAAACGCCTGGAGTCGGGTCCAACGGCGTGATAAGGGTGCGCCGGTGTTAAAAGTGGGGAAACGCCTGGAGTCGGGTCCAACGGCGTGATAAGGGTGCGCCGGCGTCCAAAAGCGGGGAAACGCCGTTGCCAGAAATTGTTGAAAAGGAGCTGTCTATAGTGGGTCAGCGGTTCCATGAACTGCGATAAAGAATACTTCTCTGTGGATAGTGTCTGTTCATCCACCTGCACCAATCTTATCTGAGGACAATGAAAATATGCGAGCGAAGCGAGCACGAAAAGAAGCCTGAGAGTCCGGCGTCAGCCGGACGATCAGGCTGGTTTTTTATTTATTTACATGTTTATTTCCCATTTATTCATTCATTTATTCCTAATCACAACAAGGGTGCCATTCAGAACCAAAGTGAAGATCACCTAATGCAACAGTAACGACGATAAACAAAAAAAGATAAATAATAAGGTTAGCTCAGCAGCTCGAACTACATATGGGTAAATACAATTGGATGTCATGAAGCGAGGACTATAAAACCTGCCCAAAGGAGAAAGAAAATTTGGAAATTATGAAGACTCTGGAAAAGATTTTGCCGATGAGACATTTCTCAAAGCAATTCACGAAGTGTGTAAATAATTCTAGCTGTTGTTGTTTCTAGGATAAAGTTCAAAACTGACTCTAGACGTGAAATAACCGTTCACCACCACAAGCTTCCAGGTGTAGATATGGCCAATTTTTCTAAATGTAACGACAGCAACGCACGCTGTGACAGTTAGAAACCATAGGACCTTTGAGACAAACACGCATGACCTCGTATAGCCGCATCATAGCAATTTTCACTTCACAATCGTTTAAAAATCCTTGAATTTTGAGACAAGCGTAAAAAGTTTGGCTTATTCCCTTCGTCAGTCCCACAACCAGACCTTATTGCTTGTATCTCCTCCGTTAACTGTGGTTGATGTTAGTTAATTTTTTTAGTTCAATGTTTATTTTCTTTTCTACTAACGTTCTTCACTGAACTGGTTGAAATTAGAGGCGAGGATCTGTCATTGTTTCGCTTAGCGCATGTGTTCATGCAATAAGTAAATAAATAAATAAATGCGTTAATTTGCGAAACCTCAAGAATGAAGGCTGATTTCAAGGTCAACACCATTTGCTCAGAAAGACATGAATCAGCTCGACTTCTACATATGTTCACCCACTTTTCTTTTCATCTGTTTCTACTTTATTTTCCTCTTCTTCTAATACCATATATGTATCTTCTTGATAAGCAGTGGCTACCATTCTGACGTGATATCACGTTAAACGGTTCTGACTCGTACCTTCAATCAGTCGCAGGTTGTAGCCCAGGAAAAATCTCGATGTCCACCGCTCGTAGGACCAGTTTCCGCAGACTCCCCTTTCATAAGGGTGCAAAGCGTTTAGTGAAAGCAAACAAAGTCTCTCGTGATCCACAAGTTGTCCATGTATTAACGCACGCGGAGCCCACCATCGAACTCTTCTGTAACTGCCTCTTCTGAAAAGGAGGTGGACTCTCCCTCATTAGAGTGCCATCATTCTCCTTTTACTTTTACTCAGGTTTTGCTTTAGCCCAACTCGAACTGAATCGCTTCTTCTGCGATCAAGTTTTTGGAGAGGCTAAAGTGTGGCGGGCTTTTCGGAAGGGTGCAGAGACACGAATCCTGCTTCCACTACATATTTTGCCATTGCATTAGTGAGAGATTCAACATCTCTTTCGCTTACCCAAGAACAAACAGGACGAAACCATTCCCAAAATTCTTTGTCAGCTGAAAAAAGCGTTGTCGGACTCGATACAAGAGTGGTGAAATTGGTTATCGGAACGATAAGTATTGAATTGAAGAGTGAATGAAGAACGATCGAACGAGCAAACCAATTAACAAATGAATGAATGAATGAATGAATGAATGAATGTTGAAACAGTTACACTGAGAATTTTTTGTTGTTTTGCTCCCAAATATTTTGCAGCAATTACTATGAACCCTTTACTACTCTGAATGCTCCATCAGATATAATGGGTAAGTAGAAAACATCTCTCTCTCTTCTTTTTCACTGTTCGTTCGGACATGTGTTTTTGTCTCTGAATTTCTGCAACACAAGGATTATTTGCTCGTACTGCAAAAAACCGCACGTCTCGCCAAGTTACCGATGAAATGAACTATGTAATTGCATTCCAAGGATTTTCTGTCTCAAAAAAATTCCCCACCTGGTGTTGCTGAAAAAAGCGCGTGAAAAGTTTTAGAAGTCCTGGCTGCTGAATAGAATGGAATAGTGAAGTTCTCGAAATGAGCACTCGTGCTTTTCATCTGGCCTCGCTTCCAGATTGTACATCTACCCTGATTGTTTTTGCTGTGGTGTCACAAGGCTTATGATATATCTCATTGAGAGACGTAGCACAGACACTACGACACTATTCAAAAGATCTGTTTTGGATTGGCCTTCGTAAACAGACCATGCTTTATTTATTATTTTTTGTAAACCTGTTTGTTTTCTGTGCTTCACCTTCATTTTGAAAGTTCAAATACATTTCGTGACGTTCTGCCTTACCACCTTTACTCTGTCAGCAATCGTAACCAGCTTTTTTTCTCTCAAATTCACGAATTACTCCTCGTCGTGATATAAATTATTTTTCTGCTCTCTGCCTTCTATTCTTGTCCGTTCTATGTAA
This sequence comes from Ancylostoma caninum, assembly GCA_037903475.1. Classification (NCBI taxonomy): domain Eukaryota; kingdom Metazoa; phylum Nematoda; class Chromadorea; order Rhabditida; family Ancylostomatidae; genus Ancylostoma; species Ancylostoma caninum. The sequence goes on along the minus strand of JBAJFG010000615.1, from coordinate 219,124 downwards.
ACAGTCCCAAGCAGTGTAATTGCAGGTAGCAGCATGACTGAAGAGGATACCGAGGCTGCAAATGGGCTGAAGGTGTGTTGGGTATCTTTTCTTGATGGGAATCACTCGTTATTGAGGCTTACATAGCACAGGCATAGTGGCTATTAACGCGCTCTGGCTTAGCATGGGATTACACTGCGAGATAGAAAGGAATGTCCTCATCTTTTCTTTCTAGAGAGTGCTTAGTCTGGAAACAGGATTTTCCGAATCCATCATGCACATATAGATCCTATTTCTTATCTTCCACTAGTAAGTAATGTTCCACCATTGTGTTGTTCCACCATTCCACCATAATAGATGTTTTCTCGTGACCGTAAGCCAACCAAATGTCCGTAACCTACCCTTTCTAAACATTCTCTGAGCTGGTATTCATGATCAAATAACCAAGCAAAACCAGGTTAGCAAACCAGCCTTCACATCTTGCTCCTCTTAGCATTACGTAATCTGTACCAGAACTAAAAGCGCTAATGGTCACAAGTTTGCTTGCTTATCATTTTATGGTCCTGGACATGACCTCCAAGTGCGGTGGCGAGGGATTGGTTCTGTTCAAGAACCGATCTTTCTCTCGCACCTTCGTTTGGCTCCCAAGAATACAGTGTACGTTTGAATATGATGTGCTTAGTACTACTGCGCATATTAAAATTATGTATCCCCGAGTCGATCAACATTTCGGTTCATATTGGCTCCCACAAAACGAAATCTGCTCCATGAAATCTTCCACATGCACAGAGCATATGCTCTCATTTCCCATATAAAGGCACTTTAGACTAGCTGTGTGCGTCAGTCGCGCGTCACACGCACGCATACATTTACGAAGGATTTTCCATGAAGATCGCTCAGCGCAGCATATACATCCTCAATGAAAAGAACGCGTGGCTGCCGCGAGGGTGTGAACGCGTGCGTCTGGGTGCGTCAGCTATGCAACTGGCCATATCATCCATCACATAGACACGTGCGCGTCAAACCTACGCACTTAGTATAAATTGCCCTATATGCCGCTATTCTGCTCGTGGTTCCCATCGATGAAAATGTTTTGTTTGTTGTCCAAATTCAGTATACTCCTACGACTGTTCAAAAGATTAATCGTTGTGACTGAACAATCAGTAGTAGTTCAGCCCAACATCCTCAAAACCTCAAAATAACCTAAAAACCTCAAAACCTCAAAAAAATGCTTCGTGGCATACTTCCTCCAAGGTTCTGTACGTTGTCGTCGTCAATTTGATCCCAACCTTCCAGTACCGTGCGCAGTCTTCGAGTCGTCGACCATATTGTACTGCTTGTTATTCCGGTAAACTTGGCTACAATTATACTCCCTATATTCTCAGCTGGGTTACAGCCTGTTGAACACGCAGGCCAGTCCACTGAATGTACGTTACTCGATCTACTTCTACATACTACTACTACTTGATCCACTTCAAAATGAACACATAGCTTTGATGCAAACAAAATGTCATAGCTAATATCTTTGTCGCAAGAAAACTTAAGTGACCCAGTGGTAATATTTTAGTGAGGGGTTGTTGTACATACTTACTTAAGCGAATGGAGCTGGTTCCGTCTTGATCGGATGTTTTGGAACTTTGTTATGCATGGTTTTTGGGGCGGATGCATAATTCCGACACGCCCATGTAGATGTTTTCGAGTTAAGTACTCCAGTCGTGACACTTCCAGTCTTCTTTGTCCTGCGATCACCACGCAATCGGATTATTTGTGCCTTTGACATGAGTGTAGGCAATTCAAACAGGTGAAAAGGAGTGGTTCTATCAGCGCTGTCACTTTTATCAATTGCTAAGGCTTTTTTTCTCAAAGGTGCCGGAAGGTCGTCTCTGGGCTGTCCCAGAAGTTCACGAATGGCGACACAGAAGAAACATTTTTGTTTACAACTAGATTTTTTTTGTAGAAACATATTCGTTGAGATACGATGGTGATCTGAGTGAAAGTTCTGCAGCACTTTTTACTTTGCCCGAAGCTTACATAGGAATAGGCTCAATTTGAGGCTGCATCGTCGCCAAATCCTCCGGATGACAGAAGTCGAACATCGTCACTGGTCATCAACTATTTGCACCTGGATGCCGACAAGGTCCTCTCGGCATATGGCAAATTTGGTCGCTATCAGGTCAGCATGCTCCTCATCATTCTAATTAGATCTGTTTTACCCCTGCAATTCAGAAGAATCATGCACGATTAAACTAAACATCGTTGGATTCAATTCCAGATGGTCACCTATTTGATCACAAACAGCGTACACATCCTGTTCGCCATTAACATGATGGTAATGCCGTTCATCACCGAAGATCCAGTGTTTGAGTGCCAAATTACGCCACCAGAGGGGGTGAAATGGGTGAGTACCGCGTTAAATTATTAATTCTTGGGAAGAAATCAAGCATTTTTCCAACCCAGCAAAGAAAAGCATCTTTGATGCCGAATCGCAATAGGATTGGGTGTTTGTAGGCGTGAACACACATATTTTACAGAAGCGATAATCTCTGCCTCCCAACAATTCACGGATTCCGACAGAAATGGGGTACAAATAATTTGCTGCATGTACGCTGCTACTAGTTGCGCTGTTGCAGTACCGAGAAACTATTAAAGCTGAAGAGGAATAAAATATGAATGAATAAATTCGTATTTTCGACTACATACTGTATGAACAAATGGGAAATTGAGGTCCTCGAGCAAGCGAGAGAAGAACAGCCTTAGCGGAAATATTAGGTTGATACATAATTAATGCGGCTTTTTTCTCAAATTCTTTTCTCGTTGAAATTTGGAGCTTCTTAGATGATTTTTTTCAGTAGAATGATGCTTTTTCCCACTTTATAAAGGTGCTATCAAAAACTGTATCCAGTCATGCTATTGGATGCATTACCACTCCGGGAAACGTTGGAATGCACCACAGCAATTCCATGACCTCAATGAAATATTGGTTGAAGAACAATCAACAAGGCCAAGTCGAAATATGTTTAAGTTATTGAAATAGAGCAGCACCATTCTCGCAGACCAAGAAGGAAGAGCTTTAAGATCTGATTCCAATGGCCAGAAGTTTTTGGCAGTAATGGAAGAGAAGGAGGTTCGATTGACGAGATTCTTCAGAAATGCAGTCTGCTCGTTTTGGTGCAGGACATCGAGGGAAATTCGGAAACGTTCAGCTTTATTTCTATCTGAAACTTTGTGGGGAGCCAATCAGACAGTCTCCATGCTCTTTGGAGCCCTGTGAGAGGAAGAACGATGGTAAAGGGCTCCACGCTGAAGTCTTCATTCAGCACTATAGTGGCGAAGCTTTCGTCCTCTCCGACGGCTGCCCAGAGTTGCTGATGCTCGCAATTTGATGGTGGACCTCTTCTTTCTTCTTCTGCAAAGCTTGCAATAAATAAGAATCATACTTCAACTTTGCCTTACTAAATATTCCTTTGCCAAAAAAAATTTGCTGAGCTCACAAAATGGCTCTGCTGCATTCCAATCTTTTCCGAACTGGTGAAGCATATTATGGTGGATGTGGGTGCAATTTCTGATAGCGCCTTTGTTAAACGTAAAAAGAGGATCGTTTTTATGAAAAATCCATTTAGGAAGCATCAAGTTTTAATGAGGGAACAACTGGCGAAAAAAGCCGCACTAATTATGCACCAACCTAATACATATAAGAAGGGCTGTAGCGTTTCATTCCTCTCGAATACTTGAAGGCTCGGATCTGTTATCGAATTGTTATTCGGATTAACTGAATTATACGTCAATAAAGGGCCAGATCGTGCATTAGTGCCTGTTAGCTTAGCCCAACCAAGTGTGCCACCGATTTACAAGGGGCCGCCATAAGTTCTTTTACACCATATTCAGTACTACCACAGAAGCGGAATCCAACTTAATGGCATGACCTCTGTGGCCGCACTAAGCCAACTCATTAGTAACTCAAATAACCTAACAGATCGAGAATCTGCTATTTACTTTTTCAACAGCTCAAATTAGAATGGGATGCGCACCCATCGCAACACAGTGGTATCCCTTCTTCGAATCCTCCCGAAGCTTTCCTTAGCTTTATGGCACGTGTTCAAACTTATGTATTAGGGTGGTCAGAAAGTCTTGAGCCATTTTGGGCTTTTTTTGCGCTTTATTTTATTACTCAGCCCATAGTGGAATTTGCTCAACAATATAATAGCCACAGTTAGTCAATGCTGTGCCCCACCTAATGGGCAGGTCAGCGGTCACCTTTTCCCAGGAATGGGAAGACTGGGAGCCAAAGAAATCGCCGACCTCCGTTTCAACATGGTCAACTTTGGTGAATTTCTTCTTAGTCAGGAATGCCTCGAGGGGATGAAATAAGTGACAGTCAAAAGTGGCAACGTCAGGAGAATACGGTAAGTGGGGAAGCGTGTCCCAACCCAGCTCCTCATATTTTTCAGGGTCCCTTAAGCAAAATGGGGCCTAGCGTCACCATGGCGTAAGTGTACAAAAAACTCGTCTTTGTCGTTTTTCTCGAACAGCATCCGCGACCTTCGGGAACTGATTGGCGTATGTGTTACTGATGACCTTGTATGTTTGCGGGAGCAGCTTATAGTACGACATTCCTGGCGAATTCCAGAGGTAGCAAAGGAAACACTTGTTTGGGTGGGGGTGCGATTTGGTGGATCTTTTGCTCGACGGAGCCACATGGCAAGATGTATGTTAGAATCGTAGAGGACACAACTCTCATCTCCAGTACTTAGTTATTCCAAAAACTTTCGGTGTGGTCGATGAAGGAAAAACTGATCTTGGGTAGGAGGACCTCTTTTGTAATTGACGTCGTAATTAGAGTTAGGAAAGCCAATCCGGCTATATATGCCTACTACGGAGAATCCCCGAGTTTGGGCTACGATTACCACATGGTAGGTCATGGGTACCGATCAATAATCAAAAGTTCTGAAACTTTCAAAAAAAATCGGCTCAAGACTTTCTGACCACCCTAATATTATGTAGGTGTTGATTTGCTCTTGAACACCGGTAGCATCAAACAGTCAACGGCTTGTTGCTGCATATGAATTAGCTCTCAGCACAGAATTCCATCAAAAAATCTTTTAAAAAAGCATCTGCTCTGGCCGGGCATCTTTTCGAAAACATATTAAAACTTTCGGAGGAAACAGGAAAACGGGATTCCGATTCGCCCCCAGAATTCTTCAATACTTTTTACAAGTACTCCATCTTTCTATGAAAATAGAACTACTCTGACCTGAAGTTATTTATAAAGTTTCTGTGTATTGAAAAATAGTATAAGGTCGGAATAAGGACAAAGTGATCGGCATCAATCTTGTTGATGGGATACGCCACGCATTCGACTTCACCTAGAATCGGCGATGCATTGCGCCAATTTACCCAGCCCAGGGATGGAGGGACCGAACTATCGACAGTGCGTGCGACAGCGCCTCCTGCCACTGCGCTACGTGCACCTTTACGAAATCAAATAGTCAAAGAAAACATGATTGAATAGAGGATGGATGGAAACAACGAGAATTAATGAATAGAAGTCTACTTTTATTCAAAACACAACAATCGAGGTATAATGCACATAGAAATCTCATCTGCAGGACAATGTGTTCAGACCAGTAGTGTCGAAGACTTTTCATTCTTTCATCTTCGATCTCATATTATTCTTTTTTTCACAAATCATGACCTTACCCAGGAGAAGTAGGATGAGTGGAACGCGATGACATTGTTTCATTCAGGAATACACAATAGTGGATAAGTGCACAGTGATGGATGGAAACAACTGGACACTCACGTGTGACAGTATTCCCGGTGCCAGGTTAGTTAGCGGCAACCTTCAAAATGCATGTGCAGAACGTCGAAAACGATGAAGGACCCAAAACTCCATGTGGAACAGTACCTAGGTATAACTACACCGACGAGAAGCACGAGTCGTTGGCGTCGGAGTTCAACCTGGTCTGCGACAACTACGAGGCCGTTGAACACGGCGCGTCCATTTTTATGCTGGGTAGGGTATTTCCCAAACCTACAGCTTTTAGCGGTGATTTCGCTCTCATACAGGTGGAATGCTGGTGGCGCCGGTGATCACGCAGCTGTCGGACCTCTTCGGCCGTCGACTCACGTTCCTCATTCCCCTCTATGTGGCGGTGGTTTCGAACCTGATCTGCGCCGTCGCTCCGAGCTATCTCGTGTTTCTGATATTCAGATTTATTGCTGGAGTGGCGACCACCGTAAGTACTTCACGGAAAAAGAGGGGGTTGGAAGCAGGGACTCATTCCCATTTTACTCCAGGGCTTCTCCGTCATCGGATGGGTGTTGTGCATGGAGTCGGTCGCTTTGGAATTTCGCTCGCTCATACCACTGATGGGCAGCATCACGTGGGTCATCGGGTGAGTTCTTAGCGGCCCTTATTACCGCGTTGGCAATTTACCATTGTTACTGCGTCACGTCTGTTTGGGAACTAATGTCACTCTACCAAAATCCGCAGAAAGTACAGATTAGGACTGGACCCACTCGCACTCGTCGCACCATCTACGCCGCGTTAGTCTGCTTGTCTGCGCATCCCCACTTCCATCGATAACATCTTTCCATTTGCAATCGATCTTTCTGCTTCCCAAGATGCGCACAAAAAGACTGGAATCTGTCCTATCTGTCTTGACACGAAAATATTGTACAGAGTAGTAGCGGCATGAGTTTGTCACTAAACAAGAAATTGTTGCCGTTCGAGGTGGAAATTTCTTTCAACTTCTGGATAGTAATCATCAAAGTCTCACAACTACCGTTATTTCAGATATGTAGCAGCCGGAATCCTACGACTGTTCATCTCCAACTGGCGATGGCTTTATTTTGCCGTGTCCGTCCCAGGAATACTAACGATTCCATATTACTGGTAAGGTATTTTCCCATTTCTGCACGTCTGAGCAGAAGTTAAGCTTGTTCAAGAAAAGGCTCTATCTTACTCTGGTTTATTATCGGACACTTACCACCCGTGCGCGTCTGGCCCGAGTCAGACAGTGTATCGTGAACTGCTTTCCCGGCTCTTTTCCCGGGAAGGATAACTAATTTTCGATCTGAGATGGCCCAGGTCCTAAAATTTTTGAGGGCATCTTTCTAACTACCTTTGTCTGTTTTTACCCATATTCAGAGAGGCAAAATGGCCTGACGCTGCGCGCACGCGTGGTAAGTGTCCATATATGGTCGGAGCTTTGAATCAGCGATGCATTGCAGGTTCACACCGGAGTCGCTTCACTGGCTGATCACCAACAAGAAAAAGAAAGGAGTTTCAAAGTACGTGGGTTCACGTGAAACAATTGTGAAAAGCTCTAAACAGTAGGCTGTAGATGTCCACTGTAGATACATCCGCACCTCGTCGCGTTTCAACCGCGTGGAGATCCCACTCCACGAGTGCAAGTCCAGCGCCAACCTGGAGGCTGAAGGGAAGAAGAGGACGTTCTTCGACATCTTCAAGAACCCAGCCCTCGTCATTCACCTTTTACTCAACGCTTACATCCTGTAAGTCAAAAGTGGCGCTCACTCCGAACACCTTCTTACTCTCAAGCCTTTCCCAGTAAAGGATCGTCATGAATGGAACGTACTGGGCGCTTTCGCTGTTCTCGACGGAGCTCAGCGAGGACAAGATGACTGGCTTCTTCCTGTCTGGCCTTGTTGAGATACCTGCTGGGTTACTCGCCATAGGCCTTCTTGTGAGTTTACGAAGTACACCTCATCATGCTTCCCCACTGGTAAAATTACTTTCAGATTTACCTGGATAGGAAAACTGTCTCGGTCCTGTCGCTCACTCTGCAAGCACTCTCTATGCTCTGTGCCCTTTACCTGCCAGGTAAACAGCGAAGGCTCACGTTTCTATGATGCTAGAAGCGTCTTGAATGCAAAACCACAAGGGATACTTATTATTCTATTTTTTGCTGCACTAAAAGAGGTAAACCAAACCATCTATACAAAAAAAAGTAAAGCAGCCATATTGGCTTCACGTAGGTCTGCGCTCTTTTTTTCTTTGCTAAAAAAAAACTGGCAAATACTCAAACCTTTTCGCCGCTGTTCGTGGAGCTCGTGCGTAGCGCACCTAGCTACCTCCCTTACCCATCGAGTTATTCAAGCTGTCAAAAAACAGTGAATATGAAGAAGATAGGGTTCGTTCGCAGCTTCCAGAAGAAATTCATCGTAGAGATTTTAATTAGGAGACGTTCTCCGCAAAAGTAACGAAGGACCTGATCCTGTGCTCCATATTTTGTGGAGATCTAGGGCGGATCATCCATGGGACTGGAGGAGAGTACACGTCTGACACTGGTCTGCCTACTGAGCAAACCACTAAGCTAGGCATTCGTAATAGATTTCTCGCACCCGGATGACTGCTCCACCTTAATCATTCTGAAAATAAAAATGGCTCAAGAACAAGTTTTCTCTCCTTTTTTTCAAAAAATGTTTGACATCGCGATGAATCCGATCATTTTTCGGAGTGAAGGTGAGGTGGGACACTGTCTCTGAGTAGGAAATAAGCAAAATCTGCATTTTCAAAACGCCATGATTACAAACCGAAGCAAAAACTAGTTGAAAACTAACTTGTAATTTTTATCCCATTTGCATTTTCAGGTAGAGAGAGCACTACATAAGTTCTTCTAGACCAACCAAGACAAATTATGAAAATGAAAATGAAAGCTTTCAAATCACATCTCTCTGTTCCCAGTGGGCCCACAAGTGTCGATGATCTTCCCTCTGCTGGCGAAGGTATTCAACACCATAGTGTGGTGTTCCCAGCCACTGCTCTACACCGAATCCACACCCACCTCGGTCCGAAACGTGTTCTGCGGAGTGGCAGGATTCATGGGCGACCTCGGCTCAGTGGTGGCGCCCTACCTTAAACGACTGGTAAGAGTGGAAACGTAGCCTCGAGATTCTCACAGGAACTTACTTCAAACAGCACTCGTATTTCAGGAGGCAATTCACAAATCAGCCCCAGCTCTGGTAATCGTTGTGATGTCGCTAATATCAGCAGCGATTGTTCTCATAATGCCGGAGACGAAGGACAAAAAATTGCCCGAGGACCTCGACGACTTCGATCCAGGACCACTGTTCCGATGGATGACGAGGAAGAACAAGGAAGAACAGAGCTTGGAAGAGGCAAAAACGTTTGAATAAGTGCTCAATGAGCACTTCACTTATAGAAACTTCCGTTTCTTGGTTTGTTTAATCGGAGCTTTGTTTAGAGCTCACCCATGATCACGACGAATCCGACGAAGCCGGCCGCGTCAGCAGACGACAGAGTGGCGCAGTTCGAAGCCTAATCCTGGGGGCTTCTCCTTGCCTTCACTCCACAACCAGCCCAACGAGCATTCCTCGAGATGAAGCAACGAGAATGTGCCTCTTTCAACCCTCACATCAATTACCTCTATCATACGTCATGTTCTGTGCAAAACTGTTATTTGCTTTACTGCTTAAACAAACATTCGTTACGATTTCGTTATTATGTATATACATGGGAAGGCAGAATAACTTGTATATTTCAACCACCTGTTTTACGCTGATCATGTCTGATGGAAAACAGAACTTAGGGTCCCATGCCCATGCCGCCACAGCGCCTGCGGATACGCACGCTGTGCAACGCGCATAAGAGGGGGGGGCGTGGCTCGCAAATTGCTGAAGAGTGTTGGCAGAGTTCCAGAAGAGTGTACAAAATGATGAGTTGAACATTATAAGTTGTCTAAATTTAAATGAAGTTGTAGTTTAAATTTTAGGAAAAATGGAAGATTTTGAGAAATAAAACATCGACCTAGGGGTTATTTGACATGCTGATTACGAATATGACATCTATTTTGTACCAAAACGCCGTTTTTGAGGTGTTTCAAGCGTATTCGGCGTGAAACTTGATAAGATTATTTGACTTTCTCATCCGAATTCAGTATCTGTTTTGCAACGTGATGTCCTTTTTCAACTAATAAGGCTTGAGATGGGTGTACTTTCTTTCCTAAAACTACTGGATTTGCATTTAAAAAGCATTTGAAGGAGGTACATTTGGCGTAAATTCACTCGCTTGATCCACTGTGACGTTGGAATTTCGAAACCGCTGGGAAACTAATTCATGACAACGAAGAACGAATTCTATGAATGAAAATGTTTGCTTCTGAGAAGGGTGGTGAAGTGCCTTGAGCGAGATTCCTTATGAATATAAAAAATAATAATATAAGTATACTGAATATAAATATCAGTTCATTTCACATTTTTCACTCTGGGATCGCAGTCTGTTGCATTCTTAGTTCCTGAAAATCAATATTAACAAAACAAGTACGGAGTGGCGATGCGACGGCATTGTATCCTTGAGGTACGCCTGCAGGCACAGTACGTATCCGCTAGGCATTTCTCACACTTCCTCTGGCGATGGATTAATAATCAATAGAAGATATAAATGTAGATGGGAAACATTCTATAAAAGAAAACTTATAAAGCACCCTATGTAGGCGTGACCTATTAAAGCATCACATGTTATTATTCGTTAAAAACGCTGAAAATTCTAATTTCAGGGGTAAATTAAGTGAGAAGTAAGGAGAGGATTGAAAATTTTGGATTTGTCCAAAATATGCACAGTTTCGTATCCACATCTTTATTCTCCCCGTTCTCATTTATTTAATACTTTTGTATACAGAAACGGTAACTTTTTTAAGTTGAAGTCGGCTAATTTGACGAAAAACTCATGCACATTAACTATATGTGATCTGGAAATAAAACAGATGGAACACAAGATCTACGGGGGACTTGCATACAAAATATTTTTAAAAACACGTACTATACGCAAAATGCCCATCACATTTACAAATCTAAAAATGATTCCAATTGTTTTACTTTGCTTTACTTCAAAGCCTCAAATTTTTCAACGACTGTAGCTCTGTCGCATCTATCGTGAAAGCACTGCCGCACTGGTAATTCTGGTTAAATTATGCTTTAGGCCATATATGCCTGAAACAGCTCAAAAACTGCATTTTGATACAAAATAGATGTCATATTCGTAATCAGCATGTCAAATAACCCCTAGGTCGATGTTTTATTTCTCAAAATCGTCCATTTTTCCTACAATTTAAATTACAGCTTCTTTTTAATTTAAACAATTTATATTATTCACTTCATCATCTTGTACATTCTTCTGGAACTCTGCCAACACTCTACTCAGCAATTTGCGAGCCACGCCTCCCTCTTATGCGCGTTGCACAGCGTGCGTATCCGCAGGCGCTGTAGCGGCATGGGCATGGGACCCTAAGTTCTTGGAGCCTGTCTGATTAGTGCCGCACTCCGTTCCGGTAGTTGCCATTGGGCTTGAGAATTGAGAGAAAATGACAATTTCGGTAGGAAGATGACAGTGGCGTGCGAAATAATGGTAGTTATTGTGATCAGTACGCGAATTAACCCTTCTACGCATAATTTTACAAGATTCTGTGAGGACCGTTTCAACCGTTAGCCGGACCGTGTGAATGTAGTTATACAGCACAAAATGAGAATGATATTCATGGTCAAAGTGTCATACAATAACCCTTGCCAATGTTTCAGAAAAAAATTAGCTCTCGGGACAGAATGAGAGCAATAGCGCCGAATTTTCTACTAAATTTTACCGGAGGCCAATGACTATCCTGAAGGTCACCTATAGACCATACATTTTTATTACTTTAATACAAACACATACATACTGCAGTCAAAACATGAGAAGTTTTGGAAGAGTAAGCTCCCACAAAGGACCTTAAAACCATTATTTATAAGTGAAAGTGTAAAACAGTCAAATTGGCACTGTAATTACATATTTACAAACTGATATTTCGTAAGCTTTTTCGAATGCAATAGGAGAGGAGCCGAGTATAATCCCAAAGGTAGTCAGTTCCCGATAGAAATATGTAAGAAAAGACAGACTAGGCTAAAGAAAAGTCGCAATCAGTATCTGAGCGTTAACACCATTGGAAATATAACAGCGAGTAGAAGCAAAAGCCAGGAGATGTGTTTTCAAGAAGTTTCTTTCTCCACAGCCGTTGCACCGCAATCAAAGATTTACAGGCCACTGATAAACAACAGTAGAGTGTTAACGTTTGAATATTCTACTGAAGAGGCCAGGTTTTCTAGGCGACGTTGAGTCCGCAGCCGACGTAGCTGCGACATTCTTGGGAGCCCCGGATTCAGAACTAGACGTAGGCCCGTCGCTGGCACCGTCTTCAACTGCTTGTTCTGCTTCTAAGATGATCTTCTTCATAGTCTCATCATCAATGGATTCTTCATCAGAATCGGACAGCTCCACCTGAAAAGAGCAAATTCTCGTTTCACTTGATTTGTTTGATGCTCATAATCACCTAATATCGAAACTTGAAAAGAAAATCACTACAACATCAACTAACCGGGAAGTGCATATCAGTACAGATATGGAAAGTACTACAAATAAAACTTTCTACGTAGCTACACTAGCTAATCCAGCAGGTGGCGCGCTTTCTATGATAGCTACAAAGATATGCCGTACTGTCTGGCTCAGTGAAATTCAACCAGTAGACGGCAGAAACTGCCTCAGAAAGATACACATAGTAGACAAATCCTGAGTTACCGGTAGGTACTTTGACGGTTTAGAGGACTTCGCCAAAAGTAGAGAGGGATCACAACAAATATTTTAAAGGATTGTGACCTATGGAAAAAATATGCTGAACACCGCTCCGATTCGACTTGCGAACTTCCTAAGAGAACGGATGGAGTGCTCTTGTGTAACAGTAATTATAAATGCTACACCATGCGAGGTTGTATACAAGATATTCAGTCGTGCACAAACACGACGGTTATAGAGAATCGTTCCCACCGATATTTACCCACTCTGTTATCCAATTTAATCTATCTCATCATGCGTTCATTCCCTGATAAAAACACGATGAGAGACAAAATGTAATGGAACTGACAAGTTGTTCAGTAGCGGAACAAGTGGATAGAAATTCCAGCGGATTAACTTTTAATGGATAGCAGAGTATCCAAACTATACCATGATACCCAACAGATCTCGCTGGATAAACTGCTTTAATTACGGATTCAGGATACCCAGCTGGTGAGAAAGTCGAGGACTATTCATGCCATGTCGCGCCACTCAATGGCCACACTTTGTTTTTATTTTAGGACATGATGAAAAATACGGAGTGCGAGCAATGCCCAAGCTGACACGGGTTCATTATGGCGAACAGAACGAAGCATAATTGCCACGAGATCCCTTCAGGAGTAAGAACGTCGACTTCCCCAGACAGGCATAGTATAAGTTAAGAACATAGTCATAGCAAACATTCCCACAACGTGATGACATGAGTCACATGCCCATGACTTGTCGCCATCTTGTTTTTCTAGTGCCGCACTACGATGGACAATTCACCTCACCTTGTCCAGTCGTTTGTCCCAAAAATGGCCTATCTCGTTGGTAACCTTCTCAATATCCAGAGACTTCTGACGAGCTAAATTAAAGATGTAAACAACAGTAGCGGCGGTCAATGAAGGAGAGAGGAAAAATGACTCCGCTATGAGGAATGTAATAGATAAAATTGTGAGCTTACTAGCAGCTAGTACGCTCCTCATTTCCCGATCCATGTCTTTTTCTTCAGCCTGACTAGCATTCACCCGCTTTTGCGCATCTTCAAGTAAACTGGAAAGCACCGAGAAATTAGAAATATGCGTGAGAATAAGAAGAATCGAGTAAATTTGACCTGTTAATGTCAGCAAGCTCCTTGGTTGTAGCTTCGCTGAAAGCCGTCGCTGATGAAACGGTTGAAAGTCGTGGATCAGTTTGGTTCTCGGAAGAAGCTTAAAGAGTAGCAGTCAAATTGCAGCGCATCGCCAATGCATGAGCCGAGCAGCTAATCCGCTACACCTAGCAGATCGAAACGAGGTGATACAAAATCTATACGGTGATACAAAATCTATACATCACTAGTAAGTCGAGAAAAGTAGACGTTTGGACTATGCAACAATGCTGCCAGGAAAGAGACCTACTACGGCGCCATACTGTGGAGCGCTGCAATCTCACAATAGATGGACAGGTTCTAATGAAATGGACGCTCACACTAGAGGTTCAAAATAAGCTATAATGCACTAGGATGAACTTGGTCAACTTCCGCAACGCTCATCATTCACTGATATCGCCATCTTCGCTTGCATATCATGGCCTCTGCAGCTAACTCTAATAAGCTGATTAATGATACGCTTCATAGAAGTAACGATTTGTAGCGAATGTAAGAGCACGGGAATCGGCTAGGTACATCCTAATAAAATGTACACCTCGTTTACACCCGACTTCTAGGATTCTGATACGTATTATCCAGTATAGTTCCTCTCTGTACATTCCGACTATATCACATTAGGATACACAGTGACAGATTCCTAATTTCAACAAAACCACCAGAGAGACTTCAATATTTTGGTATTTTATACAACAAGCAGCACTATCCGAAAACCTTACAGCAGAACCACTAATTTCTGAAATTAGGCTAGGGTTTACACGTATGTGTACATAGGTGTACGATGAGTGCCACAAAGTCATTTTCTAAGTAAACCCTGATCGAGCAGTGTCATACCGTTAGCATTTGAGGCAGCAACATGTTCCGGCTGAACCTTCGAATGCTCCTCTCCGTCTTCTCGCAAAGCTCTATGTCGCCGCTCCAGTTCTTTTGCGGGATCATGCCTTTCTTCAATTTCTGCTTGTTCCTTAGCCATTTCGATGAGACTTTGCACAGAATTACCAGTGAGGGGTGGTTTACTCGCGGATTCGAAAATCTGAAACAGTGTGCCGAGTGATAGCGCTCAGAAATAATATTTAGAAGTTTAGTACTCAGGGAACAACTCACACAACGCGGTCGACGAATTAATTCCACATCGCAACCACGGAGTGCTGCCAAACGTTCTTCAATTTCAGAAAGAGTTAGAGCTTGTCCAGCTGAACCTAGAGAACCTAGAGAAATTCCAGTTCTTCTTCGCAAAAACTAGTAGGATTTCAATAGAAGTGGGTTCCCTCTAACAATGTTTGTCACTCATGACCACTGTCTGAAAAAAGAAAACTCTTCCTTCGTAGGAATTTATTTGTTTCCGTTCCCGTTCTCCACTGCATAGATCATTCGACAACTCACTCGCGAATTGAGTCAAATAAAGACGACCCATAAACTATTGCAATTGATCCACGTTTTTGGCATCAGCCACAAACAGAGATTATGTAAAAGTCCACGGCTATAACATGACAGAGTAACAGAAGCCTACCATCTTGTCGCGACTTTTTCCACCTTTCCTCTAAATCTCCAACGTCCTTATTGGGATGTTCCGTCTTACTGGCTTGGGCTCGAACATTTCCAGGTAAAACTCGTTTTGAAGGCAGGCCTGAAAGGTTCTGGCAGTAACGCAATAACTTGCTAGTGGTGCCATCCAGAAGGTTTCCAGTTAAGTCGTGAGTTTTCAATACGTATTAAATATTAGGTTTCCGGGAAATGATTGAGACACTTCACCAAAAATTCTTCCTTGTATCCCTCCCACATGACCTGTCTCCATGGTATGTGAATATGTGATACTCTGCCCTCTGAGCATCTTTGTCATGACTATGTAAGGACGTGGCCGTTTGTTATCTTAGAGCGAAAATGGACGAGGAACCAATTCGAGCGAACTCCTTTCACGAGTTCCTGGGGAGCGCCAATGCGAGCAAGAGGGACAGCAACATCATCATGACGTTCGGATTGGGGATCGTCAGCAAAGCAGCCGTGAACCGTCGTACGTAACGCTTCGTTTCGAGCGATATGTCTCCTCGAAGCCATTTTCCTATTCTGCGACCTCCCGAGCTTAAAAGCAGTATGTCACCTCGTTCTATTGGCTATAGATATCAGCACACGACGTTCTCGTCACGCTGATTCCAATGATTTACGTCATAACGCATAAAAATGCGGAAACCCGTTCTCGGAGGGTCTGAATGTGCAGTCCACGGAGCGGTGCGCGACTGTGCTGACTGCCCGCCACGAGTGCAGCGTTGGCAACACGTCTTGACGTGTCCCATCGATAAGATCAACGGCTTCACACGTCCACTTGGCTCGACAAACTGTTCCAAAGCCCATCCCGAAAAACGATTAAAAACGGGCTTAGAGGCCGTTTTGTAACATTTTATGTATACCGCTGGATTCAGCGCATCGAGGAAATTCAGGATCCGCCAAAATCTCAAACACGAAAAGAGGTGACATACTGCCTTCAAGTGTGGGGTGTACTCCACCAGTTGCCGGTAAGCAACATGATGGGCTCAACGTATTTGAGGGTGCGTTTTGCTGTACAAAACGCACCCAGAAATGGCTTTGTTAACTCATCGGCACTCGGAGGAGCAAGCACGGACCACTTTGCCATACATACCACACTTGCCCAGCATCGTGCTCTCTGAATAACACCTCGCCTATGCGCTGAATTTCTCCCTGGTCGGACAGCACTTCGCCAACTTTGACGATTTTTGATCAGTGACTGATGACTTCATCGACCTGTATTAACATGATTACTGACCCTACAGTGCTGGAGCTGTCCCCGATAGCTGGCCCCAGGTGATATGTGCACATGGTTATAGTGCATGTCCTGAAGGTCTTTAATAGAAGAGAAAAAGTATGAAGACTGAAAAGAGTGTCTCAATCATTCCCCGATAACCGAATATATACATTAACAAGCATCACTGGCGGAAGGAGGAAGAGTCGAGAGGCGTAAGAAGAAAAACTTGGCTCTCCGCCTTCTGAGGATAATAGCGGATGTAAGGAGTGAAAATAAACCGATGCAAAACCTTCACTATTTCATACCCAAAGTAATTTTAAAAGATTTAGCGACACAGTCATTGGATGGAGAATCTCCTCTCCTCCGTCTTTCTGCGTCCGCCTATAATGAGTGCATGTCAGATAGGGTGATAGCTGGCAATATTCGGCTGATGTGAAATCGTGCGTCAATATGCCATTCAGTTGTATCCCCGCCTGTTTTGTGACGAAAATTTGCACGCGCTACAGCTACAGATGGTTTAAGTATCTAAGATGTTTAGAACATGGTTGGATAAGAATCAGCAGCAGAAAGCAGCTGAAGCTTATATATCCATCAAAATGTGGCTTATAATTACTGCAAGTTATTTCGGTGTGAGACGTGCAAGAAAATCCACATCCAGTCCAAATCCTGAACCAAACAGAGTCCTCGAACATTTGAACAAGGTAGACTAGGAAGTATATCACGCGACATGGTCGTGACAATCTTTGTATAGGATGCACTGTGCAGCTGGTACAATCTCTCGGTCTTCGTGACTGCCACCATCGTATGTAAGCTTTTATAACACACGCCAGTTCTGCCACGGTTAATTTTTTTTTCTTTTTTTCATCTGCTGACTCCTGATGTTGATCGGATGCATCTACATCCCACTATTTTCTTAATCGAGATACGCTGCACAAGACCGCAGTAGAAGAAGCTCACTGGATCGGGATACGTCCACCGTTTTACATTTTAGCGTACCTATAGACTGCCTCATAGAGGGCGGAGGTAAACCATCTCCCCACCAGCTGCTTGGCTGGACATTATTTGCGCTTGACGAGGGCCGTTGAGGGAGATCATCAATGCGTATATGTGTGATCTAAACGAGAATAACTACTGTACAATTATCAACTTTTTTCTTTCCTAATGGTCTGAAGAGCTTCGCGACAAAAAGAAGAAACACTTCAACAAATCAAACTTCTTGATGATCTGCAGAAGAAAAAAAAATACCTGCGTGCCATTCCTACTTTGATTTTTCAACGTCTCAGCATTCAGTTTTTCGAAGCATTGCGAGCAGACCGTCACAGGTTTATCTGCTAGCTGCGGGAGGATCGCACGATGGGGCAAACATCTTCGGCAAAACGAAAGTGCACAATTTGAGCAGCCTTCCTTAAAGCAAATGAGATCCAGATTTAAATCTAAAGGTAGACAGGGCTGAGGAGATGAAGGTACAGCAAGACCTCGAAAGAGAATTCGATTCGGTGGAAATAGTAAGAAACACGCTTACAAACATGTAGTGCGCATACATTTCTTGAAACCGGCGCAATATAAGCTATACATTTTATCTGCCCTCCCTCAAGAGAAACAACGCACACCAACATTAAGGGAATTTCAATCGTTATTAAACTGCTGGCAATAGGGACTCCACCGCATCAGTCCTTAACCCGCACTGTTACGGATTAACTAAAAGGATCAACGTTTGGATTAACGCACACCGCGTGGGTTAAAGGGCAATTCATACTACTCTGAACTTTCTGCCCGCGGTGGACCCGCGGTATGAGCTCGATCCGCGGTGGATCCGTGGGTGCCCGCGATAGATCCGCACATTCCGGGAGGCAACCGGGAGTAACGTCATCCCCGCGGCATGCGCACACATGCCCGCGGTGGACCCGCACATGCCCGTGGTGGACCCGCAATAACATGGCTATCCGCGGTGGACCCGCACATGTCACACGGTGGACCCGCACTTGCCCGCGGTGGACCCGCAGTAGAGCTGATTGCGTCATCAATGCCAACAAGACCTCCACGTGCGATGCACGCATGGCCGAGTGGATAAGAGAGCGGACTTGGAAACATGAGTTCGAAAAGGTACGTGGGTTCGAATCCAGTGGTGTAAAAACGCTTTCAGGATGAAATATCAGTACTATCGTGGACTTGCCTCCTCCTCCTCACGACAGGGTCTTCGATACAGGACCATTTTTAGAAGAAAATAACCAGTCTCTTGAAAATGCATGTTCCCGCGGTGGAGCAGCACATGCCCGCGGTGGGTCCGCACATGCCCGCGGTGGGGCCTTACATGCCCGCGGTGGAGCCGCAGTACATCCGCGGTGGAGCCGCACATGCCCGCGGTGGCGAACCGCGGATCCACCTCGGGCGTACCCCGGATCCACCGCGGGCAGAAAGTTCAGAGTAGATGCATGTAATGCGCGTGCGTCTATATGATGAAAGACAGAGCTGATAGTTGCATCGCTGACACAGCACAGATGCACGCATCTGCACCCTCGCCGTGGTCGCGCGTTGTTTCAATCAAGGATGTACATGCCGCATTGGCCGGTCTTCATGCGAAATCTCCGCAAATGGATGTGTGTGCATCAGACTAGTATACATTGCCCTCGATGAGTGCTACGGCAGCTATGATCATATTCACGAAGCCCGATCATAAATACGAAATCTATGCAAGAAAAAGGAGAATAATCATTGTGACTCACTTCTGGGTTGCGAAGTGAGTACTTCGTCCGACAATTCGTGCAGCATGGCGAAGGCATACGTTTCGGGATGCACCAAGACCTCTTACAGAGGAAACGGAAAGCTAAAGGACGGTGTTCACGTGTTTACAGCACCAAACTTTTTTTATCCCAACATGCTACTGTTGCAATGTATAACACTATGTTCATAGTACATTGACCTTGACACTTACATCTTTTAAAGAAAGTCGTATTCCACATAGAAGTGGAAGAAGTGCAAGAAAACGCACAAGTCGGAGCCGGTTGTTACATTCACAATGTTTCCGAGGTGAATCATCACCACTAATAAGCAAACATACAATTGAACACATTACTGGGCGCGCGCCGCGATTCCCGCAGTATCAACAGTCATCGATTACAATCCGGCGACAGGATAACAAAAATTCCTAACTTCATCCAACTAGTTTTGAATTAATACAGATAGACAAGCGTGACATATTTTGCTCCAAAAACAAAAACGAATGAAAAAGGTACTATCCTTCCTCCAAATCCCCAAAAACTTCACGAAAATCTCCGCTAAGACGTTGCACAGAAGAGTCAGATAAGGAGCTGAATAGCGTATCGTGTCAATTTTGTACCATAACCCCATATAATTATATTTAGCCCAGATAAACTGTGGTAACATACCAAATTGAAAAAAAAATGCACAGAGGGTTACACTTCGCATGCGGTCACAATTACGAACATCATCTTGCATTCCACTGTCGCTTTCCTATCAAATCAGTCAGTCTTTCAATTTTTCACGGCGATCTCCCCACAATCCCGCAAAAATGGGGCTACGACACTAAACTGAGATGATAATCACAATCAGCATCTGAAATGCTATTATTTTTTTTTTCGTCGAAATACTGCATATGGAGGGCACCAAACGTGTTGAACACTATCGTATCTATGAGACTATCGTATCCGCTTGCAGCAAAACCCCATTTTTTACATGGTAACGATGGATAAACGGGAGACAAGGTATCTGTCAAAATATAGGCGCTATTTATGGTTGACGCGCGTCTCACAAAGTTTTCGCGATGTCTCGATGCGACGAAGATCAAAACGCAGTTTGTTCGCGCGGCCGTCGCGACGGCAAAACCAGGAACATCCGCTTCCTGCCAAGAATTCTCTTCTCCTCTTCGTTCTGCATTGTGTATCGCCGCATCAAATTTGACGCGCATCAACCATAAATACCGCCATAGTCAACCTTCGGAAAGCTAAAATTAATGGAAGCCAAGTCCTTTTACTTCCTGTATCCCAGCCGTTGGTTTCAAAGAAGATAGTTGAATTATTGTTGGGAATGTACCGTGTGTATAAACAACGATAACGGTTTGAACGGTTTGAAAATATCACGTCTAATTAATAAGTAAAGGGGTCCAACCAAATGTAACGCATAGATCGAGAGTAAAAACATCCTTTTATACAGGAAAACCGATCAACAACAAAATTTCGTACATAAAAATAAAAGTCAACAAAAACAGTATCTTGCGATGGCTAGGAAGCAAGATATCACTATAGAACGATTATTATATTATTATTACAAAACGAAGGAAAGTAGAGAACTCAACGCTTGTGCCTATAAAAGCACCAAGAACTATGAGACATCTGCAACTACAACTAACCTATTCATTATTAAAATCCTTTGGTATACAAGAATTTCTCGACCACTGATCGGTCGGCACCGTTAATTACTATTCTTCCTTTCAATTCGTCAACGTGTGTTGCGATCGGCATGCCCAGCTCTGCTTCAAGGAACTGTCGAAGTTCTGCCTCACAAGCCTAAACATGCGAGGTTGAAGCGAGTGGTTCGAAGGCTCAAACTGTAAAAAAGCAGAAATTCGGTGAACCTACAAAGACATCGCCTTCAACGCCTTTCATGGTCACAAGTTCCACATAGTCGAAATCAAGCGTTTCCTCGTTAAGTAGGTCTCTTCTTCGGTTTAAATACAAGGGTAGAGTATGATCTCGTTTCCTACGAACATAGTAAGGCAGCTTTGGAGGTGGATCTAAAAAGCGAACAGTAACTTGCCAAACAAACAGTTTCGCTTGAATGAATGATGGCGTAGGCGAAAACTGTGATGGCTGGCCAAAAATGGTAGCAGGCGCTTGCCTGAAAGGCTATATCTGGGCCTAATCCTTACCCTACGCATAAGAATCTGGGAAGACCAGCCCAACCTAACTCCCTTCGTCAATGCCATATTGCTAATACATACTTGTAGGAAGAACCAGTCGATCAAGCAAACAAAGCTGTTAAAATAATATCCAAACCATGGTGAGTCATTAAAATGCTGAATCCATGCCATCATCAATGCAACAATACTTTCAAAGCGTGGCAAAACACCGGAGTGCGCTTGTAAGGATCATTCAATGAAGGCAGATGGAAGATTTAGCCGACCCCAGAGGACACTGATGGGAACCCATGTTTTATGAACACGACGTCTACCATGAAAGAAGCCTAGTTCAACAATAATATCACATTACCTTGTGGTGGTTGCCATCCACTTGGTGTAGGGTAAGAATCATGCTTTGGTAGAGGCGGAACGACTTCATGTGGCATCAATCTCTCCACGAACGACCAATCTATTTTAGCTTCTTCGAAGGTGGTAGTCGTAGAGGCTGCAAGCCAACATATGCATTGGGATAATGCGACAACTAGCAATACCTAAAGTAGGAACAACATACAGCTCTTCGGCAACGCATGTTTCCACGGGTTAAGCCAAGGTTTAGACTCGTCACTATTTGCATCTGTTGACGTTGACAACACTCTTATAGATTTCTTCCTAAGCGATGAGAAACTGCGAGTGACAGAACGTAACATCTGCAATTGAGTAAAGTGGGGAAATATTTCAAGGAATCACACTTAAATGACTGAAAAATGAAGCGATGAGTAAAAGCAAACCTAGGAATCTAATACGTGTAGGACGACCCAGACAACACCTGATTAGAATGCCTCCAAAGGGAGTTCTTGTAGTGAACCTAAGCTACTACATCTACTTCTTACTTCTACTTTGCTTATAATATCACAGGATTGCCGTTGGAGGGTGGATAAGTCAGAGGAAATCCTGAGAAACACGGCTGCAAATAAATCGACCGCTACTTTTGAAGTTGCTGTGAACAGAAATTGCGGGCGACGTAGGCACACTAGATGTCATATAAACGACGGCCTATATCCCATGCATCACGTGCGGACACTTTCGGAATTCGTTGGATGTTTGGGCGCCGTACAGAGACTTGTGTTGTTGTATTGGAACTGTCCAGGCAAATTGTTTAGTACGTTTGTATTCACACACAGCATCTGTGGCGGTAAGAAGATTGAAAAGTGAATGACAAGCAAGAAGATCGGGGCATTTGTTCGGTAGGTGGTGGGCTACGGCGTTTCACTGTCACCCAGTCCTCTCGTTAAACAACTTCCATGGGATTGTAGTTCGTGTATGTAGTTGCTTTGCTCATGCATATGTTTTCCTGACTATGTCTCGCGTTGTCTTATGGATTTGGTTGCATCAAAAAGCCTTTTTGAACTAGACACTGATAAGCTTCCTAACACTGTAGAGCTGGCTTGGGTTTACCGCTTTAAACGTCGTCACGCCGAGTTTCGGTTGGTGCGTATTGATGAAAAGATTTTCCTCACGTTCAGGAGAGGACATTGCGGGTTTCGAAATCACCTTCTAACTTTCATGTACAGCTGAGTATACAAGTTTTCTTCATGGCGGATGATCTATTAAGGCTTCTTCGACTTTCAACATCAAAACTAGTCAATGAGGTAAGAAAAAGAGGGATAAAACACTGTAGTTGGGCCACAGCGTAATCGTCTAGCTTTCTAGGCGGTGAACACCTCCGGCGGCACAGTAAGCACCGACTCTCGGGACTTCAAGAGGCTGAAAAGTCATGTGCGAGCCAACGAAGGCATCATTCCTGATTACGTTGACTACCTATTCCTATCCCTACAGGTCCGCCCATTTTACCACCTTCTTCACTGTTGATTCGCTATAATGCAATAGTCGTCACATCTTTTATGGTGAAGTTCGGCAGGGTGTCCACGAAATTTCCTGTGGTATTGGTATAGGTTTTGAAGTCTCTAGGGAGCTCACGAAAATGGAGTCGGCTTAGTAAGCTTCAATAGTAGATCGAGTCACAGTATAAATTCTTTATGGAGTCGGGGGTCCATGCTGGAAGAGAAACAGTTGCATAATTACTCCACTTAGTCCTGGTAAATTTACGTGTGGAAGGATACGCTTATACCAGTGTGTGGGCTAAGACTGTCGCTCTGCATTATATTTTGGTGGAGTTGGTCCCAATTGTAAAGGAAAGTGTTCACAGACTGTTGTTCTTAACTCGCCTATTCCACCCAAAACTGACCGCTATCAACGCCTGGGATCGATGTCGATTCTTCAAACATTGAAACAGCTGATTTCCTTGCAGATACTAATTTAATCAGAATAATTTCTTAGCGTTCTGATTCGGAGCGACGGCGTGCCCTTCTTTCACTATTTGACTACTTTTTCCATCGATCTCACGTCTTCCGCTTGAAAACTGTGGAGAATTTGCAAGTGAGTTCTACTTTTTGAATGCTTTTTCTCGTAGTACGTCTTCTTCCTGCTTGTTATTCTCTATCCTTTTTTAGGAGCTGCTTCTTCTGGTATGTGAAACAGATCCTCTTCGTTTTCCTCTGCCTGGGCCTATTGCTGAATCCAAACAATTGAAGGTTAGCGTATACCATCATGCTACTTACCGTACTTCAAACTGAAAAGATAATTGAGCAGTGTGAAGACATCATGCGTATTTATTGTCAGAGAGGTTGTAATCTAAGATTTTGTTGAAATTCCACTTTGGGGGGGGGGTGTTCTACTTCGTTATAACTTTGTTGGAAGGTGGGATGCTTTAAAAAAATGTGCAGCAAGCTCCCTAATTTCTCAGGTCGATGCTATAAAAATGGTGAAGAATTGGTTGGAGAAGTTTGGTCCCGGTTACGAAAAGCTGAATTTCGTGGGAGACTATTTGAAGGAATCCAAGGTAAATTTTCACTGCTAGTTTGCGATCAGTGTCTCGATCAGTTGGTTTTTCAAGGCAGTCGACTTCGATTCCGCTACAGCAGAATTGCTGGCCGAGAGGACTAGAAAAGCGCTCGAGGAACAGAAAGCTGCGGAGAAGCTGCAGAAGGTCTTCCATTGTTAGACTTTTTCGGCCGAGCAGAGTTAATACCATTAGTAAGATAACGTTGTTTTGATCCTAAATCTTCGGTTTGAATGAACAAATCCTGATTTAATTAACGAACGGTCGCTAATCACTCTCAGATCGCATTTAAAATTAAGCAGTGGCTTAGTCGAGTAATTTTAGTATTATCTCGTTGTGGAATATGATAATGAATCGCTGCTGACGAAACGCTGTTTGTGTGCCTATGTGTGTCGGAGCCTACTGCAGCATCTTCCTTCTCTTTTTGCTATCTCTTTTTGATTTTAGGTAGCTGCAAATGTGCGTCGCAAGTTTACTGAATCGAAAGCGGATATCGACCGGTGCTTAGCTTCGGCTGAGACAGCTCTATCAATAGTGGTTCCAGTATTTGGGGCTACAGCCCAGTCCAACGATACCGAGGCAAAATCAAGTGTAGCTGAGAGTACTGAAATGCAGGTATTTTTTGGCAGACTAGAATGTGCTTAAAACAGACTGCATCGCAGCTCTAATTAAACAAAAAACCAAATCCAAGGATACGAGAGTTTGTAACCCTAGTTGGCTTCCCACCCTTCCTTTTTTGAGTGTTGCGCTCCAGTTACTTCAGAAGTTCATTTTTCTACCATATACTTCTTCATCTTATTCAATCTCGAGATTGAGGAGGTCGAAGCCGTATTTGGGCTTTTCAATCACTAGATAAGCTTGGAACAGAAAGCATCCTCGTATCTGGATAACAAGGAAATTTCTTGCAATCACACTTTCTAGTGACATTTCGTGGATACAAAGGGATGAAGTATTCAATGTTCTTCTCAAAATATCTGTTGTACAACACTGTATTGTTGTTGTGGTTGTCCGGTAGGAATAGTCGGATAGTTTATCGTTTATAGAGGAATTAGAAAAGTAGCCTAGGCGGTGAGGCCAATAAGTGCGGATCCATATATTGCCAATGTTGGGGTTTGTATACCACGAGAGGTGGCCTTCCAAAGCCTCCCGGTGTAGATCACAATAGGTCAACAGTAGATCTAACACTATAGGTCAGAGCTATCACATGACATTGAAAATCTTACAGTTAGTTTCTTCCAGCCATCCGCTCATGGATACGCCCCATCTGATACGATTTCCATAGTTCTGACGTCTTTGGCTCCGGAGGTAACTGTAAATGAAGACAATGAGGCGCTGCTTGAAAGCATACGGGATGCAAAAGTTATGCTGGATGTGTACAGAAACAATATAGTTAGGTGCTGCTTGAACTCTTCTCGTGCCTGTGTTTCTTCTTTTTGATTAGGTCCTCCAATTGTTCTCCAGTATATGCTTACAGTTGGCAGCGCAAAATCAATGGAGCCACAGGAGTGGAAGATCTCATGCGAGATTTGACGGATTTGAAGAGAAGAATTGAACAACAATGTGGGAAGATTGATGAGTTGAAGCTGAAACCAAAGAGGAAAAGTCGCAAAGGTGCCGATTCAAGTGAAAGTGAAGAAAGCGATCTCGAAGATGTACCAGAAAAGCAGTGTTGGTAGCGTTTTTTCCTACGTTCCGGCGTCAAAAATCCTACATTTTTTTAGTGGAGGATTTTGTCCCTCCTGATGAAGTGCCTCGATATATAATGGAGAGAGTGGAACAGTTAGAAAAAGAGCAACAACCCTGCTGCAGTAAGACTTTACAGCCAAGCGAGTCGAGCGCCAGTGGCAAAGACGCGAAACATGATAGGGTTAGTCTTCTTACCTCGATACTTATTAGGTATTGAATACTTACCTAGCAATATTGTAGAACGGAATACTGTGGAAGTATCCACTGACACTGTAATTGATTGTGCAGCTAGATGTTAATTTGCCTTTTGGGTGCTACTGTTTTTTTTTCTTTACTAAAAACCGGCGAATAATCGTCCTCATCTCCCATATTTGGCTCAATCTGAACGGGATGAATTCAAGAGCCTACACTAGTGTTGCTACAGACTATTAATTAATTTTTCACTCCCCTTTCTATATCTTTCATCTCTGAAGTCATTGCAATGATTTCGGGTTAATACAAATGATATTTTTATCAGAATAATAGTTGCAGATTGATGCTCCTGACTCAAAACCAAAGATTCCTGTCGTTCCCTTTGGGCCTGATCTACTGCACTGGGGAGAGCAACGAACAGTAGCTCCCATACCCCGCAACAATGCTGATTGTCATCGATTTTGGAGGCCACCTGATGACGACGACAAGTTCGTTGCAAATTTTTATGTCGCCTTCTCGTGATTGCAGGTATATTACCTGTTTGTATAAATGCTGCTTTTGAATGCAATAGAAAGAAGGCGAATCTGAATTCATTTGGTTTTCTAGACCCTTCATTAGTGAGAAGGAAGCTTCATACGGAGAAATGCGAGTGATGACTTGGGTAGGAGAACCACGAAGGGCGGATAAACGTTGTAAAGCGAGACTTCCAAGTGGAAAGCTTTGCCCTAGGATGGACTTCCACAGGTTCGGCTCCCGTGATTCTTATTATATCTTCCTAAACTGTTGTGCACCCATGCTATGATACTTTGATTTTTATTCATTTCACAGCATCATATCTTCTGCATATCATGCTTATCAACTTTTTTTCACCTGGACAAGACTGGTTTTTTTTCTTGTTTGGAGAAAATTGAGGAACGTCTTCAAAACTGAGCAGTAATTCATACGTACACGCACTACCGAACTCAGAGCGATTAAGGTGCCCGATCCACGGAGTTATCGTGGACCGCGACGATGAAGGTTTCCCTATCAAGGAAATGGAAACACCACAGGAATCAGCTGCTCAGAAGGAAAGAGAACAGCAGGAGGAAGAAGAGTACATGAGGTCTTCACTACATTTTGAGCTATTAGGTGTACTTGGAGATACGGAATCGTTTCCAGGGATCTGGAAGCTGGTACTGGGCAGTCTTTTGCATCCAAGCCTAAGAAGAAAAAGAAAAGGAAAGAAGAAACTGTACGTCAAAGACTGGAGGTTGATTTCAAATTTTGTCCGAAATTTTACACTTATTCTTCACAATTCGGACCATTTTCTCCTTTTTATTTGCTCCTCCTCAATATCGCACATATCAAATAAGATTTTGAAAAAAAAATTGTGTATACAAACATTGTAGATTAGATGACTCAATAACAACGAGGTTTCCGTGAAATCGACAAGTTCGTCTGGTAGGGAAAGAATTATTATTTGACTGGCGGAAACCGGCTCTGCCTTTCCGCTGAATGTCTTCTCTGTGACTGCCGCTAAGTTCGATCTGGACTACAACCCTGCGTCATCAGCGACATCGACAACCTTTCGAGCATTGCTCATTATGAGCCAGCAGTATCGATATGCATCAATTTCGATATCTGAGTGAAGCGTCGGCGACAGTGAATCTTGTGCATCGCATCGACTATAGCGATAGCTTATGAACTATACTATAGTCTGTCCGAAACGACGAGTCCGCCCACGCACGCGGGGATCGAGAAGGTGCCACGTTTGCCAGCGCTCCAAGTCATCATCCCTGGTCTGCGTATCACGTTTCACCGTTATCTTCATGGCACTGACCAATGATTTGGCTGCGACGTGGACGACGTGGCAGCAAACAGCATCCGTCCCTGCCGCTCCGCCTTTCGATCCCCGCGTGCGTGGGCGGACTCGTCGTTTCGGACAGACTATACACGTGCTTTATCAAGTTCCGGGCTGCTTTATTTATTAACAGATTGATTTGTTTAATCATAGGCTTAT
This sequence comes from Ancylostoma caninum, assembly GCA_037903475.1. Taxonomy (NCBI): domain Eukaryota; kingdom Metazoa; phylum Nematoda; class Chromadorea; order Rhabditida; family Ancylostomatidae; genus Ancylostoma; species Ancylostoma caninum. The sequence goes on along the minus strand of JBAJFG010000615.1, from coordinate 191,005 downwards.
ATTGAAAGTGAATTAATGTAAAGCAATTCGTTTCAGAAGAAACTGCTCGATCCTCGCACAGTGAAACGGGTGTCTGCTGCTTTAGACGCTGCGCGAAAGGCCAAGCTTCAACGCAAATTCGGCGGCCAGTTCGCGCATGCATTGTCAAAATGACATGTTTTTGGTGCATGTGCATTTCTTAATAATGAAGACTTCGTGCATTTCTTAATAATAAAGACTTCCTTCAGCAGTCGCATACTAAATACGGAAACTACAAGAGAGAACGAAACATTCGGAGATAGATAAAGCAGTGATTAGCTTTTCTTTTGCCTATAATTTTCGCGCTGCCTCCGGATAATTTGGTTTCGCAGCAGTCGCAAACGTTCTGCTAAGATCACCTGCACTTCACAGGCACTTAATGACATGTTAAAAGTTGAACAAGGAATTTTAACTCTGCGAGTACAATCCCGTTCTGCTTTCCAATAGCCCTGCAGTCGGTACACTGCAGACAGTGTTGGCTTGGCCGCCTATACCCTAGACACAAAATTTCAGTTCACACCATCTTCGTTCATCAACGCAAAGAAAAAGTTGCAGACATACGGTAACGGCCAATAGAATATGGCGGGTGTATGCCAGGAAGAACGATAGCTGCTAATGATTGGTTATCACATACCCGTCTGTCAGTATCCAGCGCAACTGTAGCCCCGCCCCAACTTGAGTGACGGGGATTTTTATACCCCGACGACCACCAGTCCTGGGAATTCTGTGAATATTAGTTTGGTGCAGAAGCAACGGGGCGCTTTTTTTCAAAAGCATGTAATTTTCTTAGCACATACTTAGTATGTCATCCAGGTATGGTTACATGGTTACGCACTCATAGAGCAAAACTAGCTCTTCTGTGTTATACATATAAGAGCTGTCGGCAGGAGTTAGGAGTCACGAAACAATTGAAAATTTCCAAGAAAATTTCTCGACCTCGGTTTTTTAAATTCCGAGGATTTTTCTGCAGCACCGCCAGCAATAGAACCCGAAACGCCTTCTTTGTATTAAGGCAGGATGTCAGTGCTGATTCCATATGTGAGCTCTGGTGCAACGGCTTCGCTGCTGGAGAAACATGGACGAGCACTTCTTGGAGCGTTTTCCTTGCTACTTCTAGGATTCCAGATGGGTGATCCTTCCCATGCTGTTTTTTGGAAAAAGCACATTTACCAATGCCTACTGATGTTATTTGCTCCGGAAAGTAGAGAGCGGTCTTCTGGAAAGGCGCTCCAGTTTCTCTAATGGTCATTTTCTGCACCCCAACTTTTCGCCAAAATTTGCGTCCGAGAGCTGACTTAAATTTTGATGACTCTGCTGGGAAACGTTCAAATGTCCATCGCATTCTCCAGAAAAAATTGCAGTACTTCCGCCGCTTTTGCCAGCGCCCAACTTTTCTATCCAACAAGAAAAAAGCTGCGAAAGTTGACCACCTGGAAAGGAAAATCCCCTTTTCTTCGCCTCTCAGTTTCCCAAGTTCTCTGCGCAGGTGGGCAATGATCCTTGCTAATCAATTAAAGTTATGGAGAAGAAGTGGGGTCAACGCAAAAACGCGCCATTTCTTTTGCACCTTTCATAGATGCGCGCGTCTGACGCTCGACCGACGCACACATCTAGTATAGACTGTCCTTTTGGTGCATACCGCATTGATGACTCCGGGTTTTCTGCAGCTGAGTTTTGACGTGTCACAACTTGGAAAGACACGGAAAGAACCTATCCAACAAGTTGTACCTGTTGTCCATGATGAAACAGGAGATGACAAATGGAAGGCGTCGCCTGCTAGCATCATGATGAGCTGCAGGATTCGTGCATGCTTTCATTGTTTTGAAGCATCGTGCTCTCATCTTTTTATCAGATCCACTCATGACACTTGGAAATCTTTCATTTTGAGTTCCTGAGATTTCTGATAATGACGATGGGCTTACTCCTCTGTAGCCCAGAACGGGCCATGAAATATTTGTTACTGCTAACTATAGTCAGCTTAATTTTCGAGCGAAGAGCGATCTCAGTACGTTTGAAATATTAGCAAATCAAACAACAGCAGTCAAAGGGGACTGCATTAGAATCTGAGATTTTGGGTTCCACTCAATTTCTTGTATATGCTTGACTGTGTTACGGGCATTTAACGAAATTTGAACAAGAGTTCATAAACTCATTGTCAGAGAAATAAGCGGAATGTTTGTTCTTCGCTCAGTACCGACAGGCATCCTAGTGCCCGCCTCACCTTTAAAGGCACCGTCCCACCTCAGGATCGTTTTTGAGATTTTTATGTGAAAAGAATCAGGAACTGGAGATCACAATGGTATACGTGATTCCATGCAAAACTGCCGAAAAAAAAGCCCGATTCCGAGCCCAATCTTCGAGGAGCTGAGTAGCTTCCCGAATAATTCACTCTAAGAAACTCACCTGCTGGGGAAATTCTTATTCCTCTGCTGGGGAAATTCTTATTCCTCTGAGTGTTCCTCATAAACTCCCTTACAGACTAGAAACAGCGCTCCATTTGTGAATAGCAAAGGAGTTCACTTCCGGAAGCCCTGCAATTTCGCCTTGGCTCCGGAGCCAATGCGGATTGCAGGGTTTCCGCACCACGTATTTCCCTGCTCGCAGCACATGGACCGCAGTTTCTATTCGCTTAGAGAGTGATTGAGGAACTCTCACGAGTGGTACGAATTTCCCCAGCAGGTGCGTTTCCTGGAGTGAATTATTCGGGAAGCTACTCAGCCCCGCCCACATGCTCCTTAAAGGCAGCACTGACGGAAATTTTCACTTCTAAAGGGAGTCGCTTACCATGTAGCGGACCACTGGACAATCGCAACAGTAAGGTGAACGCCGTGGATGGCTGCCTACCTGCGATGATACTGCCGTGGACACATCTGCCGCTCCGGACATTAGGGTTTCGTCGCGCCAACTAACGCCGTGGACAGGGTGTGCGCATGTGGTTCAGCAGGGTCTCGTTTGTGGAATTCGTACCATTTAGAGGGTTTCGTGGCGGGACCCATCACGGAGCACTCGTCCGCGCTGTGGACACACATGAAATACCGCTATTATTTTCTGTGTTTTTTGCGTGTTTCACGCTACTTCGTCGTTGTCGATGGCTTCTCCTCCTTAAAAACCCTGATATACCGCTAAATCTTCAACCCGAAAATTTCCGTGAGTGCTGCCTTTAAAAGTTGGGCTCGGAATCGGGTTTTTCGACAGCTTTGCATGAAATCACGCATACCATTGTGATCGTCAGCTCCTGAGGATTCTCTCCATATAAAAATCTCAGAAACGATTCTGAGGTGGTACTTATTGTTGAGATGGCACTTTCAGCAACATGTTTCAACATTTTGAATACGTGTCGTTCAAGCCAATGACGACTGCGCCATTTTTCATGCTTTTCCATATTTTCTCAAGTTCTAGCTCCTTCTTCTGCATCGAAAATTCTCTAAAAGTTCTAACGTAGGTCTTTATAATCGTAATGACTTAGAAGCACTATTGGGTTACTATCTGAGGATACCGCAAAGAACTTTCAGCCCTTTTGATCTCTCAAATCAAATTATACGAAAAAAAAGGCGCGGCTCAGTGGTGAGTTAAAGGCAGCACCCACGGAAATTTTGCTATCACAGGTTTTGGTGTATTCCCAGGTCTAGCGCTATAGTGAAAAAAAATGCTGTCTTCAACTTTGTCATATCCTACAACAAAGGTGGTTTTCATTGCCAAGAGTTTATCTCGTTTGCACAAAATGGCCGAGTTGGTAATATATTAGGTTGATGAATAATTAATGCGGCTATCTTCGCGACTCCTTTTCTCGCTGAAAATCAACGCATCTTGAAAGGTTTATTCGTAAATAATCCTCTTCTTTAATTTTGTCATCGAAAATCGTATCCACATTCACCATCGCCTGCTCTAGAGATTTGAGAAAGATTCGGGTGCAGCATCGTCATTTCGCGATCTGAGCGGAATTTTAGCTGTAGAACAATCAGCATATCCAAGTCGAGAAATGTTCAGGTAGTAGAAGAAAGGAAGAGCTGTACAATCGAATTTTAACGACCAGGAACTTTTGGCAGCCGTCGAAGGGAGGGGGTTCGATTGATGAGATTCCTCAGAAATGGAGCCTGCTCGTTCTGCTACAGAAAAGCAGTGGAAATTCTAACATTATTCCTGTTTGAGAGCTCGTGTGGACCCATTTAGCCGACCGCCTTGCTTTTCTGAGCCTTTTGAGAGGAAGAATGATGGTAGAGTGGTCCGTATTAAAGAATTCGGATAGCATTCTCGTTGCCAAACTTTCATCCTCTTCCAGGCTGCCCAAAATTTCAGGTGCTTGGAATTTGATGGCCAACCTCTTCTTTCTTCATCTGTGAAGCTCTTACCATATGAATATGAAAAATCTTTCAACTTAGCCTTGAAGATTGGTCCATCTTTGATAGGCTTGCTGAGATATGACTGTGTTGCATTCCAACTTCTCCCGAAGTGGTAGAGCATATAATGGCGGATGTGGATGGGCTTTCGATAATGCCTTCAATAATTGGGAAGGGAAGACTGTTTTCTTAAAAAAAAACCTCTTGAAGAGCTTCAATTTTTGTCGAGAAAAGAAGTCGTGAAGAAAAGAGCATTAATTATGCATCAACTAATGCTTGATTTATGGAAAGTAATTGTAATGGTCAAGAGATCCAGACAATTTCTTAAGTACTAAGCTATCTCCTATTACAACCGCTGTATATAGATATATTCCATGTTCTCCTGTCGTAAAACCTGGGCATCTTGTTAAACAATTTCTCCACTTGCTCTGCCGTACAGGTTGTTATAAATACTTTTTATTGGCCGACGTTTCGGCAACACGCCGTTATCAAGGCCTGAAAGTGGGTCAATTTTACGAAATCGCGATCTATACCATCAAACACCTATTCTGAAAGGTGCATTCGACTCATCCCGAACAGCTAACGGCAAACATCAGACGCGGGAGACGAACTCACCAAATATGCCACCGAGAGGCGGAGAGTGTCCGCACCACAATACGAGACTGTCACCAGCGGATGAGTGAGCATTGCTCAGCTCGTGCTATCTGGGACAATCTTATAGCTCGCATAATGGTAGGAACGGCATAAAGTCACTGGTAATCGATATGTGCTCGTTTCTGTTGTTCATTCTTGGATTCCGTGCTGAAATCCAGAATGCCTCGAGAGCTTTCCTTGCCGAGATTTCTGGCTCGTGAGCCAGAATTGTGCACGCTACTTCGTAATCGCTACCATCGTGGTCGTCGTGTCGGTGTTTCCCGAGTGGTTTAACCAAACTTTCCCGCCTTTTACTAGCCAGATGTTCATTTATTCGTACATGGAGCGGTCGACCGGTCTCACCGATATAGAAGGCATGACAGCTCAAGCATTCGATTTGGTAAACAACTCCTGTTTTAGTGCAATCCCCATTCCTACCGTATGGACAAATGACGCAATGATCCGTATTACATGTTCTGTCATATAGTCTATTTCGGACCAACTGCCGTCTGATGTTGTCATTAGGGATGTTAACTAGAACAACATCATCCTGCAGTTGTGCCCGAGTTAGACATTTATTTATTGCGCTGCTTATCCTATCCGAAATGAAAGGGATGCATAGAGGAAGTTTTTTACTACAGTCATTCGCTTTGCTTTCGCTGCGGGCCCTGCAATGTTGCTTTCCTTGTGAGACGTACCCGTTTTCGTGTGCTATCGCTGATGCCAACTTTGCGGATTCATGGCGTTCTGCCTCGCCGCTACATACTTCCGTTGCTGTTTTGAACATGTTCCGAATGATAGCACGTTTGACATTTATCGAGTGAGCCGACCTGGCATGTACGATTATGTTCTTCGAACTCTCTTTGCGATACCACTTTACATGAATCATGCCATTCGATAATTTTAGCTGTGTGTTGAGGAATGGCAGCCAACCTTCACGAGGGGTTTCTCTTGTCAACTTTATGTACTGTGATTGCTCATTTAGTAATCTGAAGCACTCATCCATTTCTGATTGAGTGGATGTGATTACGCAGCAATCATCGATGTAACGACAGTACAGTAATGGTTGTTGTGAGAGCACAGGTTCTTCTATTTTACTCATGAAGCAAACAGCGAGTACCGGTGCTAACCTCTGTCCCATTGCAAGCCCTCTAATCTGTGAGAAATACCTCCCAGACCATTTAAAAACGTTACAGTTGAGGCACTCCTTAACCAGAGTCATAATGCGTGCTCTACCAAGGCCATAAGTCTCAATATCCCTTCCATGTAATTCGAGCATTTCATTCAATGCTTGTAGTGCATCATGGACTGAGACGTTAGTGTAGAGCGAGGAAACATCGAATGACTCCATTACGCAATTTTGGCTCAAATTGGTCTTGTTCAATTGGTCAAGGAAATGCATCGTGTTTGATAAATGCGAGGGGACTTTGGTTAAGAGTTGGCTCACGATTTTATTGAGAAACCATGATATTCGGTCAGTTGGACCGCCCACACAGCTAACAATTGGTCGAATTTTGTATTGACTCACAGGCATGGATTCATGATCGGAACTTGAGAGTTTATGCGTTTTCACGAGACTATAAAACACGGGACAGTTTGGATTCTCGATTTTGAGTCTACTCAGGAAAACTTCGCTCAGACCTGCAGCTTTACCGGTCATCATCCAGACATGATTTAGCCGTTTGCACTGAGAAATGAATTCATTCTGCGTAGTGCATCGGTAAATCGTACTATCTGTGAGGTGGAGCTCGGTGATTTTGCGATCTAATGTTTGCGGCATAACCACAAATTCGCCTCCTTTGTCGCTCACCGAAAGGCGGATCAAACCACATTTAATCATTTGTCGCACTTCTCTGAAACCTTCCCATTGATTTGGTGTCATATTGAAATGACGATGCCGTTTGTTTTCTGTCAAAACTGACAAAACACCTGCAGATAGAATTCGGAACTTAATATCGGCATCGGCGCATGGTTCAGGTTCTTTGTAGAAGGAGCATGGGAATGGAATTGGTGGCAATGCTCTTCTACTCATTGTGGATATTTGTGGTTGATTGGCCCGTTTCATTCTGACTCGAAGTTGGTCTCTGAGTCGGTGTAGCCCTCCCACAACTTTACGGATGACCGCTGCATTGATGTTTTGGGTAGGTGCGAAGGATGGTCCAAGGCTAAGGAAGTCCACTGCATTATCAGAAACTTGAGCGTTACCGAGCACCGTAACTCTAGACGTTCGATTGTTGAAAAACACATTATGAGCTGGAACGGTTTTAGACTGGTGGTTCAGTGACGAGTTGCTCCCAACGTCATGATTATTCGCACGAGATCTACTCAAGAGTGTATCGAATTTTGCACGCAATACAGTTTTAGTATTAGACCGTATAGAATCGCAAATTCTTCTTGACGCACCCTCAATCCTTTTCCACATTGATTCATCGACATAACGTCTGCATGCCTCCTCTTTAGCCACACATTTCACTAAGCTAGAATACAATACATGTTGTTTTTGTTTGATCACAGCAGACAGGATAGACTTGTATAAATTACGTATCCGTGGGTGATCTTCCGGTAGGTGGCATAGTTCACCTAGCTTCTTGTTGGCAATGAAGTTCGGCAGCAGGTTGGTTGTTTTGCATCGTTTCAAGAAGACTAAGGACTGCGTCGTAATCACCACTTTCTGACGGAGTGATAGTGCTCCGCGTACAAGTGAGAACAGATGCGGCGGTACTTGGTCTAATATATTCCATGTTCTCCTGTCGTAAAAAAGATCTCGTGCGAATAATCATGACGTTGGGAGCAACTCGTCACTGAACCACCAGTCTAAAACCGTTCCAGCTCATAATGTGTTTTTCAACAATCGAACGTCTAGAGTTACGGTGCTCGGTAACGCTCAAGTTTCTGATAATGCAGTGGACTTCCTTAGCCTTGGACCATCCTTCGCACCTACCCAAAACATCAATGCAGCGGTCATCCGTAAAGTTGTGGGAGGGCTACACCGACTCAGAGACCAACTTCGAGTCAGAATGAAACGGGCCAATCAACCACAAATATCCACAATGAGTAGAAGAGCATTGCCACCAATTCCATTCCCATGCTCCTTCTACAAAGAACCTGAACCATGCGCCGATGCCGATATTAAGTTCCGAATTCTATCTGCAGGTGTTTTGTCAGTTTTGACAGAAAACAAACGGCATCGTCATTTCAATATGACACCAAATCAATGGGAAGGTTTCAGAGAAGTGCGACAAATGATTAAATGTGGTTTGATCCGCCTTTCGGTGAGCGACAAAGGAGGCGAATTTGTGGTTATGCCGCAAACATTAGATCGCAAAATCACCGAGCTCCACCTCACAGATAGTACGATTTACCGATGCACTACGCAGAATGAATTCATTTCTCAGTGCAAACGGCTAAATCATGTCTGGATGATGACCGGTAAAGCTGCAGGTCTGAGCGAAGTTTTCCTGAGTAGACTCAAAATCGAGAATCCAAACTGTCCCGTGTTTTATAGTCTCGTGAAAACGCATAAACTCTCAAGTTCCGATCATGAATCCATGCCTGTGAGTCAATACAAAATTCGACCAATTGTTAGCTGTGTGGGCGGTCCAACTGACCGAATATCATGGTTTCTCAATAAAATCGTGAGCCAACTCTTAACCAAAGTCCCCTCGCATTTATCAAACACCAGGCATTTCCTTGACCAATTGAACAAGACCAATTTGAGCCAAAATTGCGTAATGGAGTCATTCGATGTTTCCTCGCTCTACACTAACGTCTCAGTCCATGATGCACTACAAGCATTGAATGAAATGCTCGAATTACATGGAAGGGATATTGAGACTTATGGCCTTGGTAGAGCACGCATTATGACTCTGGTTAAGGAGTGCCTCAACTGTAACGTTTTTAAATGGTCTGGGAGGTATTTCTCACAGATTAGAGGGCTTGCAATGGGACAGAGGTTAGCACCGGTACTCGCTGTTTGCTTCATGAGTAAAATAGAAGAACCTGTGCTCTCACAACAACCATTACTGTACTGTCGTTACATCGATGATTGCTGCGTAATCACATCCACTCAATCAGAAATGGATGAGTGCTTCAGATTACTAAATGAGCAATCACAGTACATAAAGTTGACAAGAGAAACCCCTCGTGAAGGTTGGCTGCCATTCCTCAACACACAGCTAAAATTATCGAATGGCATGATTCATGTAAAGTGGTATCGCAAAGAGAGTTCGAAGAACATAATCGTACATGCCAGGTCGGCTCACCCGATAAATGTCAAACGTGCTATCATTCGGAACATGTTCAAAACAGCAACGGAAGTATGTAGCGGCGAGGCAGAACGCCATGAATCCGCAAAGTTGGCGTCAGCGATAGCACACGAAAACGGGTACGTCTCACAAGGAAAGCAACATTGCAGGGCCCGCAGCGAAAGCAAAGCGAATGACTGTAGTAAAAAACTTCCTCTCTGCATCCCTTTCATTTCGGATAGGATAAGCAGCGCAATAAATAAATGTCTAGCTCGGGCACAACTGCAGGATGATGTTGTTCTAGTTAACATCCCTAATGACAACATCAGACGGCAGTTGGTCCGAAATAGACTATATGACAGAACATGTAATACGGATCATTGCGTCATTTGTCCGTACGGTAGGAATGGGGATTGCACTAAAACAGGAGTTGTTTACCAAATCGAATGCTTGAGCTGTCATGCCTTCTATATCGGTGAGACCGGTCGACCGCTCCATGTACGAATAAATGAACATCTGGCTAGTGAAAGACGGGAAAGTTTGGTTAAACCACTCGGGAAACACCGACACGACGACCACGATGGTAACGATTACGAAGTAGCGTGCACAATTCTGGCTCACGAGCCAGAAATCTCGGCAAGGAAAGCTCTCGAGGCATTCTGGATTTCAGCACGGAATCCAAGAATGAACAACAGAAACGAGCACATATCGATTACCAGTGACTTTATGCCGTTCCTACCATTATGCGAGCTATAAGATTGTCCCAGATAGCACGAGCTGAGCAATGCTCACTCATCCGCTGGTGACAGTCTCGTATTGTGGTGCGGACACACTCCGCCTCTCGGTGGCATATTTGGTGAGTTCGTCTCCCGCGTCTGATGTTTGCCGTTAGCTGTTCGGGATGAGTCGAATGCACCTTTCAGAATAGGTGTTTGATGGTATAGATCGCGATTTCGTAAAAATTGACCCACTTTCAGGCCTTGATAACGGCGTGTTGCCGAAACGTCGGCCAATAAAAAGTATTTATAACAACCTGTACGGCAGAGCAAGTGGAGAAGCTGTATATAGAGATTATTCGCTCCCCTGTCGCTCTGTGTACAAGGACTGTTGAAGGTACCGTCCCTTCCAGAACCTTCTTTGAGATTTTCGCATAGAAACGCCTCAGCAGCTGCTGATCAGAAAGGTATACTTAGTAGCTTTAAAAACTGCCGAAAAGCCCGTTCTCGAGCATCAACTTCTGGGGATTTCGTGGGTGGAGCCTTTTCGGATCAGGTACTCCCTCGGTCGTGACGCATGTAGCGCAGTTTCTATTATGTTAGGGAAAGAATAAGGAACTCTCACGAGGAGTACGAATTTCCTCTGAAGGAGCGCACCCGAATTAATTAAAAGGTGCCTTGGGCCGGTCCCTTTGGACCGCCCTCAGCGTACTCCCACAAATTGTGGCTCGGAACTTTTTTTGCCAGTTTTGCCCGGAATCACATATGCCACTGTGATCAACAACTCCTGGATATTCTTTTCACACGAAAATCTCAAAAATGATTCTGAAGTAGGACGCTGCATCTGACACCGACACATCCGGTAATGGTCCGGTATACTAGGAAATTGAAAAAACCAACTGTTTGTGGAAAAAAAATCCAAAGCCTGTGGATGTGAGGTAGGTAACCCTAAGCTGTTCTTCATCCTTTGGACGTGTGCGAACATTACCAGCGCAGCACATATCGTCAAGTCCTTTCGTCTCTTCAAACGATAAAAGGCACAACCAAATGTGGTTTGGAAGGTGCCAACAGTCGCTGTGATGCTTTGGTGATCGGCTCAGATTAAATTTGTACCAGATTTGTCCTACTCTCTGGAACAGAGCAACAGCTTATTATTATGGTATCCTAGCAGAACGATACGCGCGTGGGTACATGATGAGGGTCGGATCATCTTTTTTGACTTGCGCTTCACTAAGGAAGAAACTTATGGGACAGAACGAACTCGTCCACATAAAAGTGCTTGTCGATTCTGAACCATTATTTCAATCTTTTTTTTTACCATGGGATACACACAGTATCTTCAATCGAACAAATCTACGAATTTACAACTTGCAGTATTGACTACGAAGGTACTGATATTTGATACTAACAATAAGTCTATTATTTCACTTATCCTTTTTAAGCTTTGCTTTTCCGAGGTTTTAGTTCATTGCTTTCACTAGTACGTGTGATATGACTAGTACGTCAGTTTTGCAGTATGTCTTTCTCAATGATCACTTCGACATGCCATTCATTCTCTTTTCGTAGGGTTCAGACAAATTTCGTTTAATGATCACGAAAGTAAACAAGCTGTGGCTCGAATCTGCTCATTTAACTGTGTGAATGTCTTGCTAATTCCAGAATCTTTGATGACCTGTGGTTTCCTATGTGTGTTGTTGTCTTCGTGACGGGTTATGGCCGTACTGTCCAAGCTTGTAATATGTCTTGGAGTTATATGTGCAGGAGTCATCTTCGCTATAAAGTGAGTTTTAGTCAATATCGCAAGAGCTGTGATTGGAAATCAAGCAGAAAAATAATTATTCGTAAAATGATGAAAAGGAATCGGAAGTCTGCTGGTACAACCTTTTACCAGTTCAATAAAATCATTTTTAAAGCGGGTTTGCTCATTCTCGGAGGACGGGGGGGGACTATCTACAACAGTTTCTGGGCGAACGTACTTTCAAAAATTTTCTTGAAGTATTCTAGAAAAATTAGAATGATAAGAGATTGAATCTCTATTTTCCGCTCTGGTAGGGGTATATATGGTCGGAAAACAATTGAAACATTTCTGCTCGCTACTGCATAGTCTGTATCGGATGAACGGAAGTCAGATTCAAAAACTCGATTTCGGAAGTCGGAAGCTCCAAGAAACACCACAACATTGGTAGTGCCGGAAGTCGGAAGTGTGGAGAGCCCAGTGCACCAGTGCCGGACGCACAAAGTGGGCAGGAGGGGGGGGGGGGCGTGGCGTGAGAAAAAACTAGGGTCTCCGCAGCTTTAGGGACCCAGATGGTAAATAAAATTAACAAAAACATTTTTTATAACAATAATTAATAAAAGTTACTCTGATAAACAATAAAGATGAACTAATACTAAATTTCACCTGTCTCGTAAAACAATTCAAAATTTTGGCGACCCATTCCCGGGAGTGGGGGCGCCCTCCCCCCCCCCCCTGCGTCCGCCACTGCAATAAACGTTCACTTGCATATAAAGGTCACAAAGTTGGTGTAAACCATGTATTGTACTGTTAAACTACGTAGCTGGCGTTCATTTTGACGACTTTGTCTGATTATTTTCATATATCTATGATGACTAGCGCCCCATCGGGACGCTAGGAAGTGGGGTGGGGCAGCCACTTGAGGTATGTGCAAAAGCTTCACACGTGCGAAATGCTTAGAAAATTAGCAAATAATCAAAACTAATCATCAACTGAGCTCAAATACAAAATCCTTCTTATGAAATCCTTCTTATGAGTTGCGTATATTCTACGGGCCTGGCCACCTCGTCAGGCTACGAGTCTTCTCGCGATCCTAGCCTTGCTTGCAAATTTTTAATCACGCACCTACATGTAAAGCTAATTCCGATGCAATGGTACTACCTACTTTTTTGTCACACCCACTATTGGGCCACGGCGGACCCTTTCTCCATTGATGGATCCGTACCCTGCCGTTTTCCCACTGTTGGGCCACGGCGGACCCATTCCCCATCCGTGGACTCGTTCCCTGGCATTTCTGAGCTCCTGCGGACCCAGACTCCATCGACGGACCCGTATCCTGCCGTTTTCTCCACTAATGGGCCACCCTTTCTCGATCGGTGGACACCCATACTGATGTTTTTGTGAACTACGGGGCCCCGGCACATTAGTCCGTCATTAGTGCACCTTCACTCTTTGTAAATCTTGAAAAAAAAATGGAGGAAAGTAGGGAAATATTTAGAAAGTTTGATTGTACTGCCCTTCTTAAAAACGGACGGGTCCTCAAGCTGCATAATCTCCATGGCACCTCAATAACGAGAGGTGCGCAAAGAGCACATCCTACATGAGAAAACCGAGTGAATCCTATCGCTACGGCCTCCACTCATCCTTTTGAAGTGATTCACGTCAAGCGTTCCAAGATTGAGTGCAATTTATTTATTTATTTATTTATTTATTTATTTATTGCACCTTACGTGCGCTTAAGGATACATTGGCGACAGGAATAGGAGAAAACTGGACAAACATATGAACTAATTGAAAGATCGCAGAAACATCATCCAACAGATGCTAGAAAAGGATCTAAAAAACAAAACAGAAAAAAAATCAGCAAAGGCCCCTCCAGGACCGTACATGATTATAAATTAAAAGAACTTGAGCCAGCCCCCAGCCCACTACCCAAAAGGTAGGAACGCTCCTGCCTGTCCTCCTCCCCGGCAAAAGAGGAAAAGTAGAGGTCCTACAGACCACCCATTAGTTAAGAAATCAAGTAAGGATATTTCCGTGAGCGTAATGGGCGGGTTGAGGCCATAATAACCCGATGGCAGACATGGAGTGGCTAAGCTGATACGCTGAATACGACGAGAGAAAGGAAGGAGAAGCAAAGCGAAAGAGAAGCGAATTTAAAGGAGAAGCGTAACCGAATGAGAAGCAAATATATTTGCACAATTCACCAATGAAACAGCAACAAGGGGGGAAAACGGAATGAAGAAAGAGTTGTCGAAAATCCTGAGGGCAGTACGAGCTTCGCTGTCATTGAACTTGTAATCCGACATCGTCTAAATTCAGCAACATGAGGATATTACATGATTTAAGTCTACGTTTGAAACACTCAGCATTCAAAGCTGTTGTTAGACTCGATGGCAACATTTGCAGAAATTTGGCCGATCTAACGAAAAATGATGTGTCAAAAAGGGAATTCCTACACCTACACGTGTTACAGCTGCGATAATGAAAATTGAAAGCACCCACACGGCCATAACAAGGTTTCCAAACCCAGAAAGCGCTAGGTCTAAGACGGGTCTCTAATCTGATGATGCGAAAGGAAAGAACCAAATCAGCAAAAATTCTTCTATAATAGAGCGTGTGGAAGTCGAAATATTGCAGTCTGATTCTGTAACCGGATAAATCATGAGGATATTTCTCGTTTGGATAAATTTTGTAAAAGAGGATTCGCGTGAAGGTTTTCTGAACCCTTTCCAATACAGCAATATCCCTTTTGAGGGATGGGCTCCAAACCTGAACTGCATACTCTAGTAACGGTAGGATATAACTCTTATACAATCTAATATAAACGTCCTTGCTTGCGAACTTGATATTGCGAAAAAGAAGGAACATCTTTCTCAGGGCTATTCCAGAAATTCTGTCAATGTGCATTCTCGGGTTCAGAGTTCCATGTTGCAAAATACTGAGATCACGGATGGAATCTTTTTTCGTCAAAGTAACTCCAGAATGAGAATAGATATTAGTACCGGAATTTGGAAAACCTTGCTTGCAAAAGGAAATTGGGAGCTTTTCTCGAGATTGACATCAATATCATTCACAGCTGCCCATTGAAGCATTCGTACCAGAGAAGTATTCAGATCTCTCATAACATCCTCTCTTTCAGTTTCGTTATAGGAGCCAAAAACTTTGATGTCGTCAGCGTACGCAGCAACCTTCACTTTACTACTAACAGAAAGTAAGGAAGGAAGTTCTCTTGTATAGAGTATAAACAAAAGTGGGGACAGCACTCCACCTTGCGGAACGCCGCTAGTGGCAGGGAATACAGAGGAGGTGGAACTGTTCATCCGAACACAGAAGGTCCTGTCGCTCAAATAGCACTCAAGCCAACTCAACACATATTTGTTAAAGCCAAGGTAGAGGAGTTTTTCTAAGAGAATATTGGGATTGAGTCGATCGAAAGCTTTAGAGAGGTCAAAAAACAGGACATCTGTCTGTTCCCCATGTGCAAGTGCTCTTTTCCATTCATAATCACATGAAATCAGTTGAGCCGTTGTCGAAGCTCCTTGCAAGAAGCCGAACTGTTGTTCAGGAATGAGTGAATGTAGTTTACATTCAGCTTTGATGCATTCGGTTTCTTCGGGATGGGAATAACAATTCCATGCTTCCAAATTTGGGGGATGTTCCCCACTCTTAAGGTTAAATTTATAATTATAGAAAGAGGCTCAGCAAGCTGGATGGCACATCGTTTATATATGATTTGTGGAATACCATCACTTGTGCGAAAGTTGATGACTTCAATTTTTTCAGCAGTTGTGATACCTCCCAGGGCAATATAAATGGGGCAGAATCAGATGATCTGGATATTTCAGTCATATTCATCTGAAAAGTTCCATTTCCAGAGTTTTTGAACACATTAGCAAAATGCTTAACCAGGGCTTCTGCTTTATCACCATTACCTCTGTACTTCGTGCCACTTTCATCACAAAAAGTATGAGAGGAAATCTTTTCCTTAGCGAATTGGTTCACATGACGGAATAAAAGCTTGGAGTCTCTCGATTTTGCGTATTTTCCCAGAATTCCAGAATGAAACTTTTTCATGTGGCGATCAAGTGCTTCACAGACTCGCACGTATTCTTCATTAGACATAGGCTGTTCAAGAGAGGAGAATAATCGATAACGTTGCTTCATAAGGTTGCAGATGTGCTGAGGATACTTGATCCCCCCAGTATTCTTTTTCTTCCACGGCACGTAAAGAGCGAAAAGACTGTGCAACTTAGTGGCAAATCGGAAAAACACTTCATCTATCGAGTCAGCCGAGTCAAAAACAGACCACCACTCAATAGCACTGAATTCTTTTGAGATGGAGGCAAAATCTGCATGAGAAAAATCTAAATAAAACTCTTCTCTGACGCTGGGAGCAGTTGACGAAAGGAAGAACCTCACTACCATATGATCGGAATTACCTAACGGAGGTAAAGCATTAACGTCATGATTATTTTGCTCAGAACTGAGAATAAGATCAAGCGTGTTCTTTCCACGAGTGGGGAAGTCGACGTGCTGGGATAACGAGAGATTATCAAAAAGATCAATAAAGCTTGCCGCACGTGGACAGCTAGTGAGCTTAGTCTTCCAGTCAATAAGCAGGTTAAAATCGCCAAGTAGGACTAAACTGTCAGAACAACCACAAATATCATAGAGAAGATCAGAACGTTTGTTGTCATCCGATTTTGAGCTGGAAGGGGGTCTATAGACTAGTACAATACGTGTTACAGAGAGGGTGACTTGATCATGAAGGTCAATACACAGTACATCACTCGGACCAGTTATAGTGAGTACCACCTCATCACAAAAAATACCGTCTCTAACAAAAACACACACCGCCCCCGCGTTTAGATGTACGATCTCTACGGTGAACACTATAAGGAAGGCAATTACAAAGTTTTGAATTAAGTATCTTAGTAGATGCCCAAGTCTCGGTCACAAACACCAAATCGGGCTTGTTGGAACTCAAGAAAAAATGAAACAGATCAATTTTATTAGCTAGACTTCGCGAATTGATTAGAAAGCATTTGAGTGGCATTTGGCCATGCCTCCGCTTCAATTTCCCTGACTCAACTGCTCCCGAGCCTTGGGAATCTCAGAGATGAGCATGAGTTGCCCCTATAGATTACAAATTCTTTGTGACCCAGAGCTTGATTCCTATTACGTGCCTCTTGCCGTAAGTTGAATGCGTCTCTTCGCTCTTCAGCAGCTAGGCTTGGTCGGATAAATATATGTTTAAAATTAGGTAAATCCCTCAGCCTACGCGCTCTACCCAGGACAGAGAAGTAGTGCGACCTGAAGGGGAGCACCACCTTTGTTAGGCGGGGCTTCGCCTCCGATGGTTTACCCATCCGAGAAACAGAGCACGGACGGCTCTCAACGCCAAGGGCGTCAAGAATCTCCATGACTCTGTTCTCTACATCTACCTGTCTAGTAGTAGAGCTAGCATCTGGGGGCAATTCGGCAATACCTTGTATAACAATGCTGCGCTCGTGAACGTATTGTTCAGGGGTTTTGTACGATTTGATCAGAGTCTGGACGGCGTGAAATGCATCGATTACCTCGCGTGGAACGTTTGATGCATTTTTGAAGTACGTGCCAAGGGTGTCTAAGTGAGCAGAAAGATCAGTACTTACCTGGGTAACTGCTTGCTCCTCGTTGATAGAGTCCACAGTGGCCTTCTTCGCCAACGAACGGAGAGGCGAACCGATGGAGTCCTTACGTTTATTGTGGCGAATAGTAGTACTTGACAAAGCCGGGAGAAGAACAGACCGCTCAGGAATAGAGCGGGAGATCGAATGAGAGCGGGAGATCGAATGAGCAGAAAGTTGTTTCTGGCTCAATTCTGGCACTATTAGTTCGTTTATGCTTATGCTGATATGTAGTGTCGAACCCACAGCAAAACGTAGCCACCAGTACGGCACAGATTCATTCCCAAAAAATTTCGAAAAAAAAAACGCCATGAAAGTTTTGGTTAACGATAGTTGTCAATCTGTTATGACAGCAATACTTGTGAGGAAATAGTACACGCCTTTTGGTTCACGCCCGCCGCGTTGTGCATCAGGGATGAGCGGATTCTCCGTATACGGTTATCCGTTTTACCGTTATCCGTAGATTTTGGACCGTCCGTTATCCGCGCTGTTTTCCGGGCTTTTGATGCCGGATAACGGTGCGAACAAGGCCAAAATTAGTGGATTGATTTTGCACGTTCAAAACAGAGGAGAGCCTCCATTTGGAGACGTGTTACTCGATCTGATGCGTTTTGCGTCATCATTTAAAAAAGGAGAACGTAATACAGACTTGTACCTGCCCAAAAAGAAATCCTCTTGCTCACATCTTCTGGCTCGTCCGACAAAGTGAGACAATAACCTCGAAACCATCATCTGTGAAATTACCGACAACGTTGGCTAATGCATTCTAGCGTTCAGATATCTTACCATATCTGAACTTTGAAATTGGTGACCGAGCAGCTCACTGGTGACCAATCCTTGCAAGGTTCATTCCGAATATTTTTGCATGCTACCGTTTCCATCATTTTTTGAATCTATTGATCAAATAGCTTTTCGGAGTCAATACCATAATACTCAGTCATTACGAGGAGGTTTATCAGAACTCTACAAAAGATGTACGAATCAAAGCTGCAGCCCCCATGAGCCCCACCCCCCCCCCCCTCCCCACCTCAGACTACTTTAGCCGTATTCCGGCGCGGTTTGGCCAGGGCCATGCGTGGCCAACTGGGCCATATGCGTTGGCCTCGTATTCCGGGAGCAGCGCGCGCAATTCGAAATCGGTGCTCGCTGGGCCAAGCATGGCCCACTACTTTTGGTAGGGCCATGCGACAAAATCTTCGTTTTTTGTCCGGATTCATGCTTAGTTTTCATTCCTTCAGCAAAAAGGATCTTCATATCGCTTTTTCTACAGATGCTTTCAATAATGGTATAGCATTATTCCATTTCAATGCACAGTTATCAAACAAGGTTACTGCGTAGAAATGGGAAAATTCAGTGGCACTATTCGGCTAGTCCTGCTCCAAAACTCCGAAGCGAAATATCTCGCGTAAACTCTGCCTAGGGAGTTATCTGAGGTTCTGGACATGGAAATTGTATCCTATTTGTACCACTACTTAGTTTTTATAGGCTAACGGTAGGCATACTGCAGAGATGGAATCTCTTGCAGTCCTCTCAAATTTTGTGTAGAGGGGTTGTTTTGGGTCCTGATTACGAATATCGCATCCATTTTCTACGTGACCTCATTTTCGGTAGAAGATTCGGAGAAGATGCAGATTTCGGGATTTCCTGAAGCAACCCTTCTATGCAAAGTTTTAGAAGATCCTGTGAGACACCGTGTTCATAGTAAACCTTGCCCAACCCTATAAAAACGGAGAAGCGGTATAAACAGGATACGATGTTTGTGTTCAGCTCCTCAGACAACCCCCTTAGATGAAATTTGGGCAAAAAAATTTCATCGAAATGCTTGGTTCAGAACTAGCCAGATAGTGCCCTGGACTTATTTGTAACTCGCGTTAATTTAATGATAAGGGCAATTTATACTAGATGCGTGCGTTCGACATGCGTGCGTATGTATGATGAAGTATAGGCTCAGTCGCAGCAATGACGCACTTAAGACGCAAGTCATACTCGCACATTTGCTTGTGTTGGTGGTTGAGCATTAGGCTAACGCCTGATGCGGCACCTGTCTGTCAGGAAACCTTAAGTGGGCTCGCAGTTGTTCACAGCGACCGAGCAGTATCTTCATCGAGGATGTGAGCAGACTAGTGTGGATCGATCTTCATTGAAAATCAAACGCAAATATGTGTATGCGTTCGATGCGGGGCTCACGCGCGCATCTACTATGAATTGCCTTTCCGAAATATGCTTATCCCATGCGTGAGGACGTCTCCCACGCCATATACTGGGTGATGAGCTCTCAATTGGTTCATTTTTCTGGCCTACAACGTTTCAGATAACGTGGTAAATGGCGCGCTTGTGGACAGGGCCAGCGGCCCACTCCGGAATACCGGGTCATACGCGATGGGCCATGCACGCTTGGCCAGGGCCATGCGCCACTAGGCCATGCGTGGCTGGCCCAGCCGAGTTCGGAATACGGCTACTTAACACCAAAACAAAACCTTGGAGGTACCAGCCTCCAGGGACGAGCCTTTACCTTTGTGCTAAAAACGACACGGACACATATCATCTCAAGCAACTGGTGTGCCAATTAAATTAACAAATATCCAGATGTCAATGGTGTTACTACTATATTCACATCTCTTCATAATGGTGCCATGCTCAGCGTCGTGCTCAGAATGGCGGACTTTGATAATTAACAAGATGAAGAATATGTGCTAATTCTTTCTCACAATATTCACCACAATATGTGCTATTTTTTCTACAATATTCATATAGTATCCTATCATTTTTTGCCATCTGTATATATAAAAGTGAAAGTTTGTATGTATGTGTGTGTGTGTGTGTATGTATGTAATGAATAGAAATCGCGGATAGTGCACCGATCCGGACCAAATTTTGCATGCGCATTCTTCGCGGGCCGGCGGAGGTTATAGGCTAATTTGCACCTGGGATTATCGATTGATTTATCGATTATATTGATTTTATTGATTTTTCGCTATTTTTGTCCAGAAGTCGGTCGTGACATGTCTTCTGAGGTTTCTCAATACGCTGAGTCCGAATATGACAACCATTTTGCGCCAAATTATCGATTTATTGATTTTATTGATTTTTCTCTATTCTTGATCATGGGGTGGTAAAGACATGTCTACTGGGGTATCTCAATACGCTGAACACGAATATGACAGCCATTTTGCGCCAAATTATCGATTTATTGGTTTTATTGATTTTTCTCTATTCTTGATCATGGGGTGGTAAAGACATGTCTACTGGGGTATCTCAATACGCTGAACACGAATATGACAACCATTTTGCACGAAATGTCGATTTGTTGACTTTATTGATTTTTCGCTCTTCTGCTCAACGGAGCTGTGAAGACATGGGGTCTCGCAATACGCCGAATACGAATACGACAACCATTTTGCACGAATGCTTCGATTCAATGTCACCAAAATAGCTTTGTTAACTTTCCGCCCACAAGTCGATGGGGAAGGGTCACTTGAGCTTCGCTAACATGCTGACCACCGAAATTATGAAGATTTTAATGTTTTAATGAATTTATCGGTGATAGTATTGGTCTCAGCAGTGTGATGTGGCCAAGGTAGTAAAAATCCCGAGCAAAGCCGGGTACGGCAGCTAGTTTTTAATATTGTGGAAGGTGGGGTCTTGTAGCATTCGGATCAGTTATCTGTTATCCGATATCCGCTATCATTTTCGTGTTTGGCCTATCCGTTATACGCACCGTTATCCGGGTCATGGAAAAACTCGTATCCGCTGATCCCTGTTGTGCATATAGTCTGGTAGGTCAGAGAGGGTCGCTGGGAGGACTGGCCGCAACCACACTTCTGCAGGAACTTTACTCGTCAAGCGCTGAGATTTGTTGGATAACCATCCACTTCCTTGCAGATAAGAGCAAAGAAAGGAGATTAAACCGAAGGATTTTTCTATTAGTTCTGTCAAATCTGTCTACCGCGGGCATGTGCGGATCCACCGCGGCCATGTGCGGACATAGCGCGCGAGTGACGTCACTCCCGATTATCCACCACGGGCATGTGCGGGTTCATCGCGGGCAACCCTACCGCGGATCCACGGGCAGAAAGTTCAGAGTGTTAACTCGTGTGGACATGCCGATGGGCATTATAAACATGAAACTACTGTTCTTCGCACAAACTTGTTTCAACTTGTTTGCTTTGAACTTCGGGGCTTCGTAGATTTTTGGCTAGATCAAAAGAGACTTCGTAATTTTTCTGCTAATTTTTACATTTTTTTTGTTATGTATGTGGTGTAATTCCTTCTATTTTGAAGTTTCCTCACTGTAATTTGGTAAGATCTCCTTCCAGACATATCTTGCAGCGTCCTTCAGTCAATGGAACTAGTGCGGTCGTAACTGCAGACAGAGTCGCTTCACCGGGCCTCTCTGAGCTATTAGCAGACCATACAATGTCGGCTAGAACTAAAAAAAACTGCACAAAATCAGCGGCATCTCTAGAGATAGGATGCCATTCGCATATATTCCAAAACAACTTACGCCTTTTTTTGCAAGTTTTTGCCAGTTGGAACTCGGGATCTGGAAGACCAAAAAACGCTGGAATATCGGAAGTTTCGGAAGTCGGAAGTCCGCTCACCCCCGTCTGTGTCATACAAGGTGACAGTTAAAGACAGCAAGAGCCAAAATCCTCGACTCCGAGCTGAGCTGCGGGTGGTGAAGTACAGGCTCAGCACATCATAAATGTGAAACGAACACAGATAATGATGGCTTACCTGCAGAGAAACTGGAACTGTCGTCGCGTACACGCCTGGCCGCGTTCGCGTGCGGACAAGTGCTTCGATGTTGGGTGTGCGTGTCCCACCACGAAACCCTGTGAATTGAACGCATTTCGTACTACCTTTGGGTCAAACCACGCGCCGCAATGGCTTTATCACCGAGGAAAACTCGTACCGGCGCGAACTCGGCCAGGCTTGTTCGCGACAACGTTTCGCTTTTCTCTGCAGGTCAGTCATCATCGTTTGAGTTCGTTTCACATTTGTGATGTCCTCAGTCTGTACTTCACCACCCGCACCTCAGCTCCGAGTCGAGAATTTCGGCTCTTGCTGCCTTTAAATAAGACATATGGCATGCTTCGTAGCGATTCTGTCGCTGCAACTGTTCACCCCCAACAGTTTTCGTAGAACTGCGCTCATGCCAGCATTCACCCCTCATGCTAGTATTTAAAGGCAGCAGGAGCTGAAATCCTCGACTCCGAGCTGAGCTGTGGGTGATGAAGTACAGACTCAGCACATCATAAATGTGAAACGAACACAGACAATTATGGCTTACCTGCAGAGAAAATGGAACATTCGTCGCGAACACGCCTGGCCGTGTTCGCGCGCGGACGAGTTTTCCCCGGCGCAAAAAGCCACTGCGGTGTGTGATTTGGCGCAAAGGGAAAACGAAATGCATTCAATTCACAGGGTTTCATGGCGGGACTCGGCCAAAACACGCGCCGCAATGGCTTCCACGCCGGGGAAAACTCGTCCGCGCGCGAATACGGCCAGGCGTGTTCGCGACGAATGTTCCATTTTCTCCGCAGGTAAGCCATCATTGTCTGTGTTCGTTTCACATTTATGATGTGCCGAGTCTGTACTTGTCTTCTTGGCAGGCCTCCTTGGCAGCAGTGACTCTCCCTTGGGCAGAGACACGGGCGCTCTGCATGCTCAGCGCCTGCGTCTCTGCCCAAAAGAGCCGTGCCGCGGTCCCGACTCTTGTCTGAGTACATTTGGAGTTTTCTATACATACATACAAACTTTCACTTTTATATATACAGATTTTCTTCCTGGCGACACCGACAGCGTTTTCTCTCGACTTCTCATCACGTCTACAGTATACTTTTCTGCTCTCCTTTTCTCCCTATCGTCTTTCCAACTATTCTCCCTAGTGGAAAAGAGTATTTGTACAGTCCTGTAGATCAGGAGGGAAGGATCTCCGCGACGCTTAGAATGCTTCACGTCGTTTTACGTCTTTATCTCCAGCAAGCAGATCATGGGTCGACATGTTAGAGATGACTGAAGACAACGTTCGACCGTGATACGCATTTACGTCTAACATGTTAATCAATGAAATTCTTGTTAGAGATAATGACGTAAGGGAGCACAAGCGTTGAAGAGATCCTTCTGTCATAATCTACAAAACTGTACGTATAGTCACAAATGATGCATTATTGAGTTTGTCCTGTGAAGCGATGATCAACTGTTATTGCACACAGTGCGAAAGGGGCGGCGCCGAATCGCTGGTTAACATTACGTTAATACATGTTGGCTCAAATGAGTCTTTTGAGTTAGCGTGTATTAACATGGGGTGAGTTAACGAGTGATGTGGTGCGGCCCCCATTGTCAACGGTGCAGTGACGACTGGCCATCACTGTAAGCGCGTATCACCCAATTCTTAAAGGCAGCAGGAGCTGAAATCCTCGACTCCGAGCTGAGCTGCGGGTGGTGAAGTACAGACTCGGCACATCATAAATGTGAAACGAACACAGACAATGGTGGCTTACCTGCAGAGAAAATGGAAGATTCGTCGCGAACACGCCTGGCCGTGTTCGTGCGCGGACGAGTTTTCCCGGCGCGAAAGCCATTGCGGCGCGTGGTTTTGGCCGAGTCCCGCCATGAAACCCTGTGAATTGAATGCATTTCGTTTTCCCTTTGCGCCAAACCACGCAGCGCAATGGCTTTTGCGCCGAGGAAAACTCGTCCGCGCGCGAACACGGCCAGGCGTGTTCGCGATGAATGTTTCATTTTCTCTGCAGATAAGCCATAATTGTCTGTGTTCGTTTCAAATTTATGATGTGCTGAGTCTGTACTTCATCTCCCACAGCTCAGCTCAGAGTCGAGGATTTCAGCTCCTGCTGCCTTTAAAGGCAGGGTCCCACCTCACATTCGTCGTTGAGGTAATGGCAGATTCTGCATCTCCTCGACACTCTGAATCCACTGGTATAGGTAATTTGTCTCAAAACGGTGTTTAATCCCGTTTTCCGGGACGGGGTCCGTAACAGTTGCCAACCCGAGTTGACGTGTGAAGCCGTCGATCTTATCAATTGAACACGCCGAGCCTCGTTCCCCAACGCTGCTGCCGTGGCAGGCGGCCAGCACAGCGATCTGTTTTTTGGAGCGATCCACCTCCGGGCTCCAAAAATGTAGTCAGTTTGAGCCCTTCAAAAATGGGGCTTTCATCGCTTTCGAGCCTGTTGATGTACATAACCGAGATCAACATGGCGAGGAGGTCTAGGATACGTATATACTTCCAATAGGCGGAATGAAGTGGGCCTCTGCCCTTAAAGGCACTAAGTTACCTCGTTTCGCGGGTTGTAGATATCAACAGATTCTGGGCCTTCTCGTCACGCTGATTCCAACGATGTACTCTGAAGTCCGCCGCCGGACCAGCAGACGGGAGAACGGGTGTGCCTAACCAGAAAACGGGAGATCTGAAGTTTGCCTGGCCAGTGTACGGCTGAACCGAGGTTTTCAGATGTTGCCCTGAACATTTTACGGGTCAACATCCGACACGGCTCAATTTACGGGTGTTGCCTGATCAGATTCCCGGACTTGCTGTTTCCTGACCAGGAAACGGGTGTTGCCTGACCAGATTACGGTATCGCCTGTTGCCTGACCAGATTACGGGTGTTAGTAGGGAATTTTTGTATTCCCACCCATATTTTTCTACAGTGCGAAGACATTTGGGGGTGGAGCTTATGCGAGATGAATGTGTCCTTAACTGTCCCTCCATAAAGTCAAAAATTGCGCAATTTTGCGGTCAAAATGGATTTTCTCTATATTAACATACGAGTTGCAACCAGCAACATGTACGCAGCACAATGAAGGGGGGCTCGAGGTTGGAGTTGTGTTTCAAGCTTCGGGGCAGAAAGAGCTGTCATGAAGTAGTTCGTGCACACAAAGCTGGGATGGAGTGGTTCATCCTCGAGATTTTTGGTGGTAGAGTTGCATGGGGCTTCGTGGACCTCGCACTCCGAGCGGCCATGTCATCTGCTTTTTGTAGGGGCGTTTGATGCCCGGCCAGGCCAGCCTCCCATTGTTGCTTGGCCACTTTCCGGGTGATGCCTAGCCAGCTTCCGGGTAATGCCTGGCCAGTTTCCGGGTATTGCCTGGCCAGTTTCCGGCTTTTGCGTGCCTGGCCAGCAGGCAAGCACGTCCCGTAAAATGTTCAGGCGGCGGACTTCGGAGTACTTCAAAACGCATAAAATTGACGAAAACTCCGTTCTCACCTCAAACACGGAAACGAATTAGTACACTGCCTTGAACTGATCTGCTCAATTAGCGATTGCGTGACGCTTATTGAGCAGGTCCAAACTCCAGAGGTCGGCTGGTCGGCACGAAATCCAACAATGCCTGAGTGTGTTCTCTTCATCCAACTTCGCGTTCTATCTGCCACAACGTTGAAGGAAGCTGCATGGAAAGCTTCATGTCGGGATGTCGATGTCGCAAATTCAAATGTTTGGAGGACATAGCATAAGACATCAGAACGTAATAGCGCGAGATGTGGGAGAAATCCGCGGAAAGAAAAGCTTTTTCACGTGTGCCTTATATGTAGTTTATGCCTCACGACCACGTAGTGTTAGGAAACACACGACGTGATAGTTGATAGTCTGATATGACCCGATTATGTGTTCATGAATCCTAGGCCGGTTCCCTCACGCATTTCTACAAACAACCCTAAAGGACCTGCAAGATTAAATTCGCGCATGGTCCTACAGTGAGGAGCAATGGGAAGTGCAACCACCGCCTCGAAAGGTAGTAGTATGTGCTTCTATCCGTCTTTCTTATGCGATGCATGCTTTCTCTGTGTCTCTCTATTCACCGTGGTGTTATGCACAAATAGAGCTTTTATAAATTTTTCACGAGGTTCTCGTTTGCAGGGTGAGATGGAGACTTCGCTGATGACGTCGCAACTCGCACATTAGCGGGGCGATGACTGTATCAGTCGATGGAGGTAGATCAACTAGTGTTGCACTGCGCATTAGAAGGATACCACAGTATAGTGTGTCCGAAACGACGAGTCCGCCCACGCACGCGGGGATCGAGAAGCTGCCACGTTTGCCAGCGCTCCACGTCATCATCCCTGATCTGCGTATCACGTTTCATCGTTATCTTCATGGTATTGACCAATGATTTGGCTGTGACGTGGACGACGTGGCAGCCAACAGCATCCGTCCCAGCCGCCTCTCGATCCCCCGCGTGTGTGGGCGGACTCGTCGTTTCGGATAGACGACATCTGTATGTATAAATACAACATAAATATGTGCAGTCTTTCTCAAAAGTCCTTGCTTCACGTTGCACCTCCCCTCTGCTGAGCCGCGCCACATCACCAATACATTACCATATGTTCGTGGTGCGACGTGATTCAGCTCACGGGCGGTGCAGCGTGAGGCAAGGATTTTTGAGAGACTATAATTACATAGATTGACGTTGTGAAGAAAAAACGCTTGAGAAATATTAGGGTGGTAAAAAAGTCTTGAGCCGATTTTTTTGCGAGGCCCAGAACTTTCGATTATTGAGCGGTACCCATGATCTATCATGTGGTAGTTGTAGACCACTTCCGGAACTTTTCCATAATGGGTAGGCATGGCTTTGCCTTCCTTAACTTTCTTTACAACGTCAATTCTACAAGAGCATCTCCAAGCCATAATCACTTTCCCTTCTCTTCCCGCAGCGAAAGGAGTTTCTGGAAGACCTGATTACTTACTGTAAGTGAGAGCTGGGTCCTCTACCATTCTAACAAGCATCATGCCATGTGCCTCCCTCGAGGACGAGAGCCGCCAAATCCCACCCCTCCCCCCCACCCAAACAGGGTGTCTCCCTTTGCTACTTCTGGAATTCGCAATGAATGTTGTATTACGAGCTGCTCACGCAAGCACGCACAGTCACCGGTAACATTTACGCGAATCAGCTCCAGAAAGTCGCAGGCACTGTTCGAGAAAAACGGCCAAGATGAGGTTCTGTAAACCTCCACGATGACGCTAGGCTCCCACTTAGCTAAAGAGACCCGTGAAAAATTGGAGGAGCTGGACAGGGATAAGATTCCTCCCCCACCTTATTCTTCGGACATTGCCCCTTCCGACCACCACTTATTCCGCTCCTACGAGGCATTCCTATCTATGAAAGAATTCATCAAATTGACGATGTTGAAAGGGCGGTCAGCGATTTCTTTGGCTCCCAGCTTCTTCAGTCCAGGGAGAAGGGGACCGCTGACCTGTCCATTGGGTGGGGCACTGCAGTATATAACTAACTATGTTGATTATATTGTTGAGTAAATCCCATCTTATGCTGAGTAGTAAAATAAAGCAGAAAAAAGTCTGAAATGGCTCAAGACTTTTTTACCACCCCAATAGATGCGAAAGCGACTCAGTGAGTTTCACGGTTGTTAGCCGAGTGCAGTTTTAGGGTAAACGGGAATTGGACAGGGGGGGAGGGAGAGGTTGGGGCTGGGCTTAGGCTTCGAGGGTGCAACCTACGCCTAGTTATAGGGTGCCTAACCTCCAACTAATTTTTCACCCAATCTTGGCTCTTTTTCCTTGTTCCCCTACATATTTCTAGGTATTCACGGCTCGCTTGTACTTGGACTGATGTTTAGGATGTTGGCATCTTGGGATGAGTTGCTCATGAATGCTGAGGAAACAGTCTGTAACGAAGAAACGCCACAACGTGAGTTGTTGCAGTTGTTTGGCACTATTCCACTTGTTCTGCCCCAGAATTTCAAAATCAAAAATTCCTTTGAAACATTGTCTAGGGGGGTTATTTGACATGCTGATCACGAAAATCACATTCATTTTGTGTCGTAACCGTATTTGGGTAAGGTTATGATAGGGTTAGGGTAAGTGAGGCATCTCACGGAATCATCTGAATTTTTGTCTAAGGGGGTAATTTGGTATGCTTATCACAAATATTACACTCATTCAGTGGCTGATCAGAAATATTGCACTCATTTAGTGCCGCAACCCCATTTGGGTAAGGTTAAGGTAGGGTTAGGGCAAGTATTGTCCATATGAAAACCTTAAATTGCTTTCAACTTGCGAAATAAATGTGATATTCGTAATCAGCATGTCAAAAACCCACGTAACAAAAATTCAGGTGATTCCGTGTGATGACTTACTTACCATAACCCTACCGTGACCCTACCCAAATGGGGTTGCGGCACAAAATGAGTGTGATATTCGTGATCAGCATGTCAAGTAACCCCCTAGACGAAGTTTCAGAGGAATTATCGATTTTGAGATTTTGGGGCAGAACAAGTGGAATAGTGCCAGTTGTTTTCCTAGTGTCGCTAAGAGGTACAGTCGAGGCTATTAGGACCGTCCCGCCCAAATGTCACTAAAACTAGCCACTTTAACTCTTTCTAAAACGCTGTTTCCATAAATTTGCGTTGTCGAAACAACATACATGTACTCATTTGTTACTGCACCTTCCCCGCAAAGAGTGCTGAGCCGCATCACTCGTTAACACATTCGCGACAACGCAAATTTTCCGCTCAGGGCCACTTTGGACGAAAGCGAGTTTGCGCTTGTTGTTGTTGTTGTTGTTGTTGTTTCTCACCGGAGTTGCGGGAATCAGGGCATATTTGACATGCTGATCACAAATATGTATGCCATCTATTTTACTTGGTAGAGCACTTCTGAAGTGTTACTGTATGTATACTGTAGAAACACGTCAAGTAACCCCAAAGTTCAAATTTACAAGAGAGAAGAAAATAGAAAATGTGAGAAAATACATCAACAGTATCTACAGTATGACTACAGTAATCCCACAGTATCGCAGTTACAGTACAAAATGGATGCCATGTTCAGCGGGTAGAATAACCCCTAGGGGCAGAATTTGGGGGAGCTCCACCTAAGAAAAAGGCATAAAACGGATACGATCCACCGGTGGGTCGTATTGTCCGTTATGTGTTAAAGGCAGCACTCACGGAAATTTTCGAGTCGAAGATTTCGCGGTACGTATATCGGTGTTTTTAGGGTCGATGAACTCATTGACAACGATGAAGTAGCATGAAACACGCGAAAACACAGAAAATAATGGCGGTATTTAAAGTGTCCACAGCACGGACGAGTGTCCCGTAGTGTCCCGCCACGAAACCCTGCAAGTGGTACGAATTCCATGAACCAGCCTTTGCTAAACCAAGTGCGCACACCCAATCAACGGTGTTTCCTGGCGCGACGAAACCCTAATGTCCAGAACGGCAGATGTGTCCACGGCAGTATCATCGCAGGTAGGCGGCCATAGATGGTGTTCAACATACCGTTGCGATTGTTCAGCTGCCGGCTATATGGTAAGCGACTCATTTTGGAAATCAGAATTTCCGTGAGTGCTGCCTTTAACCAAAACATTGATCCTATGAAAGGCTTCCTATCGAGGTCAACGCGTATTGGATATTGTGCGTTCCACCACTGACAATAGTTGGGAAGGATAAAGAACGCGGGAAAGTGTGCAGCAGTTAGAGAGGAATGAGAAAAAAGCAGGCTGTCCGCACGGTTACTCAACTATCGTCGCGTTTGGAACAGACTATAACGAGTGATGTTTCGCTGCACCCGTTGCCAGCAACACAGTAATGACAGACGTTCTCTGCACGAATTTTGCCGCAACAATTGTTTAAAATGGGCTGACAAACATGTTTGAAATCATAGAATTCAGGACGATTTATTACGAAGTTGATAAGGATCCCGACGAAGAGTATTGGTACGGTTGTCGGTAAAGGAGGAGCAAGCGTGCGTCGCATTGAATTCGAGACCAAGGTGTACAGGCGATTTGTGGTCACTCTTAAATATTCTGTTCCATTCAGGATTTTTAAGCAGAACTAGTATCATTTCAGACATTTATTCGAATAGTTTATTCTGACAAGAACTCAGCTGAGTTCGGGAAAACGTGGGTTCTTTTATTGGTCATTTAAGTTTACTTATCATTTTGTTCATTCATAATCCTGCCTTCACTTAGCAAGAAAGGTGGTTGCTATGCTTACAATAACAAAAAGTACGGGAAACATAAAGAGCACGGCCAGTAGCCTCTCACAGCCCTCCACTCCTAAATGATCTGGTCGCCGTTTCTGTCGAGCAGTAAAAAAACTCTAGATACGCTGCTCTAATCATAGATACGCTGCTCTAATCACAATCAGCCGGAGAAAAGCGTCTCCATACCGGAGTTCTTTGCCAACAGATTAGTTTGGAGTGGGGTGACACCCTTAGAGAGTCCCCAGACTCCGCCGTTTCCGCCGGTTGGGCCACGAACCAACCGCAGCGGAAACGCCCCACTGGCGACAGTAGAACGGATACGTATTGACTGATCGCCGCTATCGCCGCTAGCGCCATTACGTCCTGACTCCGCTCGTCGCAATGACCACTCAAATTGGCACTGGAGCACGACATCTCTGGTATTCTTTCATGATCGACCATTCTCTCTAATCTTTTCTACCTTGCGCTGCGTGTGTGCGGCGCGGACAGCAGCGGTTGTGGCGATCGCGGGGATCGCAGCTGCGCCGACGCAGCCGGCGGAACCGGCGGAGTCTGGGGACTCTCTTAGGTCAGTCTGAGGCGGTATTTATGGTTGATGCACGTCAATTTTCACGCGGCGAAACGCCGCGTGAAAATTGACGTGCATCAACCATAAATTTGCCGTCGCGATGACCGCGTGAACAAACTGCGTTCTGATCTTCGCCGCATCGAGACATCGCGAATAGTTCGTGAAATTTCAGGCCGGCGCATCTGATTTGACGCTCATCAACCATAAATACCGCCATAGCGCCTAAGAGCAGCTGTGACACGGCTGCACCTTTCTTAGATATGTAAATGATCAGCTGGCCCCTAGTTGCGTCAAATGAGCTAAGTAATGCGTCTGGCTACTATTCTCCGAATCTACATACCTTTCTGCCCCTCAATTCTTGGTCGTGTAAGCGTTTCGAAATTCGAATACTGCGAACTTTTAGTAGCTCGTTAGTAAGTAATTTCTAGTGAAAAGTAACTTGTTTTTCTACGAAGTGAGGAAGTCATGATGTACGTGATTTATAAGAAATTTTCTAAAACTTCCCCACCCTTCTCGTTCTGTTCTTGTTATACTTGTGTACGAAATGTATTCTCTGCCTTTCAGCGTTTCTCAGGGACTAGTGGAAGACAATGTGGAGGTTGATTGGTGTACGAAGGAGAAACCAGTCCTCAACACCGACGATAAGGGAGTATTCGTGGAGATCCGTGCAGAAACTGAGGAGAGGGTAAGTCCGATTTATGTCTAGAAGGAGATTATTGCTTACCTTTTATTCACTTCAGATAAAACTGGCATGCCTTGCGATTCGCGGCCTAGTAGCTGATTCTCTTATACCACAGGTTACGAAGCACATATTTGCTGAACCGCATGCAATTGGTTCTATTATCGGTGAGTCGTTCACTTTTCTTCTTCCTACTTTCAACGTTTCTTCGATTCAGGGAAGGATGGATGCAATCTCAAGCGATTGCAGCGCAATTTTAGAGTTCGGGTAGAGGTATGTGGTTCTATTGAGGACGATTATTGCTAATTCCTTCATTCTATTTTTCAAGATCGACAATAACACTGGCACCTCTTTTCGGAAGATATCCATCACAGGCACTGAAGAGTCTGTGGCTTTGGCTGAGGTAATTGTTATAAGTTTGTGTAGAACGTCTACAGTTTTTCTGTCTCTTCCTTCTACATGATAAGTATTGATTTTATAACTTCTGCATTAGTTTCCTGCTGTGAAAGCTAGATCTTGCCAAGGATATTCATGAGGACTGATTACGTTTTGAGAACCATCACTGGCGTTATTGTCATATATATGGCATTCGTCACTTAGTAAACATCGGTGCTATTGCGGACCCAGTGCAAAGGCCAAAACGTAGCCTTTCAACGGAGAATTTGATCTACAGGAAAGGATCAGCGATTAGCGCGCGCGATTTTTACTCCGAGGTGAATGTCCTGTACATACAGTGGACGTCAGTGGTGGTGGCCTATCCGCGGCGTCGAGAGAGACGCCGCGCAGCCGCGCCGCGTGCCTCATAACCGATGCCCTCTGCTGCTGCTACGCTATTTGTAGCAGTTTTTTCTACCCGTTTTAAGGATTTTCGACTGAATCGGGAAGAAAGGCGCCTAGGAATAGCATTCAGGTGGCAGACGACACCGATCCCGGTGCACGCGGCGCGGTTCTGCAGCGTCCTCCTCGAGGTCGCGGATGGGCCACCGTCATTGACGTCCACTGTACGTAGAGTGAGCGTCGACGCAACTCAACTCTGTGCTGAAGGACCGCGTGTGCCGCGCCATGTGTTACAATACCCACCCAACAATATCGTGTCCTCTCTTCGGAAATTATCGATCGCCTGTTTTTCTATTGTAGCTTACTTCTTTCTTAATGCCTTTCTGTTCTGTCCTCCTAAGTAGGTGGGATTTTCCCGCACAGCGGTCTACAGGGTGTGGAGCGTTATACCTGGAAAGGGCGGTGCCATGGAGCTCTTGTATTGGCGGGTTACGCGAGTCGACCAATCCCAGAGCTTCTCCGCGCCGCTTTCTCCGGGTATAACGCTCCACACCCCGGTCTACAACATAAACTGAAAAAAAAACACGACAAGAGTGTAGGAGCCATGAGGAGGACGAGAAACATGAAAAGCCATAAAAGAGCAGGAAAAAAAGTCGTACGTAAACTAGCGCGCGGCATTCCGCGCAGGGCTGAAATTCCATCAACATTCACTGTAGGTACGTCATCTGCGAGGTGTATGCTGTAGTTATCCTGTTTAACATTCTTGCGAAGAAATTAGGAAATGAGCTCAGCAGCATGCGCAGAGCTCAATTACTTTGAACAGGATTTATGCAACCCTATAAAGGTCGAATTATTAAACGCTTGCACTTGTGCAACGCTCATCTCGACACCTATAACTACAGTTAGTCTTTCCAGCGGTATCGAATGTCAGGCTATTGAAGGCGTCCGTGAAGTTACTAGGCCTATGCATGTTGTTGCGTTGATTATTATTAGTTGTTCCCGCCTCCGATTCCATTTTTGACGTTGATATTCATAGTGCCTGACTGAAATAGAAAAGTTTTGTGAAAAGTTCATAGTAATATACTACATGGACACCAAAAGTTACGTGTACAGTGTCTTCGAAGAGCATCATTTTCACGCTAGCGTGACAGTTTTGCGTCATGGGTGTTCCGTTATACGTATGTTTTTGTTTATGTTTGTATATTATTTCATAGGAAGTGTTTAGATACGTATCACCCAGCTAATCAGTCACGGTCGTCAGGCTGGCTCGAGCATACAAGACGATGACGATATTCCGTTAGAACAGGTGACTTGTTGAGGTTACTAGATCTATAAATTACAGGCTAGGTACAGATACAGTGGACGTCAATGGCGGCAGCCCATCCGCGGCCTCGAGAATTATGCGCGGCGCGCGTCGTAAACGGTGTTTTTGGTGCTGTTATGCTATATCTAGCAGCTTTTCTACCCGATATTAAGGGGATTCTTGACCAAATCGGGAAGAAAGCTACCAGAGAATAGCATTTCTGCAGCTTACAGCACTGATCACGGCGCGCGCTGCGCGATCGCGCTGCGTCTTTCTTGAGGGCGTGGGTGGGCCACCGCCATTGACGTCCACTGTATCGTATGTATAATAAAAAGTATGGTTTGAAGCACCATCGTTTTTTTTTTTCTTGGACAGTAACAGAAAAATTCAGAATTAGCACTCAGCAGATAATTTGCAGCTGATTGTTGTAAATAAAGCTGTTTGAGATGAGCTTTTTATCCACGAAGTTTATAGAAGTAATCAGGTTCTCGATTCTCTGTCTTCTTTGAACATTACAGACATTTCATCTGTTTTCCAGAGGATGATGGAAATAGCCATGCTTACAACGCAGCTTGAGCAGGATGAAGACGAAGTGTGGTAATAAGAGAACGGCACCGTTTCTTATTCTGTACAATCGCTGTTAGGCAGAAAAGGTTTTGTCATCTGCTTTGCTGCTTATCAGCATTTGAATCTTGTGAATGTTCTTTTCTTCACCTCGCATCATTTTACAATTTATCAGTGGTCTTAGCATCTTTCCGATTTCTGTATTTTGCGTCAGAGGCGTTCTCGTTTTTGTTATCCTGAATTCTGTATTGTAATGAGCACCGGATACAGTGCTGCTTCTGTGATTTTCTTGTAGTTCCCTTCAGACTTGTAATCATTGTTCGTCTATCAAAGGAGTGTTACTCCAATCAACTTGCCAGCATAGCTGGTCCAGGTCCTTGTACAGAGCCGCAAGCTGTTCCATAGGAGTCGTTTCGTTCGCTCCTCTGGCACTCGCATTATGTCACTCTGTTTTTGTGCAACACTGCTCGTATGGTAAATATACAACTGCTCATATGGTAAATATACACGACGCATTATGTGCTATTTAAGCAGAAGTTATAAAGCACAGGTGAAAACTGAGAAAGGACGAATGACAAGCGTACTGAGACAACGAGCGTTGTTATAAACTTTGCTTTTTCAAA
Source organism: Ancylostoma caninum (assembly GCA_037903475.1). Taxonomy (NCBI): domain Eukaryota; kingdom Metazoa; phylum Nematoda; class Chromadorea; order Rhabditida; family Ancylostomatidae; genus Ancylostoma; species Ancylostoma caninum. The sequence goes on along the minus strand of JBAJFG010000615.1, from coordinate 156,171 downwards.
TATTCAGCGTAATCGATGTACCCGTCTCCGTTTAGATCCATGTCTTTTAAAACTGCATCGACCATGGTGATCAGTTCGTCGTCAGTTTGAGACGGGCCTGCAATGTAAGAGTCTAGAGCTGGTATTATGAAGATGTTAGGCACTAGATTTGTACAGTCAGTTCTTTGCGTAAGGGGGTGGTAACGTTGTAGGATTGGAAGTGCTGACGAACCATGTTTTGGATCATGAGTATGCGTCAGAGCCTTCAAAATCTCTATGCCATCAACGCGATTATCTTTATCCAAGTCGTTCATCGAAAAGTAGTGAAACCTGCAATCAGTGGAATGTTGGAGAGAAGAAAATGAAGCAAAGATGTGGTTCTTCATTTCAGAAAGCAGGTAACGCTAATTTGGAAGTTTTTCATATTTATTAATAATACCAGTCTGGCCGTCCGGCTGACGCCGGACTTCCAGACTTTTCCTAATGCTCGCTTCGCTCGCATGGCTTCACCCCTTCTTCATTCAAATAAAGTCACAGCTATTCCACATTTTTGCTATAATGTGTATCACACCCTTTCCATTGCTTTTTCTCATGTAAAAATGCACTTATCAAAGAGGATTAACCTTCTCGAAGCAATTTTATCATTTGCTCAACTGAAATAGCTTTTTGTAACTAAATATAACCGGTTCAACCTGGATTGACCGCAGAAAATGGTCTATCATTCTTTGTTTGTTATAACTGGTCAAGTGATAAGAGTCAGTTAGAACATATAAAAGTGGAGGGTGCGGTGTGTTCATAAACAAATGAGAAGAGGAGAACGCGGGGGAGGACGTAAGGAGGAAGGATTCACACGGATTGCATACTAATCCGCGCAGTGGTCTGACATCTAGTTTTTTTAACGATTGATGTTAGACGCCATCGAATCGATTTAACAAATATGGACCTAACTCATGACATTTCCCTGAGTAGTGGACACCGGCGCACCCCTCCTGCATCGGTAGCTATATTTTCAGGCGCTCCTCCACTTTTGAGCGCAGGCGCAGCCCTATCACAGCCGTAGACCCGTCTCCCCCCACTTTGGGCGCCAGCGCACACTTGTCACAGCAGTGGACCCGTCTCCCCTCAATTTAGGCGCCGGCGCACCTTTATCACAGCAGTGGACCCGTCTCCCCCCACTTTGGGCGCCGACGCACCCTTATCACAGCCGTGGACCGGTCTCGCCCACTTTGGGCGCCGATGCAGCTTATCACAGCAGTGGACCCGTCTCCCCCCACTTTGGGCGCCGGCGCACCCTTATCACAGCCGTGGACCCGTCTCCCCCCACTTTGGGCGCCGATACACGCTTATCACAGCAGTGGACCCGTCTCCCCCCACTTTGGGCGCCGACGCACCCTTATCACAGCAGTGGACCCGTCCCCCCACTTTGGGCGCCGGCGCAGCCCTTCTCCATGGACTCCATTGACGGACCCGTTGTACACCATCCGACCTTCTGTTCGATCTCATCCCTACCCTACTCCACCACACCACACCCGTTCCTAGCCTTTTATATGATCTCACAATCACGATCATTGACCAATCGTAGAATTTCGTAACGGTCTGACACACATTCTTACATACTTACATACATACAGACACACATGTAAACAGGCTAAGCCCGTTATTATATAGAACCAGTCTGGCCGTCCGGCTAACGCCGGACTTCCAGACTTCTACTGATGCTCGCTTCGCTCGCACACTTCGCATACGATGCAGAAAAAAAGGTGGACAGATATAGCAGATCCTGTATCCTCTCGAGTAAGTCCATCGACTTTTGGAAAGCTCTCGATCGCGTGAGCGGTAGTTTTCCTCCACGCGGGAGAAGTAATTTCTTTTGATTGGCCCTAGTGGCCGTTGTTAATTGGACGTAGCCGATCCAGTGGAAATGCTCTCTTGAAATAATCTATCTTTAGCTGATTGTTGTGGTAACTCAAGTGATAAGGGTCTGCCCGTGTATAAAAGCAGAGTGAAGGGTGGGGTCGATTCAGATACAAATGGACTGGAATGAGGAGGGGAACACCGATTGAAATAACGTGCACCTAGGTCACATAGGTAGAAGGAATTGCCGAAACGGGTGCCAGCGCACCAATCATGAAGAAATTTACCTAGGCCGTGACGAACTTCCTTTTCTGGACGCGGGCGCCCTTACAACGCTGGACCGTCATGCGTTTCCCCAACTTTGGGCGCCGGCGCACCCTTATCACAGCGTTGGACCCGTCTCCCCACTTTTGGGCGGCGCACCCTTATCACAGCGCTGGACCCGTCTCCCCCACTTTTGGGCGCCGGCGCACCCTTATCACAGTGGTGGACCCGTCTGCCCCACTTTTGGGCGCCGGCGCACCCTTATCACAGCGTTGGACCCGTCTCCCCCACTTCTGGGCGCCTGCGCACCCTTATCACAGTGGTGGACCCGTCTCTCCCACTTTTGGGCGCCGGCGCACCCTTATCACAGTGGTGGACGCGTCTGCCCCACTTCTGGGCGCCGGCGCACCCTTATCACAGTGATGGACCCGTCCCCCCACTTTTGGCCGCCGGCGCAGCCCTTCTGTATTGACTCCATTGACGGACCCGTTGCCCATTGTCCAACCGTCTCCTCATCTCATCCCTACCCCACTCAACCATACCACACCCATTCCTAGGCTCTTATATGATCACACAATCATGATCACTGACCAATTGTAGAATTTCGTAACGGTCTGACACACATACATACTTACATACAGACAGACATGAAAACAGACTAAGCCCGTTATTATAAGTCATGATGATATTGTTATATTTAGGTAACATCTGTTATCTGTTTGTGTAGTATACCCAAACAAAGCCATGTGGGTGGTGATGGAAGCTCTGGGTTATTACATAGATTTTAACTCTTTCTCTGTTGTTTGAATATAGTTGTCAAGGAGAAGGGACTGAAAAGAATGTTAAAGTGACACAGTCTTTGGCATCACTAAAGAAACTGGTAGAATTTCTGACAGCCTTTTCAGGAGCTGACGGAACTGCTCATGATCGACCAGCTTAGGTAATATCATCTCCAGCTTCGCCCACAGCTGGCAACATAAGTACCAAACGATGTCTTTGGACAGGATGCCGCTTTGTTGCGTCCTACGCCTTTGAGATTGATTTCGAGAAAAACGAATGAAGTATCTTGTAGCGCAGTTGTCTAATTCTAACTGACAAGGAAGTGCATGAAGGTGACCCCCGGAGATCGATAGGCATCTCTCCATGTTGGGAAACATTGTCTAAGCCGATGATGATGTATGTCAAGGAGAAGGGACTGAAAAGAATGTTAAAGTGACACAGTCTTTGGCATCACTAAAGAAACTGGTAGAATTTCTGACAGCCTTTTCAGGAGCTGACGGAACTGCTCATGATCGACCAGCTTAGGTAATATCATCTCCAGCTTCGCCCACAGCTGGCAACATAAGTACCAAACGATGTCTTTGGACAGGATGCCGCTTTGTTGCGTCCTACGCCTTTGAGATTGATTTCGAGAAAAACGAATGAAGTATCTTGTAGCGCAGTTGTCTAATTCTAACTGACAAGGAAGTGCATGAAGGTGACCCCCGGAGATCGATAGGCATCTCTCCATGTTGGGAAACATTGTCTAAGCCGATGATGATGTATGTCTGTACATCATTTTTTTTTCCAACAGCCCTGAGAAGCTCGGGATAATGAGTCGAAGATTTTCTATTGCGCTGCCATGTGAGTTCAGCCATCACAGTGGTATATTGTGACGAAATGATAGAATGACCGAGTTACTTACCTGGTTACTTAGTTGATCCATGCTTCAAACTCGGCGGTTGCCTTGTTGCAGATCGTAACATCCTTTTCAATCGTTTCTGGCCTGAGCTCTTGTGGACCAGTGGACGAGGCACCTCATTCTGTCATCAACGATGTTATATCGAATCGAAAGAGTCATTTTCCTGGTTGGAGGTCTGCCAAGGGAGCGCTTCTTCTCGGGCGGGTTCCACTCGATGACTGCCTTGCTCCATCGCTCGTCATTCCTTCTCATCACATGCCCGGCCTGCTTTGAGTGATTCGCGTATCCGAGAGCATCCGTGACTTTGGACAGGGAGCGGATGTCAGAGTTATGCAGCCCTTCGCATCGTTGTCTATGCAGCGTGTAGCCGACCATATCTCTTTCAATCGACGCCTGCGTGGTCCTTAACTGTGTTTCCATCGCTTTCGTCAACGTCCACGTCTCGCTTCCGTAACACAGTGCCGAGATGACGGTGCTGTTGAACAGTTCAGCCCTCAATCTCTGGTTCTTGGTTCCAGACACAGCAGGCTTGATGGTGTTGTACGTGGCCCACGCAGCTCTCCTCCTCCTGATGATTTCAGGCTTCAAGTGGTTGCCCATTTTAATCAATCGCCCCAAGTAGACGTACTCGTCGGTGTCTTCGAGCGTCGTCCCATCGATTGATCGAGCCGGACTGCAGAGGGGTCTGCGAATCTGTTTCTCATCACCTTGGTCTTCTTCTCGTTAAGTTGCAGTCCCACCTTTTTGCCCTCTTCGTTAAGTTGACAGACCATCTGTTCTGCCTCTTGTGGCGTGTGTGTCAAGAGTGCAATGTCATCAGCGAAACTTAAATGATTCAACATTCTTCCGTTAACGTCTACTCCGTACTCTCGCATTTCCTGATCACAGATTCCAAGACGGCGGAGAATAGGTTCGGGCTGATCGGGTCACCTTGACGTACGCCCTTTTTGATTGTCACGACGATGGGACGGATGAAGGTTTGGGAACAGTCCTTCAATACGTCCACATATTTCTGTTTGAACGTCATGATGAAGGGCATCTGATGTTCTCTGCAGGCCTCTATCATCCTGGTGCATGTGGCGATATGGTCGATTGTGCTGAAGTTTCTTCGGAATCCGACCTGCTTATAGGTTGAGCTTCCTCCAGTGTTCTTTGGATTCTTGCGAGAAGACAGAGCGTGAAAACTTTGTAGAGAACGGGCAATAGGCTAATCGGTCTATAGTTGCCGGAGTCCTCTTTGTCGCCTTTCCTATGCAAGAGAACGGTGTTGGAAGCTTTTCAAGCTGTTGGAACTCCCGACTCCTATACGTATCGAGTGAACCTCCTGGCTAAAGCAACGTAGAGCGGATGTCCGCATGCTTTCACATCTTCGGCCACGAGTTTGTCTTCTCCACTGCATTTGCCGTTGGGCATCGACTCCTCCGTATGACGAACCTCTGACGGCGTGAACGGGAGGGTGTTTTCAAGGCGTGGTGTCAACATCCTACCGGACGCTGTAGCCAAGGATGAGCGAAACAGCCACTCGTAGTACTCCTTGATCACAGCTTCCATGCCAAGTCGTGACGTCACTTTCTTGCCTTCTGAGTCCTTCAGGCACGGAATAACGTGTTGGTATTCGGCTATGCTACGTGCAGTCAACTTGATGCTAGTCCGTAATTCCGCCGCTGCCATAAGCCTCTTCCTAGTGAAATCTTCATGGTCTCTCGTAACTGTTTCCTGTTGAGCAAAGTCATTTCCAAGTGACTATGGGTAGTTCTCTTTCGATTCCTCCTCTTCTCAAGCAGTTGCCGTGTTTCTTCCTTATTTCTCGAGGTGACATAGTTTGGCTTCTTCTTTCTGCAGCTATCGCTGATGGTGGTTATTGCAGATACCAGCTATCGTAGTCTTCGTCATCCAGCTCTTCGAAGTCGTGCATCTCGGCGAGTCTCTCAGCGGCTTTGTTATCCAGGATGGTCAGCGATGGTCTTCTATGTGCCATGCGATCCAACGGTACCCTGGTATTATTAAAGTGAAACTTCGCTCGGAGCAGTCTGTGATCACTTCCTGTCTGGAAACTGATCACGACCGGTACGTCTGTGAAGACTTCACGGTTGCACAAGATGTGGTCCAATTCATGCCTGTGAAATCCATCGGGTGAGATGTACGTCAACCTACGGTTCTTCGCCTTCTGGAAGCGGCTATTCCCATGCTTCATTCCGTTCTTCCAAGCTATGTGGGCCGATAAAAGCTTCGTAGGTTCACTTTGGGCCGACGTATGCGTTATAGTCTCCGGCGATGATCTTGTAGTAGCTCCGGCACTTCGCCGCAGTTTCTCGAACCTCGTCGTAGAAATCAGTATGATCCGCCTCGTCCTTCTCCGCGGTTGACGCGTAGATTTGGATCACCGATACCCTGGTGTTCTTATCCAACTGCAAATCCAAAACACCGATCCTGTGGGGAAGGAAGCTTACTTGCTGAATCTTCCATATCAAGTGAGGTGCGACGATGAAGCCAGTCCTTCCCGTTGTGGAGTTGTCTCTCCTAAATCCCAGGAACACTCCAGCTCCGTTGTTCTAGGTGCAGCTCAGCGGATTCCTCCTCTTCGTTTCGCAAAGCCCGATGACTTCGAATTTGATTCGCCCGGTTTCCCCCATCAAAAGGCTCAGCTGAGATTGACTGCAGATCGATCGGCAATTGTGGTTCCCGATTTTCAGATGAGTAGTCCGTGTCCGTAATCTTTTACTAGAGTTGCCTTGGTCCTCATCCTTATGGCAGCCTAACGTGCCCCATGAATCCACCTCGTGTCCTGAAAACGCTGTCGTATAATCTGGATTGACGAAGTGCAGGGAACTAAAACTAGATTCATTGCTACCTGAAGCGAGAGTAGAGTACCACCCCTTCGACTTGCTGGGCCTGGGAGTGGACCCTCCGCGTTGGCCGAGTGCGGAGAAGGACCTCTTGTAATAGGAGGAAAACGGGGCTCCCCCACATACCGGTTCACTCCCACACCACCTTGAGATGCGGATAGGGTTTGTGGAAGTCAGTGACATGGACTCCTGTACCTATCGAATGACCGAGTAATTAACGCATTTCATTAATAGAAAGAGAGCTCAATGGTTTGAACTCCGCCTGCCATTTTTATTGCAATTTCGCATTTTATGCTTTTCATCTTGACTGAAGTAGCTACGGAGGTTGGAACCCATCAGATATGGGTTTTACCACAAGAATACTCAATAATAAATAATTTCACTATGTAAAGCATATTATTCATTGCGGTGATAGAATAAGAAATCATTAAAGTGCTCCTTCCAGTTTCTCAGCACCTGTTGGGCAAAAAAAAACATGGATATACATAACACCATCTCAAACACTGCTTCCAGAAATAGATGTATCGTTTCGATTTCTGTGGTCAACCCCGTGCACTTCCCTTGTAAGGACCTAGAATCAAGACTTTTCGACCATGTTTATTCATCAATGGTATGGAAATCGTTTGTTCTAGTATACGACATCGACTCCTGTACCTATCAATTCTGCGTGTAGCTGCACGAGCTACCGATAGTCATTACGTATTAAAATCGATGTCACCTAACAAAGCACCGCAACACAGCACTTGTAAGCAACACCGACGCAGACTGTTATAGCTCGTGTAGGGTATAGTGGCAGCATAGTGGTACTTTCAAGATCTCGAAAAGTTGGAAGCTGTTAGATACTGAGCTTACACATCCACTTCATTAATTGGAACTGCTAAATACATAAGCTTCTTCTATATTGATGATTTTCTCCTTGAGTATAACCATAATCTCGAGAGGAGTAATTACGAGTCCTCTGCACCAAAATTGTTTTTTTTTTTCGAAAAACATCGTTTCTAGTAATAAGTTTTCTATGATGTCCAAAACTTGTAGATATTTTGCAAACGTGTGCTTCTGAAGATCTTCCGTCGTTTGCGTAATTGATATCACATAAGACGTTAACACAACGCAATTTTACCCATCCTTAAAACGGGCTTCAACGTTTACCCTAGGTAATACCAATGATGCATCCGGGCTCGTCATCACTGTACGTGCACAGATCGTTGGAAATTTAGACACAACACTTTTTTCAGCAATGCAAAACTGCATCTGCGTCGTGCAAATTCGAAGGATAAGACTACACATGATTTGTTCTGTCCCTATGAGGTTGCCACGACACATTTCCTGATGTCAAAATGATACTCATACCCAGATAATCGTGACAGGTAGAATTCCAACCCAATATCAAAACTCGTTATTTAGCGTGAGGGTACGAATTGGTTGCGAAATTTCGTCTTCCCCAACTTCTTAACAATAAGTCGCTGAAGAGCGCATCTCACCGTTGCTGTTCCTCCGTCATTTCGCCGATTTCAATTTTGTCCTCGAGATGTTGCTTGATATGTCTGCAAGAAAAAATCTAACATTTGTGTAAATCTTCTCAATATGTACGCAGGGCTAGCATGATATAATGCAACATTTGTTGAACGGCTAATGGATCACTATGGTCTGTTTCGAACGAGACGATCTGACAAGGGAAGGGTACTTGGTGCTTGTGGCCATTCGAGAATATGTAAGGGCATTGGTTGTGTCTGCTGACGCAGCTGTTTGACCACGATTCAAGCCCGTGTGTGGGGACTCAATGTCACTGACTGACTCACTCACGATCCTCATATAGAGGCTAAAATCGGGGTAAGGGAGCTGCATTGGGGGCACACAAACAATGTCCTTGTTCTTTCCTAAAGCACTCTACAGTTTGAAGACATCAGAGCACCTACTAACAATGACCCAGAGACCACACATGATTATTCTATGTTAAATCAGCGCGAAAGGAAATAGCTGTAACTCATTACACAGAACTCCGCAGAAAATTTGGACTACGGATTTGAAATCAGCGTCAAAAACTGCATCTATTAGTAAACATCTCATCACGAATGGCCACGGCAACTAAGTATCGTTCCCTTGTCAATATTCATACATACTGCTAGCCTTTCTCACCAGCCTTTCTAATTTTTCTCGCGTTCCTTTCCTCCTAGCGATTCTCCAGCCATCGTTTTATGTGAAGCACGCTATACTAAGGAAAAAAGCCAAGAATGCATCCTCGCGCGCGCTTTGCTGCGTCAGAGACGCGTCTGGGCTCATCGTTTACATCTATCTCCAAAAAGCCACGTGGCTACGGATTCCTGTCGCGGAGTGGCAGGCGTTGAACGCAGAGTATGACAGCGAAGGCAGTACCGGAGTGGAGTACAGCAGACAACCGGAGGCCGTATCAACTGCCCGTTCGGAATTCCTTGTACATAGTTGCGCGACAATAGCACGCATCTGATATAAACTACGTTTATCTGAGATGAAGTAGAAGCTTACCCTTTATCATGGATTTCGGCATCACCAGCAAATTGAGAACCATCGACGTAATGGATATAGGCTGAAAGGATGACATTGTGATGTGATGTGATGTGATGTGATATGAGGAAGTGTGAGAAAGTATAAATTTCATAGGTTTCAGCGCACTGGTATGATATAAATTTGTGGCATACAAATGCAATATTTCTCGGGTTTTCAAAGACTGGGCGCCTATAGCGCAGCACATGCTGTCGATTTTTCGACTTGCACATCGAGCTAACAGATTACTCCGTCCCACCGGTGTGCGGAAATTGATAACAGCGAAGTCTGAGAGGATGAACTGATGACTTAGTACCATCTATGCGCCCTGCAAATCATTGTATAGCGCGTATCTCCTGTACGATTACCAGATGAAGTCTAATGCTTGGTGCCTCCTGCGAAAAGGATTGAGTGACTCAAATCGCATTATCTTTATCCTTTTTGGCTTATGCTATCAAACTAATCAATCTCAGATGCTACAGTAGTGTGGTCTCTAGGAACGAGAACACTTTTTACGAAAATCATTGAAAACTTGTGGACATTTCCGTCCTCACGATGAAAAAAAATGCGGCAAATAATTACTAGCGCTACATAGGCAACAAATAGGTACACGTATGGAAACAGTACTGCAGAGAACATTCTTTTCCAAGGAGATCCCAAGGGAATAATATTACACAGCGTGCCTAACGCAGCCCGATGTGTAGCTCCTGGAGGAATTTGTTGTCCTATTTCATGATTGGCATGTCCGAATATGCGGGTGCCATTGCACCTATGGAAATAAATATAATAGTTTATCCTTTTATACAGCATTTTAACATAGGAACATGCAATGCTCTCAGTTCACCTTCAGCCTTCGATTGTGGCAACAGCCTTACAGCTAATTTCCACTGAATTTGAGAGAAGTGTTGCAGCTGATGCATTCCATTAGTTAATCGAAATTGGCGAAACCTAGTCGCTTCTGGCTGGAGTTGGCATCTCGGCCACGTATATACAGGACAAAGACAAAAGAGTGGGGCCAAATTTAATGAGAGTTCTTTTTTCATGCTAAGCAAACGGGCTCTTTCAGAAGTATGGGTGAAGAACGTCACGAAATATTCTGAAGCTTCGGCATAATTCCAATTTCAGCTCTGCCAGAGCCAAGTCTCTTTCTCCTGGGGTAAGAGGAAGGGCAAAGTCTGTTGCAGTAGGGAAGATGGTTGGGGAAATTTCAGAGAGAAAAGGAGCGCGGAAAAGTGTGCAGCAATTGTAGAGGGCGAAAAGAAAAATACTCGCGTTACAAACCTATTATACCGAAGCAGCTTCAATGCACCTCTCATCAGGCCACCCCATTCTTTCGTATTTGAATAGAGGATCTATTTAAGGCTGTACTGCGTTTATTTGGATCCGGGCAGTCCGTGTGATTACGAGAAGGAAGGGAAAAAGTGAACTCACCGCTGATCAGCCAGCTGAGTGACAGAACAATGCCGGCGCGCATGACGACCACTGATAGCAAGACGTTCTGAAATAATCAATGCAGGCGAGAGTGGAACTCTTTCGCCACGTCATCTGACACAACGAGGAGGACTGATAATTTTTCACAGTTCACTCGTCTTTGAGCCTGGACACGAAATTAGCCGCGGTTGATCCGAAAACGATAAAAATGCTAGTCTTGGGTAGTTTTTCTCCTACCCGATCTGCAATCTCAACCGGATGAGCTAGTATACCTATTTGCTGACGTGTTTGCAGTTTCCAGGACTCTCCATGGATATCCATGAAAAATGAGGGCATCTTGACACTAGTTGGTGGTGGTGGGGGGGGGGGGAGGGAGCATGGAGCCACACCTTTCATGGCTTGCATGCCCCAACTCTGTGTTCTCAACTAAGTAGATGAGAGTCTAATTATCCTAATTCTAGAGGAAATTGTGATTGGGGGCTTTCGAGTGTCCCCAGAGTTCGCCAATTCAAAACGAATCAAAATGAAACGGCGATATGAGAGATAACGATAATGGAAATTATAGGTATCGATTGCCACGTTACATCGCCTTGATTCCAAATGGAGTTCGTCGCTTCCCATCGCCTTTTTTTTCTCGAGGCTGCGCCGAAAATGAACTGGCTATGTGAGTGATAGCGATAATGGGAACGATGCCTATCGATCGCCACGCCACTTTAATTACCTCTTATGCCTGCGATCGCCTCATTCGCATTATCCATGCGGCAGCCGCCGGCGGTCGTGACTGTCGCGCCGATCACCGCCGAACTCTGGGGATACTCTGAGATTGAAGTTTTCAGGTGCAAGTTAATGAATCAACGGCGCAATCGTCCACAATGATTAGGATGGGTATCATGATGGTGATTGGTGGCACTACAGTCATGAACAGGGATCCCAGATTGTGATGGACCTGAATTGCTCCACCAGAGAGACCTTTTCTTAAGGTTACACATCTTTTGTTTGGACTCTGCGTCCTTACACTACCAGTTTACTCTGGAGGCGTCATCACGTCTGGACTTTTTCATCATGGACTTTTTTGACTAGAAATCAGCGAACGTTTTTCACTGTATTTATAGAGCATGGTTAGCTCTATCCTCCCTCGAAGTTTCAATTTCCTAGGTCTCCATATTTTTTTTGGGAGCTCAATGGGAAATCGATGGGAAATTTGGCGAATTTGTGGGAGAACGAGCAGACTTCGGGGAGCCAGATTCTGTAATCTAATGAGAAATTTGATCCTCTACAACTCGTAGAAAAAATGTTTCTGTGATGTCTGCAAGTGGCTTTTCAGTGTTTCAAACAGATCTCCATTTTCACCATCTCTTCAAATTGCGAGGTTTTCATTTCTTCAACTCCTACACATAGTTTGCCTACTATCGAAACAAAACTACTTTTGCGCAAAAGTGCTCCAAGCAGTAATTCCTTTCCCTCATTATCGCGGCCCCAAGTTTGCTCCTGCTTGAGTGAGTTAGATGGGAAATTTCCCATCAGAGACCCGAAAATTTGGAGAACTTCCCATCGAGCTTTCAAAAATATATGAAGGCCTCGAAAATTGAAAATCCGGGAGAAGATAAAGCTAATCATGTTGTATGAACGAAAGCATTGGCTGATCTAGACTCAGAGAAGTTCAGCGTGAGGTCTAAGTCACCCTAGTTTTCTACGAACTGACGGGCCCTGCAGAAGCATTCTCGCATGTGCAATCGATGAATCTCTCTATCTATCTCTACAACTCATTTTCGAACGTTTCCACCCCTCTTTACTTCACACTTAATTCTGGAAGGTTCCGACCAGTGCAAAAATCTACTGAAGGTGCCGGGAATCGAACCTGTGGGTGCCCTGAAGCCGATTTCTCGCATGCACTGCCACTCAGTCCTGTTTTAATACGTAATGATCGTTTTTGCTGGCGGGGGTAGACCGTCATCCGTCAGAAAGTTATGAAAAGAGTCATGAATTTACATTCATTGGTCAGGCCACCCTTCTACTTAACCCACCCGGCCCCCTCCAATACTACTCCCCCTCCTTCCCATCCCCCTCCCATAAGACCCCTCATGGGAAATTCTCATCGGACGCCTGACCCTGTTTATGAAGCCAACAATCTTTGTTTCTGGCACATGTTTGTTCCCTTACATAGGACAGAGATCAGTCATGGGCTACGTTTCTGAGCTGGCTTTTCCGACATGCATATTACTAAAAGACGCATATTACTAAAAGAACTAGTGAAGCTCGAATCTTTTCAGAGATAAGATTACATGGGTATAGCTGTGCCAACATTCCTTCAGTTCCTATTCGAAATCGACCTTTAAAGTTTGCTTCTCTAGCCACTCGACGAATCAAGCATGATCTTGTTATGATCTATAAAATCACCTGCGTCAAGAATCATCTTGCAATGAGTAAGTGTTTTAGGTTATCCCCTTACGACCAAACTTTTGCATACATAGAGCTGGCTCGATTTTTCTAAGGTTCGCTCTGTCATGTTCACTCAGACAATATAAGAGACAGGTAGACAAGTATCTGAGCGATTCTACTTATTGATTTACTACATACGTCTCCAAATTTTTATGCATTGTACTTTTAATCTCAATATTGTATCTATTTTCAGGTTGGTATAGCCATGTACAAATCAGTGGCGGACGCAGAAAGTGGGCGGGAGGGGGGGGGTGGGGCGTGGGAAAAAAAGTGGGGTCTCCGCAGCTTTGGGGACCCAGTTGGAAAACAAAACTAATAAAAATATTAATCATAAGAATAACTAATATATAATAATTATATTAAAAATAATAATAAAAACGAACAATTAAAAATAAACTAATACAAGACTTTTTGACTTGTATTGTAAAGTAATTTCGAAAATTTGGCGACCCATTCGCAGTGATCCACGCATAGCCAAGATGAAATCACCAAAATGTGATGAAAGCGACAATCAAACTTCCTTTCAAAGAGTTTCGGAAGATATGATCAACCACTGCGATCTGAATGATTTCAGTAAAATCTTAAAAATATATCAGGTTGTTGCTAAAATAATTGCCGTTTCGGGGTATGCTTAATCAAAATTATTTCTTCTGTGCGATTCGAGCGACTTCAGCCCAGTCTATGTATCTTTCTTGTGGAGTTTGCCCTCCTCTTTCAAACGCTACTCGAACATTCTTTTTCGGGTAATTATGGTTGATGACTTCAAACTCGATCACTCTTCGTCAGATGTATGCGGTAATCTTGCGTTTGTTTTCGCTTGGAATCGCCTTCCAAATGAACAGTGAGCCAGGGGTTCGCGAAGTTCTCTTCCTACGATTTTAAACTCCAACGCAACCATGGTCGTGATCTTGGGAGACGACCAGGCTTTCAGGACAGCCGTGGAACCTAAACCGGATCTTACCATCTGGATGATGAGAGCAGGGGTCGAAGCTCACTACACTGCAGTTTCAATATATCCGACCTCAGTCAACAGGGTAAGAAAAGTGCGGACGTGACAACAGACGATCTGACTGATGACAAACGTCTTACCTGGCGTGACTTCTAACCTAATTTCTTCGTCCCAGAACGACTGATTTCTAGACCATTTAATTACTGTGCATGATGAAGCTCAGTTCCTGTACGATAACAAGAAATGCGAATGGGTATGGGTGGGAACGATTTCCCACTTCTAAAATTTCCCAAGCCAGATCTTCTCTCCAGGGAGGTTGTGTCAGGAGTTTGGTGGTGCTGTAAAGGTGTGATCGACTGCACACTTCCACAGTCCAGTCAATCATTGGAAGCAGAGTCCTAGCATTGTAATTTCGAGTTGAGATCCGCAAATCTGCTATAGATGTGGTCGGCAGTGGTGAACAAATGCTGATTTTCCCCTGCTCCAAGGTAGCGTTAAACCACACATTGCAAAACTCACCCGGCAAAAACTGATACAGTGAAGCATCGAGGTTCTCACTCAATGCCCTTATTCCTCAGACCATTACCCCACTGTATTTCATTTTTTCTTGCTCCAAATAGAATCCTGCGACAGCAGCAGATTACTGATCTAAAACATGCTGAAATCGCCTTTCAAAAGTTTGCGAACTCTTTTGATCTCATTTTATGCCTTAGAGGAGTGAAAGCCTCATGGATTGTCGGGGAGGATCTACCAAATTGAACGGTTGCTAAACTCATGAAAAAGGTGGTCTTTGAGCCGAGTTACAACACTTTGAACTGAAGGGTCCATTCCGGCAATTAATTTCGCAACAACCTAATACAACATTCCAGAAATGCATTTTATGGGATCGATTTCTCTCTAAATTTCATGCGGATTTGCCATAAAAGAGCGTATTCCATCGCAGAGTTCACTTATCGACAGGCAGCTGAGGGCATTTTGGGTACAGCGTGCCTACAATGGTAACAGCCCTCCTGCACGAAATGGGAATTACGTATGTATCTAAAGTCCCACACAGGAACTATGAGTTGGCAGTGAGACTCCTGTCTATTGCTCGAAAGTGGCTCGATATTCGAGCACAAGGAAAGGAACCGAGTTTTGCATCAGCGAATGTTTTTCGAATTTTCAATATCCAAGTTTTCGTATGATCGGGGCCTTTCAGAATTTTGTTTATTAAGAGGTTGAAGAGTAAAAGACAAATACTCTAAACTTGTTCGATCTTGGGAAAATTTTTTGACTCACTAAGAAAAAGAAAAACGGGTAGAATATTGCATGACAGTTGTGATCTTAGCAAGAGCGAGGAGTGGAAATATTCACTTGAGAGGAAAGTGTGTGGCCTGGATACTTTGAATCGGTCATAAGTATCTACTGAGTGGTTCTTCTTACTCCTGATCCATGCTCAATTAGCGTCAATGGAGGGCGAATTCGCGGACATGAAAGAACACAGCAGCGCGACCGCCTCGCATGCTGAAAATTATTAGCTTGCGCTGCAGTATTAGCTAAACCCAGCGACACCTAGTTCTTCCTTAGTATTTTTGTTCGGAAACCATTAAATATGAAAAAAACACTTATGCCGCTATTATTAGCCACTAAAGCATGATTCCAGGGAGTGGTGCGGATGCGTCGCTGTTCTCCCTCGTGTCCGCAAATTCCTCACCTCCATCGATGCTCACAGTAGGTACAGCACAAATTTAACACTTTCGCGATAAAGCGCTCAACCGGTTCACACGCGTGATGCGACGCGTGGGACCAAGTGCACAACCGGTTGAGCAAAAACGGGTGCTTAAAGGCAGGGGGCCACCTCGTTCTGCCTGTTGGATTTACCATTAATCCTAGACCTTCTCATCATGTTGATTCCTGGGATGTACATCAACAGGCGCAGAAGTGACGAAATCCCCATTTTTGAAAGGCATGAACTGGGTAAAAATTTGGAGCCCGAAGGCGGATCGCTCCAAGCTGTGCTGGCTGCCTGCCACGGCTGCCGCGTTGGTCAACGAGTCTTGGCGTGTCCAATCGATAAGATCAACGGCTTCACATGTCAACTCGGGTTGGCAAACTGTTACAGACCCCGCCCTGGAAGACGGGTTTATAGACCATTCTGAGACAATTTACCGTTGGAACCATCGCGCCGAGTAGATGCAGAATCTGCTGTTAGCTGAACTACGAGGATGAGGTGGACCCCTGCCTTTAAGGGACCGCCCGTGCCCACGCGGCACACCATGCCGAAAGCGTAAGGTCGCGAATGTGTTAAAGAAATTGATGAGAATGTGGTAGAATACCTACCCAGCAATAATTCAATGCTGATGCTGCATAAAGAACCAGTGGCGCAGAAATTTTTCCCTGGAGAGGGGGAAGTGGGGGTGGGAAAAGGGGGCGTAGTCTGGCTGAAACCTTCAAAAACTAGTTCCAAACCTGAATTATTGGTGGTATACATTTAAACGATTAAAGTGTGAATTAGCAATTGAGCTATACTTCTATATATTTCTATCTGTTTTATAAAACAATTTTAAAACCCCTCGCACCCCTCAGTGGATCCTTACCATGCAATTACCGAACGCTGAGCAGTTTTCGAAATGTCATCACAAGGCGGCGACAGAAGGGCTCTGGAGACACTCTAGCCGGGCTACAATATCTAATTGGTGCAAATGTGAATACGATTGCTGATTCTCAAATATCTATGAAGAACTTGAATGTTTGAATTTCTCTTGTCCACAGGGCTGGGACAGAGCGGCACTATGCAACATATCCCGTAGGAATGAGCGGATACAAGATTCTCCAAGCCTTGGTTGAGGGATCGGACAGCAGAATGACTTTGAAAAACCTGGTAATAGGTGGTAGCGGAGGGTTAAAAGTGGTGTGGAAGGCTATCTTGTAATTATCCTTACGTAAATGTGTTAGAAGACGGATAGCACAAGGGGGAATAGGTAGAACTAACTCGCCCCTTTCATGGTAATATGTAACATCGCAACGACATTAAGCACAGTTGTAAGCAGGCTTAAACAATAATACCAAGCATGCGAAGAACAAGAAGTTGTGGTGAAGGAATGCCGTCTTTTTGGCCTAATAAATAATACGCACAGTCGAACCCACTGGTTTTTATCCAATCTGGAACCTCATCCAGATGAACGTCCTGATAAGGATTCCGTCAAAGGATAATGAAGTACTCCGGATAACGGCTAGGCGGACACGACGTCACCGGGTTTCCGGATCATCCCAAATGCGAAACATATTTTTCGGAGCGGTTTCATGTGAGCTGTTTTTGTTTATTTTTACATTTTATGAATGGGTAACCGACTGAACAGAATAGTTGTTCTTCGCAAAAGGATGAACACGTTGCTTGAAATCGAAAAAGACAAATAGGAGAGCCCGGGCAGAAAATGGCAAAGAATGCCCCATTTTCGACGTCACCAGAACGAATACCAACGCAAACATTGGACCGACTGCTATTGTGAACGCAGAGCCATCGACGGCTGATTAAACGTTTTCCAAATAATCATCAAAAGCCTTATGTGCTTCAGAACGCCCACATTTCCTTTATTTCCTCAACAAGAAACCCTAGGTGAGACGGACGACTGCACCTATAACTATTCCAGACAATTGCTCCTATAACATTTTGGAGGCATATTCCGTATAGTCAACGTAGCCGTCGCCGTTCAGATCCATATCTTTCAGCGCTGCATCGACAATTTCCGCAATTTCATCGTCGGTCATCAAGGGCGCTGCAAGTAACATTCTTCGACAAATAATTCTGGCTAGGAAAATTACAGTTTGGTTGTGACGTGAAAATTCAAGGACAATGTGCTGCTGAAGGTACCTTGCTGATCACCATGGCTGTGCCAAAGCGCTTTCCCTATCTCGTTACCATCGAGTTTGTTGTCCTTGTTTAAATCGTTCAGAGAGAAATAGTGGAACCTGAAAAGCACTAGAAAAAAAAAACTCCACACAAATAAGACTTACATTGGTGACCACTCATGTACTTATGAGCATAAAATTCACATCTCAGGCTTGAACTGAGCTGTATTTTCTGTCATACATATTGATACATAGGTAACACATTAGTGCGCATCACCCAACCACAGATCATTCCTGTCGCGACACAGTCCCACTAAAATTCTGATACCACCTCAACATGTAGCACGTCAAGCGTCACAGGTTAGGCTGACCAGGGTCTGTCACGATTCACGTGATGCACTTTGCATCTGTCAGAACCGTAGCAGAACTGCGTTGCGACAGCGTTGCTTTGCGGCTGCGAAGTGATGCCTACGAATGCACCACGTGTGAATCAGTACGAACGTGACTATCCCTCAATGACGGGTGTCCCACGTCGTTTAGCGTGTTGGAGATTTCAAAAGATTCCTGGTCTCCTCATCAAGCTGATTCCAAAAATGTACTCCAACGCTCATAAAATGACAAGAACATAGCTCCCGAGTCCGGTCGTCTTTGGACCTCGGCATACTTCTTCATTATGGGTGGGCGGATTTGGACGATTTGGTCACGATTGTAGAAATACCACCAAGGAACTTGAAAAGCCAACTGGTTCGGAACCGCATATACGACCGTCTCTGCGCAACACCCGATTGTGTAATTTGTCCGTTTGGCAGAGAAGGAGACTGCATGAAATCATGTGTCATCTACATGATAAAATGCAGGGCATGCGGTGACGAATACTTCGGTGAAACTGCAAGGCCACTCTGTGTTCGAGTCAAGGAGCATCTAGAGGGAAAATTGAGTTCATTCATCCACCCCTCTAGGTTGCCATCGAATGCGAGTGCACAACGGTGTCGATTACGAAGAACAGACCACAATCCTTGAATTTGAAACTGAGATCTCTGCACGCAAGACTCTTGAGGCGTTTTGGATTCATTCCAAAAATCCGAAAATGAACCGCAAAGAGGAGTCCCCCACCATAACCAAAGAGCTCTATCCATATCTCAAACTATGTGATATCTAAGTCGAGATACGACTTGTGGCAGAATGCCTCATTCCATTGACAAGTCCAACATGTGCGGTCGCCAATAACAACACCAGTTCGGTAGACTTGCAGAGGTGGGATTTCGACTTTCGTGAGGATTTTGTGGTTTTTGGAGTAGTTCCTGGTCTTTGATGCCTGATTGAGGAGACGTTCGGCTACTCTCATAGATCATTGACCCTTTCAAGCCCTGACGAAGGCAAAGCCGCCGAAACGTTGGCCAATAAAGCATACTAACAAACTCGTGTACGGCTACTAAATTTATAACACATACTGACAAGAACATAGTTTTCGAGAGAATCTAATTTGCAGATCTAGCGCGCCATTTGGGCGGAGCGGTCCGTTAGTGCTCGCCACGACTGCAGCGATGGCTAACACGTCTTGACGTGACCGATCGATCAGATCAACTGCTCCACACATCAACTAAGTCGACAAACTGTTCCTTATCCCGTCTTAAGAAATGCTCTTCAAAAAAAAACGGGCTTGAGTGCCGTTTTGCAACATTTTCTGTATGTCGCTGGATCTAGCGTGTCAAGGAGATTCAGAGTCTGTGAAAAGCTCAAACACGAAAACGAGGTGGCACACTGCCTCTAACAGCACTAGAGTCTGCGCAGCGGCTTGTGCTGTGCTGCCTCCTTCCATAACTCAGTTTTGATTTAGAAGGGTGAACAAAGCCTCGACTGTCGACTTCGATCGAGACAGCGCAACCAGGAACTCTGTCGTCGAATGAGAATTGACAGGGAGGCGTACTGAAACCGAGTGGCCGACGATCTTGAAGAAGTAGCAAACAGAAACGCCTACTGCATTTTTTAACCGTACTATCAGGCGCTTGAGTGGAAAGAACGAGGACAACGAACGACAGTACTACGAAATCGGAATTTCGTGCGATCGGCAGCGAAAGGCCCCAAGTGCTGGAAGGATTTCTTCAGCGAGCTCTGCAACAGGGCC
The DNA here is from genome assembly GCA_037903475.1 of Ancylostoma caninum. NCBI lineage: Eukaryota > Metazoa > Nematoda > Chromadorea > Rhabditida > Ancylostomatidae > Ancylostoma > Ancylostoma caninum. The sequence goes on along the minus strand of JBAJFG010000615.1, from coordinate 136,255 downwards.
ACCACACGGACAAATCCTGGAACCACCGGATATCGAAATACCGCGAAATGCATTTGCTGACGAGAAGCCGATCATTCATGAATAAAGAAAGCAGTAAGGACGAACGGTGAAGCGCCTGGAATGGACAGAATCACTGCGGAAGCAATAAAAGCTGGTTAAGAGGTCTGCTGAAGCAACCTCATAGCCTGATATCCCTCGTCTGGCAGTCGGAGGTCATTCCCGCCACACGGAAACGCGCGGTCGTGGTACTAATCTATAAGAAGGAAGACAACAGGGGATGTAAGAACCATCACGGAATTAGCTTGTTATCGATCGTTGGCAAAAATTTCATGAATATTTTCAGACAGGGAAGACTTTAAGAGCATCGAGAACAGACCAGCCGTTGAGACCAAGCTGGATTTCGTCAGAGTTAAAGCTTTGCGATCAATATTCGTTCCCGTAGCCCTTGTTGCCTTCATCGATTTAAAGTCGCCGTTCGATCGCGTGCACTGGCCAGCCTTGGAAGTCTTTGGTAGGCGTGCACGTACCGTGGGAGAGAGTGAGGCTCCTACAAGCAACATACAGTGCGCCAACCAATTTCTCACTGATGTGGTGACGACAGCGCAATCTTCCCGCAAACGAACGCTGGGACAATGGATATCATTTTCTCAACTGCGGAGTCATACGGACTAAGAATAAATGGAGACAAGGCGAACACTAGAGGCATTTTGGATTTCAGAAAAATCGCCAAAAAAAATTAACAGGAAAGATGAGTGCATTGCCATAACCAATGAACTCGCGCCGTTCTTCGGTCTATGCGGGTTTTCACCTATCCAGCCGCTAGGTTGGTGCTCCCCCCTCCTAACATCAACGTCAACGCGTGTCTAGCTGACGGTGGCCCAAAATGGTGCTTGTCAGCGCACAAGGTGAGCGAATGGTACCATAGTTTTAATCCGGTCAGTTGGCTTTTGTTTAACACATGTTGAATTCTTCTGTAGACGATGAGGCATTCGTGAGCGTAGATTACATCTGTTCTTCAAATTCCAGGCTCTGACGAAAGCGACTAAGCCGAAACGTTAGCCGAGTAAAGAGCTCAATCTTGGTTACGGCTCAGAAGTAAGAAACGAGATATGAAATCATTGGAAGTTTTTAATGGAAATCGGTGCACAGCAATATTTTCAGAGAAAAAAAGCAAAACTCGCAGGAAGTGCGCAAAGCATTCAATACTTCATAGTTGCACAAAATTCCTCCCACCTGTTCTGCTCCTTTACCAACTACTTTTCATGAGAGTGTTTTAGCGAATAGTGAAAAAAATGATTGAAGGCGAGCGCGCATGTTATGGTAACGTACCGTTGCTGCGACTCCGTCAGATTGCCGGCGTCGATCTTGTCTTTCAGGTGGGTCAAGATGTGCCTGAAATGGCCGGGTCGCTGAGTCATCTGTGTCCAAAGAAGGGTGAAACGCGCACTTACTCCTGGTCGTGGGCCTCCTCTTTCCCAAAATGACGAGACGAAGCTCCTACATGGTCTATAACAGCTATCGTTATTATCAAAGTGAGTTTTCGCAGAGAGGAAGCAGCTGAAGACTCGGCATGATTTACCACTTAGTAGCAGGAATCCGATCAGCGACACAGTGAGCATTATTTCTGTGAGAGACGTGGATGGAAGTCCAACAAAGGCACGCTTTCATCCGAACCGCACAATACTATTGAAATGGCGGTAATCAATATGGCCGCCATTAGATAATCGTTTGGTCGCTCCGCTATTTTGTGAAACTCTTTGAACTACGTATGCCCTCGGATGATATCTGCATTCCAGGATAGTAAGTACGCAGGGTAAGAGTTTCTTTGAACGCAGTTGTACCTGATCTTACAAGAATGCCCTGTCAACCTTATGCTCCTGAGCTAAGAGTCCGTGCTTACTGGAAACTACTCAACAATTTATACCCCTGAATTCTGGGTTCCCGAATAAAATGACGCTATCGGAACAACGGAACTTTAGGCATGAAACCCGTCCGGAGCTAACGACGTTTTTATCCTCGAAAATAACTAGTTGTAGTTCTGGTGACCAATACTGCACTTTAGCGCCACTCTCGCACTTCATTGAATGAATCTGGCATAGCGACGTGGCAGTTTCCCTCTCGTCATGGAATTCCCATTAATTTCTACCCAGATTAATCAATACAGAATTTTATTTCTTAGCTCTGACAGTGAGGATTTGAAGGTAGTTGCAGGAACGTGAATAGAACCCTACTCCGTTCATGATTTGTACTCGATCTCCCCAAGTGCAGCACCAAATGAGATAATGATACTAATAAATTATGCTAATAAATGGTTTTAAATTACTGCGAACTGCATATAGCTAGCCAAAACTGTCTTTCACTTAAAATTTACCTATGCCTTGAGTGTAAGGCTGTTTTCACACTATATCGCGATGCGTCGTGGCGGCGGCTACAACGCGAGGCGACGGATAGTGATGAATCTTAAAAGTTTACCTCGCATATAACGAAATAAAAAGGCAACGCAGCGCGTGTGCCCGCAGGCTCAACGTGAATTCAGGCTATCGTGTGATCTTTAAAGGAAAACTACACAAAAGCAGCACCCTAGAGGAATCCGCGACGTCGCGTCGCGAGGACAACTGCCGATTACACTGCCGCTATAGTCCTCGAGGACTGTAGCACCCTACATCGCCGTCGCTGGCGTCTGTGGGGCCTGTGCGTATCGATTGTGGGCGGCGGCTGCCGTCGTCGGCGACGATCGATTGCCAACGACGACGACGTGCCTATTGACCGGTCGCCAACACCTTTGATCGGCGGCCGCCAATGTTGGCGACTGTGGCGTCGGTGCATATCGATTGAGGAGTACAGCGGCTACCTTACCACAGAGCAGCCACTGTTCGCACGTACTTCCACATGACACCAACCGCCTTTGAGCAATTTGTGTGGGCATGAATGTGGCGTTGCGACGAAGTGTAAGCAGTCTAAAAAGTTATTCATGCTTGCGGCGCGTCAAAGTTTACGCGCCTAGACAAAACTCCACGAAGTTTTCGCGCCGACCCAAAGCGGCGAAAATGGAAACGCGGTTTGTTCGCGCGGCAGTCGCAACGGCGAAACTAGGAACAGTGCTGACCTGCCAGGATTTGTCTTCTACCTCCCTCCCTTGCACTGTGTATCGGCGCGTAAGCTTTGACGCGCCGCAAGCATGAATAACTTTTAAAGGGGCTTGCAGACTTGCCGCGGCGACAGTCGCCCATGGTTAAGGATAGGACGGCGACGTCGCCGCAACAAGAATAAATAACTCGCAACATTCCGTCCATGCTGTTTAAAGGCAGTGTGTCACCTCGTTTTCGTGTTTGAGCTTTTAGAAGATTCTGAATCTCTTCGACACGCTGAATCCAATGGTATACATAGAATGTTACAAAACTGTCTCTAAATCCCTTTTTAAACGTTTTTCGAGACAGGAACAGTCTGTCAGGTGGGCTCATGAAACCGTTGATCTCATCAATCAGACACGTCTGGACGTGTTGGCCAATGCTGCAGACTTGGTGGGCAGCCAGCACAATCACGGACCGCTCCGCCCAAGTGGTCCGCGAACTGCACATTCGGAGCCTCCGAAAATGGGGTTTTCGTCATTTTTATGCGTTTGACGTATAGTGGAGTCGTTTCGACAGTGCGTTGTCCGCGGTAGCGGCCCCGCTGGCATTGGAGCACGCAGTGCAGTTGGTCAAACAGTTGACCCACGATGGATCCGGCTTCTTTGACGGGTTTTATCGTCTGTTCCCTTCTCCATTTGTTCTAAGAGCTGAGAAGAACAATATAAGGAGAAAGAAGCTACAAAACTCTTCAAAGATACTAGATGAATCATAGGTCAACTTTTTGACCGACCGCGCTGCGTGCTCCAATGCCAGGGAGCCGCTGTCGCGGAAAACGCACTGTCAAAACGACTCCACTATACATCACTGAAATCATCGTGACGAGATGCAGAATCTGTTGATATCTACAGCCCACGAAACGAGGTCACACACTGCCTAAGTTACCAGCATGCAGTTAACCATCATGTGCAAGGCCGCCACGGACCTACGAAGAACGACTTACGTAAAATGTCATGCCACAAATGTAGTACGATCGATATCGCAAGCGATCGATCGACCTGAAAGCGGCCCGGCGGTCGAACTTCGTTTCGGTTTCTTCATTTTTTTAAAATATTTTTTCGCCTTTCTAGTCAATCCTCCTTTTCGATCTGGTTCGTATTCCACTCCCTTTTCTTAACGTTTTCCTAACCGCAGAGTTTGCAATGGATTGAAGCGTTCCGATTTGTTCTGTTCAGGGTCAAGCGTGATAATGATAAAAAGTCGACCCCCGTGCGACCCCCCCCCCCTTTTTTTTACCTGCCAAGAATACGATCCCCCCTCCTATCACACACATATTCTCAAATGAGATGAAAAATGAGAAGTAGGAGTAGCCACCGCGTACAGCGTCAAGGGTTCAATCCCCCCCTATATTCGGAATTCCTTGCAAAAAGTTGTAATGTACGTAACTGGAGAATATCGCTCTGAAAGTGTGAGTTCAGACTTACTCGAGCGATCTGCTTCAAATTTGCCATGAAAAATATCGATATATGTCATCCACATAGTCTAGGGTTCGATCCCCTCCGAGGCCAAAATTTTTGCACGACGTAAAATAACGTGCGCTTATAGTGGACTCGAGATTATCGAATGTATTGCACGAAATGACTTTTTATTGGGTTATAGGACTAAGTAAGACTAGCAGTATGAACGTCCGAAAATGTCCACCTAAAATTTTGGCTCCCTCGGAGGCATCATTGTAGATGGACATCGATAGCAGGAAATCTAGCCCATTGAGGCACCAATTTTTTCCCAGTTTTAAATAGTCGAAGGTCTGCGCTTTCGGGCTGTACAGCGCTTTTTTTCGTAGCGGCCTTCACCGCGATTCAACTCCGTCGATGAAAACATGTAAAAAAAATCCATTTTTATCGACGAAACCTCATCTCCGCAATATTTTCTCTTCAACCTTGAGATCTGAAACTTGAGGGCAAAGCAAGTTGGATGAGGCCCATAGAATGACTTCTTATTGGCTCGCAGGACTGGGTAGGACTAGCAGTACGAACGTGCAAAAAAGGCCACCTAAAATTTTGGCTCGCTCAGAGGTATGGCTGTAGATGGACATGAATAGCAGGACATCTAGTCAGTAGAGCTGCTACTTTTTTTAGTTTCAAATAGTCGAGGGTTTGTGCTCTCAGGCTCTGCAGCAGTTTTTTCCGCAGCTGCCTACGCCGCGATTCAATTCTGTCGATAAAAACATGTAAAAAAGGTCATTTTTATCGATGAAACCACATCTCTGTAATTCCCGTGCTGAATCTTTCCCAATGAACCTGGAGACCTAAAACTCGGGCATGAAGCATGCTTGGACGGGCTCCCCAGAACGGCTTTTTGGCGGCTTGCAGAACTGGATACTACTTGCAGTACGAGAGTGCAAAAATTTTCACCTAAATTTTTGACTTGCTCCGGGGCATGGTTGTATGAACAGCAAGAGATCTAGCCGATTGAGCTGCCGATTTTTTCTTACTTTTGTTTAGTCGGAGGTTTGCGCTCTCAGGTAGTGTGATTCTCTTTTCCGCAGTGGTCATCCTTCCTGCTTCTATCTAGTCGATAAAAGCAAGTGAAAAAAGGCCATTCTTATTGGCAATGCATTACTTCCGTAATTCCAGTACTGAATCTTTCCTATTAAAGCTAGGAAGCTGAAACCCAGAGGCAAACCACAACTGGGTTGGTTCCATGGTAAGGCTTTTTGTCGGCTTCCACGGATGAGCAGTACTGGCAGTACGCATACACAAAAATAACCGTCCGAAATCAGCCTCGCTCGGGGACATGGCTGTAGTAGAACTGAAAGTAGTTCACGGATTCTCCACCACACCCCCCCCCCCCTTTTTTTTTCTATCCACCCACCATACGACATAATTTATCAAAACACGCTTGACCCTGCTTCTGTTCTATTGAACTCATTGAACCACTCATACGAGTGTTTTTATTTTGAATTCTCTTTTACCATAACATAACGCAAGCAGGGATCAGCAAAGATTTTTTTATAGTCCGTTCCAAAAACGACTACTATAGTTGAGTATTTGTGCCTATGATTTGCATCTCTGTTTCCGCGAACAGGCACAATTTCTCTCTTTTTCTCTAATATCTTCACAACCATGTCACCCAGCGAAACATACCTTATTTCATTTGCGCGCATTCATTGGATGTCGACCCTCCCGTTCGATATTGCTCAATTTCCACTCACTTCATCACTAGCTTGTTTCTAATAGTCGTTCAAGAGGTAAGTGCCACCCCATCCTTCTGGCCATCTGTGCGGGGAATGCTAGGCCGTCGCTATATACACTTTAAAAGATTCAGCCCAGGCTTTTTTCTCGTCGTAAATGCTACTCACCAAGGTTCGCGTTCTTTAGAAAGGTTCTCTTTTGTTTCAGTGGTCTACCCGCGTGAGGGAATTGGTGGAACAGTGAACAAGTAAACGTCGCAAATGAACCCTCTGAAGGAAGAAATCCTTTCGAAAGTCCCGCTAGTGAGCCTAGTGATTACAATGGACTTTCAGTCGTGGAATCTCCAGCAAATCCACTGAAAGATAAGAGTACACTGAACATCGAAAGGATGGCACGGATCGCTATAAACAAGTGGATAGGGAATCAGCGGAAAGAAGTGCTGAATTTTTCCAATATAGGAACTTGCGCCAAAAATAGATTAACATTGGAAGAAATGCGACATTTCCACCAACAGCTCGAAGAATCCATGAGATTTCGTCGAGAAATTTTGTGTTTCCAATTTTCAGTCTATTCACCTAATAGCAACACTGGGAAGCCGTTCATTCGAGCAGTTTATCTGGGAAACAACTACGCTCTCTAGGATTCTTTTTACGTGGACACGGCCAACATTATCAATGTTGCCCAGTAAGTTGCTTTTCATTTTATTTTGTCGAATTCAATGCAATACTCATCTATTTCTTTTAGGGTCAACTTTCGTAGGAACTTGAAGCACAAGTCGTTTCTCGATAATTTGTGCACACAGGGATGGACAGTCGTCGATGGTGCAGCGCTAGAGCTTGCGGAAAAAGTTAAAGTCCACACGGAGCAACACGAAGAAGAGGATCTTTTCACCGACCAGAAGCCCGTGATAAACGTGAGTCTTTTTGACTATGAGTAGCATTAGTTTTTTTGTTGCTGTTGTCGGTTTTCCACAACTTCTGGTTTTTTTTTATAGTTGATACTGCCTTTTTTGAAGCTCTGTTAACAACGCGCCTCTTCGTTCTTGAGAGCTTTATTTTCGTTCTAAGGCTCTCTAAATGGAGTTACTTGCATAATTTCGGCGGAGCGCTCAATTGCGATTTCATTTCTTCAGTCTCGAAAACGAAGAGGTTGCACTTCCTCAAATTGTGGCCTCAATTCGTGATTCTCATGACTACTGGTTCTTGAAGAAACTATGCCGGTTACTTGCATACACGTTATTATTTCGCTAGTTTTCGTAGTTTTTGTTCATAGAACAATTTGTCAGTTTGATCTCTTTTCTGCATGAAGTGCTTTCGCAGTTCACCCACTTGCTTATTTTTTACGTGTACTGAAACCAAACCTAATGATCTTTTTGTTTACTGATCGTCGATGCCAATGAAGTATTGCTGGATTCGGTGTTTCACTTTCGTATACTGTTTGTTCAAGTTATCTCTTATAATTCGCTGCAGGTGGTGACGCAGCTGGCGGAGGCTATGGAGTGTTTAACATACACGTCCTCTTTCTCGTCCAGGTAAGTTGCATACGCTTAAAGGACTTTCACTTACATGCGACTCTGGCCCCAGCTACTTAAAGCCATCAATTAATTCGCGCCGCATATCACATGTAACTTGTCTACAGTTCTGAGGTGAGAGTATTTCGTCGCCGGGCCACAACTTTTGCCGCGCACCCACTTTTGCCGCCGCTGCGGCGAAAGTATGCAAGCTCCTTAAAAGGCACTACTCACGAAAATTCTCACTCCTGAAATGAGTCGCTTACCATGTAGCGGGTCGCTGGACAATCGCAACAGCAAGTTAAACACCGTGGATGGACGCCTACCTGCGAAGATACATACTGCCGTGGACACATCTGCCGTTGCGGACAAAAGAGTTTCGTTGCACCGTGTAACACCGTTGATAGGGTGTGCGCACTTGGTTTAGCAGAGACTGGTTCATGGAATTCGTACCACTTGCAGGGATTCGTGGCGGAACCTATTACGGAACACTCGTCCGCGCTGTGGACACACATGAAATACCGCCATCACATTCTGTTTTTCCCGTGTTTCACGCTACTTCATCGTTGACCCCAAAAACCCCGATATACCGCAAAATCTTCAACCCAAAAACTTCCGAAAGTCCTGCCTTTAAGCTACGCGCACAGTGCTTGACACGTACTCTGGTTTCATGTTTAAAGAACATATTAGGTTGGCGCAGGAGACTTGTCTTTTTTTATCGGCTATAATCAAAGAAACAGCTGTTTGCGGGCACTAATCGGTAGGATTTCACAGCAAGTTCCGGCCATCCTGAGGAAATCACACCATTTTGACCTCCCTCTCCCCGCAAAGAACTCGTAGGAAAATTTAAAATTGCGTACTATGTAGCAAAAATCTAACTGTAGCTGAGCACCAGTTATCAGACCACAGGAGCATCCACTGAACGACGAGCGATATGCCAAAATCAGTGGCTTCCAGAACTGCTCGACTTAGTTCTTTGCCTCGTAGTTCATGGATTTTCAGAGAAGTGGAGTCGAGCTGCCGCTGTGAAATGGCAGAAGATCAGCCATTGTTGTGGTGCATACTTACTTGATCTATGTTGTCACTTCCTTTTTACCTAACTTTTTTTTGCCTGAAATTTCTAAGTAGCGGAAACTTATGTTACAACCTAATACATATTATAGCCGAATCAAGTGCATTCGGCAAAATGTTCCAGTATCAAAATATCTGGATAGTTCATCCACTTCGCTTCATAACGGTATAATATACTCGAATGATTCATTCATCCGGCATATCAAAGAAATGATCCGTTCAAGATCCTTGGAGAACTCTTTTCGAAGAACTAGTAATAGACGACGGAGACAAGAGAGACTCGACTCATTGCAGTCATTGTCACAGAAGGCTTCATGATCCTCCCAAGCTTATATAGGCTGCAAGAGAAAGCTCCAAAAACATTCTACCTTCTACTGGTACAGGAAACCATCCCCAGAATCGCTTTATTATTTTACAAACAAAAACTGAAGTGTCGCAAAAATTCCTGAAGCACTCAATAAAAAAGCGGAGTGAACGAAATTACGGGGATGAATGGTGGAAGGACGGGGATGATGATCGATGATCTCCACTAGGAAAAATCCTTATCTGGTCCTTGGTGCCGTAGTGGGGTGGTGATGGATGAAATTGCTTCAGACAGGATTTCAATTACGATTTTGTTCACCTGAAGTTCGCCATATGTTTGCAGTTTCGTTTGGCTCTCCAGCCCCCAAACGGAAGCGACATATCGAAACTGGTTCCATTCTCAAAGAGGTGCTTGCTGTTGCTGGACGAGTGTTGTCTTAACTTTCGTCTGTTTCCCGAACCGCCACTTAACTACGTAAACAGTGTCTAAATAAAGGTAATGCTATTCCAGAACGAGAGAAAGAACAATTGTTCGAAGACAGAAATGCACTCCTCTGTCCTTTTGTACATGAATAGATCGCTGGGAAGGCTAGCGTGTTATATTTACTACACAAAAAAACTATCAAAGTTAAAACGAACGGCTCGAATTACAACTACAATCAATCATCAGCGTATAAAATGTCACAGCAAAACTAAGAAAGGGCTTTCATTTATTTATCTGTTCATCTTTCTATTTATTTGTTTATTTATTCTTATGCACTCAGGGCGCCCCATTAAAATCAGCGATAAACAGATGAATGGCATGTATGACAACAATAACGTTAGATTCTATGCTCAAATCATGAACAGGAGTTATAAAGTTATGCAGGAGGCTCGCGGAGATGCTTCCTTGTTTGGTGTTGATCTGCTTTTTGACATCTGCTGTGTGCTTGTTTAGGCCGCCTGGATCTCGGACGAAAGCAAGGCCGGTGCCGGCCCGCCGTGAAGAGGCCGCATGTTTGCACTTCCAGTTCTCATAACACACTGTGTCAGGCGCGATTATTGGAAACAAAATGGTCGGCGCGCTTGACCTCAGAACAATGACTGCGGAATTCCTGCGGTCCGAGGCGCACCGGTTTCCGGATGCCGGACAGCCGGGTGGGCGATTTAAAAGGGCACGACACAGCCAGCCGCTCGCGTCTGACGTTCTCCGTAATGAGTGTGAAGCTGCTAATCCTCGCGATTGCACATCTCGGTAGGCGCGTGTAACTAGATTTTATTTTCGTGTTGTGGTTTCAACAAACTGTTCCAGGGAGTTGCGAGCTGGAAAACAGAAGGGCGATAGTGAAGGCTTCCAAAACCCCTTGCTGCGTGGACACGCTGCTGCCAGGGGTGTGTCGAGCCCTTTACAACAGGAACCACAAGAAGTTCACTCAGCAGTGCAGGACCAACCCCGATTTCAGCTTCATTCAGTGCTGCCACTCTTGCCACTTCAACGACACCTTCTTCACCGGCAAAAGTGAGTCTGTGCAGTCATCACTGTTGAGTAATGGAAAAGCTTAGAGGTTCAGGTCGACCAGTCGTTGCTGACCTCTATCGGAAGGACGCGGAGGAGCTGCTGATGAAGAACGACCCGCTGAGGTGCTTCGACCGACACGGAAGCGCCTTCTGCGAAGCGTTCGCCTCGAGAAGTGGCTCGTGGTCGCGCGGTGGATTCACCTGCCAACATGCGGCGCTAGCTTTCAGACTGTGCAGGAAGACCTGTGGCTACTGCAGCGGGCAAATTTTTATTCATTCATTTATTCAAAGCAGCAATGTTCCGCGGCAGTGATTCCCGCTTATGTTGTGCCTTTTTTCAGGTCCAGTACTACGACCATAAACTACAGCTCCGACATTGCGAGGAATCCCAAGAAGTGTCAACGTCTATTGTAAGGCATCGACTGTACGCTGTCTTCCCGCTTGTCCGATCAGAAATGGGTGGCGCTTCCCTTTGTTTTCATTTTGCGATTCACAGATTCGAGTCAATATCTCTATTATTTCTTGTTTACTCATATTTCTTCATTCTTCTTCACATACCCTCGCTACCAACTTAACACCGTGTGATCGGCCGACTCAGCTACCTCATTGAGGCTTTTGTTAACAATTCTAGCGCTGCTGTAACGACCCTCCATCGCTTGTTGATCCTAACAATTAATTAGGGATACATAGCATTAAATGGAACATACCCAAGAGAAGCGGAACTCTGATTCAGAGGTTCGGAAGAGCTTGAATTGTGGCGTCATGCAAGCTCGTAACTTCTATTTCTTCGAGGAGTAACTCATGTCAAACCACTGATAGTTTTTGTTCCATCAAATCTCGTGATTTTCGGACCTCCTTTAGCTGCCGGTTTCCTGAGTTCCGGTTTTATACGATTTTGCATTTCCTGATTTACACCATGAAAGTCCTACTCGAAAACAGTGCTTCAACTCTATTTTGCTGCAGCCGTAATGATGGGGACGAGTGGGGGGGAGGGGGGGGAGTGGCAACCTACCTATAGAACAATGAACCCTTCAGATGAACTGTTTGAAACTCAATAGAGAGGCAGGTAAAATTGCAACCAGCTGAGTATGAAGGAGCAAAAACTGATTTATTTGAACTGCAATTTTTATCAGAACTTGCTACGCATGAATAGTAGTTCCAACACTTTACCATGGGTTCCTTCGTTCTTCTTTTTTTTTTACGTCCAGTTTTCCCATAGAAGGACCTTGTAGACTGCTACGCAAAAATGTTAATGGTTCGGAATAGTCAACAACGTACATACGTACTTGCTCTGATTGAACGTTTGGAAGAAATTTTTCGGGTAAATGAATACAGTTTTGGGAAAAAAACAAAATGCTCGTGAATTGTTTTTTTTTCATGCAAAAACTATATGCTATGTATGCTATATGCTATATGCTATGTGCTGTGCGCGAAAAGTAAACGACCTACGTTGTTGACAGACTTTTCGCCTGGAAAGTATGATAAATGGTCTTGAAACCACTTCTAAGACGCTGACAGAGAATTCAAAGAATTTCCGTGCCGTTTCCGAAAAATAATTTTATGACATCATAATTATGATCAAGAATTAGGTGAGGAGTGTACAACTACAGCTGAAACCACTTCATATGTAAATAAATAAATTGTAACCTCGCACTCTCTTTTCAGAGTTGTATATCATTTATTTATTTCTGATAATTTCGATGTTAACTTTATCCAAAACTTCCGAACGAAAGTTTGCATTGTACATTGTTTGTTTAAAGCACCTTATGTCGGGTCCCTTAATAAAAAGATTGTATTAAGTGTTTGCTGTGAGCATTTATAGAAATACGCATGTCAAACACCTTCTGAGTTTACGGTACTTCCTAATGCGCTTAAGCTTTTGTGAATGGAATGCTATACATCCTACATAGATGGGCGCAGTCTCCCTCCTAACAATCGCTCAAAACACTTTTATGCGAGTCTTGAGGCGATGCTTATCACAGTGATGCACACGATTTTTCGTAGGTGCCGAAGTGCCCGTATCAATCTCTACATTTCGAGGAGATTTCACATGTAAATGAGAGACTCTGCCACATGCATACAGGGAACTCCAAAAGGTCATGTGCAATGGGCGGGACTGCGGCGCAGCTCTAATGGGCAGAGACACAGGGATTCGGCATGTGGATCTGGTTTCTGTTATGTTCGCGTACGGTATGCGAACAGAGGAGGGGAAATGGCGAGGACGAGTTGCTTACCCGTGAAAGCGTGGCTTCTCTCGGATAAACCGCTCCACCTCCAGATTAATTACTAGACTTTCGAATAAACAGCTACGCGGCCAGGTGATTCGCTACGTCCCGTGATGTTTCGTGGAAAAAAAAACCAAGAGCAACTCTTTTTCGTTGGAGAAATGATCTGGATGATCGTCTATTATAGTATGGAAGTACGAGTTCATTGTGGGAGATATGTATGTACAGACTTTTCTCTTGAGTTTTATATCAAGGATCAAAATAGCTTCCAAAATGGTGATCCTACCAAACCGGCATTAAAAGTTTTATTTCCCAATCAAATTCGGATAAAAGATCAACCACAGAGCTGTTCTCTGAGTCTCTTGACCCTTGCAGGTGTGAAGAGGCAGCATCGCTTTGCATATAAACAGGTACATACAGTGGACGTCAGTGGCGTTGGCCCATCTGCGGCCTCGAGAAGGACGTCGCGCAACCGCGCCGCATGCGCCGTAGTCGATGTTTTCTGCTGCTGTTATGCTTTTTCTAGCAGCTTTTCTACCCGATTTCGAAGATTTTTGACCATATCGGAAAAAAAAGCTCAGAAATAGCATTCCGGCGGCAGACGACACTGATGCCAGCGCGCGCGGTGCGGTTGCGCGGCGTCCTTCTCGAGGCCGCAGATGGGCCACCGCTGTACATACCCGAACGAGACGCCTTGGTGTGCTCTTGTGCCATATCTCGCGGAGATTCTTGAAAATTGGTTTTCTTGCCCTAGCGAGAAAAGGTGTACAGAACAGTGACCAACATCAACTGACGATTCTAACCATCTGACAATCTCGGAAACTATTCTGAGGTGGGACACGGACTTCAACTCCTAGATGGTTGTCGTCTGTAGTAATGCTACAGCAAGAGAAAACAAAGCATGTGGGTGGGAACCAAAGCTTCTTTAACACTTTTGAGTTAATGTTGGCTAAACATAACTTCCTTCGAGGTCCTGAGCCACTACTATTTCTTGATTACTTGATTAAATTTCCTACTAGAACTTCAGAATAATGACAGTAGTGCTTCATTTGCAGGCACCTTTCGAAAACAAAGTAGTGCATATCAAAAACAAACAAAACAATCCCATATCACAAGTCAACAGACTGAAATAAATTATGCAGACGAGTACATAGATCACAGGACATCATAGTAGCTACCATAAATATTATGAAATGAGAACGTTTGACAGGTAAGAACGAAACAAATGCGCTAGAAAACACCATACACCTATGAGATTTTCCTAAGTAGCATTCTAACCCAAGCCAAAGTACAAAGTGAAAATTACAAGGCTTAACAAGATTAAAACTAAAACTAAGAAACATGACCTTGATAGTGCCGAAGTGCCAATCCCCTTATAACACCAGGGAAGCGATGACAGTAGTACAGACGCAATACCGTCTAAGAATCAATGTCGCGGTTGTTGCTGTTGTTGTTGTTGCTGCTGTTGCTGCGCTTGTTGCTGCTGTTGCATATGCGCTCTTGCCTGCTCTTCCCGTATTTTCTGTGCCCGCAAGAATTCGGCGTAATCAATGAAGCCATCGGAGTTAAAGTCGTCGTCCCTACAAAAGTGACAAAATGAAATGGACATCACGAAATTCCTTGTGGTTCCATATATGGTTACCTTAGAATTGAGTCAATCATCGACTCCAACTCAATTTCACTCGGTAATGGAGGAGGCACATTCGTGTTCTGATGTTGCGGCCCGGGATTTTCTGTAAAAAGCTGACTGATATAAATGTTGAAGCTGCTCTCCATAACAACATAGAAGAAATCGAATCGATTTACTCGGTTATTTAACAAACGGTTCAGTCAACTGCGAATTATTGAGAGTGTTGCGTTCAATCTGCGGTTTCGTAGACCCTTCAACCAGAACAACTCTCACCCATTGACGACCGCGCGCATTTTTGCGTGTCTGGCGCGTGGTATATGTATACCAACACGTTTTTCAAGAATGCGGCCCCCGCGGAGTCCCAAAATGTTATGGTAGGAGAATTATGACTAAAACAGATCCTTTTCACAAGAATAATTTGAAATCTAGTTCTGCAAGATTGCTGGTATCATCCGACCAGAAAAGGAAAGATTATAGACGCTTCTTGTTTTCATTAAGGCTGAAAGAAGTTTGTAGAAGGTCTTTTGAGTGCTATGGAGCGAGTATACACGTTCGTGTGGCCATAGCCTGACGAATAGGGAAGTGCAGACTGTAACGAATGTGTTTCTATGTAGGAAATATGGCATTTTACAGATTATTTCCATCCATTACTCAAGAAATGTAAAGCGATCTTCTTCGATTTCAAAATCCCACCCTATTCATGATATTTGTCGCAATAAAACAGAACTCTTTTTTAACAACAGTTGTTCGGGACCTTTTTAAGAGGTACTGTGTCCATTTTATATGAAAATACTGCAAAATATTTCGAAAATATGGTACAGTACTTATTCTGGTGAGCCGCGCGGCCCCACGCGATCAAAGACGCCACGCGGTCGTCAGCGGGTTCATATACAAAATGATTTCCTTACTCGTTATGCACAGTATATTCCCAATCTGAACGAGATTTCTTCAATGGTTTTTGATGTCCACAACCCATATTTGTAACGGACGGAATTCGAAAGTGAACATTTCTTCTTATTTCCTTGGAGTTACTGTCACTTAGTGCGTGAACACAAACGCTGGCATCGCTCAAGAGAATGACTGATAATGGCTCATAGACATCTCATGAACGACTTCTTTTCCATCGCCATTACGAGTGAAATATTAGAGTTCCTGCACGGTAACTCCCTCAGCTCATGGTCGCGAATTTCTGGGTCCGATTAGAACTATTGATCAGCTTATCGATTATGTCGACTTTGATTTTTCGCTATTTTTGCCCTGGAAGTGTCGAAAACACGTACACCATGGTTCACCGATTTGCCGAACACGGAAATGGCAACCATTTTGCATCAAAGTATCGATTTATTGATTTGATTGATTTTTTCACGTTCGCTCGGAGGTCAATGGGAACAAGTGTACTGGGGTTCCTCAATACGCTGAAATCGAATGTAACAGCCATTTTGCACCAAAATATCGATATTATTGATTTTATCGATTTTTCCACTTTTGTTCGGAGACGGGTAAATACATGTCTACTGGGGTTCTCTAGTACGCTTAAAGGCAGTGTGTCACCTCGTTTCGTGAGCTGAAAATACCAGCAGAATCTAGACCTCCTCGTCACGCTGATTCCAAAGATGTACTTCAAAGCTCATTAAAATGACGAAGACCCCTTTTTCGGAGGGTCCGAAAGTGCAGTTCATGGACCATCTGGGCAGAGCGGTCCGTGAATGTGCTGGCTGCCCGCCACGTCTGCAGTGTTGGCCAACACGTCTAGACGTGTCCGATCGATGAGATCAACGGCTTCACGCGTCCACTCGGCTCGACAAACAGCTACAAATCCCGTCCCGAAAAACGTTTAAAAGTAGGGTTTAGAGACATCTTTTGTAACATTTCAGGTATATACTATACCGTTGGATTCAACGTGTCGAGGAGATTCAAAATCTGGTAAAAGCTCTGACATGAAAACGAGGTGACACACTGCCTTTAACACAAATTTGACAACCATTCTGCATGATATTGTCGGCCTATTGATTTATTGATTCTATTGATTTTTCTGCTTTCTCTTGGGGACGGGCGAGGAAGTTGTCTGCTGGGGCTCTCCAATACGTTTAACACGAATGTGGCGACCATCGTGCACGAAATTGTCTATGAATTGGCATTAGCAACTCCTTAGTTTCCGTGTAGGGGGAAAGGGTTTCCAAGATTATTTAACATGGTGATCCCCGAAATCATGAGCACTTTGAATGAATGTTTTATTACCAATAACAATCCATATAGTTGTGAAAAGCTGGGGTGGTAAAACTCCCGAACGAAGCCGGATAAAGAAAACTAATTTGTGTTGTCCAATACTACCATTAGATTAAATAGATTAACTGTTTCAGTTTTGCTCCGATGCTTTCCCAACCCTCGTCTAGACAAGCATTTTTAGCGCATACACCAAAAAAATACAATTAAACCTTGTTCAGAAGTGAATAAAATATTGAAAACAGAAATGCACAGCGCCAGTAACATAGCGTCCAGTATATCAAAATATTCACTCACCAGCGTGGAAGTGAGTAATTGCTTTTATGAGCTCCACTCCGTCCAATTTGCCATTCTTGTCGAGGTCGTGCATGTTAAAGTAATGGAACTGCAGCTGTTCAGGAGTCATATTTGCTGTCGGATCGACTTTTCCATCAAGATGCTCTTTGATGTGGCTGAACATTGGAATAAGAAACTCCCCATTTAGACCTTCATGGATATATGCTTACTGTTCATCTTTCGCTTGTTCACCACCAAACTGGTTCGTTGCCGGTGGGACCTGTTGGGCAGGCGGAGGCTGTTGGTGCTGCGCCTGAGGGGAAGTGGTTAATAACAGAAAATATGCTCCTCACTAAGTACACTGAAGACGATCACTATGTTAAACAAGCATTTGTTATGCGCGATCACTCAAACGCCACAAAGACCGCAACAACCTGCTGAGCGGGCGGTGTTTGCTGCTGAGGCACCTAGAACTGGGGAACAGTTCAATTCTTCGAATTCCTTCAAATACATTGACCACAGTAATCGTTAACTATGATGGCCTACGATAGCATAATTTGCATCCACTTATCAAACACGAATTCTCAGTATTAGTGGGTATCCTGGAGGCAAGGATAATTTTGCAATAAGATGTAGATGAAGTGAAGAAGAACCACGAAAGGGGCAGGAGTGAACATCCCACGACGAATTTGTGAAAATATTCAGAGAAGGTCACAGCAAGAAATATCCTTTAAGAATGGTTGAAGTAATTTCAGCACATTGTATACCTGCTGCTGCTGCACTGGTGGTTGCTGTTGAGGCACCTAAGTTATGTAGACGGCTTTGTAATAAACATTAGTGAGAGTTGATATAAAAACTCTCTGAACTGCAATAAAATACTTGCACCGTGGCAAAAGCTGTTATTTAGAATGCATTTCGAATACAAACTGTACGATTTCTACCTGGTGTTGTTGCGGCTGTTG
Organism: Ancylostoma caninum; assembly: GCA_037903475.1. Taxonomy (NCBI): domain Eukaryota; kingdom Metazoa; phylum Nematoda; class Chromadorea; order Rhabditida; family Ancylostomatidae; genus Ancylostoma; species Ancylostoma caninum. The sequence goes on along the minus strand of JBAJFG010000615.1, from coordinate 118,296 downwards.
CTGTTGTGCCTAGAATAAGAGGTAAGTATGCGAAAACTTTTAAATCGCGCTCTACAGGTAATACATAGCAAAAACAACCCTGAAAATTCCAAGCGAGAAAAAAAAAACAGTGCAATGAAGACTCGAAAGAGTTTGAAAAGGAAAAAAAGTGCTAATTCTGGAATGGACAAAACAAGGGGAGCTTACTTGCTGAGCTGGTGGTGGCTGCTGATGATGAATCTGGAAGAAGAATGATTGGAAGTAAAAATACATGAGCGTCAAAACCTCCACCTACGATTAGTGCCGATGCTGGCGAATTTGCGGACTTTAACGGAAATTTCAGAGCGATCGCGCTCTTCGTTGGAATCGCTAGCATACAGTGTCGTAATGGCTAACCGGAGTTGTGTGTCTAGTGTTTTTTTTTTTTTGTTTTTCATCTTTCTGACGACTTTACTGTAGTACTTAGCAATGCTTAGTGTTTTTTTTTCATCATATTTGATGGTTTAGATAGAAAAACGTTAAATATCGTTACAATTAGTTACGAATGTTGCGCAAGATAGCAATTCCCGCGGCTCAGTTGCGCTAGTGTACGGGCTCAAGTCCGCAAATTCGTAACCTTCATCGACGCTCACTGTAGCTGGCCTTTCTTATGATGTTACACATTTAGAAGAGGAAAGGAAATCTTATTCGCAATGGCGAAACCAGGTGACTTATTGTTATCAAATGAATAATGAAACTGCTTTAGCTGAAGTAGCTACATACTTCAGCTAAAGCCCATGTCACCAGCTGTTTCCAGTGTTACTAATCCCTCACACCGACATAATCAATCTTGGCTAGTGAAATTCAAAAACATCACTGAGTCTGCGCCAATGTGCAATTTCTAAGTTGCAAAATGAGACCTAGGATTGGCTTTAGAAGTGGATGGGGTGGGAGTATAGGGAGAGAAAGAACATGGGCGTCTTTTTTTTTCATTTTCATATGGATTACATTGTGCATCATCTGAAGAAACAAAGACCTCTCCGATAATGATCCTGCTGGCACAATACCCGTAAATTTTCTATACAGCACCAATGTATTCGCGGCATAGAATATTAAGAAGCGACTATGCTGAACTGAACAAGCGTGAATTTTGGCGATAAGCTGCCAATGTCGTACTAAAACACATCAAATAACCGATTTTCCCTGAGCAAAGTCTCAGACGACTGCCAAAATTAATATGGTATATACAAGAGAGCGAACATAATAAAAACCCACCTCAGGTGGCTGATTAGCGTTCTGGCCAGGGAATTGGCTCGCCTGATGCGCTACCGCGAAAGGGATCAGCACCACCAGGTAGCCCAAGTAGTTCATGCCTGAAATGGGTTCTGAAGTCATGCTTTACGAATAAGGTTTCAGTAGTACACCGGACTCAGCGGACTTGAAGAATATTTGATGCAAGAGTGACCAGAGAGCCAGTGAAATAAAAAGGCACTGTCCAGGACGAGAAGTTGCAAAAGTGAGTGACTGTTTTATTCAAACGAGAAGCTCTCCGCAATCAAACTAGTATGTGCTTCCAAAGCGAAGTAGAGGGTAGTCTTCGGTCTTCGGTTTCTCAACCACCGCCCAGAGGCGGTCATGTCGAACTGCGGTTATGGCCTCCGCCATAAATCACTGATGAGAGGAGAACAGTTTTTTTTAAGAGAATCGAAAACACGCGACCTTCAAAGGCAGATTTAGATGTCAGACACAGCTCATTTACGTTGACCACAGACGACTACTGAGTGAGTAATGAGTGACTTATTTACGTATTAGCGTGACCTAGGGGAAAAGGGAGTGGGGGGGGACTAGTTGGCGATATCAAATGCTACATTTATAGTGCATCGGAGTCCGATTCGGTCGGATAACAAAAGAAGCGTATTGATCTTCATCATTCGACGATCGATACGTATCACTTGTTACCCGACCGGATCGGTGATCGATGAACACAAATGTAGCTGAAGGGGGTCTTGATTGATTTTGATAGCTCGAACAAGTTCTAACAATAAAGGCTGTCGTAATTTTGCTGATTTTTTTGCATTCAACTTTGAGTTCTATGCTAACTTCAGTTATTATTAGGTCGTCTACCCTGTTAAATAGCCTAGACATCAAGAAATTTGTCTTGCCAGCCGCTACGACCAATTTTCTGCACCCTCCCCCCCAACTCCCTTTTCCCCTATCCCCATGAAATATTAAAGAAAAACCCGGGGAAATCTCACCGAAACCCGCAACTTCTGGCCATACTCTTCACGCTATGATAGTACACTATAAGAAAACCAAACTGGGAGCTTCACCCAGTGGTGCTCGCTTCTGTAGAGGACCGGAGCTTCAGGTGGACAACGAATAGCAGCTTGGCATTTCAAAAACTCTACAGATTTGCCAACGAGTAGCGGAAAGGGTGACCGAGATCGCTGGACGGCGAGCGCCTGTGATGTCACGACAGGTTCCAAGGCGGCCGACTACTGTATTGGAAGAAGACGTGTCCCACCATCATACGGTAATGCGGTCTTGGCAAACCGTCATTTTCCCCATCACAGGTTGCTCCTCCCCAACTTTCACCTGCTTATATAAGCATGAACCACGTGAACAGAAAATTAAATGAGCAATACAGAATCCATGCGATTTTGATGGAAAATCGTGGAAGAAATGCACGTATGGCGTGTTCTGTGCAACACGCCACGCAAACCGGATCAGATGTTTTGGCCGCGATCAATACTTCTATTTTACAAGTGGCGTTGGCTTCTGCGGAAGATTATGTTGTTTTTTGCTCAGTCGTCACGTCATGAGTAAACTTTTTCTGTTAAGGTTTGTTGATGTCGGATGTCGGATTTTTCTGTTAGATCGCGGCGGCGTGTTGAAGACTCGAAAGCCCCCGTAACTGCTTTTGACGATCACGACACCAAAAAGGAGTCTGCTTCTGTCTCTTCGTCGATTTTTGGAAACTATTCTTCACTAAGTAGTACTGTTTTCGGAGCTTCCCCCACACAACTGTGGAATTCCGCCCAGGTTTGCAGAATTTGTTTTCTCGTTTGGGTCGCGCACATTCGTTAGTGCTCATTTTCACATGCGTTTGTGTCTTCATCATGATTCTCGTTTCCATAGTCGAAAAGTGCGAATTGCTATTCGATGTGCTATCTCCGCGGGCGATCACTAAATTTCGCGTGGTTATTATTGATCTCTTTCGTTCAGGAAGCCTTTTCTTCGATCCCATCCACTTTGTATTATCCACCTGAGCAGTCCGCGCCAGAAGAGTTCATCGAGAAGGATTTTCCGACACTGAGCATATTTGGAGACCCTGTCGATTCGTTCACGTTCACCATGCCGTCTAGGGATAGAACTGCTGAGTTTAGAACGACATGCAAATCATTGCAGGTTAGTATCTCGTGTTATTCGCAAACGTTTCATGGTCTTCCTAAATGCTCGTATTATTTCACTCTGGGAGGCGGCACTTAGTTACCCGAGATGTTAGGTGCAGCCGGAGCGAGGCCTGCGGAATAGACGGATCACAGCAAATATCCTTCCGCTCAGATTTATCTTAGGGTTCTCAGAGCACTTTAAGCCCTTCCCATTAAATGCGAATTGGTGATATCGAGGATTCAGAAAGGAAAATGGAATTTAAAAGGATTTATTATCGATAATACTCAAAGATAAAGGAGAGGTTCTTCAAAATGTTTTTTTAAATAAATTCGTTTAGTAATTTCGTTTCGTCAAATAGTTGTTCACACAAAAACGTGGCCAAGAACAATTTTATCACTCTATCACAAAAATCGCTACAAAAATTAGGGCGTTGCATTGATATCTTAGTGCTGACATTAACTGCGAAGCGTGTTCGCTTCACTTCGTGCCAGATGCCACGGGATGCCACGGGTAACTAAGGACCCGCACCCTTATTTCACTCTGGGCGCGTGTGGGCCTGCAGCAAAGTGCGGTGCTTCTTTGCACACGTTGATTATCTATGCCCTGTCCTGACCCAGCCGGTTATCTCCTGGGATCCGTGAATTGTTACTAGACTCGTATCAGGTGGTGTAGCACTGCTTTTCACATCCGGGAATTCATGAAAACTTCTATTCTGAATAGAGTCGAATGCATTCATGAGAGGGGATTGATTGATGCAGATCACGTAGTCCTGTAATTTATTCTGACTTCCCGAGTGAAAAAAATTTCAAGGCTGCACCGTAGTAGTATGGCACTGTTGCGGTCTTCTCTACTTCCTCCTTTGCCACTCACTTACAAACCCTGTTTAGATGAAAGTGCACTCCAATGGATTTGTTCAACCGACGAAAAAGGAGATTCTTAACGATTCGGTACAATTTAACCAGCTTGCTAAGTGAGTTTTTCGGTCTTTCTTCCTAGTCAACTCTCATCTGATTATGAGTCCTTTACAAATTGGTATGCAATTCTTTCGTGTCAAAATTCTAAGGGGAGAAGTGGACCAGAGCTTTGTTTATTCATTTTCAAGGTCCACGTTGCTGCAATTATTTTACATTTTATGTACATAAATCTTGGACTTCAAGACGCGATTAGCAGGTAATCGTACGAATTGTCCTCCTGCGAGTTAAAGGGTTTCTACTCCTAATGAATGACTTGCCGTCATTACCTCCACAGCGTTCGTTGGAAACAAACTGTAAATCATTCCATTTAAGCGAAGTATAGGTGCAAAGCAAGCAGTATTATACAGCGGATATCGCGTTATGTGGACCTCATGTTACTGTTGCACTAGCTCTCTAGTTTTCTGTAGCTCTGAAGAGAAAGAAATTGAGAAACTATGGAGGATTTTTGCGTTTGTTTTCAATCTCTTGGGTACCAAAAAATTCCCATTATCTCGTTACTGTATTTCAAATGCGTGAGCTTAGCGGTAGCGCATAAGATTATGTTTGGATTGCAGAAGAATTGGACGTGACTTGAGTCAAACTTGTGCGAAAATGGAAAGGTTGGCGGAAATGGCAAAGAAGAAGAGCCTTTTCGATGAGAAAAGTGACATGGACCACCTTTCTAGGATTGTAAAGGAGGTGAGATTATATGTACAGGGTGGGCCATGACTACGATAACAAGACGTGTTTTTCTTTCAAAGGAACGTGTTCTGCCTTAAAGTCATGTTTAGTTGGAAGGCTGTCTCCGGACGTTTTACCAGGACAGCGCTTAGGAACACAGGTTTCTTCTGGTTCAGAACTGGTGAAACAATAAATTTTAGGACCTACTGGTTTTGTTGAGTGGCTAATCAATTTTTTCTCGGTACCTGGGGCATAGGCTTGCTCAAAATCCCGTAGGAATTGAAATCCTCCAGAAAATGACTTCAAAAATAGAAAACGAATTTTTGCTCAATCACTTGCGCGCCGAGGCCTGGGGCTTCATTTGATGTCTCAGGATCTAATTCCTAGCAGATGGAGACTATTTTAAGATGTTTTTCTGTATTATGTTCGTTGAGAGTTACTGAAAATAAAACATACGATAGCATTCCAAAGTGTTGTGGGAGTTTTTTCCTGGTATCCATTTTCTTTGTTACCGTATTTTTGGCCCACCCTGTGCACCGTTGTAGCTCGCGGCATGCTTAGTCATTGACGAATTTTGTGCCTTCAGGACATTACTGGCCTGAACAAACAAATAGCTGCTTTGCAAGAGTTTTCTCGAAGGCGTAGCGGGGGAGCAAAGAATCAAGGAACTGGACACACGTAAGTTTTCCTTTTTGATCGCTCACAAAATTTTGCTTCGTTTCTGCTACCGATGTGGAACCGTTCTGATTTTTCGGTCGCTGACGGTACAATTTTTGGCACCCTGCTTATCATGTGCCCGCATTCCGACGGTCTTTAGTTTAGATGTTATTATATTTAATTTTTTGGTGGACTTCTAACCAATGATGTGACATTTCATTTTGTTGTGCTGGTCTAAGTTTCTAAGTTTGATCTCGAACGAAGCACTCAATTTCTTTTGAGCTGAGCTAAGTTTTGTTACGGGAGAGGGTTCTAGCACGTCATCATTTCGGATCCATTGGATTGTGAAAGCTGTGACGCTGTCTGGTGGGTTACGTTTCCATAATTTATTGATTTTGCTCTTTTGCAGTCAACTCGTCGTCGTTGGCCTGCAGTCGAAATTGGCTAGTGTTAGTAAGGATTTTCAAAGTGTTCTGGAAATTAGCACGGAAGTAAGTTTATTACTACCGGCGGGTATGGGATTTGATTGTTTCAGGTCTGATGCTAAGTCTGCTTATTTTCAGAATTTAAAACATCAAAAAAGTAGGCGTGAGAAATTTTCGCATGCGGATCAAGTTCCATTGTCCCTGCCGTCTTCGTCTAGTGGCTCAAATGGTAAATTTCATCGTTTTAATGTGGTGCTTCATTTGAATCTGCTGTATAGAATTTTCTTGTTTCGACTTCTGAAAAGCAGTGAAAAGTTTGGAGAAATGTCAAATTTGTCGTTTATGTTGTGGTCGAAATGCTTCTAATAAAATTGCAAGCTAATTAGGTTCTCATCATCAGTCCTTAATATCACTGCGCACGGGTTTGGACCGTGAAGCTTTTTCTTCTTAATGCTTTTGTTACGAAGTTTTTCTTATACTCGCAGGAAAGCCCTAGAATGTTCCGAATGTTTCAACAGTAATGTCTTCTCTTCTAGCTCTGATGCTGTGCTTTTCATCTAATTCTATTGCTTGCAACTGATTCACACAATGAGAGCTGTTATGCCTCTCTTTTTTTCAATTTTCACTCACTTATGGTCGTGTATGAGTGATGAGTAAAAAAAGTACCAGACTTAAAAAAGAAACAGGAACAGCTTGCACCACTCAATTATGTGTAGAGTGTTACAAGCTGCAGGGTGGAAAAATGTTGCCTTCCATTAATAATGTGAATAAGATTAGCAGGAAAAATTGATTTCCAGTTCGTTCACGTCTCCTCGAGGATGACAATCAACACGGTGTTCCACGTGTTAGTAGTGTTTCTCTGGACATGGGTGCCATGGAACAAATGCGAGCGCAGCAGCAGGTAAAAAAATCATTGGTTTTACTGATTTAGTTCTAACTATTGTATATCACCCTCTAATCGTTTGTTATGTATTCTCTTTCTTCCAGATGACACTGCAAGATCAATCAGATACCTATGCGCAAGCGCGATCAAATGCAATGGAGACAATTGAGGGCTCAATTTCTGAACTGGGGCAGATTTTTGCGCAGTTGGCTAGTCTTGTCAGTGAGCAAGGCGAAATGATTACACGGTGCGTGATTATTTACTGTTCCACTTGCTTCCATGGAGACGACTTTTTCGCCGCTCCAATTCCGACCATCACTCTCGTTTTTCATGTCACAATTTGCGCCCGCCCTTATGCAACGTCACACTAAGAGTGATGCGATGCGAGTTGATTATTTTCATCTCTGCTGCTGTGGAAACTTTCTCTGTAGTGCTTTGGCAAACGTTGTGAACATAATATCGAACCCACAACAAAACTTTTCTTTCTAATTAAGGCTTTGATGGAGATGTTTTCCTTTGTGAACTAGATAGCTTTCCCAGAAATTGTGCCTGTGTTGCGATTTCAGCATCTTTCAAAGCATGATGGGGAGATGCATATCATATTCACTCTTTGTGTTTATCGCCTTTCATTTAACATACTCAGACTATTGATAGCGTGCTATGCTAGAGCGGCCTGGTCACAGCAACCGTCTGAGTGTGAAAAACAGATGCGTTTGTTTCCTCGAAGATGTATTATCTCCGGAACGATTATAATCAGAAGATACATTCATTGCAGTGTTACTGGTTTCATCACTAGTACAGACTTCTCCAAACATTGACAGTGTATGTGCTTCCCTATGGAAAAACTGCTGTCGAGTTTGTGACATCAAATGCGGATAGCACATAGTTGCGCACATCCACTCGCAGGAAGGAACATCTCGATTTCGTGGATTTCTCGCCATTTCACCATTGTACAGAGATTCCACATCAATGAAAACCCCGAAGTTTAAATACATCAGCAACGAAGATTTTGACGGATCCTGTCGATGAAGTAGGCGCCATCGGCGACTTTTCCTAAAATCAGTTAAGGAAAAATCGTCTTGTTTTTAGGAGAACCTATTGTTGCATTGTTTATTTCCCTAGTCATTCAATTTCGTTAGTCTTTTCAGTATCGATTCGAACGTCGAAGACACGGCTATAAACATCGATGCAGCCCACACTGAACTTGTGAAGTATTTCCACAACATTAGTAAAAATCGTTGGTTGATGATCAAGGTGTTCGGTGTGCTGATGGTATTTTTCATAATATTTGTTCTTTTCCTCACCTGATCCACTGTTTAGTCTACTTTTCTATTATCATTATTACTCTGACTTCTTAGATTAAAGTTTGAATTTCTATTACTATTGGGGGAATCATGACTCTTTTTCTGTAGCAGCAGGAAATTAGTTCTTATTTCGGGGGGCAAACATTAACATGATCGACATGGTAATTCAACTGGTGTTTAGTGTGTCTTACGAACTCTTGAGCTGTTGCTGTAGTACGCTACCGATAAATTTTCTTTTATGAAACTGATCCTGTAACATCCGGTTTCGCTGCTTATCACTTGTACAGTTGGACATGTCCTTCCAATTTTTCTTGCGACGAGAGTTATGCACATATTCGTTGAGAATTTTAGTGTGCGATCTGATGTTCTATCGAAGGCTTGTTTTGTCTGTGATGCTGTTGATTGCAATTAAAGTAATTTATTTTATGTGTTGTTAGTTCGTCGTTCAATGGTTTCTGCCTTGATATACTTTGATGTGTATCGTTTCGTTTGATTATCAGTTTGTCCATGGTTACTCTTCTCGCACTTTGCACACCTTTTACGATAAGGGGTTATTCCAAAAATTTGGCTCCGAGTTCGATGGAAACTATATCAGAATGTAACTCGTATATACTGCGAGCCATAAAGCTAGTTATCCGAATCTTCTCCAGAGTTCCGTTTCACTTTCGTGCATTTCATTGTATGCATTTGTCTTTAGGTCTTTTCAAATCTCTTGAGTCCTATATTTTAACAGAAATAAAATTAGCTGTGAAAGATAAGATTGTAGATATACACGTTTGAAGATTCCACCAAAAGAATGGTTATCTCAGTGCATAGGTTTGGTATTGCCTTTTCTAGGGCATGGAATTGCATTTATTGACCTCATGCAGAGAGACTCCGATTGCCTGAAGACATGTTTGCGTCTCTAAATGATCATCTTGATCCGCTTGTTTAGTTATCCATGTTTAAGTGGTTGCTCGTGAGAGCTTTGATGCTTAATAAATTCAGATGCCTATGAATTTGAAACTTCACTTCAGTAGTGCCCCAGCTAGTTCATTTTGTGATGGTGAGCATGATAAAAGCATCTTCTTTCTGCAGTTTATTGAAGCTAAGTAGGTTAACGTGAAAGTAGGTAACTGTCGGAAAATCTCGAGCAGAGTATGATTGTTTCCAGTTTAGATAAAAGGATAAGCTTTCTGGTCCAGAATAGATTCTGAGTAATTCCATAAATGCTCTATCTAACAAGGAAGCATACTTGGTCTGTACGCTCATTCATAGCGTGATGTACATTGTCTTACACAGCTTGCGATGCTGATTTCAAATCCGTGCTCAAAATCGGCCGAACAGCTCTGTTATGAGCTATAACATTGTATTGTGAACTAGGCGGTTGTGAGGAGATTTTCTCCTTTTGTTAATCTCATCTTTGAAAACCCCGTTGTTCTGAGCAAAGTGTATTATTCTCCGGCAGATTTCGAACCTGCGAGTGCCTGTCTGAAGTAAGAGGATCAATTCTGCGCTAAGAAGCCTTTTCTTACACCAGTATGAGGCCCTTCACGAGAGCAGCAAAAATGGGCATAATTCGTCACAGAGAGCAATTGGCTGATTCGCAGAACGGATTCGGAATCAGCGTCACAAGCTGCATATAACAATAAGCAGCTCGCCATGAATGGCGGACTGACCAAATACCATTCCCTTACATGTTAAGGACCTTATTTTAGCGGTAATGACTAAAAGCAGCTTGGTGAAATCGTCGGATCCACAGAAGGTCCACAATCTCTGGCAAAGATAGAATCTTCGAGGACATTTATAGGAAACTCCAAATGTACAAGAGTCGAGATCGCGGCGCGGCTCTCGTGGACAGAGACGCAGGCGTACACTATGCTGAGCTCCCGTGATTCTGCCCAAGAGAGACGCACCGCGGTTCTTACTCTTGACTGCGTCCGTTTGGAGTCCTCTGTATGTATGTAAAAATGAATGTCTGTATGTACATATGTGTATAGAAATCGCGGAGGATTGACCGATCGGGACCAGACTTTGCAACGTGTACCCCAATTGATCACAGAGAAAGGGCTGACGGAGGTTTTAGGCGCTATTTGTGGTTGATGCGCGTCAAATCTTACGCGTCGGCCTAAAATTTCACAAAGTTTTCGCGATGTCTCGGTGCGGCGAAGATCAGAATGCAGTTTGTTCGCGCTGCCGTCGCGACGGCAAAACCAGGAACATTGCATCCTGCCAAGAATTCTCTTCTCCTATTCGTTCTGCATTGTGTATCGCCGCTTCAAATTTGACGCGCATCAACCATAAATAGCGCCTTAGGCTACTTTGCACCTGGGATTATTGATTGGTTCATCGATTTTATTGATTTTTCGCTATTTTTGCATCGGGGGTGGTGAAACCGTGTCATCAGGGATTTTCCGAAACGTTCAGCGTGAATATGGCAAGCATTTTAGAAGAATTTACCAGCCACACAACTTTACCTTATTTTTGAGGGAACTAGATGGGATGAAGAAGTGTCGCTCAAGCTGATCACCAAATGATGATATTCTTGATAGGATTCTTTTGGCTCAACAAATTTTGGTTTCAGCTTCAAATAGTCGGGAGAAATAGAAGACCCGAGCAGAGCTGGGTACAACGTCTAGTTACCTATATAAGCATGCTGGGGCAGGCTGTTAGAGCGTGCCAGGAGCCTCTTTTCCCTTTCTCCGAATTAGTTTTTTTTTTTGCCTCTTTCATATTCTATAACATTTAAGCTTCAGCAGTACTTTCCTTCCTCTGTCATGCATCAGGGGTTGCGTAAAGTGCTTCTGCTACAAGTATAGTCCTTGATGTAAGTGTTGAAGGCAGCCATCGTGCTCCAGCTTGTTCGTTTCTCTGAAGAAAGTTCCGATTTAAATCTTAGCGTTTTTCTAATTCGCTGTTAGTCATGCCTTTCAGATTTCTTCAAAACTGCATTCATTAGGCAGTTCCAAGTTCTTTTTTGAAATTGAGCACAGTTCTTTCCTTACTGACATCTAATATGTGAACTTTTTGTCGTTATCACGCTTATATTTCTTTGCTCGTCTTGCGAAGTTTGGCTCAGTTCATTCCTGTTCTGCAGTCTTCAGCAGTTCACCGCATTTCAAAACCTTTGCAGTGAACGACACGCTGAAGCGGTACCGGTGTATTCACCGCTCTTCGAATGCACATTTCTCCGGGTTTGCTTGCCGTAGCCTCATTTGTGGCGACGGCGGCCACGGTCACCAACGCATTCCTCGTCAATAAGCAGTTTTATCCCTCAATTGTCTATATCACGAAAAGCAATGCGAGTATGATGGTGCGTTTATCATTTTCATTCTGTTGCTATAGTATGACTCATTTTTATTTGTTATGCTTACAATATTCAAATTTATTGAAGGCTTTTTAGGTTATTTATGTCCAGGCCCTAATCCTGGTGTATATATTGTTTCAAATAGTTAGAAAGATCTTCTTCGGAGAACTGAGGGCTTCAGAAGCAGAGGTGATGGTTTTTCAAAGACAAAAATTTTTTTCTTCTGTCTACGCGGGACAGTCCTTTTTCACGGGAGAACATATTTTTCGTATCAAAGAGAGAACGGCTTTATCCGCTTTCCGCTTTACAAGGTGGGCTTAATCTTTCAAGTTTTACGCCAGCTCTCGAATTCGCGTTTGGTATGAAATAGATTCCTAGCGCAGTCTCCACCGGGTACCGTAAAATTCATCATTTTCATTTATACGGAGTTCTTGTTTTTTCGATTTTGCTGGTTATCGGGCGGTATTTTCAGCATCTATCAGAACGGGCATGGCATGCCGTGCTGGAAACATGCTTGGCGTTCACTGTTTTTCGAGACGACTTCTCACCTTTATTTGTCATGCAGTTTGTTGCGTTATTATTCGTGAAAAGCTTCCACTGGTTGGCAGATGATCGTGTTGATATGATGGAACGAAGTCCGGTTATCACATTGAAGTTTCATTTGAGGATGATGTGTGAGATTTTTGACACATTTTAGTTATTGCTTCGGAAATTTGGTAGTTCTCCTGGTCTTCTCATGAGTTTTCAAATTTTTCAGGTATAGTTGCGTTCCTCGGTGCTACAGACTCTTACCTTGTCTCGCATGCTTACTTCACCACGCTACTCAAGGGCGCTAGTGCCCAAATCGTATTTGGATTTGAGTAAGTTTATCTGCATTTGTTATGAAATGCTTAGGATGAACACATATGACGCAGTAATTGTGTTACATGGGTTCATCCTAAGCAAACTGTAATTTTTTTGTCGCGATTAGATTTTTCATGGCTTTAGGTATGCCATTTTGATGGCATTGGTAATTCACGTGACCATCAAGTACATACTTCACATGCACGATCTACGAACAGCACAAGCATGGGAGAACAAAGCCGTTTACCTGCTCTATGCGGAACTGCTTATCAGTAAGTTTTATTGCTGTAGAGCTTTATCCACCATGTTCTCCTTTTTCTTTTTTTTTTGCATCTTTCCCGATTGTGGTCAGATTTATCTTACAGACTTAATTCGATGTGTACTCTATGGTCTGTTTGCTGCGGTGATGCTGCGCGTGCACTCATTCCCGCTGTTCTCTGTGCGGCCATTCTACCTATCTCTGCGCGCCCTGCACAAGGCTATAAATGATGTTATTTTGAGTCGAAGAGCTATCAACGCTATGAACAAGTAAGTTATTAGTATGAAATGCTCAGAGTTCAGAGCTGATTTTGGAATGAACTGTCTGGTCATGTGTATACTTCTTGTTTTAAAAATAGCCTTGTGGGGCAAAAGCTTGGTATTACCAACGGGTTGTTCAACTTTTAGCAGATACGATACGGTGGATATATGCCGTATAAGGTTGCTTTTCGGTATTTTCAGTGCATCAATGGAATCCTATATCGTTATTGCAGCTTGCCAAAGTGCAAGAAGCTAGGCTTAGTTCTTGATAGTCCAGATATGGACAAGAACGAGTGTGACAGTACCGTAAAATAGGATGGTCTCGGCTTGAAAATCTGACAGAATTTCTGAGACAAGAGCGAACGAAAATTGTCATTCTAACCCCATCCTTTAAGACCATCTTTTCAGAAGTTTTATTGGTTTTTGTGATAAATTTTACTCATTTCGCAATACATATTATAGGGGTCATAAAATTGCATTCCAAAATATGTAGTTTCTAGAACAAAATGTTTCTTCCCCATATAGTTTCGGCCTTCGCTTCACATACATTTCCCATTAATACATAGTACAGAGGAGACAATTCTAATATCAAATAATCTAATGCACTCTTACTGTTGATATTGAATGCTCTTCTTCTCTAGTAATCTCTTACATGATCAACTCTCGCGTTCACTTGCAACGTGCAGATCTTATATGCTCGTACCGTATTCAGCTTGTTCCCAGTTGTGTCTGCAGAGGACCTATCAGCTATGGATGCCACATGTATTATATGTCGCGACGAAATGACACCAGAATCTACACCAAAACGGCTTCCATGTGGACATGTCTTCCACACTCACTGTTTGCGAAGCTGGTTCCAACGCCAACAAACATGCCCTACATGTAGGACCGACATTCTAGGTGTGGTATAATTCTTCTTTGAGATATGTTTATCTCTTCCAGCATCTTTCTTTTTCTTAATGTGGACGGAGTTGATTACAGCTGCTGCCGGTCAACGTGCTGCTGCTAATGGTGCCGTCCCGGCTGCGCAGCCAAACAATGCTGCGGCAGCACCCAACGCCATGCCTAATGCGAGATTACCGCCAAACCTGTTTCCATTCATGGCTCACCAGTTTGCGGTGCCACAACCTAGACCACCCCCTCAGGATAATGTATGTTTTACGTGCATTTCTTTTTCTTCAGTTTTCTTTCGTTTCAAACGCGTATTTTGCTCAGACCGCGCCAGCTGCTGCTGCTGCTGCTGGAGAAGGAGGTGATCCAGGAGAACAGGGAGCGTTTCCATTCCCGGTAGGTAACATTCTATTGACTTTGTTCTCTTCAACCCTTTTATCAATCATGCTGTTTCCTGCTCATTTTTTAAATCTTGTATCCATCCATAAGACTGTCGGTGGTTCTTATAGCCACATTTCCCACCGTTCCCGTTCATGCCTCCACTTCCTCCATTTCCAATGGAGATGCCTAGGCCACCACAATCGCTCGAACAGCTTACCGAGGAGCAGCTTCGTGCCTTAGAAGGTGAACTTTCTTCTCATGGAATTCACAGCTGTCTTCTTGAAACAACAGTTTTACAGGTCAGAGTCGTGCTGCTTTGGAACGTCGTATAAAAATGCTGGCCGATATTTCCACGCTACTGGATGCCGCTGTTGCACAGATGCAGCAGTACACGGCTATTTTCGGGTAAGATTTTCATTCTTTTCAGTTTCGATAGAACTACGTCCCTTATGTTCTGTATATATTATCTGCTCTTGTCTTCGTTGTCATCTTTCTCGAATAAGGAACAATTTGTGACCTATTTGGCATAGTTTTGTAGAGCCGACACGAGGTTAGCCGTGTACTGCTGCATCACAGCGCCATCCAGTAGAGTGGAAATCTGTGATCTGTTTCAAATAACGATAGAAGTACTGGCACTAGTGGTCTTTTAAATTAGTGAAAGGAACGGAAGAAAAAGATCTTCGTAATAGAAGCTGAAACTCGGACTCGTGAGCAAGGCAGCGTGAATCATACGAGAACGAAGTGAGGCACCTCTGTTTCCAATGCAGAAATGCCCCGGATCCTACATTTTTTTATCAAAGGAGATTAACGAAAAGGTAAAAAAATAAGAGGTTTGAACCAGAGTTTCTTGACTTCTGTTTTTTCATGCCGCTGTACAGTTCTTGCAGCGAAAAGAAAAACAAGATTTTTCCAAGGTTCATTTATGTCTTCGGTCCATGGACTGAATTAAAGGTGAAACTAAGCAACGATAGCGTGTTCGTTCAACAGACATATTACGTATAGTTTACTGTGAAAATCGGTGCATCTCACAACCATTTTCAGTTGGAGTGAAGCAGCGAGGAATTCTTTCTTCTCCTTAGCACATACTATTGCCTTTTGAAAAGAGTTGCCTCATTTAAGTAAGATTATAGTCAGTGAAGCAATTGCTGATGATCAGACTGTCACAAGATTTAGAGGAAACTTTTAATGTTCTGTGTACCTCTGGTTGAAGCTTCCGTTAATGACTTATCCCTTTGTTATGGTAGCTTTTGTTCCAGGTCCGCCCCTTTGCCGGTGCCTATGCCTACTCCTACACCAGACAACGCATGGCAAACTCTTTTTGGACGAAATGTGAACCAGCAACGGAGTGGTGATAGTGAATTGGATGTAACGCAAAGCAGTTCTTCTCAAGATGTAAGTGGATCACAACCGGAGCCTGCGCAGCGCGACACTCAGGTCAAGCAGAATGGAACAGGCGGGGAGGTGGGTTCGAACGGCAAAATTTAGCACCATTCCAGAATACTTGCATGGCTACACTGCATTAAAGGCAGCACCCGCCGAAATCCTCGACTCTGAGTTAAAACACCGATAGTGACACACATTTTCAGTACATCACAAATGTTTAACGAACATAACGAATAATGAATTACATGTGAAGAAATCCTAATCGAAGTAGTGAACACACCTACCTTCCGCGAACAGAGGCTCCTAGCATGCACTAACGCACAGAGACCGCGATCACTCGTACAAGAGCATCTGACTTCTGAGCGGCGGGACTCGCGAGGGTCAAACTGAGCGCACTTAGTTGCGCACGAAAACACTCCACGATGTCGTGAATTCATCGCTTTTCGTGCCATTTCACTGTTGGCTATGCGTTCTGGGTCCCTCAATACCCCGAGATCCAGCAAAATCTCAAGCACGAAAATTTGGGCTGGTGTTGCCTTTGAGTAACTTCAACGTCAAGTCTTTTATCCCCTCTTTCATAATTTTCAATTAGTTACACTCTCAGTTCTTCTCATAACGACAGCTATTCCGAGATGATTAGTAGTGGTTTCATCGTTTCAGCCTCTTTCCTCGGACTCTCCATCAACTTCAAAATCTTTGTTTGGACCGTCCTCGGCTGTGTCGCGATCATCGCCATTGCTTACTACAGCAACCGACACAACAATGTCCGGTGAAGCTACAATTTCGCCTGATCCTCCATCACCTTCTAGAGAAGCAGTAACACGATCACCGGCAGAGGAGGAGGTCAGGCTGCGGAGGCTGAGGAGGTAAAAGACAGAGGCGTTCAGCTCCCACTCGTCTTATTTTACGTTTTTTTTTTCTCAGATTTGGCGAAGCTGGTCGCAGCTCTGAGGATCGTTAGAGTTGTATAGCGGTGTATCGACAATGTGATTAATTTTTTCGGATTAATTCATATTTATTTCGCTTGCGATTATGTTTCAGTGCGGGATATTCTTTGGAAATAAATTAATCGAAGCCTTTGTTGTGTTTGCTACTTGAGAAAGAGTATATGGGGTGTCCGTAAATAATGTTATATAACATTCTTGCACTCCTATAACATGAACACAGATGAAGTCTAGGAGGAACTTTTCTTGGGTCTCATAGCCTAGCAGTAGAGGTGTTCGGAGTAACTGCCGTTGCCAGCAATACATCGCCTGCACGCTATCGAGGACATCGCCTGCACGCTATCGAGAACAGAGTCAACAGTGGCGTTGGTAAAAATTTGACCCCGTGGCGACACCCTTTGTAGACGTGAAAACTGCGACCCCCTCCAGAACATTTTTTTTACGTTCTCAGTTACTGTAATTCATCAACGATTTGCAAAATATCCGGAGGATATTTTTTTGATTCCAATCTATGAAATTAATTTTTCACCTTTTAACTTTTAGTCTTCATTTTTTAATTTCTAGTTTTATCGATGAAACAACCAGTCAGTTATCGCACATGTCTATGTCACACATCTACGCATTATAAGCACCTGGAGTGACGTAAAGTCGTACTCATGCTCAAACAGGTCCAGGGTTCGATCCCCAGCGTAGCCTAATTTTTGCAACATGGAAAAATTGATGTGGAGCGGTTGGACGTCAAATATCCACGCGTACGAACAAAAACAAATTGTCAGCGCTTATTTTTTGAACGATGGAATTCGCGTTTGAGTGGCTTTGTTTCACTCAGAATTAGAATCGTACACGTGTATTGTTGTTTGTCACGGATTTAAAAAGGGTTGACATGTGACTTGGAAAAACTGACTTGGCTCAAGTCGTTCGCTATCAGGAAGATTTGCGCTTTTTGGTGTACATCTTTCATTTTGGAAAATTTGGTGTATTACGGTTAAATTCGGGTGGAAATGCGCTGGTAAAAAGATGGGAAAATTGCCATTTCTACCAACGGTTTGCCATTGGTTTACCAACGGAACCAACTCGTCCCAGGTAACTTTAACAAGTTCAAGAATGTGGTGTTAATCTGAGGCAAATAACTTCATAGTTATTCTGTATGAGGGAACAGCTCCAACGCTTTACAATAGAGGAATATTTGCTCATTCTTATCCATTGAGTCGTTTTTTACAAGACCTTCTGAGTTTGTCGGTTATTGAGTGTCAACATACCTCAAATTTAATAAATTTTGCGGTCATATCTTACGTGGTCTTATCGCCATAAGGATTTTCAATCATCGAGAAGGTGTGATATTTTGCGTCCTCATAAGGTTTGATTCTGAGAAATCGGCTACACACCATCGGAGCACCAGACATGTGATGTTCAGACACCATCCACGGAATTGTGTTTTGAGCTACATATTCTTTGGACGCTAGGAGTCGATTTACAGCCAAATTAAACGTTCAAGCTTGAGAAGAAAGTGTTCGCCAAGGATTTTACACTTGTTATTCTTGGTACTAAAGAAAAAAGAGCATTTTAAATTGTTTGCAAAACCACCATCCTCGCGAATAATCGAACTTTTTGCTTGCTGGTGAAAAACGAACTTCCCTACCTAGCTGTTATCATACTACCCTCCTCCGAGCCCCCCCCCCTGCTCCCCCTGAGGCGACCCCCCTCGGTAAATTATCATCTTAGGCTTGACAATGTCCACCATTTTCTTCACACTTCTCCACAACTAAAAATTTAATGGCGTAAAATAGAGAGATATGGATGAGAATGTCTATAGTCATATGTGTTATCGGGGTTGATGAACCGCACATTGCCGAAGAACGTATACAACTTTTTCCGCAATGACATTTAGAAGAAACGTGAAATGGACTCGAGATTAAATAATTTGCACGTAAGGGTTATTTGAGATGCTGATCAACAATTCAACACAACTACGGAATGTGAACGTAGGAACTCTAGCTATATATAGTACAGACGAACATGAATAATTTCTGCAATGATGTTCGGCAGGAAAAATATGAGATCAGCGCCGTCCAATCAATATCATGGGGCATATCACATTTCGGAATGCCGCGGACATCCGGTAACCTTTCCTTGTAAGTCCGAAGTGCCAAACGATGATGCTTCCGCCCATCATAAACATGGCTGCCTTGCTTTCGGTAGCCGTGCTTAGAAATAGGCTGAATGAATTCGAGTTATTCTTCAGTGTGGTCAGCTTCTGCAGTGAACCCTTGTCGACATACGATACATGTTGACATACGATACATGGAATGATCAAACCCAGTTTTTTGATTGTTTTTCTGAAATACTTAATTGTCATGGCTTCAAATAGTATGTGCTGGAACCAACAAGGGAATCCAAATTTTTGGACTTGCTATTCTCAAATAGTCCGGAACTACTTGGTAGAGTATCTGTGAACCCACCAATCGGTGGGAGTGACCATTTGAGCATATTCTTTGAGGTCCATGGATTTGGTATTGAACAAACGCCAGTCTTCAAAAGACTATTCAGTGAATGTGATTACTCTGCTATCAATAACTATCTTTTTAACATTTCATGGTCGACTCCTTTGAGTCGGTTTCTTCGGCTGATGACAAATACAATATGTCCTTGACTATTCTCAATGACACCATAGACCAATTCGTTCCTTGGAAATATGTTTCCTAGAAAATCCAACCTTCCTCGTTACCTTCAGAACATAAGGAACATAAGGATTGTCTTTTACACTATGCCAAATTAAGTGGAGATTGGACAGAATACAAATCATTCCCACAGAAGTTCGCTAACCAGATCAACAAGTACAACAAAAGCATAGAAAAGAAGATTGTTGACTTTGAACATAAACAATGTTTTTACAAGTATATGAAATGCAGATTGGGAACGAAATCTCACTTTTCGGATTTGAAAGTTAATGAAAAAATCCTACTCAGTGATCGCGATAGGGCAAATGCCCTGGCAAATGAATTTTACACCGTATTTATTGAAGATAATAGGATTTCTCCTGCTTCCAATACTGAGTCTAAAACCAATTAGAGAGATTTTCCACATTTTGATGCAACTAAAATTTATGAACACCTTATCAAATGGCCCAGCTCCTACTCACTCACACCTGATAGGATTCCCTTCATATTCATCAAAAATGTAGCACACACTATTGCATATCCTCTTTCATATATTTTCAATCAATCAGTGATGTTCACTGAAATCCCAAGGCTTTGGAAACATTCATACGTGACACCATTCCTGAAAAAATCTCCTTCCTCGGATCCAAAGAACTATAGACCTATTAGTATCACATCAGTTTTTAGTCGGCTTTTTGAAAAGATTCTGAAATCGCATATGCTCAAACATATTGATGAAAATGTTTTGAAACCGCAGATACTCTAGAAGATAAAGGCGTTTTATATAAGCAATATGCCGATGTCATAAAAATTTATGAAGAAATCAGTACGGATCAAGATTCGGCAGACCTGCAAACGGCAATTGATTGCTTATATAAATGGTCGGAGACATGGCAAATTCCTCTTTCACCAAACAAAACTCTTCATATGAGGCTTGGATCTTCCACGTTGACCTCTGACTACAAAATGTCGATGCACTCAATCAATACTGTCAGCGACATGAAAGATCTGGGTTTTTTCTACAATAACAAACTCGATTTCACATTACACTACAAGGAATTGTTCAGGAAAGCATGCAATCGTACATATCAAATATTCAAAGCTCTCACTACGGAAGATGGCAAAGTACTCCTTAAGGCATACAAAATTTATGTTCGACCTCTTGTAGAAAGCGCAACTGTGGTCTTTTCTCCTCATAGGAAAAGAAATATTGCAAAATTAGAGAGAATTCCGCATAATTTCACAAGAAAAAATTCTACCGGATGAGTGGTCCTCTCTACTCTAGGATTCCCCGTGCAAAAAACAGAAACAAGTACTTCAAGATATCTAATCTTGAGTGGAGGCGGGAACTTTTTGATGTTTGTATGGTGCATAAGCTATTGAATGGATTGTCCGGAGCTAATTTTTCACTATTTTTCACCTTAGTACAATCAATCACCCGTGGTGGAGAAACAAAAATTTCCAAAAACAAAAGAGAAACTCAAGACCTAAAACCGCGGTCAGGGCTAATTTCTTCACAGTTAGAGCTGGTTCGGCATATATTTGCTTGAAAAAGACCACTACATTCACCGAATCCTTGGCCTCTTTCAAACGAAGAATGACTAAATCCATACTCAGGCACTAGGTCTCTGATCTTATGGTCATGTTTGTCTGAACTAGTGGACCTGTGCGCCATTTAGCGTGGAGAAACCCTCGCGTGGCCGCTTGCCAATGGTGACAGCTACAGACTCCCACAAAATTTTTTCTTGCAGTGAAAATAGAGGTGGAAGTTCTCAGTGAAAATTGGCACGAAGGCGGGTTCCAGAAAGTTGGGTCTTAACTCCATGTCGGTAGAAGGTGCGGATGTAAAGCCTCACTGAGTTTCGCCGCCGTGCGAGTCGTCCACGTCATAATATATCCTACTGCTACGCAGCATGAGCTCGCTGCGGCAAAGTTCGTCAAGGGGATCACTCATATTTTGCCGCGGACACGCCCTCGACCGACGGCATGGAATGTCCCATAGTTGCTCCTCACTTGCCGCCAGGAGACAACCCACTCAGCGGCAAAATTCTAAGTGGGGCTTGACAGCCACCTTAGGTTCATGCGGAAGCATCGACGACAAAGTTCGTGCACCTTCATCTAGGGCAGTTTCTTTGTTCTATTCGTAAATGTTCACACCATTCTATACCAATTTCATCCTTGAGGCTCAAACTTTTACCTGAAAACGTCAAATTACTCAGACATTAGAGTTACAGAGGCAGTCAATCATCCTTGCGTTCCAGAGTACCGTTCGTCTGCTCTGTCGCGGCGCACCACCTATACCTAACTAGAGCAGGGCAGATGGGCAGTATTCAGCAATGCAAGGATGATTGACTGCCACTGTACGTTAGGCATCTCCTACAGAACATGATTATTTTCGACACCTGTGCCTTGTATGTGAATATCAGGAAAAAGCCGTATGACAGTAGTGTTCCGCATTCAAAAGTACGTATCTTATTCCAAACAAACGTCATGCTCCTGCCGAGCATAGGTGCGATAGTCGGAGCCGAGGCTCTCACCCCCTTCACTTCGGACGGGGGTCCGGCAGATTCCCTTCACTTAAGCGTTAATAATTTTTTTTCGGGTAAAGGAAACGATGAGGGAAATGAGAAGAAGAAGGATGCAAATGAGGGGGAGACGAAGTAACAGAAGGCAATATCAGGAAGTTAGACGGAAACATCCTTATTAGTTAATGTTAATGAACATTTAATGAAGGATTATAATAAATGTGAATGCTGTGTGAGTCGGCCGGAACGAATGTCTTATAGGTTACGAAATTCGAGTTAGTGCACTGAATTGAACGGATTGCAGGGAGTTGAGGGAATTACGAATAACACGGCTGTGAGTGAGAATTTTCATAGGGTGAAGGGTATCCTGGGATAGCTGAAACCTAGGAGATGAAGAAGGCACCCTGTTTGCTTAGAATGAGTGAAAATTTGCGGAACCGTTTGCATCTTTCGAAAGCAATACTTTTCGTGGCAGTTTCAGTTCTATGGCTGATAAAAGTATTAATAGGAAGTGAATCAAAAATGGGACAGTCCAGGGAAGAAGAGAAGGAAAAACTGTATAATGTGAAACCAATTGCAAATGTTCTAGTGAATACCTTACGGGAACCAAGTTGAGGTTTTTGAGACCGACGAAAATAGCGCGAAACAGGAGGTTTTTCGCGAATTTCTCTTCAAAAGCAAAATCAAATGAGATGACTAGGGCATGATATTGAAGTAGAAGAAATTCTCTATCGATTCGTATATGATATGATGGGTCAAAGTCTGTCCTGCGCTGTGCAGGAGGGGATGGAGCCAAAACCAGTACATTGGCTCCGGTCAAAAGCGAGACAGTGCAATGAGGGAGGAGGGCGCAGAGCGAGAACCGAGCCGTCCTTATAGAATTGGCTCCGGCACCCTTCATCTTTAGCGGGAAGGACTTGCAACGCCTTTCCAGAAAAAGTGATTAGTGATATAGGTGTAATTTAACAAAAAAAGGCCACTATGTACCCTTCACTGATATGTCCACGTTTGAAATGAGGAAGTTATAAGGGAAAAAAGCCGTTTTTTGGCACTTTTTAGTATTGTCAAAAGGGAAGTGGTTGCTGTGGGTGAAATATAGGGTATTGGGCACGAGGGGGTAGGATATGAAGTGCTGATATTCCACGGACCCTCCTATTTTTGAAATAATTGTAATTTGAGTGATTTTTATATTTAAATTAGTGCCATATTTTCCGCGTCGAGGCGATGACTCATCGCGCCGCCTCCGTCAGTTCGCCGCAAATGGAAGGGTATACCTGAGATAGACAAACAGCAACTGAATTACTAACACCTATGTCTGTAATCGTGATCTCTCCCCCCCCCGTAGTCCCGCCGTCGCCTTTTTGTGACAGCCAGCTAGGAAAGCTGCTGCTACCCCTCTCCCCCCCCCCGTCGACGACCACCCTTCACTTTTGGCACCGCTGACAGGCTTCAGACCCCTCAGACCCCCTTCACTTCGGGGACCTCCGGCTCCCCCCTATCGCACCTATGCTGCCGAGCACTCGCTTTGGATGGAGGCTCCAAAATCGTTTGAAATTGTTTATAAAAATTATCTTTCGAGTATTCGCATCTTATAAGTGGATTCGTGGATTCCCTCCGACCTTCTCAACTCAGAGCCACCCCCCTCCTCCTCGAAGTCCCACTGCAACGCGGGTTCTCTTTTACCTTCTAAATCCCGAGTGGCCCTCCTATAGATCTCCCTCCCCAGATCTCCCCTCAAGGAGCCCCTCCTTAAAGCATTTCAGAAATGGGGGTTCCCTTCGACTTTCCCAATTACAATGAGCTCTCCCTGAGATTTTATTTTCACCAACACAGGTTCCCTTCGACCTTTTCAAGTTCAATGTGCCCTCCCTGAGGTCTTCCACCAACGCTGCTCCCGTCCGACCCCAAGTCCGAGAGACCCCTCTCTGAAGCCTTCCTGCGAAGCGGGTACCCTTCAACCCTTGCAAGTCTAATGAGCCCCTCCCTAAAGTATTTCAGAAACGCAGGTTCAGTTTGACCTTCTAGAGTCCGAGGAGCCCCTCCTTGAATTCCCCCTGCAAAGAGGGTTCCCTTCTACGTTTTAAAATCTAATGAGCAGTCCTGAAGTTTTTTTTTTGATTAAAGCAAGTTCCCTTCGACTTTCTCAAGTCCGAGAGACCCCTCCTTGAAGGTTTTCTGCAGAGCCGGTTCCCCTCAACCCTTGCAATTCTATGAAGCCCCTCCCCAAAGCCTTCCTGCAATGCAGATTCCTTTGGAACTTCTCAACTCAGAAGACCCTTATTTGACATCTCCCTGCAACCCACGTTTCCTTCGATCTTCTCAATTCACCAAGCCCCTCCCTACAGATTTCCTGCGATGTGGATTCCCTTCGGCTTTCTCAAGTCCGAAGAGCCCCCTCCCTGACGTCTCCCTGCAACGCAGATTCCTTTGGACCTTCTCAACTCATGAGACCCCTTCTTTGACATTTTCATGCAACCCAGGTTCCCTTCGACTTTCTCAGTTCAAAGAAGCCCCTCCTCAAAGTCTTCTTGCTACGCAAGTTATGTTAGCATCCAGTATTCTGTAAACATCGGAAAGATCCACAGAGTTTTGGTTCAGTTCCAAAATTTGTTATGAGTGCATCTTCTCTGACATTAACCGCTCTCAACTGTGGCAGACGTTAACCGCTTTTGAACAACAATAATCACTAGAAAACTTGAAATAATCAATTTAATCATAGTATATAAAATCCATCGGTAGAGTAGCGGGCTTGCCCGTGCGCGCGCGCCGCAGCTGTACGGTGACGGTATAATTCGTCCAACTCTCTGCTCTATGGTATCAACGTAGCCTTTCACAACGACAACGGTAAGTACGAAAACATTGTGTAAGCACAAATGGTTCTGAAGAACAGTCATCTAAGCTGAAAACAGCGCCGCTGATTTCGCGATTCTAGCGAAAAAGTTTGTAGAGTACACAGGAGCGTCAATCATGATAGCAATTCCCGCGGGCCTGGAGCGCCGTACCATTCACGTGGTGCGGGCAACGCAGCATCCGACATCCAAAGTGCCCAGTTGCTAAGTAGGTGGTGTGGTGCTCTAGGTTGCGTAGTGGCGCAATCATGATTGGCGTTCTCTGTATATAGCCTGTCAGTTCAGAGGGGGCCAATGAAGGGACTTTGTCTGCAATTACGACGCTGGTTCCATTCATGGAAAAACACCGCAGGATGCGTCTGGAAGGAGATTTTGAGATCTAATTGGCAATAGGGACACATCAATATGGAAAGAATCACACCACATACAGGGAACTCCAAATGGACGCGGCACGGCTCTCTTGGGCAGAGATACAGGCGCATGCTTGCTCTAGTTGTCTGCCTCTGCCAGCATGCAGAGCGAGTGCATGTTAGCTGCGCCGCGGCCCTGCCCCTTGCCCAAGTCCATTTGGAGTCTCCTGCACAAGGAGCGTCAGTGCGCTTTTCGAGACCGCGAAAAACTAACCGCTTTAACATCAAATATGATGAATAAATATCAAGAAAACCCTGATCTGCCACTACTGCGACGATTCTACAGTGAGCGGTGCGGTCGTGCGCTTCGAGCCAGCAAAAACGCACACCCCTCTCCTCATCGACGCCAACTGCACAACAGCGGAATTCAACGCAATGGCATGACCTCTCGGACCGGACTAAGCCAACTCAATAGCAACTCAAATAACCTATAAAGTCGAGAATTTGTTAACATCTACAACAAGTAATAACATAACAACATCATCACATTTTGTAACAGCTCAAAGTCGTGGGAGATGCACACTCATTGCGGCACGGTGGTATCTTTGTATGAATCCTTCCAAAGCTTTTCCTAAGCTTTATCTCAGGAATTCAAACTTTTGTATAATGTAGCTCTTGATTTGCCTTCAACATAGATAGCATGCAACAGTCCATCGGATTCAGATTAGTGCTGCATGAGGGCTAGATATTAGCACAGGATTTCCTCCGCATACCGCTCCAGTAGACGCACTTGCACCGTGAGCAGATTTTGAATCTTACCGAAACGCCATGTTTGAAACATCCAGTATGAATTTAATGCAGCAAGGTCTCTTCTCACCCAGAATGCTGTTCAAATGAAGATGAGCGTGACGTTGATGTTGTGAACCACAAAAACCAAGAAAGTTTGCTCTAACTGTGCATCTCTTCAAAAAAAAGATGAAGTTCTTAAAGGAAGAAAGAAAACGGAATTCCGTTCTCACCACAGGATTCTTTTATGTTTTTTTTTACATCTAATCCATTTTTCTAATGAGAATAGAACAGCTCCGTCCTGAAGAGTGGCTTCAGTTCTAAGATGACATCGTTACTCTGTGCCGCGATGCGTGCGCCTCCCACTCGAATTTGAGCTGCTACAAAAACAGTTGTCGATACATTCCCGATCTGCTAGGTTATATGAGTTAGAATTGAGTTGATTAAGTGCGGCCCTAAAGATCATGCCGTTACGTTGAATTCCGCTGCTGTGGTTGTACTAAATATGGTGTGCAAGAACGTATGGCGCACCCTGTACATATAAAAAAGTGTAAAAATTACATCTTGGCCGATGCTTCATGAAGTCGTAGTTGCAGACAAAGTCACTCCATCGGCCTTCTCTGAGTTAACGGACTATACATTCCGATGCAAAATTTATGTACGGTACGTAAACCGGTGCAGATGCAGGATTAATCTGATGCGAAACACGGTTTTTTTCTCAATTAAGCGAGGTCTTCGCGTGTCTGGCGTGTGGAACCAGAGCGCTTTTTAACCCTTAGCGACCGCACGCTTCCATTAAAATGCTAGAAATAAAGATCTTCCCGCAAAACAGACTCATTTTTTTCCTGTGGATTTGCTCCCGTTATCGAAGACAAGGGCAGATTAATCGAAACGTAACTTGCCTGCTCTCGGGTTGAATTAGGATCGTAGAAGGTATCCTGAGTTTTATAAATAAGAGTGCCGAGAGCGGAAACGTTCCTGTGCCCTTGCCTAACCAAGGAAGAGATGCAAGTTGCAGCAAACAAATTAGAAAATGTGGCTTTTGCAGGAAATGTTGCTTTTCCTACTTAAAGAGATGCGAGCCCTTGGACCTCAATCTCGAAAAACCTTAACAAAGTTATTAGGGCAGTAAAAAGGATATTTGCCTCAGAACGCGGTAAGACATACACTATCCGGAATAATCGCAAGGATAAGACACTATCTGGAATTACCGAAATAGTAACGAAATAAAAACAACAAATTGGCAAGAAGGGCTGGGTCAGCGGTGAGTCGCGTGATCGTGAATGGATTGATCCTTCTCAGCAAAACTTTCTCTCGCAGTGAGTCTAAAAACGGTGTTTTATATCGGTATGGATGGGTTCTGCATGGATTCAGCCATTGCTGATATACAAGGTGTGTCATAAATATTGACACACTGAAGTTATGCTGTAAAAAGGACAACATCCCATAAACCACTATATATGTATCTGTGGCGGACGCAAGGGGGGGATTCCCCCCCCCAGAATTGGTCGCCAAATTTTCGAAATTACTTTATGATACAAATAAAAATCTTCTGTTGGTTTAATTTTAATTGTTTATTTTTATTATCATTTTTAATATAATTTTCATTCACTATTTATTATTATAATTAATATTTTTATTAATCTTTTTCTCCATCTGGGTCCCCAAAGCAGCCGAGACCCCACTTTTTTCCCACGTCCCCCTCCCGCCCACTTTCTGCTATATATGCATATCCGAAATGAAGGCCATATCCTAGCGAATACAAAAAATCCACCCCTGTTCGGAAAGCGCTCTCTCCTTGTTAAAGCAGCCGCGAAGATGTCAGTAGAGAAAATCGCCGATGCGCCGCAATTGAAATTCGTCCATTATTCTTCCATATGAGGGTAAGATTTAGAGAACGATACTGTCAAAGGAAGTAGGGCAGGTCTTGCTCTCCAAGATTGACATGAAAGCATGTCCTTGTTCGTAAGTCTTGTCGTGTTCCCGCCAAAGAAAGGCATCTATGTTTTATTATAGAAAATTTTTTCGCTTTCTTGTTTCTCATTCAAGCAACCTTCTGAGGCCACATTTTCTTGCTTATCTTAGTTCTCATCACAAGATGAATTCGTAGGTACTTTGGCAGTGCTTGGCTGTTGTGCATAAGACAAAATTGGTACAGGCCCAGTTTCAAAAATCTACTTGAGGTACTTCAATTTGGCGGAGAATAGGCTTCCTTGTGAACCGAATTCCAATTTGCGGATGACCCCATACGGGTATCTTAGAGAGCAAGAGCTGCGCTATTATCCACAGAAACATCAAGCTCCTAAAGGCTTATCTGTTCAAGATCTGGGACAAAGTCCACCTGAGTTAGTTGCGGCGCAGAGGCTGTGCGATCCCTCATCGTCTCCGTGACTGCTTCAGCAAGGAAGGAGCTTGCTGTGAACAGGAGCGCATTTATTCGGATCGCCAAGACATGGGTTTTATTCTGCATATGCTTATTTGGAATGTTTTTGTCCTTATGTGCTTATCGTGGAATTCGCATATTTCGTCTCATGCAGAACACAGTTCCCAGGTTTGTTGAACTGTTTACCTAGATGCAGAACTGATCCATATTCATGCGGAACTCATGCATGGTGTTATCCATTGGTTGGTTTATAAGGTGTAAACCCTGCGCAGAAGCCCGAAAACCGCATGACTTCCCTAATCCCATGTAGAAAACATAGATACCTATGCAAAACATGGTTACTGGGTTTCCTGGCTCCGGCATCATTCCTGGCACCGTTTCACAGGTGGTTCAGAATGGTGTGTTCCAATAGGTACTCATCAAAGGTGCGTTTGAGACGCTGTAGAAGCTCATACTTGTCAGACACAGTGATTTGCACGACAAAACAACTCTAGAAATGATGAAGGAAAACGTCAAACCTATGCGTCCTATCAGCGCATACTCACTCCCAGGTGATCGGAGAGTAACAAAAACAATTCAGTTCAGATCAAAATGCAGACCGAAATCACTGCAACTAACAAGTTACAACATATGTGTCTTGCCAAAAGCACGTCAGAGCTTTTAATGTAACAACAATCCAGTACTCGCTCATTTCTGATCTGAAAAACTGTTGCTTGATTTTAAAGGTTTCTGCACATTTGATCCGCTGCATACATCCCAGCGAATATTGAGGAAGAATTAACAACGCAAACGTTCAAAGTAAAACAAAGACTATACACAATCAATGCTTACTGCAGCTAAGTTTATGAAGAAGAAAGAACCTTATGCAAACCAAAACTGAGCTTGATATTGAAACCTCCAGATATTCGTAGGCAGAACTGCAGTAAAGCTACCAGCGCTGGATTCTTCCATTAGATTAGTCAAAAGATAGGGAGAAGTCAATCCCAAGCTGAGATTGAATGTAGAGAAACTTTTGCTCCACA
Source organism: Ancylostoma caninum (assembly GCA_037903475.1). Classification (NCBI taxonomy): domain Eukaryota; kingdom Metazoa; phylum Nematoda; class Chromadorea; order Rhabditida; family Ancylostomatidae; genus Ancylostoma; species Ancylostoma caninum. The sequence continues at coordinate 89,223 of JBAJFG010000615.1, read as the reverse complement.
GTACGCCCGTTGACTCATAGGACTGCAAGCTACACATTTCAATGTGTCCCGCCGCGAAATGGTGCGGATTTTTGGATGAGCGAGTTTCGATTCGTTATATTATGATGATGTGATGTACATATGTGTAAGTTTTTCACATCTGTCTTACTACAGCGTATCGAATAAATAAATGTTATAAGTATGCACACATCCTGTGCTAATGTGGGCAACGATAGTAGCGCATTGTTTCATATTGTGACTAGCTACCGTACCCGGCTTCGCTCGGGTGTTTTTACTACCTTGTCTACATTACACTGCTGAGGCCAATTACGATCATCGATAAATTCATTAAAATCTCCATAATTTTGGTGGTCAACATGTTGGCGAAGCCCAGGTGACCCTTTCCCATCGACTTGTGGGCGAAAAGTTAGCAAAGCTATTTCGGCACATTGAATAGGCTTATTCGTACAAAGTGGCTGTCATATCCATATTCAGCGCATTGAGGAACCCCAAGAGACGTGTCCTCTTAGCTTCATTGGGCAGAAGAGCCAAAAATCAATAAAATCGATAAATCGATATTTCGTGCAAAATGGTTGCAATTTCGTATTCAGCGTATTGAGAAACCCCAGTAGCCGTGTCCTTGTCCGTCCTCAGGCGAAAATGGAAAAAATCGATAAAATCAACAAATCAATATTTCGTGCTAAATGGTTGCCATATTCGTATTCAGCGTGTTGACGAGGAGACATGCCCCCATCGACCCCTGGGCAAGAATAACGAAAAATCAAAATCGATATAGTCGATAAATCACAATCGATAACCCCATGTGCAATGTAGCCTATAACCTCCGCCGGCCCGCAAAGGATGTGCATGCAAAATTTGGTCTGGATCGGTTTACGCTCCGCGATTTCTATAAATAACATACAAACATACAAACACACGAACACACAAACTTTCACTTTTATAAATACAGATCCACAGGCCAAGACAGTGGTCCTGGTTCCGCGAGCTCGAATGAGCGCTGCAGGCGTTTCATCGTCAGGGTGATTGTAGGAATGTTGATACCATCCAAATGAGTACTGAGCAGCTCATGGATCTACATTTTGCTCCAAAGTAAAGAATATTGAACAATAGCAGTAATTCATGGTAAATATCGCGAAAAAGTACTAGTAAAAATGAGAAATCTTTAGGTTGTCTCAAAAATAATGGCCGTTTTTGAGCCGCGCATTCTAGTTTGCGTTATTCATCTCAAACGTCAGATATTTCGTCATATAAGAACTGTTGTAATCGGCATTTACAGTAGACCTTCACTACATTGTAGAATTCATAGGAAGAAGTGAGCCGAAATTAGCTATACAATTTTAGTGCATTTTGATTGACATGAATTTTCGAGTTAAAAAGCGCTTTTGCCGCATATCGAAAGGGCCATTAGGGAATGGTGTGGCCAACAGAATGTTCCAAGGAGAGTGCTCCAATGAAAAAAAAAATGGTTTTTGGTTGGATGTAGAACCGTGAGGGTTCCCGTATCTCTCCAGTAGATGTGCACTGGTTCGGTTCGCCGACACTGGCCTGTCTTCCATCAATCTAGAGGCTGATACCCAAATTGTAATGGGCGAGGCATTTAGTATATACAGCACTCGTGCAGCTTCCTAACAGCCTTCGCAGCACACTACCAATAAGGCAAAACTTAACTTTTTCGAAATGTCACGTTTTCGGAATTGTGTACAGAGTTGTCTCAGCGTCGCAACCTAGGCAATACTTCTTTTTATGAGGCAATGACCATTCTTCACTACAAGCTGCTTGATGTCCCAGAGAGTGGTGTCACGAGTTATTCGTCTATTGGTACTGTTTATGTTCGAAAATCACTCTGCCTGCTTTTTCGCTGTACTGACGAGAATTCCGAAAGGATGTGGACACTTGTTGACAGCTAAGTTGGAAGCAAGTGAATCATATATCATTCTGCATTTTCGGCAACTACACGTATCCACATCGTTTCCGAATTTTCGTCCTCTTTGTAAAATACATTATTACTATTGGGACGTTTCTGACCACTATTGGGTCAAAGGTAAAAGCTCGTACCTTTTTGAAAGAGCTCTTCGAACCAACAGGTCATGTGTGCTTGTGACATGGTCCCTTGGCCAAGTGCAGAGCTAACATCAAATTCAGCTTTCATTGTGCTATGGCAGGTAAGAAGCCTAAAGATTGGGAAGCAGAGAAACCGTCTTTTACACCATCCACAATGTCTACTGTTAAAGTCGGAAAAAACCCAAAAATTGCAGCATTGTTTTGAAGCTAAGATAGTGCAAATCTTGTGCCTCAGAATGATCTAGAGATTGTCCATTTAGCTTCTAAAATAGTGGAGTTATAAGCCGCAAAGCTTCACTTCCAAATTGTGGCCATTATTCCTATGACAACCTAATAGAAGTTAGGGTATGCCAATACAAAATTTCGTTGATTTTACAAGACAATTTTGCAAATATTCATGAGCCAGAATCGCAGGGTTTGGTTTCTCCCTGCGCTGTTGCATGGTATGTATGCTTGGGACCGTATTGCAAATCAAAATAAGGTTTCGGATGAATACTGGAACTTGGAGTATTTTAAAATCCGATCCCCCAAACAGGTACATTCTTGAAAATCCGAACATAAAATTCTTTCCATTAGCTTCTTAGCGTTATCATTTCCCTGGGAAGTTTGGCTTCAAAGTTGGATCTGAGCCAAAAACGAACTTACTAATAAAATACTCAACTTCTCAGAATTCTCCCGAATTTCGCAAAGCAGGGAATGGGTGTTTAAGATGCTCTCGAAAATTACGGCTGTTTAGTACAGGAAGGCTAAACCCTCTAAATGTTTGGGTTGGTGTCATTGTGTGCAGTGAAATATGCAACTTGCGCCCCAGACGATCTGCCATACGAACAGGACCCAGTAACAGGATGACAATGATTTTTTTTTAGAATTTTGATTTGTTTACCATTGTAGTCAGCATCTAAAATTCAGATCAGATCATAAAGTGCCTGAGAGTAATTTCCAGCAAATTGAGCAACTGGTTCTCGGGAGAAAATTTTGCGAGAAAATGCGGGAGTTCCTCTATGTCGTGCGAGTGTTGCCTTCTTGGGTCGTCGTCTAGCGATGCCATCGCTACAGCCTGTGACTAGTGCTAACTGTGCTTCCAAAGCAGGACCATAAAGCATCGTTGCCAGCAAATTCGGAGTACGCCGTCGTCAGCAATGAGTGGCTAAAAATTTGAGAGAGGCAGTCGCGGATGTACGACGCCTATTGATGCAGATGTCCCCAGAATCCTCATAGGAAGGAAGAATGGCAGGCTGTGTGGAATCACTGTGGCCCATGGAAGCTCAATAAATTATCAAAACTTTGTAACTTTGGTTGCGCGACTACTCTGGTGATTCCACACCGGAGGTTTCCGCCTAAATTCCTAGGAAACTCCGCCAGATTTCCTCGAGAAAGTGTGAGGAATCCTGGAGGAAGATAAGCGGAATTTAACGGAATTCTAGGGGAAATTTAGCCGGGATTCACAAGAATTCAGGTGAAAACACGCAAATGCACGTTGAGCATGAACAGTGGGAAAGGTGGGAATAACAGTGGGAAAGGTGGGAGATCTTTTTCTACAGATTACGGGCAACGTCAGCCATGGCGTTCAAAAATTTGGCGTTGCAACCAAAAATTTGCCCAATGTTTCATCCCACCCAGTGTTTCACCACGTGGTTACGGTGATGCAGAACACCCGTACACCACTTGAGCTCATCTCGAAGTAACATTTCAAATAGTTTCTGCGCTTTCAACATGAGCAAATTCTAGAACCTTCAGATTTGATCCCGATTTTGGCTTAAAATGCGCAAGAGCATTGAATGGGGCATCCTCTAGGTCGCTGCTTTCTTGTTGGGTAAGCTTTGTGCAATTTCGCCAGTTTCCACTTAAGTTCCATGTAAAATCTGACTAATTTCGTACCATATCCTTTTTGGCAGAAGTTCTGGCAGAAATCACTGATGTGGAGTGAGCAGGAAACATCTTAGGGTTATCTTCACGAAAACAAGCGGCATTCAATAGCATCGGCCTGTATTATAAAGCAAGCATTTCAAATAGCACACTGAACACTAAAACATGAAGTTCATAAAGAAATTTAGTGGTGCACATCAACCCTCGAAAGGTTACAAAAATTCTCGCATTTTTCACCACTGCCCAAATTTAACGGAATTCAAGCAGAATTTAGGAGCAATCAGCCGGTCAACCAGATTTAACCGGAATTTACCCGATATTCAGACGAGATCCACCGGTAGTTTTAAGAATGCACGATTTACACGAGATTTATCCACGGAAATCGGCGCAATTCCGAGAAATCCACGATTTACACGGAATCTCCCAGAAGATCAGAAGGCCTCCGATGTGAAATTACAAGAGTAATAAGTCCTGGAACATGAATTTGTGTCACGACTGTGAGCCGGGCAAAAACAGAAAAAATAAAGTTTCAAAATCTAAGGTTGAAAAATAGGGCATCAGGCTTATATTAGTTGATGATCAGGAAGAGAATTCCAGGGTCTCCGGAAAAGCTGGGGTGGAAAAGTGGGGGGGGGGGGTGGTTCCGATGATTATGGAACGCACACTAGAATGTGTGGAATGACGCAGGCGATTTTGTTTGATTCCTTCAGTTTTCCGAGATAACCCATTCAAATGGTACCTGCTGATAAACAGATATTAGCCGCCCATCCAAAAAGGGCACGGTCGGGTTTCCAGAAAAATTTTGCGACTATCGCGTTAAATAATGTATCAAACGCGAAATTAGTGACAGAGTCGCAGTAGTAGTAATGTCTCAAGCCAACCCTTTATCAACTTGCAACTTGATGTAGCAGCAAATTTGCAGCATTTGTTTTTCGAAGACACACGGATAGAAATTCCGCTCCTCCTAGAGTTACTGCACCAAGAAAGCTGAGGTGGGTCGTGATGAGGCGAAACGGTTCAGTGCGAATCCTGTCTCTGTGAATGGCACCTCCTTTGGATGGCCCAATGCGGAAACATGACCCGCCTTCGCCTCACCACGACCCTCTCCCAAGAAAGCTCAACTCTCAGAGCATATTCATACTCCACAAAGTCAATATAATTCCGTCAGAATATGTATTTATTTCTCCACTAACAACGTGCCAGCTACGATACGCCTGCAGCTTCTGTTCCGCGACCATAACGTCGCAAAAAATCAAGTCTCTTTGCACGATGCGAAGAATGGAACACAACAACATGTTGCGTAAAATACCAGCCAGGTTCGAATCAATCTTCGCTGACATGCTAGTGTAACCATGCATCTTTGTTCTTCACAAAGCATCTGCATTTCTGCAAAGGCAGAATGTGCGAACCGTCTTCAGCGAATAACGCCCATCACACATGAATTTCTTGTAGTCAGTATGAATAGCGTTTGTTGTCATTCACAACAAAATAATCTCAGTGGCGTTCAAAGCCGAAACTTCTCCTTACGGAGTATGGATAACTGCTCACTCTCAGACTTGTGCCGATGTAATTGTCGCCGCCACTGCCTTGAACTGTTAGCCACGAACACCGGCGTCTTTAGCTTGACTCATAGCAAGAAGAACCCTTTACATAGCCTGGGCTACAACTTTAGGGTATCTGGTAGAATTCGTCTTTTGAAAATGTATAAAAGTGGATTAGAGATGTGAGTGATGACATCAATTTAACCTGCCGAGTGCGTTTTACGCGTGCGCTCCCACATACATGTTAAAAGATAGGCCCAATCGCAGCTCTGACGCAGCTCAGGCGCATGTGAGACGCACGCGTTTGCTGTCTCACTGCGACCGCCTGGTATTCTCATCTGGGGCGTACATGTCGCGTTGACCAGTCTTTATGGAAGCCGCCTGCAAATATGTATGTGCGTCTGACGCGCGATTGACGCACACATCTCGTGCGTTACGTTATAAACTACCTTATAACGATAGTGATGAAGATTCGCAGAGCTACGCGGCATCGCTCTGGATCGCTTGACATCGCCAGTATATTTCGAAGATCTCGATTTGCTATAACGCTATTCCATTACTCCTTTCTATATTACATGTGCTCATAAGGTAATAAGTGAAACCAATCATTTGTAGCTATCGTAACGATAGCAGGGATCACTGTCGGAGCCTGGAGATACTCAAAGAGACATTTTCACCCACTGCGTATTTGCAATGATGCAGATTTTCGGATGAAACGATTCCATAACCCAAAACTCATGACGAGAAAAAAAAACAAAGTTAATGTCAGGTTTCCACTGAGAATCAGTCCTCCCTAAATAAATCTTTTGATTTTGACAATATTTGTAATGCGCTCATCTTGCACAGAGCATTTGAAAGTCGGAGATTCGGGGCACATCACAGGTTCTCGAGGATGAACTAATTATTATTAAAAAGCCAAGTACAACATTCTGTGCGATTGTTCCAACGACCATGAAGTCATCATTGATTTGAAAATTTGTTGTGATTCAACTGCCTGATTGTAGATTCCATAACCAGCTTTTACTCAACGCATAATCGTATTCTTTATTAAGGACGTGGACGTGAGTCAACCTATAGCAACGTGGTGGTGCCTAGCCATTCAGCTTGGAATGTGGAACGCGTCCCATTTTCAAGATCGCTGAAATTGACAGTACGTGGTGAAATAACGTGCACTGTTGTACAACAGTGCATTGTTACTTACCAAGAGATATAGGATGAATCAAAAGTCTTTTGCCAGTGATTACGTGACGTTCGTCACCCGTCCTTTCGCGAACGCGGCGAAAACGGCGGAGTGCGCGACGAACCCTTCCGGGGTGTGGGGTGTTATACCTGGAGAGGGCGGTGCGGCCCAGCTCTGCGATTGGTCAGAGCTCGACCGCGCCTCCCACTCCAGGTATAATGCTCCATACCCACCCTCCCGGCGTCTGCGCTAGAGAAAAAAAGGTAGTGCCGCGCGCGAATTCGCGCGCGCGGCGCGGCGGGTGACGAACGTCCGTAGACGTTTTGCCAGTCTTCGTGTCGATTTATGACAATGGCGTTTTTCAGCAACAGCGTCAAGGTACATACTGATTTCCTTCTGTAGTCCGTTGTCGCTCCCGTATCACTAACAGAAGGGGATTTCTGGGACCCTACTAGCTGTTTTCCATGACCCGTTCCTTACGCAAAAATCTGCTATCGTTTCGTTCTCCTTTCACATTATATATTTTTTAGCGCTCGAAAGCTGGTCAAAGACTTTTGGGTCACTCTGTAGAATAGGGGTTCAGAGCTCATTAGCAACCTAATTGACGCAGCCATGGTAGTGGTACGGTGCTGAATACTGTACAGTTCTGTAGATCAGGAGGGAAGGATCTCCGCGACGCTTAGAATCCTTCACGTCGTTCCACGTCGTTATCTCCAGCCAGCAGATCATGGGTCGACATGTTAAAGATGACTGAAGACAACGTTCGACCGCGATACGCAGTTATGTCTAACATGTTAATCAATGATATTCTTGTTAGATAGAATGACGGGGGGAGCAAAAGCGTTGCATAGATCCTTCTGTCTCAATCTACAGCACTATAAGTTTTGAGAAGACACTGTGAGTGCACAATAAGAGCAGAATGTGACAGTCTGTATGTATCGATAAGTTAGCAAGATGGTTCTGCTGCGAAAATAGTACAGTTCAGAATTGTACTGCGACCCATGTGCCCGTTCCTTCAATAAACTTCTGTACACGCGGCTTCTTCGGTGCCATTTCGCTCCTCCCTCCACGACGTTCACTCGCACTTTCGCATTGATCGAGTTAGCCTATAATCGTGGGCAATCGAGAGAGGCTAGACAACTAGCACAAGAGTTTGAAAAGGTTTCCTACGGAGGAACCGTTTTCGAACGGCAGCACTTACGACCTCACTGTGGCGTGCTCACGCACACTTCACAAGTTCAGACCTGTGGCGGTAGCGAACATCTCGATAGCTTGTCTTAACAAGATGGGACTTGTCCCACAAGAAAAAAAAACGGCCGGCACCAATCAATACTGTATCGATTGACCAGTGACAGCCAATATCAGCAGTAATTTTTTGATGATTACGAACCATTTCGACTAAAAAAAGTTCGTTTGAATGCGCAGCGGAAGCAATCAATGTTCGTTAGAGCACTACCACATCTTCTTTCAAATACAATACGCACTCTGCGCGTCCCAAAACGGCCACAAACAGCCTCGGAAGAAAAAATGCTCGCGAACGACCAGAAATCTACCGCAGCTCTAACAGCTTGACTGCTTTAACAGAAGAGATAGGTACTGAAAATTGAGACCACTCACTTAATTACGCATGTACTCAAACCAATTAATACTTCGGGCATGTTTTCGCTGACCTATTGAACAATACCAATAAAGATTAGAGGAACTAAGCAGGAGCTACCAGTGCATGCAAGACATTGGCATGAAATTCCAAAGTGCTAACGAGATCTTAACGTTATCCTGGTACATGTTGGCAAATATAGAACTTGTACGTTTTTTTAAGCCAACCAAGATTTTAAAAATAAGAAAGAGTACCAGGGAGAATGAAAGATTTGGTGCAAGAATATCAAGACTCTATGCAATATAGGCTATATCGCTCATGCTGCTTACAAGATTCTTTTTATGAAGGCTCAGTTAAGGAGCAAAAAGGTTAGAGAGAAGACCAACACAGCATTCTACAGGCGGTTCAGAGTGGAATCTTCATGTATTGATATGATAGGTAGATGGCTCAAAGTGCTCTGGCAAGTCGCGTACGTCCTTGTCTTTTCGTTGCAGTAGTTTTTAACTACCTGGCACGTTAAGCCACCCAGAAAATGGTGTTGGAGCACGTGGAGCTCAAGCTTCGATTAGTGCGGTACTTACTTCCTAGTGAATAGAGGGCAGAAGGAGGGACTAACCTGCTCGTTGATCACAAAGCGACCCCAAATGAGAATAGGTATCATTCCCCACCTATTTGTGCAGGTATTTCAAGTTAAGAATGGAGACATGTTGTAGTGAAACTTGACTGCACAATGCTATGCCATTTATGGAAACTCACCATCTCGCTTGTATATACCAGGCTTACGCGGTAAAATGCAACGTCAAGGCCACTTTAACCAATATAAACCATCCTTTGTGGTACAGATGGCCTCCCGCGCGACTCGTTCCATACAACGCTATTTATGTGGTCACCGAACGACACACCGCACAATGAGGCGCAAAACACGCCAGAAGAGAAAGCATGCACAGATGAAAATGGAAGGACACACAGTGGGCACAGCACAAACGTAACCGGGCGGCATTGCCGGCCTAACATGTGCCAAAGCTCGTAGAACTCGCTTTGAGACACGATAGGCTTGCACTTCTCGCACAACGGCACGAGGTAGTCGGATCAGGCGATTCCAGGACGAGAAGGTTGAAGGCAAGAAACCTCCCGAGCAGCAGTTGGCTGTGATTCGATCTACAGACCACGGATCACGAGGCAACTGCCGCTCGGGCGGCAGCCAGGTGGGGCTGACAGTCGGGGAGTAGCAGGAGCAGCCGAACAAGGGCAGAATAGCAGCTGGCAGGACCGGGAGCAGCAGTGCTGGACCTGGCTGAGTAGGGATCTAGTCACGTGCACAGGACCGCGACTAAGATGCGTACCCAGCCCGGGCCAAGACATCGGGGCGAATGGCCATCGTAGCGGACAGCCAGCGCGGCCGCGGCGGCCCGCCTTTCGCGCGCGCGCCAAATTCGAATCGCGGCGAGAGAGCACGCCACCCCGCGAGGCGCAGACGCCCTCTGCCTGTAAGCAGGCCCCGCCCAGACGGCTGGACGCTGGCCAACCGTTGATGACGTCACGGCTATCGATCCGTTCACTTTCGAAATGGCACTGGGTTGGATCGCTGTGGTTCATGGTCGTTCTTCGGCCTTTCTGGATGTCATGGCGATTCCTTCTGCAATATGGAGCTGTGGGTCCTCCTTATCCGCGTTGAAGTCGCAGATCCGGCCATTACTGCACCAGGAGGAAGGCTATACACATGCACCTACATAGGACAATCAGAACCGAACGATCTAAAGCGAATTTAATGTGGGGACTTGGAGACTGGCTCAAATATTCCCAAATACTCGAGGGTAAAGAAACTCTATAGACCTTCTCGTTTTCCCTCCAAGCACGTACTGCTTCCTACAGAAGGAAAAGTTCAGTCCTGTAAGCAGATGGCCTTATAGTAGTTTCTGGTCGTACAGTTAAATGAGGATCGCGCGTAATCATATTGAGGACAACCAACTAGGTGATCATTGTCTGTGGAATTTCGAACCACCTATCAGTACCGATTTCGGGCCAAGAGAGAGTGATTGGGAACCGTTATGCTCAGCAGGGGTCTGAACTTTTCATCTTGTTTGCTCCCTTATTCTAACATTCGAGTTTTCGACTTACTACGAATCGAATCCAAGGATTCAAATGTATGTCCAGTATGTCTTTCGGTCCTAACAGTCACTGCTGCCGGTCTTGATCAGGACCTCTGTTGTAGATTCTTGTAAGTAATCCACAGATTAGCTGAGGATGTAATGGGCATACGGTAGGATGCTTGCAAACGTGCGCTGTCACTGGCTAATATCATCCGGCAACAATCCGCGGTGAATGTAATGGAGCGTAGTTCTCAGTTTTTGGTTGACACCATTTTTCAATAACTGACATGCATTCGATTATGAAATGGAAAATGAAATATAATAGAGAATTTTGAAAGAGGAGAGAACAGTGCCGACTTCCAGAATCGTGTTTATTCCTCGTATTGAGAGTAGGGCAGAACTACTGCGTTTGCTCGACATGCACTGATATCTTGATTTGATTTTTCATGGACACCCTTCAAGTTGTTAGATGTGAGCGAAATCCTGAGTAATCCTGCAGCGCTTGAACCATCCACCTCCATCTCCAATTTTGGGCCGCATGCGATGCTCATAATTTCTCAGGTCGACACTATGAATTCATTGTGTTTGTGAGTCCATATTCTGTTACCCAGTTAGGCCATGGTGAAAGCCTTGTGTTGTCGTTGATAGATATTTTACATCGAAATTGTTAAGGGACAAGGGGGGGGGGGATGTTCATTTTCCTGCTAATATCTCAAGATATTCGCAGAAGTGTGAAACGGTTGCCATAGCCGGCCTGCAAATCACTTTGCATCGGCGTTTGCTGGAAAAGAAATGGCCATTTTTCGCTTATTTTCCGAAAATCTAATTTTGAAGGTGTGAGCGGTAAGTACTAATTTCTTTTTTGGGGTGAGTTTTGTAGGCTTGGCTCACCTCCAACACGATAAAGGATATGCGTGTGGGGTAGCGGACTGCACTGACACCAAGTACTACGACCTTTGAAATCAAGAACACACGTAATCAGATAAGCATCTGTCAAATTCTGTGGGGGAGGGGGTTGTATTTCAGGACGTTTGAAGCTCAGTGGAGGGATTCTTTTTTGAGCGATTAGCATTTAATTTAGTGTACTCAGTATTTAGTAGAATAGTAGTATATATTTAGTAGAATTTTCGAACGTTGTCGGATTAACAGTTGAACGGTCAGAGCAACACTAAGTTTTGCGATGAGGAGCCGTAAGCTTTATTTATACTGCATCGGAGTCCGATCCGGGCGCCCCCCCCCCGAGAATGGGTCGGCAAACTTTTGAAATTACTTTACAATGCATATAAAAATCTTGTATTAGTTTGTTTTTATTTGTTTACTTTTAATATTATTTTTAATATAATTTTTATTAATTATTTATTATTGTAATTAATATTTTTATTAATTTTATTTTCCGTCTGGGTCCCCAAAACGGCGGAGACCCCACTTTTTTCCCACGCCCCCCCCCCCCCTCCGCCCACTTTCTGCGTCCGCTACTGATACTTATCTCCAGTTATCCGACCGGATCGGATAACTAGAGATTAAAGGCAGTGTGTCACCTCGTTCCCTTGCTTGTAGATATCAACAGAGTATAGGCCTGCTCGTCACGCTGATTCCAATGATGTACGTCAAAACGCATAAAATTACTGAAAACCTCGCTTTCAGAAGGTCCGAGAGTGTAGTTCACGGACCACTTGGGGGGAGCGGTCCGTGACTGTGCTGGCTGCCCGCCACGGCTGCAACGTTGGCCAACACGTCTGGACGTGTCCGATCGATAAGATCAACGGCTTCCCACGTCCACTCGAAGCAACAAACTGTTCCAAATCCCATCCCGAAAAACGTTAATAAAACGGCTTAGAGCCCGTTTTGTAATAAGTTATGTATACCGCTAGATTCATTGCCTCGAGAAGATTCAGAATCCGCTGAAACCCCAAGCACGAAAACGAGGTGACACACTGCCTTTAAGGCATGTGTGCTAGTGCAAAGCACCGTTTTTTTTTTGTTGGTTAAATCAAGAGTTCTATACCAGCAATGGTCAAGTCCATACAAAACCCTTACATATCTACGCAGAACCCATGCATCTCCAGATCCTATGCAAATCCGGAGCAAAACGCACGCAAAGCACGGTTTCTAGCTTTACTGAGTAAGAGCAGCTTTGTCGCTGGTTACCACGTTTGCTCGTCATCAAAATTAAGCCTGCAGCCGGCTACAGCTGGTGGTTAAGTACATTTCCGACTTGATAGTGGTATTCGCGACCTAACCATCCATCGAACCATTGGATGGGTACATTTAACAACAATTTACAGTGGTGGTTGAGTTTTAATAATTTTATAGTTGCAACTTCCGTTTTGTATATAAAACAAGGAACTTCTTCTAACTTAATGGTCGCATTCATCAGAATCCTCCCTTGCCTGCTCATCTTTGGGTGCGGTTTACAAATGGCAACAGAGGTGATTGAATATCCCATTAATACCCGCCATCGCTCTCTTAAAGGCAGAGGTCCACCACATTTTTGTGGTTGAGCTAGTGGCAGATTCTGCATCTCCTCGACATGCTGATTCCACCGGTATACATGAATTGTCTCAAAACGGTCTTTAAACCCGTCTTCCGGTAAGGGGTCTGTAACAGTTTGCTAACCCGCGTTGACGTGTGAAGCCGTTGATCATATCGATTGAACACGCCAAGACTCGTTGGCCACCGCGGCAGCCGTGGCAGGCAGCCAGCACAGCGATCGAAATTTGGAGCGATCCGCCTCCGGGCTCCAAAAATGTAGCCACTTCGACCCTTTCAAAAATGGGGCCTTTGTCGCTTTTGAGCCTGTTGATGCACATTAGTGGGATCAATATGCCGAAAGCTCTAGGATATGCTGATACTTCCAACAGGCGGAATGAGGTGAGCCCCTGCCTTTAAGAGCAAATAAAGTCGCATTTTGAGCTCTAGCAGCGCAGTTCATAGTTTTACATGGAAAGAGCGATCGTTTTCCTCAAGCCAGCTGTTGCGGTGAAGTGCAACGAGCTAGTGACTGCAAGAACTTGCATAGCTGGCCCGCCGAATTAGTGGAACAGGTATGAGTCATTTAAGGCTGTTATTGCGTCTTTACTCTGTGTCAACTGACAGCCAAATGAGTCACCAGCAACTGTGAACCTTGCGCTTTGATTTAGCTGTCTGCATCCTTGCATCCACTGCTTGAAGCGGCAGGCGTTAATGATGCATTGGGAGGGAGCAGTCGCTTGAAGGTAGCTACGACAAAATAACGTTTTTGAGGTAAGGCGTGGTCCACGTGAACCATTAAAAGTGGGTCACAGCTGTGGAAAGAACACAAGAATTGCAGTGGCGGACGCAGAAAGTGAGCGGGAGGGGGGTGTGGGAAAAAAGTGGGGTTTTGCTTTGGGGACCCAGATGGAAATAAAATTAATAAAAATATTAATTATAACAATAAATAATACAAATAATTATACTAAAATAATAATAAAAACAAACAGCTAAAAAAAACTAATACAAGATTTTCATTTGTATTGTCGGGGGGGGGGGGGGAGGGCCGACAATACGACATGAGAGCCAACAATACGCCAATTTATTATACAAACCGCCGGCACTGCTGCCCAAGAGCATAGCCAATCTGGTCGTTGACATCCTGCGCCTAGATTCATCATTTCGATGATCCAGGGTTAACGTGATGACGCCCGTGTTAAGGTAACTTGTGTAGTGTTAGCACGCCTACCCATGGTCATCGCAATGATGCATGTGGACCCTGACTAAAGTAAACCACGCTTTCTTGGATTGAGCGCCTGTTTAGGACAAAACTTAGCCACGAATATTTCCGTAGACGTTGACGTAAACTTAGCTAGGACTTTCTCTGTGTAGAAGACACGGCCGCGACGTGATGGCTACTGGAATCTCACGCGAATTTTTTGTGTTTGGCTCTGGATACTCAAGTGGCGGGCCGATTCTGTCACGAAGGCAGCCGATTGTATAATCGGCATAATCGCTGCGATTTTGCTGCCAGCACAAATGTATGAACATGACGGTACTGCTTTGGAAAAACATGCCATGCTCCATGCAAATGCTATCAAGTTTAGAGGTGAATTTCCCAAAACGGCCTGACAGTTCGGATCTTCAAGAATAAGTTTCTTGCAGGACTATTCATAAGATTCAATGCCTGAGAATGACCATCTATAATTAGTAACGCAAACTTCGAGTAAAATCTTTTTAACTCAGAATACCTTTCGATCCAATTCTGCGAGTGGCGTACACCATGCAGCTCGCTTTCCCTTTCTCATAAAAACTATTTGAAAGAAGCCGCAACCGGTCGATGCGAATCGGACTCCTTGTTGGAATGCTGGCTTGTACCAAAAGTGTGAGAAGAAAAGAACAAAACTGCCCTACGATGACTATGACGCCGCTACCAATTCCGCGGATTCAAATACAGTTGAGCTCTTTCCATGTAACTCCAGGTACACGGCACTGGTTTGTTGCCCGGAGATGCGCAAATCTCGGGGAATTTGTTCACGTCTGCATGGGAGCTTTGTTGAGCCGTAATTCAAGGTGGAAGGAGTCGACCAACCCGTAATATGAACATCTTCACTGCCTAGTCATGGACTCTTTCGCCCTCGGGCGACACCTATAATCAGATCGGATGGATGAGGTGTTTGGTCCCGGATTTTTGGAACCGAGGCTGTGAATTACGCTCATCAACACAACACGATGCATATGAAACACACGCATACACTGAATTCTTCCATTTAATTGTGATAGGTTTATGGTAGGTTCTTATCTCTATTTTTAAACGTACTTGTTCTTTACTTGATGTAGTACTCACAAAACGCCCTCAGCAAGCTTTTCTAAAAATTCTTCAATTCAATTCTTCTTCGGGAATAGAGTGAGGAGAGCCGATACCCAATTTTATAAGAGCACAACCTTGTGGTTGGAACACAAGTATCACTCACTAGAATTTTGGTCCAAGGAGAATGTAAGGCTTCCGTTATTTTTGTTTAGTTTCGAGTCAATTAGGACCATTTAAATTTGGGCGTAACTTCATCTAAGAACTCCGATTCCTGGGCTACCCTCGTCAGCGGGAGCCGCACATTTTTGCCCGTCTCCCCCTCTCCCCTCCTGCACCTCCTTCTGCGATCTTCAATGATTGAGCCCAGTAACATGGATTTTTCAGATGGAGAATGGCTGTTCTTATACTAGGCTTAGGGCTTCATAGTTGCTTATAGTGTGCTCATGTTTCGTTCCGGATGTTGCTTTGGAAAGAAGGAATGCAGGTACTAGAGGTATTTTACGAGTAGAGGTATTTTTACGTTTTTACATAGTCAAATTACCTTTTGCTCTGCACAGATCCCCCAACGTCGTGTAGATTTGTTGGACAGTTAGCTCATTCTTTATTGTCACTTTTCTCGGAAACAAAAACCTTCCACCTCTCATTATCACTCCGCAATATATTTCTAGTTCTTCCCAAGGTGTTACAGATTTTTTTTGAGAACATTTTGCTCCATAGTTATCGGCAGAAGAGATCACTAAAACTTTTAAGGAAACCGCTTCGCCAGTCTAAGGCGTGCTCCAAAAGGTGAACTCCAAGCGAATTTGGCCATAATGTATAGACCTGAAGATGAATTCAGGTATATACATTACGGCCGATTCGCCTGGAAGAACTCTTCTGCCAGGAGATGCTGTGCAAGCTTCATCCATACGCATAGAAGCCAACCTAGATCTGCATGAATTCTGGTTGCTTCAGGCACATTCGAATAGGAAGCTAACCTAAGTGCTCGTGAACATTTTTCTGGAAGACCACTCAGGCCAAATCTGGCGATGTCGGACAAGTCGTAGTTCGGCCTGTGATGGCGTACCCAAGTGTTGTGCTTGGGTCGGCGAACAGATGGAATGATGTCCCGTTACTGATCAATTGGGCATGTGAGGAACGACAAAGAAGTGCCGATGCCCGACATTTAAGTCGTCGTCGCCCACCGCATCCAGGGACGGTATGCTAACGAATCATCGATCGGCGGTGCGAGAGGAGGAGGCGGGACCCATATCGGTGAGAACGATCCGTTTCGAGACGAGTTTCGCACTGTAAATTACCACCCGCTGAGGACCGCGGGAGAGCAACGGGGGAAGGCGACCCGCAAAAGTACATCGCCATAAATCCAGTCGTCCCCTCCTTTGTTAACAATGCTCATTGACGCTGGTACAGCCGCCGGTAGGAAACGCACCGTATTGTGCTAGAGCTGGGCCAAAGCAGTAAAACTAGGTCTGTTCGTACTGGGTGGCCGATCAGATGGTCATGGTGGCTATAAGTGCCCCTCTCTGCGGGAATGGGAAGGGAGGTTGCTGGGTTACGACTTTTGGGTTACCAGTCTTTGCACATATAGCTTTTTCGCAGCTGAAGAATCCTGAAATAGCGAGTTTCCAGAAACAGCAGCCATTAGGGAACTTCCTGCTATAATTGACGGAATTTCCGCGCAGAATTCACAGTATCCAGGAACTGATTGTCATGCCCTTTATGATAGCTCTCCTTGGAGCTTTTTCGCTCTTTAGACCGTTTGATAATTGTTTGTTGCATATAAACACTCAGAAAATTTAGAAGCCGTTTTTTGCATGGTATAAATCCGTGCAAACCTCATGCATACCCATGCAGAGCACATGCACCTCAAATATGTAGTGAGTTTTCAGAAACAACTCCGATGCAAATCCCATGCAAAACCATGAAAAACCCACGATTTTCTGAAACTCATGCGAAACCCATGTATACCGATGCAAAACACGATTTTTAAGTCTTCTGAGCAATATCGTGTTACGTTTTCAGGTCAGAGACGTGAATTCACCGTCTACGTTTTATTGAGGGTGGTTTCGTTACAACTGGTTCGTTGGTTGTCGGGAAAGGCTCAGTGGTAGTATTTTTTTTAGATATGAAGGTGTTATTATAGATGTAGGTGTTACAGTACTTTACGTCATGAAAGAAAGTAAGGTTGGGGGGTATAAGTCAAAAGTCCTCTGGTGGTTGTGTAATCTGAAGGTAGTCACCTGAACGGTGGTTGTTTGGAAAAAAAAGATCACCAGGAAAACTGTGCCTCCTCATTTCTTTTCACAGAAATTTCCTCCAGTTCATGTGTTTGCACAACGGTGAATCATTTATTATATTAACATGCTTACATGTTTACTTTGGTGATTGCACTACTTATAAAGGGCATTCAGATGCTGTTGATAAGGAGTGGTGAGCGGGGGCTTATCTGCCCTATGCACTATGTATGCATCGTTTCCGGGTGCGCGGCGGTTGATCCGGTCCGGATTTTCGCACCTCTTCCTCCCTCTTGTAATTATCACCTGAGGAAGTCGGTTAGAGGTGCGAGAAATGGGCCTGGAAAACTGATCGGATCAACAGCGGCACAGCTAAAACTGAAGGGGTTGTCCGTAGATAACTTTTACATCGTTTCATGCAGTTATGAGCTGAGACCAAAGGTGTATGTAGGCAGGAGGGTTGCAATGCCTCAAGTACCTAATTGAAATAAAAGGATTGACAGTACTCCGAGCGCTGCTAGAGCATTCACTATTGATGGGAACATTCCTATTGAAAATTTAAAGAGAAAGGACATTAGAGCTTTGAGGTGCATGATGAACACCTTTGGAACTCTACATGACTTTCATTTCATGTCGATGAAGCGGTGATTTTTTTTTTCACTTCTGAGAAAGTGCGACCCAGTACGAATTAAGTCTCCAGAACTTTAAATGATCACTTGAGATAATCAGATACCCTTTTTTGACTTTTCTCCGTATTCATTCTTCAACTTCAACTACTTCCTGCCTATCCTTACTCCTTAGCCAGTGTTGTTTTTACCGATCATGGCACCTTAGGAGCTCAGAGAGCAAAACCTACGGAGTCGTATGTTCAGAATAACGGCTACCCCCAAGCTATTTAAGCATACTGGATGTAGCACAACTCGTCCACAAATTCGCTTCTGCGGCATAATCATTGGGCACTGATAGTTCTGGCGCTGTTGATCCGATTGGATTTTTTTGTCTTCCTTGTCACACCTTTAATTGAATGTCCTCAGGTGGTAATTAGCAGAGGGAGGAAGAGGTGCGAAAATCCAATCGGATCAACCGCCTGTTCCTCATCGTTTCCGCGTTAAGTTTGGACAGAACACTTAGGTTAAAAAGTACACGAAATGCAATTTTCAAATTGTTGACGCCGCATCACGATCCTTTTGATGCAGACCCTTTTCAAACCATCTGTGAACAGTTACCGAAACAAAGTAAGTATACACAGTACAACCAGGATCGAGTAATGCATTTGTCAGATTGGAATTCAAAAATTCGACTTCGAACAAGTTGGATTTTTGGATCACCAAAAAGAAGAGGGAAGTGCAACCCTAGAAGAATAAGGGCCACGGGTTCTCACTCTTTTCAACATTCGAATTTTTTGGATTGGATGTCGAGCTTATGGCAAAATTAATGAAGCTATACGACTTTTGTTCGGTACTAGGTCTAATACACAAGCTGTCGCTATGACCCGACCGCGTCAGAAGTGTTCCATGCTTGGAGATGACTCATAACATGCTGTCACAATCAGATGAGACCGCTTGATCAAACTGTCCTTCTAATACGTTATGGATCAGTTTGGCAATGCCGGTAGATGGCGCACATATCACAGCGATTAAATATCTCTGGAATTCATCCTTTTTTGTCTCGGTTAATGTGTGTGCAATTCATGGTAATGTTGCGGTAACGTCCTGCATGGAATTACGTTAAAACCTTTCACGAGCACAATATTTTATTGCAGCACCAACAAGGGCAATTTCTGGTGACGCCTTATTTCTGCCTGAGATATTTTTCTTCTGAATTGAGACATGCTCAACTTCGATGGGAGTACTCTGCATGAGAAAGGCAACTAGTTTATAAAAGAAGAAGACCTAAAATCCATGAATGGAGGTGGGATAATGGAGTACTGGCCTGCCATGGATGATGAATGTCTCAATGACCCGCGATCCCTAAATAGCGACATGCGGACCGTATGTTTGACGTGACCTCCGCTGTCGTGGTGCAGTTGTGGTTGCGAAGGTGTTCGGAACGGCGAAGCTGCCCTTTGTCTCAAGGGCGAAGCTGCCCTTGGCTGAACGGCGAAGCTGCCCTTTGTCTAAGCCTTGATCAAAGCGCAGAAGTTCTGGAAAATGGTCGTAGAAAAATGATGGAGTTATGTTGCTCAGAGTTTTGGGCTGAATACGCTGCGAAAGTACGTTTTTCATCCACCAGCTTTTTTTGTGAAGCTGGCTAGCTAACTGGGGGTCACTGCCAAACGGTACCCGACCTGAATAGCGTCAGATGAGCTCAACAACTGTGTGAGAGCTTACAGTCAGCCGCCTGTAGCAAGATTGGCGCAGTCCATCCTCGCGCTACTGGACGCGGTGGACCTGCATAGTTTTAGATTTGAATTTTTCTGCGTAGAATTACGTGGGTTGGAAATTTCGTGAAATGGTAAACGTATACTGGTTTTGATAGATAGTGCCGTAGTGAGAAGGAAGAAAATTAAAATTCTCTAGTGCTTATATCCGAAAATCAGCAAGATTTTTCGAGATTCGGCTTCTTCGCCCTCCCAGTTCACATACTTGACTAATCAAGGGCGGTTATCACCTACTCTTGAGCTCACCAAAGGTAGAAGCTTGCTGATGCCATCATCCGCCGCTAGAACTGTTATTTATTCATTTTTTATTTATTCCTGCACTTAAAAGGTGCGCTCATAAACGGGAAACGCTTACAAGCTCGCAGCTGCACACTACGACTAAGGAGGTTTTAGGAGCCATGAACGGGCAAATTCGGTTCTCTTTGCTCACAGCAGAGTAGGGTTGCTTGGGCTCACGTCTTCATTTTACTAACAATGTGAGGTGTCCGGTTATGGTAAGTTGCTACCAGCCAGCGAGCCTCTGCATGGGTAGCACTAATTAGGTCGGGTACCTCTTGACCGTTTCCCGCTAACCGGTTAACAATGAACTATGACACGATTCGTCTTGCAGCTTCAATTAGAACTGCTCCAATTATTCTCCTGTGGCTAATCGAGACCATTTTCATCTTCGAGGCTTTCAGCTACATCGCGGCATTTGTAAAAGGAAATTCTGATCATACATTTGTTAACACGTCCTCATGCAATTATTGCGCGCAAACTGTTGACATCTTTATCGCCTTCGCAACAACGTTCCGGATCGACCAAGAAATTAGCTCGGTTTTCTCAATCATCGTTTCGATAGCCCAGTTTTTTGAAAAAAAAAACCCCAATTGAAATATGTACTACGTTTCGCGGAATCCACTAGCTGGAGAATATATAACACATAGAATGACGACTGCTATTCGAAAAAAGAAGATAGAATAGACACACAATTATCTTGGATATCTTCTCATCGGATAGGTACTTTTCAGAAATTTTCGTCTAGCGTCGTATAAGGGGGTTATTTGGTGCGTTGAAAGAACAGTGACGTTAGCCGCTGCCTAACTATCGTAATTGGCTCTGCGGTACAAAGTGGATACATTGTTCATGTTTATCACCTTCAGGAACTCCTTCATCAATCAATGACGAAAATTCCTGGATTTTCGGATGGAAAATGAGGGATATTGCCTTACCAGCCTTACTGCCCTGCCATTCCCTTGCCAAATTTCACGCTTTCCCTTTCTTTCTTGCTGTAATCTTACCAGATTCCTACAAAAACGGGGCGAAGGTAGAATATTAGTGCGATTTGATCAGAGCATGAAATAACTTCTTTATGTGAGCTCACGGCGAAAATTTTTAAAGAAAGCCTAGCCGATGACATCACCATCACCGATGACACAACCTATCCTTTGATAAATTTGTGGAATAGATGAATGCAAAATTTCCTAAAAAATTCGCTTATGCTTTAACGTACATACTGTGTCCCCCTTTTCCTACAATAATCCTACATGATGGCGTTACGATACAAAATGGGTGTGATTTGCATTAGTTACCCCCCCCCCCACTCTTTCTATGATCAGGGTTGGTCGAAATTTCTGGTGGGATTTTTGAGAAAAAATGGTCCAATAATGCAGAAAATGTTCGACGGTAAGACTACCAAGTTCTGGATAGCTCATAAAATAAGGGGTTCCCGAAATAATTATCCTGACACGCCTAGTCTGGCCTTTGTAAATGAAGATTGGAAATGCTTGACATTCCTCGCCATCCCTGGTTTCGTTTTTCACTTCGCTCGCCCTTGAGTTCAACTGCTCCAGAAAGAAAAAAAGAACTCCATCTGGCACGGGCCGCGGGGTCACGGCGCCAAGTGCAGCAGCTGGCAGCTGGAACCTTGACATGCTGGCGGGACCACGCCGCACCATTCACCTCCTTAATCTCTCTTTGTTCCCGGCGACGAATGAGGGCCAGGCGGCTGCATAAAATCATGTAATCCACCTTTGGCAACCTGCCGTAAAACATTTATAGCTGATTGTTGTGCGTGCGAGACATCCATCCTTTTAGGGGAGCGAGTCTCACAATATTTGACCTGGAAGTGTTTACTTGGCGTTTGTTGTTGTTTGGCCGGCCGTTACCAGGTGATCGCGTTAAGCAGTCGAATTTTGAATCGCTCGATTGCCGAGAAAACAATGCCGACAGGTGGGGAACTTTCGAGCTGTTTTAAACGCCAGATACCGGAGATGAAGTACGGGGCAAAGGACAAGCGGGTCGCCAGTCGAAGATATTACCCTTATAATTATGCAGGGTTTGTTTCATAAGACGAGATTGAGAGTTTGAAAGCTGTTCTGTACATATTCCTCGAAAATGTATAGCTTAAGAAAAAGTGAGGAATCATTCCATGCAAGATATTTAGTGTAAAGGTGGTATGTCTCATTCAAGCATACAAGAGGAAGCTGTCGCTAGTTTCCACAACACCCTGAGCTGTAAAAATTGGAACAAAACATACATCAGAGGCAAAGCCAGTTGAAATGGACATGTGCACGGCTTGTGTTGGCCTTTTATGGGCGCCTAGTTGCATTTTCTTGGTACAATCCTAGTATGGCTGGTTTCCCGGCCGTATTAAATTTTCTAAAGCCCGAGGTTTGACAAAGTTCCCTTTTTTAGGTTTCATCAGCAAGCTCGGTTGGAGCCATCCTGGGGTGGACGGGAAGCAGGATGAACGGGCTTGCAGAGTCAACGAAAAAAAAGGATAACCTATGTATATTTGCAGATGCAGCTCAATTAATAGTTTTTGTGTGGGTTCGTGTTATGTAGTGAAGTGGATGTAAGGCGTAATGATACTAATACGGATTTTTTAAACAGCAACATTTACTTGTTTATTTATTTAATACATGTAGAGGATGTGCAGTCAGCAATGGCACCAAGACCTTCAGTTAGAATCAGAAAAGATGACTTAGATGAACGAAAAAAAAAACATGAGAACAAGTCAGAGCAACGGCACATTTGGCTCATAAGTGGAGAGAACTATTTTACGAACATTTTTTAATCAATATTACCGTGTCTATGTGGAACTATGATCTTGTTTCATTTTTTTTTAAAGTTTTGCTAATATGTAGTTGTCGTTCATGAAAAAGTTTTTCTAGCTTTCAGAGAATTGTCAGAGTTCACAGAAGAACTTTAGATATAACTTCCGAGGACTGGGTTCAGTTATATTTTTTGCACTTCTATGTGGTAATTAAATTTTTGTATGTTAATTGATCATTACTCGTGGTATTTAGACTTTTGTGCTCTCTAGTGAGGAGCTCCTCCTTGCCATACATTTTCAGAACTGGGCCAGTCATACTCCTTGACAAGAAGCCAGATGTGCACAGCTGCAGTGTGCCACCTCGCGGTGCTGTCCTTCACGACGGCGAACTGCCTACGAGCGAGAGGCGGCCAAGGAGCGGTGGAATCTCGTTTGAATGAGCCGTTTTGGTGGCGGTTGTTTCGCGTGGGTTTCGCGCCCAAAAGAGGGTGGCGCGAGAGGAACGATAAGATCGAACAAAGAAAGCCTCACGCAGCCGGCGACGGCACGCGAGCGATGCGACGCCGGTGACGAATGCGTTGCGAGAACAACGAGGCGAGTGCTGGGATCGCCACGAAAACTGTCTGCGTACAGGTCCTCATCAGCGAATGGATTCGCTGTCGGTTGGGCGAGTGGGAGCTCAGCTCTCGGTGGAATGCCTCTGTTGTATCTTGGTAGAATTCGGAACAGCACCATATGTCATGGAAATGTGGGAATGTTCTTGATCTCGTTTTGGGTATATGGCATACCACAAGTGAGAGGAGAAATCGCATAGAACTCGGAGCACTTTGGAACTGCAACACGGTCAGAAAAAAGAAAACTTGAAAATAAGCCGAGGTGAACGGCAAGATATTCTTACATTTATAAGTTTCATTATCAAACCTACGCTGCTAGAGCTTCGATATACTACACAAACAACGGCGGCCACGTGTTTAGCATGCCGCCAATTTTTTGCTTTCTCAACTGTGCTCCTCCCAAAAATGCTTCTGAATGGAACTTAAAGCTTGAGATGCAGTACTTTTGGAGGTGGTCGCATTTCCCACTTGCACAAATTCATTGAATTGAGAAAAATTGTGTTCTTGCCCAAGATATAATTGCACATTTGTCTGTAATATGTGGTAGTATTGGGACAGTTATTCATCTCAGGGAGGAGCAGAAAGCGTCAACAGGAGTAAAAACTGCAGAAAAAAGTTCACGATGATTGCAAGGATGAAACATGATTTGTAGTTGTGGATTTCTTCCACTTGTGCTACTAAAAAGTTGCTAGTATTACATTAGGTTGATGCAAAAGGAATGGCGTCACTTTTCCAAGAACATATAACTTCGTTAAGACAAAGCTTTACATCTAGAAATGGGAACATACTTGTAGTGCAAAGAAAGCTCTTCTTTCCTGTGAGCATAAGAGATTTCTCCTGCAGTTAGCAGATGTGAAATGTTTGAAAATGTCCAGAAGCCTCGTTCTCAATTTTGTCAATATCCTTGATTTTTCTATCACACTACAAGCAATACAGTCCAAAACACATTCACTGTATTTGGCAAGGACGTCACAATCTACCCCATCTGTGAGCTACGGGCGCAGAGGCTTTGCTTCTAGGGAAACCTAGATGAGCAATTTTCGATGCATTTCTTTTTTTATTTCTAGTGATTGTTGCTCAATGATTCTCTCCAACCTGCTTTTCGGAAAGTACACTTTCAGCAATACCTATTGCTATTATATATTGGCCCCAAAGAGTGGCGAGCTGTCTGTTGGAAGAAAAAACGCTTGAGACGCTCAAAAGCCCATTTTCTGCAACCCAAATCTCGGCCAAAATTTAATTCCGAGAGCTTACTTGAACTTTGATAATGTAAACGGGAAACTTTTGTGTAGTTTTCGTATTCTCCAAGAAAATTGTCCCAGAAACTCTTACTCTGCAAGAAAGAATTCGCCAAACATGACGATATAAAAACAAGGTTCTTGTTGTTCTTGGCTTTGCTGTTCTACGAGATATAGACGTACGGCGTCAGGGACCTGCTCATGCGATAAACATTGGTCACTGCTGATTAGAAGACCTTCATGGTTCGCCGAAGTTATCGTTCATTAAAGTTGCGAAAGAAAACAGAGTCAACGCGAAAAAGCGTCATTTCTCTCGCATTAACCTAATAGTTAGTCAAGACTTGCTAATTCTGTTACTCACGGGAAAAAGCTTACATAAAGATAGGAGGAAAAGGATAAGGATGGTGCACGAAACGAAAACAAAATTCTGAGTATATTCAGAATAGCTTAAAATTACGTCATTTTAGAGGTTTAATGAAGTGAATTTTTTTTTTAGAAAATCAACGATTTGCTCCTACCATTGGATCTAGCAGGCACAGAAAGGCCAACAGCATTTAGAGGAAAATGTTGACCAGGAATGTGCCTAATTCAAATAACCATTTCTTCTTCCGCTATAAGTAGATATGATACACATGAGAATTTCAAACAAATCTTGCAAAAGCCAACGAAACTGAGTGAGAGAACTCCGAGTTTTTAACTAAGATTCAGCAGACTTTTTGCCCATGCCGAGCAATATTATGTGTCAACATTGGTACAGAGTCGACTTCACGTCCCGAGTGTTTTATTTTGTCTTCCAGGCCGTACACTATATAGGTGAAGAGAAACAAAACAATTTAACATTCATCGCAGCCATTTGGAATGCAAAATTCAATAAAGTGTACGCCTAAGAGCATTTGGTTGCATGTTTTTTATTACCCTATACCCTTAAATTTCCAGATTTTTATCGAAACGTTTTGTTAAAACGTTCTGTAGAGAAAAGAACTATTAAGTTGGTGCAGAAATAATGCGCGTTTTTCGTCGTGTCATCGTCAGTGCCAAGAATTTCCGCATATTCTTATCACTGCAAGGAGATGCTGTATGGGTTTTCGCAGCGCATTTCATGGCTTTCCAAAGAGTTTCATTTGGTTTGGAGTTTTCTTGTTTGTAGTTTTAGAGCAGTAGATACCAAAACAGGGATATCGCTATGCTCACTTTCGCGAGCTAAAACTCGGCAGCGTCGGAAATAGGAACCGTTCGGAATACCACCATAATTTCGGCCAAAGAAATGTGAAAAAGTGCATTCCTCGAACTTGATTCAGAGATTTTCGACGTGGTGAGTTGTTTCGAAAGAAATGGAGGTCGCATAGATTTTTCTGGAGTTTTTGACCACCAGCTGATGACAATAATGAAAGTGGATCAGTTCTAAACAATGCTAGTGGTTTTGCAGAGCCTCGGCGCTGATTAGCGTTGAGCCATCCCTCCTTTGCATGAGAATGAGAGCATGAAAAAGCTCGAGGAGTGGATGCCTCGCTAACAGAGTCTCAGAGCGATCATTGTTAGAAGGTTTGCTTCGCGTGTTTGTAGTCAGCTGAAAGGATCCATTTCGGAATCATTTTGCTACCTAAGGTTAGGCATAGATCCTCTACCAAAACATAAAGTGTCTTTCTCAATAGCTCGACGACGAAGAAAACTAGATAGAGCTCATAGTGACTTCGTTGCAGTCTGTAGCAAAAACATCAACTACAGCTCATTGAATCTTTCACACCTAAAAAGTACTGCCAAGACACTAGCAAAATGAATCTTCAACTTCAGTGTATGATCCCGGTTTTGGTCAGTAAGGTGAACCCACTCCTTTAGAGTAAGGTAGCGTCTAGCCACACTTCGCACTTCACACGTCGAACGGGCCTGAACAATTGGGCTAGCAAACTCTGCCCGATATATCATAATCGGCAGACCTTAGGGAACCATCGGAATGGGGAGTTTTCCCTCCAACCATTTCTTCGACAATTTACCTGTACCCGTCCCCATGTGTGGAAGATTGCACTCGGTTTGGAGGTTCCGAGGAGGTTCACGCTGAACACAGGACTGGCGAAGGTCTTTGAGGTAGTAGAGGACCCGAGTCAGACGTAGTTATAGTAAACACACGAGTCAGAAATACTTAAAACGCATTTGCCTACTGGTATGTATATTTGAGTTTTTTTTTAAAATTCCGTTCCCGATATTTGAGACTTGTTTCAACGAAGTACAGGGTGCGGCAAAATTATGTCCGCTTGAAATGGCTCGTGTAAAAGTCAGTATTTGGCATAGATGTGACGGGTTTCTTCATAACATATAGAAAACAATATGTCGAACAATATGAGACTATGTCGGTTAATTTTATCTCCATTTTTGAGAACAGCTCTAACGAAAACACAAGGGAAGACGTAAGTGATGCGCCGTAGGGACTGTTGTCGATTCCATCCTCTGTTTCTTCCAAACAATCCACACGCAAGCCCATGCTGTGGTGTGGTGTAGCACATGCTTGCTCCTCCAAAGCGCCCATGTGGTGCAATCCAACTATTCGAAACTGGAGGAGTACGGTGGTCGCTAATTTGGAACTGGAGAGCTCACGAATGATTTCTTGTGCAAAACCCCTTTACCGTCTTTACGTTGTAAGCCGCAGAGAAATCTTCTCAGGAAAGGAACGGCCCACTTCTAAACATATAATCGACCCTACGGAGGGTGCATTTCTGCCGAACATCGTTTCTCGGTCACGCAGTGATTTTGGCGCTAGAACCAATGGAAATGATATGAGGCTCCTCTGCGCCGTTGAACAAATACGTAAACAAAGTTAGACATAGCATAGACAGGAGCAGCTGGCACTTTTCATTAGCGGGTTTATGGAAGGCTTAACATATGCTATTTTTTAGCACTGTTCCTATTCCAAAGAAACATCTCAGAAAAAATTCTGGATCAAGTCAAAGATGACTACTCGCATCGCAGTAGTAAAATCTTCTCCCGTCTTGTCTGTGGACGACTGGCAAAATTGGGGATAAAATGGATTAAGATTAAATACATGTGTGTTTTAGTTTTACATTGTTCTCAGGATTCTAGGCAGCAGAACGGTCACAATTGGTCTTCCATCCAATTTCGATTTTCTATACAATTTAAGTGTCACGAAAGGCGGTCAATACTCTTGCCGAACCCTGTATATGAGAGAGACAGAGAGAGGGAGAGAGAGAAAGAAAGAGAGAAAGGGAGAGAGAGATGAGCGAGATAGGTAGGTTTGAGAGACATCCGTTTCAAAAGCGTGTAGCAATGTCTTGGTATGTCAATGAGATGCTGTACAGTACCCGTTTGTTTTTGGCTCCATCATCGATGACAGTGGTTTTCATGAGATTGGTTTCGAGTGCTGAAAAACATTTGATAGTTCAGCAGTAGGTACGTAGTAAGTAGGTAGCAGAGGACATTTTGAACACTGGTGAAGGTGAAAACACGGAAAACAATGGCTCTTTTTTAGTCTTGGTAGCAGTTTTGTAGTAACACAGGCCTACATTTCGAAGAAAGCCTTCTACAGCACTCGTATGGACAATCCGGTGGGCTCTACAAATTCTCCGTGTCGTTCCATGTTCGTGAGTATGTGCACAGGTTGGAACGTCCTCTACAGGTCGATCCTTGGTGAATTCAAGTGCTTAGCGATAAGCGTATGACGAGAAAGATCTCTCCGAAAATTTACAATAATCCCTTTCATTCGAAAAGTCGATGGAGAACATAAAGCTGTGGCCTAAGGATATCAAATTACGTTCCCTAACATATATTCATCCGAAGGGGCACGAAAGGCTAGCCGGTTCACTGGTTTTGCTTAATGCTTGACTATAGAGTTATTGGCGCTGAGGTTTTCTTGGGTGATTATATTTAACTAATTTATTAATTAATCCAAAAGCTTCTGGCATGCGAAACTCGTCATTCCTTAAAGCACCCGTCAAAACAATGCTTCGTAGATCAAGATGAATTCAGACTTGTAAAAAAAGGAGATCAGCACTTACCTTCACGATTCTTCTTTTCACGTTTCCTTTCAACAACATATTTGAACTCGGATGTCCACTGAATTGCGACACAAAGCTGCGTCTGATAAATAGCTTTCTTTGGTTCCTGGATTATGGATGTAATTATGAGCGACAGGCAATGGCAGTCTCGGACGAGCTCTACAAAACTCTGTCATCTTTGCACTGTGCAAGATGGAGCTAAGGACGTAATGGGATAGTTCTCGCAGCTCTCTCACATTTTAATTGGGAGAGCTGCCTATGTAGGTAGACATCAGAGATGGTAGGGTCGAATGCACATGTATCAAATATTATGTTGAGAGATTTATTAGGTTTTTTTATTATGTCGTTGTTATTATTTATTAGGTTGAGAGAAAAAGGGGGAAAAAGAGCTTGAAAAGTGCTAGGACGCCAAAATTTGCATGGGTTGCTACTCCGACACACAACGTGCCGAATTCTTTGCAAAGAGCATCTGCCGCTTGTGCCAGGAAAGGAGAAGGATCATCGATTAAGAAAAGGAGTACCTCTGGGATTGAAATGCTAAGCTGAGACGTCAGAGAACATTTGGTACTATTCGGCTAGTTCTGCGCCAAAATTTCGGAAAACAAATTCACCCTAACTTCGTCCAGGGGCATTATTTTGTATGCCGAACACGAAATCTTTGTAAGGTTACGGCACGCTGCAGATAAAGTATTTCACAAAATTCTCCTATATTTTGCGTGGAGAGGTTGTTTTAATTGCTGATCACGATCATGAACATCGTTTCGCACGCCACCTCCGTTTTCTCTGCAAAATCGGCATTTTGTCTCAATTTCTTACAGTATACCTATCGTACCCCAACAAAGAGAGTGACGGTAAAAAATGGATACGAACCTCGAATATCCACTCCATGCGAAATTTGAGAAGAATGAGATACCGTTCCTACCGTGCACTTGTCGTAACCCTACGGAAGCGGGGTAACAATACAAAACTTCGACGGTATTCGCGTTAAGCTCCTCAAATAACTTCTTCCGGCTTTGCCCATTGTTCTGGTGTTAGTACATACATTAAGCTAACGAAGTACAGTATAAATGGTTTATGTAAGAAAGACTTTACCATCGAGGCAAGATCCAATAGCTCCTTCCAAGACAAACTCTCCGCCATAACTAGTGACCCTTTTGATTCCTGAGTACGAGAGATAAATTCTCAAAAATACGCTTGGAGACAAAGCATTGGATCACCCTAATCTTGGCTTCTTTACTAGTATACTAGTATTCAAAGTTGTTGTCCACCAAGGAACGCTGCATTACGTAGAACAAAAGAACAAATTACTTCGATCTATCCAAGTCATTCGTTGGAGTCGATCGTAGAATTCTTTGTGAGAAGCTTAAACAACGCGGAATAGGCGGCCAGCTGCTCGAATGGTTCAAGTCTTACCTACCTAACAAGTGATACAGTTAGCAGTTACGTAGGTTAGGAAAACGCATGTTCCAAATTCTACTCATGTCCAGGCGGCGTGCCACAAGATGGAGCTCTTTTCCTAACACTTTTTCTCATCTTTACCTAGTAAATTAAAGAGCCAAACTTCAATTACAATTTAGCTACACGCAAATGACATCGAGATTTATGCTAGCTGCCGTGGAAGTTCGCTCTGCCTTATCCGACGCAACTGCTGCAGTGAAAGAATGTTCTCTTCGGAATGATTTGCCGCAGAATATGTCTAAATTCACAGTTCTTCATTTGCGTATGTTTAGTTACCATCAATATAGGATCGATGGAGCTACTTTATTTCGTGAAAATCTGATGTAGAATTTCGGGATAATTATTGGTGAGAAACTAAATTTTAGAGATCATATGTTTCACTGATTCAGCATACAGAGCACTTTTCCAAATTCTTCGTAATGTTCACACCAAGGATCCTAGAAATTCGACTAAAATCATGTAATCCCACAACTAATACTGTTCGAAAATTTGGAGCCCCTATCTAGAGAAAAACAGTCGGAAGATTGAAAAAGTCATACAGACCTTCGCGAGAATTTTGTACTATAAGGCGGACCCAAATGAAGGCTATCCACAGCTAATGTCAGAATATCAGGACAGATTCAAGAATCTCCTTCTACGGAGTTTGGAAAACAGACTCATTTTTGGAGAACTTCTCTTTGTATTCGAGGCACTGTGTTCAGCGGTCAAGTTAAAAGCTGGTAAATACCGGGTTTTTAAGCCCAGCAGCGGAAGAAGTGGTAGGTTTGTACTCTAGCAATCGAGATGTGCAGATAAATTTCATACAAAACTTTCAACTCCTTTTTCATGAGAACCGCTAGATGGATCCAGTCGTATCCCCCGGAAATTAAGCTATCTTCTTCAAATCTGACTTTTCGTCGACAGCTACAGAAGCTGACTCTATTACCAGAACTACTGGGGATATCCGAATGATCAGCGGTTGAAATATATGCTTTTTAAGTCCTACTCGCACCGGTTAGTTTCTCTGAGTACGGTTTTTTAATTTGATAAAGAGGCGACATTTCGGTGATCTAAACTCTTTTATTCCTTGATCCATACTTGAAAAAAGAAAAGGTTCTATCTCTGAAAATTTCAACAATTTTCGCTCCAAGTCCTCATTTTTACATTCTAATACCCGTCTATCTTCTTCTATTTTTTCATTTATGGAGTCTGTGTCACCACGTGTGTTTCGTTCTGCGACCTTCCCTTGGGTCATCGCCTGGGGTTCGTCTTCAGATAAAAGAAGCTCTTGAAATACAGAGCTCGCTCCAGTATTGTCGATCCAGTTGCGTAGCCTTAATGTGAATATCTCAAAGACATCCATATGTGGAGGAGTGACTCTAGTAACATACCGATATTTTCTTAATCGCTTTTTTTCATCAGTTCCAATAATAGATCCAAGGAGAACTGAAAGTTTCTTACCCTTGAAATGAACTTCTGCTGATCACATCTTATTATTTACATGCTACGCCGAAATGTCGTCTCTTGTTTTTGTTTCTGTTGTGTTATTTTCTTTCTCCTACAGGCTTTATGTTTTTGTGGTATATTGTTTTTGGCGAACAATGAGTGCATGAAATGAATAAATAAATAAATTTTGGTGAGGAAATCGAAGATTTCTGAGCAAGTGTACATAAATTTTCTGAAGCACCATAGAGAGCCATTCAGATGAATGAAGACATAGATCCGAGAATTGGATTACATATACGTAAAATCAACGCTTGAGGAAGAATTCAAAGAAAAAAAACCCCAGAAATTCTTCTTGGTAAAATTCTTCTCCGTAAGAATTGTTGTAGTAGCTACACATTAGAGAGCATCGCTGTAGATGATCCAAATTAAGGGGGCAAAAAGATCGCAAGGTGTATGTATGTAGGACAAGATGGTATGACAGAAAACAATAAAGAGTGAACGTGCTATGGTCAAGAAAGCACCGTTGGTCTGGGATACAGCTTTTTATTGAAAAAAAATGTAGAAAATCATCAATTAAAGTGTGTGGTGTAAAGCAGATTTTCTTGCTCCCGTCGTTTTTCTTACAAGGGAAGGATACTTGGCCAAAATGGCCAAGATCCGCGGTGTACCCTGTATCATATGCAATTTTAAACGGTGATATCGATATCCGTTGTTCAACTTTCATGTGGGGTTTCCTATAGCGACTTACACCTAGGCCCGTAGTAAAGTGTCCAGTGCGATCATCGCACATCACCTTCAAGGCGATGATCGCACTTCGCGTAGGAGAGGAGTATGGTGATCATCGCCACGGTGAATCGGATGAGCCGTACATGAAAAGTGATCAAATGTACCTGTTTCACGTATTCCCACATCACTTCCAGGCTGTTTTAGCGTGTGAGACAGTTATGTACTATTGCGACTAACAAGCTAGAACGAGTACGTCTTGTCAGAAGCACCAGAAGCACCTTTGTGCTTCTGATAAGTCGTACACGCTGAGCTTGTTCTGTGCTGTGGGGCGAAAATCAACATGCTTGAGCCCGTAGACTCAGATGCATTCTGTGCAATTCGCGCACCTGATCATACGTAGCTCCACACCATCACCATACTCCGAGTGAGATGCTCCGAGTACTTCACTCGGCGTCTCTTCGCTCCGCACACTATCTAGTTGCCAAACGATGGCGATCATCGCCTTCCAGGGTGATGAGATCAGCGCCCCGCACATACGTGCTCGCAGCTCCGCCACGGATTGTGATGATCTCCCATTCCTCAGTGTTGAAAGATCTTCGCGCGTGCGATCATCGCCCCAAATGTGGCGACGAGTTGTGCAGGCAGCTGATCTCACCGCCATGACACTTTACTACGGGCCCTATCTTCACTTTACAGCTCATATCAAGATGAGGCAGTTGTATCCGTAGCACGCTAGCAAGGCCCTGGTGCTCTCTAAAGGCACTAAAATAGCCACCATGCTCGGCTTGGGGCCGATCCATGAGTACTCTTTATTAAATGGACGTCAACCACTAGGCGAAATACAGTGCGTTTCATAAATATGTAGGCACCCCAAAATTTGTAAGTTCCACTATGTTGCGCTGATTTTTAGAACCCATCACCCTGCCTAGTGGAATTGGCTTGTCGGAAAACTCCTTGTCTACAAGTTTCATACCACCAACTTTAAAGTCTGGTCCACTGGCTCCAATTTTTGATATCAGTCCGATATCAGAACGTTTCATAAATATGTAGGCAGTAAGAACAACCTCAAATTACTTGGGGTTGAGCTCATTCTAAACTTCAAAAACGGAAGAACGTGTAGAAAAATTACATCAGTATAATGCTACGAGCTCCACTTTTTTTGTCTGACGAGATAGGCTCAATCTAAACCTCTCTATTCACCTGGCTTGTCAAACCACGCTGTTGCCAACATCTTCGGCGCTCTTTCCATGGAGCATCGACCGATTTTCCAGCAGATTTTTATATGCGACCGGAATGAGTCTCCTTAACATCCCCATATCCTGTGCAGCCAGGATTGAAAGCGAATTTTCCAATTGGCATCATGTTCAACCCACAGAATTGGATATAAGTTTCCGGCTCGTTGTACTGTTTCAACCAATTCCACTATAGCTGCAATATAGTAAGCTGCTCGAGAAAACAGTAAGTTTGGGAGGAAAGACTTGGCCGAATTCGCATTCTTCACGGACAGACACAAGGTGGCCCGTCTTCACCGTACACACGCTAACTTTAGTACGGATTGGTCGACAATGATATTTTTGCACAAAAGAAGCAAAATCTGGGCGGTATGGATGATGTACGCCGTTACGAGAGCTAGTTTTGAAAATGAGCAGTATTACGCCACCACCCATACTTTGGACAGTGAAGTTCTCTGATGTCTGCTGGGGTTCCTCAGCCTAGAAAGCTGCAGCTGACTATCAATTTCTGACGCGTGGTTGCACAAGAACATTTGCATGCATTTGATCTGCATGCTCCGCCATTTCTGAGTGGTGGAATGTTTCGAAGTTACACTTTCCGGCAGGACAACGTAACTATGCCTGAGCCCAGTTCCACTAAATGCTGGTCAAATCAACGCAAGATTTGCCTGGTTAACTGGCCAGTGTGCAATTAACTCTCAGCTTGATTGAGAACCTGTGGGGAACGCCTTCTCTACGTGTATACGTCAGTGCGCTGCAGTACAATATTGTCGTGGAGTTGGAGAACGTTTCAGTCGCTGCTTGCGAGGTGCTGGACTATGGTAGCATCGAGAACCTTGGGGATGGAATGCGAAGAAGTACTTTTGAGCTTATATGTAATGAAGATGTTCTTACAAACTCTTGGAACACAGTTATCCCAGAAAAGTTTTTGGTATTTTCCACTGCCTACATATTTATGAAACGGTGTGATATCGGACTAAAATCGAAGATTGGAGCCAGTGGACCAGGATTAAGAGGTCGCGTTATGGAATTCTTGGACAAGGGGTTTTCTGATATGCCAGTTCCACTGGGCTTGGTGGCAGGTTCCAAAAATCAGCGCAAAATAGCGGAACTCATACATTTTGGGGTGCCTACATATTTATGAAACGCACTGTATAATTGCGGTAACCTCTAGTGCAATTATGCTGGCACATTGCCAAATCCATCCTATCCACGCTATTCTGCTTATTCTGAGCCATTTTTTAGTCGGATTTTCGACCACTTCGACTGATTATTCACTACTGCTGCCTATACTATCTACTACTTATTCTACATATTAATGTACAGTTACTATACTAGTATTTCAACGGCAGTACAGCTAATACGCATAGCTGGCATCTTGCCAGTCCACCCTCATACCTATTATTCTTACTGCTGGGCGCTTCTCTGTTGGATTTTCTACGGACTATTCACCACTACTGCTCGAACTATATCTCGGATATTCTGAGCACATACTACACTATATTAGTACGATTAGTATTCAGTGTGTTTCTGGTGAGTATTTATTATTCGTACATCCTTATTTGTAAAACCTTCGTCGGTTGTTGGTCTGGCATTCTTGTTCAAAGATTGTCACGGAATGTTGGTACCGTGAACTCTTTGTGAGTTGCTAGAACACAACCGCTAGTTTGTTAATTTAGTTTTTTTTAAAATTTTTATCTAATAATCTATTCGTTACACTTCTAAGTTTGGTTATATGTTTTATATTTTCCATAATGTTGCATACATATCGGGATGCTTATTATCACGTTAACATGCGGCAATGATAGGGATGTGGGGTTGATAACCCCTCCATATTGCCGTAGGCTGTATGGAGACCTCGCAGTGTCCCAAATGCTAAGTCCTAAGGGGAGGTCAAATGAGTTGGTCATTTCCTTGCTCACCCTGCTGCTAATGCGATGGATATTCTTGCTGGCAACCAAGGTAAGAATTTAAGCTTTTCCTTCCCCCTTTCATTATGTAGGCATTGATAGTACGCGAGCTTTACAGGGGATAGGTTCCTGGGAGAAGTAGGACTCAGTATGCACGGGAAGCATCCGATCCTGTCATACAGAGTGCCTGGTACAAATACGTCGTACACCTTCAATTTCAAAAGGAATTCGAAGTACCACGATCTGTACCAGTGCCAACAGTGCAAGTATTTTGGAAAATGGACAGGGATGAGGGTGAGAGACATTACCTTATGGGAATCCGTATGAACTTAAAATTGAAAGTATGTATACAGGTCGTCGGCAACGAGTTCCTTACGGATCCGTGTTCTGTAGACCACCATCCCTTAAGAACTGCCAAAAACCACACCCACATTCTTATTCACAGCCGTTCGAGTTCACGACAGCCCTGAAGTTCCCGCTACTATGGAAATGATTCCGGAACGTTTGCGGGTACTTCCTGATGGTTCGTTGTTCGTACACCGACTGGAGCCGACGCTGCACGTGTACTATAACACAAGCACCATTTAGGTAAGCTGTACCCTTACTCGTTGCAAACATACCGTGAACCTCTTCGTTTCAGATGGCGGCTCAATTGGTGCTGCACACGCTGGTCGCGAACGGGGTCCATTCATTTCAACCCCGTCAGCTGAAACGCAAAGGCCAGCTGTACACGGTCCATGGTGTGTGCAGCAACGGAGTCGAGGTGCCCCTGCTCTATGCAATTTCGTCCAAGAAGACAGAGCAGGTATGGTGCAAAACAGTATTCCATCATGAAGCATCTCTGGAGTTATATGCAGGTGTACACGACCATCTTCGGGCACATGAGGGATGAACTCGGCGCGGCGGTACCTATTCACCTCCGAATAGTGTTGGACTACGAGAAAGCGGCCATAAACGCGGTAAAACGGGTATGTTGTCAGGTTCCCTTCGTTAATATTCTAATAGTTTTGCATTCTTATTTCAGGTGTTCCCGCACGCCACTGTGCAAGGCTGCGCCTTCCACCTGGCGCAGGCGTGGAACAGGAGGCGCGACAAGCTCGTTCTGCGGCGTTTCATCAAGGGTGTCGAAGGGGTGCCGAAGTCCCTCGAAGCGGTGGTGGGATACCATCAAAGGTTTGGTGTTCCTCCCTCGCCGCCTCCATCGCGAGGTCGGAGCCTTGGTTGCCCCTCCTGTTCCGAGGAAACATGCGGCCTTCACCCCATGTGAGGACTTCTTGAAGTACCTCAGGGAGACGTGGTACACCGGCATGTACTCTGGCCTTTGGGATAAGTTCGGCGTTGAGGAGCTCCGCACCACAAACCTCGCCGAATCTTACCACAGGTACTCTCATCAACAGCAGTCGACAACGAAGACGATAAGAGAGAATAGCCATATGGTAATTTTCAGCCAGTTGAATGCGCTCTTCGAAGTTGACCACCCCACGTTGGACAAGCTGATCCTCGTCCTTCGAGACTTCGAAGGTGAGCTCTCATAACACTTGAGCTGGTAAGCAATTCTTAGGAGCAAGAAGGCGACAACACTACAAAACCATACTTAGCAGGATCCTTCCCACTCCAAGCATCTTCGCAGGAAGGATCGCGAACGTAGGGAACGGATCGCACACGAGATGAGCAGGTACTGACCATGTGTTTGCTCGTTTCCAACGCTTCTACGAACTTTTTTCCAGTTTCGACAACAACTATCATGCCGGTGTTTCGAGGTTGGCCGTCAAAGACTACTGCCGCAACATGGCCAGAAATGTAGCAGAAAACACTGTTTGACTTGATATTTTCGTTTGAGCTAACAGTTTCACCCATATAGGTAGATATATGCAGATATATATTAGTATTATATTCAGATTTCTATTTAGATTTGTATTTGAGTTCCCTTTAAACAACTTTCCACTCTTTTCATCATTTCACTTCATCACATCACCAATCCTTGCTTCAATGTTTCAATTCAATTCATCAATGCTTTCCTCACTTTTGAACAAATAAAACGTGTGTTATCCTGTGTATGGTTGTGTTAGTGGGGTAACAGTTAGTTTGAAAGCATGCATAAGGACAAATTCATGTATGTATGCATTTATTCTTTTATTTTTCTTCAACTACACAACTACACACGAAAACAACTAGGCATAGAATAGAACTGCATCATTTCTGAGTGCTGGACCGAGTGATGGAGAAGCAGGACCCTGAGTTGCGAGAACATCCCGGACATCGTGTATTGTTCCAGTATCGTCATTCAAAAAGCTGGAACAATATAACATAGAACTGCGTTAAGTTAGAACAAGAGTAAATAACAAAGCATAAGATAGATACGTAAATGGGTTTAATAAGAAGCGCGAAAACGGAATGTTTATGGATTATAACCTATCATCCAATTAACTATCATTCAATAAGAACAATAAACGAAAGAACAATAAACGATCATTAAAAGCAAAGCATACCTCAGCCTCGAGGAATTCCTCCGAACATTAAGGAATTCATGGGAGCACAGACCACGGCTGATACGAATAAAATCTAGAAATCGAAATGAAGCACATCAGAAAACGAAACCATGAAGTCAAACCGAATCATAAGCAAAAAAAAGCAAAAGACAACCAAATTTAAGCACACCATAGCAACAATAACAAACGATAACAAAAAAGAAGGATGAGCAAAGAATACCTCTTTATCGTTGCGTTTCAGCAAAATAAAGCATATCGTGATGTGCCAGGCTGAATAAAACATTTCCGACGAACATTTCTGAAAGAGAATCCACACGAAAGAAATACTAGAACATAAAACACGAACGAGAGAAATACTAGGACATATCCGGAAGGTTAGAAGCAATACGAAACATCCACGACGGAAATAGACGCCTTATTCACGAAGAAAACCACAAAACAAGGAACTGCAAAGGAGAAATCGTGAGAGAAGAGAAATCCCCTATGCGCCTACGTGAAATTTCTAAGAAGAATGGAACGAAATTGGGAGAGAGGTGCATTGCAAACGAATGTTCGTTTGGCGTACATGCTACCTTACACGCCACACAATCGATCTGCGTGTTTAAAGGCTGTCACCTGCGTCTCTGCTCAGACATTCGTGCGGGAGTCCCGCCCGATTATCCGCCCCTTTTTCGGTTTCGGGACAAAATGCGGTCTAAGGGCGGGAGACATCATTTTGGTTTTTGTTGGGGGATTATCCCGAGAAAGCCACAAAGTTGCAATCGTCACGTCACACCGTGTTTCAACACGTGGTGACAGGTAGCGGCCTCGTTTGGACGGGTCAACCACAGATAATCAATAAACGACGCCGCGGACACTTGACCGCCTCGCTGGCTTCCCGCCTGGCATATCCACTAGTTACTGTACAATTATTCCCTGTTTCTGTATCATTTCCTCTGTTTGTTCTCGTGTGCCATGTGTCCGATTTTCCATTCCACCGATAGGTTTCGACTTTCGCCAAACGATTCGTTTTAATTTTAGCATTTCTTTTACAGGCAGGTTCGATTTTTTCCGCCGTCCTCACTCGATTGGGACACTGCTACTGAGATATCCCCAGATTTGATTTCTTTGCAAAAATAATCCCTATAATTCTTTAGGTCCTACTTATTCAGGCTGGAAGCATGCTGGGACATCAATGTACCGTACCGAAGAGAAAAAGGAGCCTAGCAGACATATGTGGTCAGTTTGTTCACCTTTGCCGCTGTCTGCAACTGAACCACGATCATATTTTTAGAGACCCTTCCACCTGTTCTTTTTTTCTTTTTTCTCAATTTCTCAAGAGTGAGTCGTTTCATTCTCATTCTCATTTTCACATTACTACGATAAGGCATTGTGTGTAGGCGTGTACCCCTCCAGCTGAAATACAGAGGTTTGCGTGCCGCCAAGCTGGCAAAAGAGGGAAATTTGAACATCTTGCTGATCTTCCTGAGGACTTCGTTGACTTTTTGATAAGTGGGTGGAGTCATTCGGTATACTTAACCTCTTGAAGTTAGCAAAGCATGATAATTTTTCAGATTTCGTGCTGGACGCCATTGGGCTCGGTGACGAAGCTTTGCTGTTAACTGCCACGAACCATAAGGAACACCGCACTAAGTAAGCTTTTTCTCCAATATTATAATGATGCATTTTAATATGGATACCAAGACGTTCGTGCTTTCAACTACAAGACTCCCGATCAACCGCTAGTCACTTCGCATGTGAGGTTTTTTCAGCTGACTAATCTCCCTCATTATTTCATAAGTAGTATTTATTTTCAGAAGCGCAAAATCGTCACGCACCACATCTGACACTCATCATTTCCATCGGATGGACCTGCTAAGAAAGGTTCTCATTCTCCTTTACCTCGGTTAATCTTTCCCACATTACATGTTTTGTTGTTCCTATTTTTTAATGATTATTGATCTCCTCTATAATCTGCACTCCTCGAGGTTTTCATATGGAACCCTCCACTGTCCTACGTTTCGGCGCTCTCGCCGTCTTGGCCTGCAACGGGGTTGAACTTGAGTAGCCTTTCTTCCAGCTTTTCTCCTCGGGAGACGTGTGCAGTGTTCACTTTCGGTGGGATTGCCGTGGATTAGTGTTGAATAGTGATTAGTGGTAAATCTGCATTCGCTACTTTGAGTGATATGGAGAGGTCGGTACTGGGTGGTGTGATGGTAGACTTTAAGCTATTCATGTTCAATCCCTTTGCAGGCCAAGGCGGCCAGAGTGCCGAAACGTGAGACAGTAGAGGGTTCCTTATAAAAACCTCGAGGGGTGCACATTATAGAGATTTAGGCCTCTGCTGCGGTGTTTTTATGGCATCTTTCTGTTACTGCGTTGATATTCGTTATGTTCGTGTTATTTTGTTGATGTTCTTAGGTTTATCTGATGTTTTCTGGTGTCTTTTGCCCTTGTGCCATCCATTGATTATCAATTTATGGTTTGTTGCTCTTCCTTCTCTGTCTTGCTGTTGTTTATTTATTTATCTAATACACCAAGAAAAAGGTGCACCACAATAAAACAGTTAGTGCGTACTCGCAAATGGGTATACAGTAAGTGTACGCTATATGTACGTGGGTAAAAATCAAACCTAGCTGGTTAACATTTTAAATATGGGCATTCTCACTCCACCTAATGGCACTAAAGAACGGGAATTTTCATAGAAAAACAAGACACCCCATTGTACACAAACCACCCCTAGATGACCAAAGTAGCGCTACTACCAGTTGGCAGATGCTGTAAGGAACTAGAAGAGGATAGCCAGATATACCCGTACCAGCCAGCCACGTACCATCCAGCAATTTGCTTTCCGAACATGATGGAACTTCGGCACGCAGGTATACTGACTGAAACCCCCCGCGGAACCATCATGTTGGGCAGCCAGCAATCCTCAGATAAACAGCGAGCCATTTGCGGTAAAGGCTAGTGTTAGTTGTAAGCAGGTGGAAAGTATGTGTAAGTAAGGGTGCAGAAATTAGTAGAACAGCTCGTTAGGATCACGTTGATTAGTGCGATTAGTGGATAACCACAAAAATACATGACCAAACATGCGTGGATTGAAAGAACACAGCAAGATATTCACAAAAAGGGAAATAAATCAGAAGCAAACAAGAATACGGAAAGGTTATTGTGGAAAACAGACAGCAGTAGTAGGTAGTAGTAGTACATGGTTCATGCATTTTGAAACAACTCTAAACGAAGTAGGACATCGATCATAGACAGAACGCCACGCAGCAACGTTAGTTGAGACGCACTGAAATGAAAGGAAAGTAATAGCCTAGGTCATAGTGAGGTAATGATCAAATGATAAACTGCTAGCTCTGAAGCGTTCTCGAACTGTAGTTAAAAGCAGACGTTGAGACATGCAGATGGTTCTGAAAACCCTGGAAGCAGAAGTGTCAGCCAATATCAAGTAAATGCAGCAATTCCAGGCTCATCAATTTGTTCTTGAAACTTTTGCTATGTTCAGCTTGGAACACATTCTGAAGCAACCGCTGCAACCACCTGGCCCCTCGATAGAAACTGTTGTGGAATCTTCTTCTTCTTCTTCAGCGTTTGTCCCGTTTAGTCGCGGGGTCCGCTCTAGAGGTCTGTTGACGCCATTTGGCCCTATCGCGCGCTTGGTCCGGGTGGATACCAGCTAGCTTAAGATCGGCATGGAGTGTGTCAAGCCAGCGTTGCTTTGGTCGACCTTTAGGCCGTTTGCCGGAGACTTCGAGATCAAAGCCGACTTTGCGGACGGTTCCTTCCTCGGCACGCAGAACGTGGCCATACCATCGCAGACGAATTTCGCGAAGTTTATCAGATATCGCCGCAACGCCAAACCGATTTCTGATGTCCTCGTTGCAGATTCGATCGAGCCGCGTTACTCCAGCCATCCAGCGAAGCATCTTCATCTCCATAGCGCTGAGGCGACGTTCTACTTCCTTGGTTGCGGGCCAACATTCGGCGCCATAGAGAGCAACGGGACGGATGACGGTACGATAGATCTTCGATTTCAGTCGGTCCGGGATCTTCTTGTCACACAGAACACCGGTCAACGAGCGCCACTTTCCCCATGCGGAATTAACTCGGGCTACAACTTCATGATAAAGGCTACCGTCAGATGAAATTCCTGACCCAAGGTACTTGAACACTTCCGTTCTTGGTAATTGTGCGCCGTCTACGCTTATGGTACCGGGCTGATCCACGCTGGTTGTTAAGTACTCTGTCTTCCTGACGTTAAGACGTAGGCCGAAGCGTGCAAGTTGGTCACTCCAAGCCTGTGTCAGCCGCTCGAGTTCTTGCCTGTCTTCAGACGCGAGCATGACGTCGTCTGCGTACAACAAAGTCCATGGCGTGGGTTTCTGCAGATCCCGTGTTACAACATCCATCACCACAATGAAGAGGAGCGGGGACAGAGCAGAGCCTTGGTGCACACCAACGGAAATGGGGAAATCCGTAGACATGCCAGCAGCCGCCTGCACGTGACTTCTTGGACTGGTGTAAAGAATCCGCACCCATTCGATAAGTTCTTCAGGAACGCCATGCTGCCGAAGAGCGTACCAGATGACTTCATGGGGCACGCGGTCAAATGCCTTTTCTAGGTCAAGGAAGGCGAGATGCAGCGGCTTTTGTTTCTCACGGTGCTTCTCGACCAAGAGACGTGCAGCATGTATGGCATCAGTGGTGCCGCATCCAGCTACAAATCCGCACTGGTTAGCGGAGAGCCGCACGATATCGCGAATCCTGCGGTCAATGACATGCTCAAAAACCTTCATGGTATGGGACAGCAGGCGGATAGGTCGGTAATTAGCGCAGTCAGCGGGACTGCCTTTGCACTTCCATATCGGGATTGTGGTGCTCTGCTGCCATTCCGAGGGCACTATCTTCTCCGCCACTATCTGGTTAAAGAACCTCGCCAGCCATTTAGCAGATCCCCAGCATTGCGACTTCCATAGATCCACTGTCACGTCATCGGGACCAGTCACTTTATGTGACATCATTCGCTTCAGCACTGCCTCCGTCTCCTCGGTAGTGATTGTCTGCACGGGCCCGTAGGTTGGCGATACATGGGGATTAGGTGGGTGGGCGAATTCCTTCGTAGAGACTTTCTCGAAGTAATCACGCCATCGCTTCATTGCCTTCCTGCGGTCCATTAGAAGGTGGCCATGCTTGTCTTTGACGCCATGGAACTTTTCGATATCTTCCATCTGACGTCTACGTCTACGAGATTTCGCGAGCCGGTATATGAGCCGTTCGCCTTCCTTCGTGTCTAGCTTCTTTTCGACATCCGCGTAATGTGAGGCTTTCACCACCGCCACCGCCTTTTTCGCTGCTCTCTTCGCTTCGCAGTATTTACGCCAGCGGTCGTCTGTCTTGCTGTCCAGGAAGGCATGGTACATGCGCTTCTTCTCCCGAACCCTCGACTTCACTTCGTCCGTCCATAGCCAAGGTTGCTTGTCGGTCTTCCTTCGACCTGGTTTAGTCGCACCAAGTTCAGACCGCGCTGCCTCTACGACCACATCTGCTGCTTTCCGCCAAGTTTCCTCAACACTCGTTACAGGCGGTAGCTGAATGCGAGATATGACCGCGGCCTCTTTCTGCTTCAGTTTCCACCACTTGATTCGAGCTGGTCCGCATCTCTCCTCGTACTTCCTCTTCGGTGGAGTGATTTTCAACGAACAGATCAGTGGCCGATGTTGTGTCGCTACTGTCTCATACGGCACGACTTTCACGTCCGTGACCAGCTTTCGATCTTGACGACGCAAAAGTACATAGTCGATCTGTGTCTTCGTATTGCCGCTATAGAAGGAAACAAGATGAGACGTACGTTTTTGAAACCATGTGTTCGTTACGACGAGGTTGTGAGACTCGGCGTACTCCAGAATACGTTCACCGTCTTCGTTACGTGTACCGTAGCCGAACCCACCATGACAACTGTAATCGCTCCTCGTTTCTCCCACGTGACCATTGAGGTCTCCCGCAACGACAAGAGTATCCTCCTTCGGCACCTCTGCTGTCTTCTCATCAAGCAACGCCCAGAAGTCGTCCTTGATACGCTCAGAACAGCCAGTTTGCGGAGCGTATGCCGAGAAGAAGTGGAGCCGCAGTTCAACAGTGGCGATGACAATTTTCATAAGCCGATCGTCGAAACGCTGGACTTCTGCTATTGCGTCTCGGTAGCGTTCTGAGACTACGACTCCGACGCCACTTCTGGTACCTGCACTGCCATGGTAAATGAGTTTGTAGCCACATCCTATGTCCTTCGACTTACTGCCTGACCATCTCGTCTCCTGAACCGCGCATATGTCGATTCTTCTGCGCTCTAGTGCGGCTGCTAACTCGCACGAGCGACCTGTCAACGTGCCGACGTTCAAAGTCGCAATTCGCGTCTTGGCTACGTTGTCCTCCTTAACGACTCGCCTGCTTGCCCCCCGATGCCGCCGTTCGCGAAGCATCGGGGACCCTCGCATACTTTTCACACTAACCGGGCCCCGAAAGTGCGCGTCGACTCCCGTGTACGCCGTAGTTTTCTTCTCAGGCACTATTGACGTCATAACCATACGACGTGACGTGGGTCTTCTTCGGCCGGCCTGTCACCACGGCCTGTCGCCGGCATTCGACTG
Source organism: Ancylostoma caninum (assembly GCA_037903475.1). Classification (NCBI taxonomy): domain Eukaryota; kingdom Metazoa; phylum Nematoda; class Chromadorea; order Rhabditida; family Ancylostomatidae; genus Ancylostoma; species Ancylostoma caninum. Next base: position 44,750 of record JBAJFG010000615.1, on the reverse strand, counting down.
TTGAGGGGAAGGATTCCCTTCCCCGTGGACGAGGGACTTATTTGTTAGAGGCGGCCCCAGATCGCCTCTCATGCGCTTCCCAGTCGTTAGAATGCGAGCTTTTGGCCAAATCCGGACTGCAGGATACAGCCAACATGAAGCATTAGCACACACCCACACGCGCGAGTGCGTGTTCACACTCATATGCCGGCCATATGTGTCGAATCCAGCACTGTCGAACTAAGGAGTCCATCCCCTAGATCTATCCGCGTCGCAGGGCAAGCGCATGTTGTGGAATGTCAATGAGAAATTCTTGCGCTCAATGTTTCCGTAGTGCGAGTTGAATCCGCCAGATCTTTCACTTGCCGGCACAAACAACCAGTATTTGCTAGCTTGTAGTTTGCTTTCTTTCTTCAGAATGCGAAAACAGAATACTAAATCTGCGAGTATTCTACGATATGCAAGGCTTTTCATATTGAATTTCTTCAGTCGTTCATTGTAACTAGGTGGCTCATCGTGAGGAGAAAGGCGTTTAAACAAAATCCGCGTTTGTAAAGACGAATAAGAATATGGGGTCGGTGCTCTTCACGTTACGGAGAAGAAGGAAAAAGGAAGAATATGCCTTCTGCACAACGTACTCTATGTGCCTTGAGAACTTGAGGGTGTTGTCTAATAAAACGCCTAGATCTCTGGTTTCACAGCAACATTTCAGTGTGCGGCCATTCATCTCATAATCCATTAAATCACCACCACCGAGGTGCAAACCGAACTTTTGTCAAAATTAATCGACAAGTCCCAGGTTGACGCCCATTCAGACAAATTCACAAGGGAAGTTTGTAATGCAGATCGTACCTCTACACTATCTTCAGGAGAGTAAATCCCATAGATTTTAATATCGTCTGCAAACATCCTTACTGTAACATGCGGGGATGTTTTAAGAATATTGGGCAAGTCTATAGTGTAAAGAAGAAATAGTAGGGGGGACAAGACCCCACCCTGGGGAACACCACTCACGCAGCGAAATTTGCTAGAGTATTGGAGCCCGACCTTTACAGTCATATGCCTATTAGTGAGATAGGAATGAAGCCAATTTAGGAGATTACCACAAACACCAAGTAGCTTGAGCTTAGCAAGGAGTTGGAGTGACAGACTTTGTCAAATGACTTTGCCAGGTCTATATACATCACGTCGACTGCCTTACCTTGATTGAGAGCTAAACTTCAATCGTAGATGCTGTCAGCCAAGTTAGTGGTGGTGGAGGCGCCACTAAGAAACCCATGTTGTTCATTAGGAATCAGATTGAATCTCCTAAGCCAATCCAGCAACCTCTCTCTAATGATTTTCTCCATCGCTTTTACAGGTGTGGGTAGCAGGCTGATAGGACGGAATTGACTCACAAGCTGCGCCCCACTAACCTTAGGTATTGCTGTGACAAGTGCTTCTTTCCATAAATTCGGCACTTCTCCCAAAGTCATCGAAATATTGAATATGTGGGCAAGAGGAGAGCACAGAGAAGATGCACATTTTTATACACAATCTGCGGAATCCCATCGAAAGTCTCAGTAAGAGAGGGTTTAAGACGCCGAAGAACTCTAAGCACATCAGAGGGGTGGAAAAACACATTACTACAACGGGATGATATTGGAACTGTACAGTTGGTCGTAGGAAGATTATATGAGTAAGCAGATGTAAATACGCTGGTAAAGTGGGAGCCAAGAGCTTCAGCTTTGTCGGAATCACTCAGAAATATATTTCCTAGGTGGTCTTCAAGTACTGGGAGGTTGGGATTTGGTTTTAGTTTACGGTTTACGTATGCATAAAGGCGTTTAACTGAAGTTTTGGCTGCTAGGCGACGCTCTTTGTTGGCTAAAAATTTTTTCATATGATGATCGATGTCAGAACATACTTTTTTACAGAGGGGGTTACTCAAAGGATCAGCTAATTCATGGAAAAGACGTTGTTTTTGGAGAGTTAAAGCTTGAATCTGAGGCGGCAAACGGGGAACGTATGCGTTACGAACCTTTAAAGGAACGAAAATGGCTAATGCAGTGTAGACTGAACGGCAAAACCGAGAGTAGATATCAGAGCAGGAAAGGTATTGGTCAAAAGGAAAGCCAGTCGATTTTAGCTAAGTAGGAGTTAAGAGAAGAGTAGTCTACGTCAAGAAAGTCAGGCAGGGGCACTGAAATATTCTGATAGTTTTCACACACTTCAAAGCATACTATTTTATGGTCGGACAAACTGGTGGAAGGGTATGCACATCAAAGACAACAGGAGAAGAAGAAAGCACAACATCGAGAGTGTTTATGTAATGAGTTGGCACGGCGACGTTCTGCACGAAACCACAGCTTGAGAAGAATTCAAGAAATGAGGCAGAATCAGAGTTCATAGAGATATTCTTACTCCAATCGATTTGCAAGTTAAGATCTCCAAGAATAAGAGTATTCGTGTTGCAAGATGCAAAATAACTCAGCAGTTCAAGTAGTTTATCATCATCATCTTTACTTGAGTTTGGTGGACGGTACACCGCAGTGAACTGAATATAGGATGCTTTCTCAGGGTGAAAAATATTGATGGTCAGTAAGTCAGCTAGTACATCCATGTCATGCCTTACCACATTGACTACGAAATGACCACTAGCAAGGCAGCATACTCCCCCACCCACTCTTTGTCTTCTATCAGAGCGATAAATAGAATAGGGTGAATGTCCAACTACTTCAGAGTCAAGAATTCGCGAATTCAACCATGTCTCTGGAACGAAAATTAGATCAGGCTTTTGTTGACATGCAAATGCTTGTAAGAGATGGATTTTGTTAACCAGGCTACGGGCATTCATTAAACAGACCTTTAGCTCGGCGGGAGAACCGTGCATGCCTAGGCGTTTCCCGAGCGACTACGGGGAAGCTCAGAGACATGCTGTTGTTAAGAATCTATAATAAATGTTATCTCCAGTAGCGTTTTCAAGCTTTTGTGTTCGTAGGGTTACGAACGACGTCGGGACAAAATGCGGTCTCCCGAGCCTGCGGCGATGACGTCATCATCGGGACAAAATGCGGTGTCCCGCCCGAGTATGCGGGACAAACTGCGGATGTTGGGGGAGAAAAACATGCGGTTTTAGTTGTCTCCCGCCCTCTCCCGGGCGGAACATAGCACTTTGTAGGACGGGACTCGCGCACGAATGTCTGAGTGCAGGCTGTCAGCGAGCGGGCGAGGCAACTCGTCCGCTCCGCCCCCTTTTTGTCGCCTTTTGCGTGCGATCCGTGACTGACTTCCATAAGCCCCGCCTACCATCTACGGGACTCTGGGCTGTAGGAAGTCTCGGCTGTCAGTACAGGCAGATGGGATCTGGACGCGTACCTTCCACTTGGTGTGCTGCGGCACACTGGGGTTTGCATCTAATTGCCTAACAGAGCAAGTTGTTCACTCCCCAAGTACCACTCCAGCACAGAACTGAAGATCGAAACCTTTTTTCGAGCTCCAATTCATAGTTCGGAGCATTCAGTACCTCAAAATTAAGCACTTGAGATCTATGGAACCCTTCTGTAGGGATGTAGAAATGGTCTCAATCAGTGGCCATTTCAATTTGAGCAGCTTTAGGAAGTTTCATTGCATTTCAGCTCGGCCTAACGTTTGATTCAAGGTCGGTTTATCAAAAGAAAAGCAGTGAAGGTGGAAAGCCATAGACGTAAGTTTCAAAAGAAGTTTAGAATACGAAAGACCAAATTTATTCAAATTTTGTTCGTGTGTTATAAGAATTTAAACAACTGAAGACGGTAGCAGAATTTTGCCGCTCTTCTTCTAGAACTTTCAAAGAATTTTCGTGTCGAATACTTGATTGATTCTTTTCACAAGCGGATGAAACTAACTCCCTCCAAGCTTCAGTACTTAGGTCGGCATATTCAATATCGCCTAACTTCGAGATTCATTCAAACAAAAGTTCTTTAAGAATGTATTAGAATGATCCTGATCAGGGACTTTAATTTCAAGTAGTTCTAATACATCTTCATTGAATTTTTAATCCGACAGTTTAAGAAAATATTTTTATCGTAAGCCCTATTTTGGAGAACCTCAACTAAACATTTGTTTTTCATAGCCTGACTTGAATCTTAGCTTAAATTTGGTGGAATGATTGGCTGCATTTGTAACACTATTCCCCTCAGTGATCGCCCACCACCACATCGCCTAGGGACACGTCGTGTTGTTTCCTCAGGTTCCTCGGGAGAAATTCCTCACCTCTCAAGCAGCAGAGGTCATAATCAAACGCAATTTTACGCTGGAAACGGCAGCTATTGGGATGAAAAAGACTTAAAATTGAATCAGGAGTAATTTACTTTTGTCTTTTTTTTCGTTCCTGAGAGCCACATTCAGACAGGTCACAAATTACCGGAACAAAACAGATTTCAAGTGCTCAGTATGATAGCCTTGAACACAGCAAAACCATCCTACATATGTTTCCAAGATATTGATATTCGCACGAACGAACTATTGGGATAATTTATTCATCTGGATATTCTGAGAAACCAAGGATATCTGGAACTTTCGTCCCAGACTTATTCGGATATTCCATTTATTTGGCCACCATAAAAATGACTCTCAAGGTACATAGTTGCACCAGTGATGCGCTGCCTGCGCTATTGATCGATGTAAACTATTCCTTGATGTAGTGTAAATCCCTTACCTCTTTCAGATAGATGGGTTAACGATCTCGTGACTTCAGAAGGAGGCCAAGCTAAGAAAGAGGCCGACTGGTACCGGAAGAATTTTGATCACGATGCGCCCTTATTACCCTCAATGGACATCCTTTTTTGGTCGTGTTGTTATTTGCTGACCCAGCCAAGTAAAAACCAGAGAGGGCTAGGTTGTCGATTTTGTTGTTTTCAGCTACGACGAAATTTCTACCGGTGAAATCGCAGAAAAATTAAACTGTTCAGATGCTTGTGGTATTTGGTTTTCATTCCCAATAAAAACTAAAGGAATGCATAGCACTTGTTGAGATACCTCTGGCCTTACATTTAATTCGCCTTCTAGAGTCCTATAGAAATTTCAGCCATTCGAGCTCGCCTCCTCCCTCTAACTATAGTTCGAGCTCAGTTTTACTCAAAATGAACCTCCAATTCAATCAGGAATGCAAGACTGCGCAGGGATCTGCAGTATCGCGAATCATTTTGGATACCAAAGCGGGAGACGATGTAGTCCATGATATGCATACATCACAGATGCCAGGACCTGCGTTTTCATCTCGTTGGAGCAACATGAAAAGCGTTTATGGACATCTAATACAGAGCCTCATTCCTAGCCGGGCTCGTAGAGCGGTCTTTTCTAGCATGCTCCGTTTACAGTAGGTCTAGAACACAATCCAATCGCTTAGCTGAAAGGTTCCAAGTTTCAAGAAAAGTCAAACGAGTCTCATAGATATCCCAAAAAAGTAGAGGGCTTCTTATCCCATTGAGGCTAACTTGCTGAATTGCCAAACCTTTGATCAAATGTTTTCTAATCGTCTCTTAGTCATACTGCCACCTACTTCCATCTAGCCAACCACGCCCCGCAGGGCCCATGAAAAGGCATGGCGAAAATGGAAAGGCCAAGGGAAAATGTTTCATATAAGGAAGCACCGCGTGTTCTACAGTATTGGGAAGTGACCAGCAGCCCATTACACATTTACTTTTCAATCTGATGGATCGGATTCTGTTCGCTCCGAATGATTGATTTTATTAGTGAACTCTACACGCAGATGTTACTGTGTAGCTGAATTTAAATTGTAAGAAACTGGAGACCTTGATCTTTTTGTGCAAAAGTTTTTCTGGAGGAAAATCAGCAAACTCATTGCGGGTATTTGTATTACAGTTTTATCCATTCCTAGTGAGTAAGTGTATCGTTCCCCAAAACTGAGATCGCCATTTGAGAGACGATTTCTGCGCGAACGGGAAATAATTGACCACCCGTTGTAGCGATCTTGTGACTACCTACTAATTTTTTCGAAGTAGCGGAAGATCATTTCAAGGGCACCCTCCGTTCGCGGTGAATTACCAGCCGCAATTCTAGCGGTCGTCACCGCTCGCCTACCGTTCGAGGCCACTTGCCCACACACGCACCCAACATGCCCTTCAACACTCCTCATGCTTTGTAATTCCAGTCTTGTATCCTAGCATCTAATCCTAGGTCACAGAGATTTTCGTCGAGTTGTAGAATACAAGTGATCTTCTAACTTTTTTTCACCTTCTGAAAATCATTTGTCCTCTGTCACCTGAATTCGTTTTCATCGTCCTGGAGCTGGGAACTGGTTTGTACCCCGTGGTCAAATTTGGCCTTCGATATGAGAGTCATTTGCCCAACGCCGATGCAAATGTCATTTCTGCTTATCGAACCAATGTATAATATAGTCGCTATTGAACTATTTATACAGCAGAAGAACGCCGAGTTATGTGACGAGGTAGATGAATTCTAGCAGCTTTTGCTAAATTTGGATAGATAGTTTATGTTAGTTCAAGTGATCATTTTCTTGTAGAACGGATTTTGAAGACCGAACTTAGCCATGTTGTATACGTCGGAAACTAAACTCTGGCTTCGGATGCTCAACGACAGCTACTTCACTGTCGAGAATCTCAAACAATGGGTTTCGGGATCTGAAACACTTTTTCATCCGCAGTGATTGAAACCTAGAGAAAAGGATCCTTATAGGAGCTCTGAATCCGGCTTCATATCTTTGTTTCCCGCCTGAACATCAGAAGGTGAAGGAAATGTAATGCTGAATTCGTTCTTTTCCGACACTGCCGAATCTGCCTTTTAAGATTAGTCCCGCAGGAATTTATTCACGTTAACTGACTCAAACAAACTATGTACATAATTAATTTAACGCTATCAGGATTTGTTTGGTCCACATACGTAAGCACGTTCCGGCATCTAGGGATGAAGTTTGCACAACACTCTTCCGAATGGATCTCGAAAGGCAAATCTGTCCGAGATGGCATTAGAATAATCTGGAAGAAGATTCTGATTTGCAGCTCATTTTCGCAGTAGGTTTCTGCTTTTTTTTAGTTCCCCCTACTTGTAGATTCAGCAGCTTTTTTTGTAGACGTACATATTTCTCATGATTTCATCTACTATTGGGAGTTCTTAGCCTTCTTATTTCGGAATTCGGTCCTAAAAAATCCAACCAATCATTAGTGAATCCTTTGCATTATAGGGATTAGGGTGGTGCCGCTAATTTCTCCCAGTCAATTGAAGAAACATCAACTTCCAGCAGGAACAGGACTCCTCCGCGATAATTGCAGCCACTAAGAATGAGGAAAGTCGAGTCGATATAGTCGCTATTGAACTATTTATACAGCAGAAGAACGCCGAGTTATGTGACGAGGTAGTTCGACGAAAAAGTGGTCGACTCGAGAGATGGAAGGACGAGTTGGGGCGCGACTGACTCATCCAGGGAATCACAAAAGTTTCTCTTTCTGTGCGATCGATTCGTGCGGATATGTGGGTCACATCCAGAGACCCAGTGCACGTCACTCGCACTATTTCAACTATATTTCCTCCCGTTCCTTTATCATATCTACATATCAACCCATTCTAATAGCAGTGTAATTGGAATCAAATTTGAAAAAGAGATCAGCAGGACCAATAGGTCATAACGCTTCAGCAGGGTATTTGTAGAGCCAGCTTTATTCAGCTTTATTTGTTATTTTCTTTCCATACCATTTTTCTATTTATTTCTTAATTTCCATACTATTTCTTCTTCATATTTTTTCATGTTCTACTTCATTATCTTCTCTACATGTCATTCTTCTTCAAAATCTTGTTATTTTCTTAGCACATCTTTTAATTCTACATTATAAAAGTGAGAGTGGGCATTTAGAAAGACTTCTCCACTTCTCAAGTTCCATGAGTCCTCATTCTTATCAGGATCTTGGTAAATCTTCGTCACCTTCCATAATGTATGTATCAGGTTGATGCGAAATTAATTGCCGTTTTGGGGCATGCATAAATAAAATTTTTCTTTTGTGAATTTGAACAATTTCAAGCCAACAATAGCCGCTTGAACATTCTGGCTCGCTCTTCTCAGTACATCTTCGTAGAGCCGCGAACGACGCGATTTTTGGGCGATCATGGTTAATGACTTCAAACTCGATCACTTTTCACCATAGGTATCTGGTGATCTTGCATTTGTTTTGGCTCGGAATCTTCTTTTCAATGGACAGCGAGCTACTGGTTCGCAAAATTATCTTCCAGAGATTTTGAACGCCAGGGACAACCATTGTCGTGATAGCAGGTTGTTCCTTGGCGACCAAGTGTAGAGGACAGTCGTTTAATCAAATCTTCTCATTCGGACGTTGAGCTCAGGGATGGATGCTCATTACAGTTTCAAAACATTTGATTCCAATCGACAGGATAAGAAAGGTGCGGAAGTGAACAGCCCTTGATCTGACTGACGACCAGCGTCTCATCCGCTGCGACATTTTTTCTAAGTTATTTTTTCGCCCTAAAACGACACATTGCTAGAGCAAGTAATTACTACCGGTGAAGCTCGGTTATTACGCGATAACAATAAATGCGAATGAAAGTGGGTAGAGAAGTTTCCCCACCTCTAAGTTCTCCTAAATCAGATCATCCCTTCAGGGAAGTTGTGTCAGGAGTTCGATGGTGCTGTAAGGGCGTAACTGACCACAGCCTTCTCCAACCTGGTCGAGCGTTGAACATAGAGTCCTGGTATTGTAATTTTGAGTGGATGTCCCGAAATTTGCCATGGATTTAGTTGGCAGTGGTGAACAGAATCAGCCTTTCCCCCGCTCCAGGGCAGTGCTAAGCCTCTCACCTAAACACTCGCCCGGTAAAAACTGGCGCAGTAAGGTATCGAAATTCTCATTCATTCTCCTCATTCCTCAGACCTATTCCATCTGAAAATCACTCCTAGAAGCAAACCTGTAACAACAGCAGGTTGCTGATCTAGAGCATGCCGAAATCATTTTCCAAAAGTTTTTAGATTTTTGCGACCTCAGTTTTCATTGTAGAAGCATCTCATTTTCTTTGATTGTTAGGGAATAATTAGCTTTATAACACTTTGAACTAAAGTTAGTTTCGGCAATTAATTTTGCACCAACCTGATACTACAGAACGACCTTGTCACTCGTTTTATATGTAACCAAGAAATTTCTTTTGCGAACATGGGCGCGGATTTTGTGTTCAAACTTCTCTGGTTCTTTTTTTTTGCGATGCACCTTTGGCCCACTGAGATAAACATATCAACTAAATGATTTTCAAATAAATATCCTTTTTATTAGCCCCTTATAGTGCTTAGCTGCTTCGTTACACCTCTTCTGTTGCTTAGAAAATATTACATCCATAGATAGTGAATGTCTTGCTCATTTATCCTTAGCTTTCTCTTTTACGTTTTAGTTTTCCACATTTTTGGTTTTCGCGGAAAACATGGCCCACCCAGCACTTTGATGCCATAAAATGAAGAGAAAGTTTTTTCGGTCAAGTCCTCTGAATAACGTTGCTTTTCCTATGAATAGGGTAGCCAAATTTTAGCCTTTTCGCAACACGAAACCTGCTATTCACTCAACGAAAGCTCTGCACATACGTGTAGGAGTGTCATTTCCGCTCTTCAGTGATGTCCCCGTCGTCGAATTTGAACGTGCTAGTGTTTTCGTTGGGGATAGCACTTGAACTCTCGCTGACTATTAACTGGCACCAGAGAAATGTGAGATTCTTATATTACATACACATTTGCCGAGTCTCCTCATTACTTCTTGTTACTTAGGGTGGAATGAACTAAGGAGTGAACTGAAAAGGAGCATGTAACTTTCACATGTAAATGCAGAAATACATGTGGTGGGGACTATCAACAGTCTTTTCATTCTAAACAAATGCGGAAAAGTGCACGTTGGAGTCCAAGTTCTTAAACTACACGTAATTCCATAAAGGAGTGATCTTCTCCCTACATCGTCCTTGAAATGGCTATCCTGGCTTAAAGTTGAATCATGTTCGTTCCCTTCTAAGAACTTCTTTAAACATGATGCGGCATAAGTAAAGGCGAGTGATTCAACCACATTTTGTTCCTCTTCCCTTCCACCTTTATTTTGCCCTATTTTTTGCTACTTTTATTAACATAATGCTAAGGATTTGACGGCGATCGGGTAGGGTACGCGGTTGCTCCAAAACACCTATGCAACTTTGCGTAGACATTGGGCTCCTATCAAACAGGATTGTATATTTTTGCGTACAATGTCCACATCCCACGCAATTTACAAATTTTATGAAGCGGTTAAACTAAATGCAACAACTCTTGGTGGTGGTTCCTAGCTAGATTGTTGACTTATCGAGTCGTATTGAACTCGTTGAAATAAATGCGCTGATATGTACAATCCCACTGTTTCACTGCGCCAAATCACTTCATCTCTTTTTGTACCATTTTTTCAAACCTTTCGTAGCATCCTCAACGTCGAGGCGTTACCGCGCCCAGTGTATCACGTAGAACTTTTCAGAGTTTTCCCGACGTAGGAACGTGGAACGTGGAACGTGTGGTTTGATGTCATCGGAATGTTAATAGATTGATTGTAGGATACTGGAGAGTTTCACGATTTCATTTTTTTTCTTGTGTAGCGGTTGTCGAGTTCTTTTTTCATAATTTCTTTATCAACATCGGCGTCCTATGTGACTAGTGATCTCGCTACAATGAATCAAATGGTGGGACATGGCTGAGTGTGAGGCAGAATTGCAAGCTGTGGTCAACGTTGCAGTGAGTGCTGCAACTTCCGGGGACGCCAACAAGAAATGGTCGTGGTTGAAACCAGCAATCATCGAAGGAGCGCAAAACCTCAAGTCCACTAAACCATGAAGACCGTTCATCGACAAGCAGACGTGGTGGTGGTCAGAGGAGGTTCAAGGCGTTGTTAAGAGGAAGAAGGATGCGTTCAAGAAGTGGCTAGAGACCCGCCAATACCATCGGCAAATCCGGCGTTGGAATCAGCGCAGCCGATTTAGGAAGAGGAAGTTGCAGGTGTACGTATGTACGTCTCTGAAGAGTACGTCGGATGGGTGCATCTTCTCTACAGGAAGGTCACGAGTTCAGTCGGAAGCGCTGCAGGAACAACAGCACAGTTTGATGTCCGAGTGGGGGGTATCAATGTCCCGTACTTTCACCGCTTCTTTTCATTCTCTGCATACACACAGTATCGAGTGGTCTCCAGTCAAGACCACCATAGACGCTTCTTTATGCAGACAATGTCGTACTTGCTGCAAGCACCGGGGAGGAACTCCAGAAAGAGGCACAAGCTTTGAAAGACCGGCTTGAACGAATGGGATGGAACTTAACATAAAGAAAGCAGAGTACCTCAAATGCGGAGAACAAACACCTGGCACAATTTTCCATCGATAATGAGGAACTTCCAAATGTCTCCGTGCATAATTACCTCGGATCCCTTATCTCAACGGATGGTAACACGTTGATGGAAGCTGAGTGTAGAGCGGACGCTGCGTGGAGCAAGTGGAGGCAGGTAACGGATGTAATGTGCGATAGGAAGGTCCCGCTGCAGCTGAAGTCAAAGATTTCTCGCATAATAGTCCGACCTGTTGCGCTGTATGGAGCGCAAAGCTGGCCGACCAACTTAAGACATGAGCAGACCCTCCACACAAAGGAATGCTTCGCTGGATTCACGGGATTACTCGTCTCGACGGAAGGCGTACGCTCACTGTTTGGAGTAACAACCATTACGGCAAAGATGCGAGAGGCGCGGCTACGCTGGTGCGGTCACGTATTGAGAGGTGACTACAGATCAGTCGCCAAATCAGCAATGAACATCACTGTGCAAGAACGTAGACCGAGAGGAAGACCAAAGACTAGGTGGCTAGACAGGATTGAAGATGTATGCGGTTTCTCGGGCTTAGTAAGAAGGACGTGTTCTACCGGAGAAAGCGGCGCAATCGCACGGGAAACGCCGACCCCAGACGCTGGTAAATAAGCCAGGAAGAAGAAGAAATAGCGGTTGTCGAATTGAGTGGCATGAATCCTATTATATTTTTGCAAGCTTGCAGCCGTCAAAGAGCGATGATGCGCTTCTCGGTTGGATCGCTCTTCTCACTGCACATTGCAGGGAAAGAAGAGTTCAAAAGAAAATGTGCTCTCCATTCGCCTGCCAAACGTCCACGCATTAGCACCTTTTTTTGTGGGCGCATATGCACAGTAGTGACCACAAAGATATGATCAGCGCCGTTTCGACAAGAGAATTTTTTGCTATAACTCACCTCTGGATTGGATATAACTCACCTCCGGACATCCAAAGGAAATTTGGATGAGGGAAAAATTGACACTGATCGGGCACATTGTTGTTTCCACCAGAGTGTCACTGTTAAATTAACCTTTGCTGCTCAAATGGAAAGACAAAATTGTTCGATCGACTTTAGCAAAAACCTGTTTCGTCGTATATCACGATTATCGACAGCATTAGAAATTTGATCTGAGCATCAGAATAGCATATATAAATGTCCGGTTATGTTATGTAAATATCCTACATTTGAATGTATGCTTTTCCTCGGACATTATGGAAAATCCTTTTTCCTAACTTTCTTTGAGTTGGGAGTCTCACCTTTTCACCGAAAAGGAAGAACTACGGTAGTTAGTTTTACAGCAGATTTTTGACCTAAAATGAGATTCGGAATACATGGTTCCTTCCCGAATCGAAATGACGCAACACAAACGAAGAACCAGCGTTTTAATGGAAGCTTTAAATTTGGACATGCAACAAATTTTATTTGGAAGCAGTTAATGTCAATGTTGTGCAGCGTGAAGAAAGAGTACTTCGATCCTCATCAAATCGTCGAATTTCATCTGGATAGCTCAATGCGTAATTAGATTATAGTGAAAAACTCCACTTTCAACAATGGCACTGATCATATCTTTTTGATGATTGATACTGTACGATGATATTATCAGGGCCTGGTTTTATGCGTAATGAGCTGTTGTTTTCTTTCCGTTCTGGCTGTTCCCACTCCATGTCTCAAAAACCCGCTATTCAGCTCTTACATATTGGTTATCCCCTGATAATATCATCGTGCTACTATACGCTCTAGTGTATTTCGATTATTTGAAAACTCTACTGTGCCTGACAATTTTCGTTATTGTGTCTCGACCTTGTGGTAATACCTCATCTCATGTTTGGCCTGTATTCCTCGTCTTTCTTCTTTTCCTCATTGCTCAGTGCTAAAAGCTTTTTAGTTTTACCAACACTGACATAAACTTGAGTTTTCAGAATCAATGAATCTCCGGAAACGCTAGATGCTCAGATCACTTTTCAATCTGATTCGACCGTTGATTGGTTGGATTTTTGGCATAACTATCCTATGGAGCTCTCTTTTTGGTGCTTACATAATCTCCACGTGAGTTTTGTCTTCGTTCTGATCAGACCTGCACGCTACCACATATGTCCCTATTTAGATTCCTCATCCTCATCATTCTCGGTAGACACACAACATGGCGGTCGTTCATGGATCGATCCGTCAGCTTCTGGATGATGGTCCCAATAGTAAGTTATACGTGGTTCGCCAGAAAAAGGCTGAGAAAAATGCATGCACAGTTGTGTCCTCAGCCGAACTTATTTGTCCGGCCGCATTCTTTTGAACCATGACTTCACTTGGCCATGCGGAGCAGTTTCCAAACACGCCAAACGAAGCACATCTCAGGGTTTCCTGGAGCTGATCTTCGGGATGCGGGTACGAGTGTCTGGTGACGAGATCGAGTACGACAAGCCTGCACTGATTATTATGAACCATAGGACGAGGTAGGCGCAGAACCATCATGGCTCATGGACACATGAAGTGGTCACGCTCGAGTAGTTCTAATCCGAAGGTTTTTGATGCAATCGACGTGCAAGCCACTGCTTGTGTCATTGAAAGTTCTAGTAATAAGTACGAACCAAAAGTGTTCTTGGAAGGGATTTTTTCGTGGCCAGGGAGGGATGAGAGTGTGATAAAACGGGGTTCTCACCAAAAGGGGCCTCACCTATTGGAGGTTTATAAATAAATAAAATGATTGTGGATTATTTCAAACGTTAAATGATTGGAGCTGCCAAATGAGTAATGTATATTGGTGAAAATAGAACAAATAAGGTGTTCTTACATCGTAAAATGATTTTCTAAGAACATTTGGGCCCATTCTTGAGGGAAAGCGTAATTGAGGCTTTATCACTTTAGCTTCAACTTTCTCTAGCTTTACTGGATATTTTTCTCGATCAAGCCATGCTTTGTCATTGTCTTCTTCAGATCTAACTTAAGTGGCGTATTGAATAAAGATAATGATAACAAAAGTTTTCGCTCTTCTCCCCCTCCCCTTCCAGAAAGCAAGCAACTTGTACGATCGCTCAGAGTCATAACTGGATTCGAGGGGAGACCGTACAGTTTGGTTTAACCAATAAGTTAGCATTCATAGGAGAAAAGATAGATTATTGGTATTCGAAAATATCTAGTACCTATGTTCAGATTAGATTGGATGTACATGTGGTCTGCGCTGTACCAAATGAACCCGTGGCTCATCACTTCCAACAAAATCTCCCTCAAAGCGCAGTTGCAGAGTCTTCCAGGAGCTGGTGAACGCTTCTGAGGATCTCCTTGTCCAGCTCACCCGGAGCCTCCATTTCTATGTTGCAGGGTTTGGCATGTCGGCTGCACATTTCTTGTTTCTCCAGCGAAACATGGAGAAAGACGCGGTTACTTTCGACTCGGCTATCGACTACTACAAGAGTATGAATAACAATTATCAGGTTTGTAGTGAGATTTTTGTTTGCTACTTACTATAATTATAATTTAGAGTTAAGCAGTGGAGATACGGTAGCAACAAATGCACAGCGGTGTAACAGATACTTTCAGCTGTTACTTTTCCCAGAGGGCACGGACAAGTCTCCGTGGACGACCACGAAGAGCTTGGAGTACGCGAAGAAACACGGTCTGAAGCCGCTGAAGCACCTGTTGTACCCTCGCGTGGCTGGCTTCTACCATCTTTTGACCAAGATGAGAGAAGGTTCGTAAAGAAAAACTCGTTTCAAAGTTTTTCTTCTATTTTTTTCCATCCACTAGGTGTCTTCTACTAAATTTGTGCAAGGTATTAGTTGTCCTGTCGATGTCATCACGTTGTGAAACCTACTCGGTGATGTTTTCCTTGGTCAGTTAAGACCTTCGGCCACTTTTGAGCACCGGTGCCACGCTACATGAACGAATCTTGTGGTAATCTCTTGAAGTAAACCTAACAGAAGCCCGACACACGAAAAGGGTGGTACACGGTGTCGAGACTACACTTGAGCCAGCTACAACATTAGGATGATCGGTGGCACCTGTTCATCTCCACATGGAACGAGGGCGGAGAAATTCTAGTAATGGAACAGGAAATGCCCATATATGGATTTCTTCGGCAGTAGAAATTCCGGGCCAGAACACTTGTTGAAGTAGTGGAAAGAGCGCGGAATCATCCACCTCTGTTGTGAGATTCATGAACGTTCCTAGGAATGTTGCGGCCTAGTCGCTCTTCTAAATTGGGAGAGTTTTACAGACAAAAACTGCATAGAATGTCATAGCGACTCATCTAGGCAACGATCACAGTAATGAAGAAGTTGGCAAAATGTGCCACATTCTGCCCAAGGAACTCGTCCAATCTGGTTGAGCGAGAATCTTCGACCTTTCTCGGTAACGTTCACAAATCGAACCACTGGTCTGTTCCTAAATCGCTAGTTGCGCTCTTCTACCTTGGGCTTATGAGGGGTCTAACTGCATTATTTCACAGTCTAGCAGCATTATTCTCAGCCGCTGACTCGATGAAGCAGCCTACCCAGCTTGATTTTGAAAGTGTTCACTTTGAGTATGTCATTTGTTTTCCTTTTGACTCCACTATATTCTTCGCCGTAGTGAGTACACTCTAGCGGCGTGAGAAATAGATAAATTCGGATGGTTAGGCTGAAATGTCCATGATTATTCACGTATTTGTTTATTTTCAGCGAACTTTGTCTCATACGTCTACGATATCTCTATTGCGTACCCTTATAATATTGTGCAGTCCGAGGTGAGGCTTAGGTCAC
The DNA here is from genome assembly GCA_037903475.1 of Ancylostoma caninum. NCBI lineage: Eukaryota > Metazoa > Nematoda > Chromadorea > Rhabditida > Ancylostomatidae > Ancylostoma > Ancylostoma caninum. Next base: position 28,719 of record JBAJFG010000615.1, on the reverse strand, counting down.
GTTTGCATTGGTTGTTTTGTCTTTGTTTTTCTTTACTGCCATTGTAATTTTCGTAAGTTTTGGCGTCAGGAGTACAATCCCACTGACAAATCCAATAATGCCGAGTGCTGGGAAGGTATGGCATGTTTTCCCATCCTAGGGTTGGAGCGATGAAGTGATGGTGTATTTAAAATCCAATTTTTATCTCACACGTTCACGAGAACTCACAAGTCCTCCTAGAAGAAGTTTCTGTGGACCATCAATGTGGTCATGCATTAGGACATGGGGTGTAGTGTTTCACCTGGAAGGGGAGTGGGGAGGCATCGGGGGCATTTCGACGAATTGACTAATCACGGAGCTGGGCAGGCCCTCTTTCTCTAGGGACAACGCGCCACACTCACCGTCGACCGTTCCCATACTCTCGGTAAACAGCTGTTAACAACTTGAACGGATTTTACTAGCGAGGAGTCACTGACTCAAGCATTTGCAGAGATGTTACCCGTGTTGTAGTTACCCTGTATATTGCAGGTAGACCTCATCTTGAAGGGCGACTGCCCTCGCGAGGTGCATTTCCACATCAAGAAGATCTTGATTAGTGAGGTGCCGAAGGGTGAAGCGGATTGCGGTCGTTGGCTCAATGAGTAAGAAAAGTTTACTTCTTTTAAATCAAGGACGAGTGGAATTTCTTCCTCAGACTTCCGGCATGCCAATTTTTCTCCTCACTTAAATTCCTCAGGCTCACGAGAAGAAAACCACCAAAATTTAGAGTTTTTCAGATTGTAAAGTGAAAATTTTCGGACGGTTCTGCACATTCTTTTTTTTTTTGACCAGAGAGCAGCCAGTGATGTTGAAATTAAAATAATAATCGAACTATCATTATCTTGTCTTCTGGCTGAGATGTCCGGAGATATGCGTACGTTAAATTCCTCACATATTACGACTTCACTTCAACATTTAAGAGTTACTTATTTAGTTGTTGCTATACATAATACAGACAAGATGTGGGAGGGGGACGTTGAAAAAATCTGGAGTTTCCGTAATGTTAGGCACTCGGGTAGTCGTAATTTATTATTTTAATAACTATTTAATAATCATTCCAATAATTTTATTTTAATAATTTCGAAGGACAATTATTGGAAGCCATTGATTTTTGAAGATTTCAACCCATTGACGACCGCGATGTTTTTCGCTTTTTTCACCTTTCTTCAATTTCTTGCTTTTTTCCCCTGCTCCAAATCTTTTGTTCAGATGATCACTGTAGATTTTCATAGCCGTATTGACTGAGAACTCATACTACATCACCCTCTAAAAATCGCTGAAATCATTAGGGCTTAGTGATGTCTCGAACTTGACCATGCGAAGAAAGCCGTGGCTCATCAGGGAGCCACACCGTCGTCAATGGGTTGATTTTATATATTCGGAACAAGGATCAAAAAATAATGATGAAGATGTTGATTGATGTCAAGCTAACACAAAATTCTTATCGATTTTATTAAATTCTTTCAAGAGTTTTGCTAGCTCATCTAAGAAGAGGTCCCCTTCAGCTATAGTTTCGCCGTACCCTCACTTGGATAGTTCACGGATTTTTCGGATTTTTCATTTTTGGTTTATGACTTCCGATGTCTAGAATTTCAATTCCGCTCGTCTTCGCTTTGTATGCGTCACAATACCCGCATTTGCCTTTAATAGTTTTTTTTTGCGCTCCAAGCATCGTCCCTCATTGTTTGGAAGACATGCATTTAGTTTGTGGTTGGAAAAGGAGGCCACCTTAGAACAATTCTACTCAGAACCCAAGCCTTACAATCGAAGATTTTGTGTGGAGAAGGGACAGCGAGTGTGGAGGAACGTAAGTTTCCCGCGTCAGGTAGTCCCCTCTGTGGTACGTAGCAAGGTAATTATGTGCATTGGTTTGTAGACACACGAGCCGAGGAAGCTGGCAATCGGAAAGCGATTCTGCTTCTGCTTCTGGATGTTCGTCATCTCGGTGGTGGCGTACCACGTGATGTTCCTTAGGCCTCTGCAGGTATGTGGATCTATTTGCTCAGTGTTCTTGCTCATAGCCTCCTAGCTCACGAAATCATTTTTCAGCTGTTCGTCCTCTACTTCATAGTGTGTTTCTTCGCCATCAAGTTCCTCTACGGCACCCTCGACCAATTCGTTCTGCACAGATGGCGGCAGTCGTTAAAGCCATGAACAAGCACATGAATCCTCAGATTTATAGTCTATTGTCACGTCGTTGTAAAGAACTTGGTACTCGCCGTTAATGTGTTGAATATGTGCTTGTGTCAATCACTAAACAATTTACGAGTTACGTTTAGGAGCAATTTATCCGCCTGGGGTGGTTCTTAGTTACTTTCGAAGTTTGTAGTCTTCTTCAAAATGCCCATCAAACAGCTCTTCAGAACATACGGACAGTGCTAGCATTGCTCTTCATGAAAGTTCAGAAATTCATACATCTGTTCGCGGATTATTGCTATGCTGTTTTTCTTCTGAAGGTTCAAGCTAGTGCTTTTCTAGCATTCTATCCCAGCTTCTTGATCTCTCTCCCTTTCTCGCTCTCACTCACTCTTTAATGACGCTGACCAATGTTTTCAAACTTGTAGATTGAAGCAGTCTGCTGAATGTTGCTCAGAACGAGCACTACAATGCAAACTGAATTCAGGCTTCACAGGCGCTTTCCTAAATTTAGAATAAGTGGAGCCAGGATAGGATGCGAATTTTTTTCGTTGTCGAATTTAATTGGTCGAATCACTTCGGTAATCACATCAAATGAACCACATTATACAACCATGGATTGGTTCGAGTTTAGGTTTAGTAAGTTTTGTTATCATTTATCTATCCTTTTATTTTCATTTTATCCACCAAAAAGTTGATATGTCATACATTACAGAAAAAAACGCTAACACTGCTAGATACTCAGAACCCCTGGAGCAAGTTTCAAACAAGGATTTCCCGAAAACAACTTGTAAACAAGCTCAATTAAAATAGTTTACAAGCTTTCGCTAAAAACAGCTTGCAAACTAGTGTGACGTCACCACAAGCCTAGAAAAAATAGTTGCCGACCAGCTTTTCAACTATTTTACAAGGAAGTCGAAGCAACTATTCCACCAGCTTCCTCCAAGCCAACTATTTTACTAGCTTTGCGCTGGTACTCTCCAGCTATCACGTGGAAATGAAAGAATCCTTCGTATATGGTAAGGCATTTTAGCGGTCCCATATAATGAAGAGCTGCGGTTACTTCGCTTTCACACGAAGCGTGAATAGTTTTAAGAGTTTGTCTCGATTTTTTGAAAGTTCTCAAAGCAGATATTCAAATAATGTTATGTTTGTATTTTTGTTTTATTTATTATTATTATTTTTATTTATTTTTATTTTTTATATTTATATTTTATTAGCTTTTCATTTTGCAACTATTTAGCAAGGAAATGGTCAGATCAAGTAATTAACCAGCTTTTCACTTTACAACTAATTGACAAGGAAGGGGTCAAAACAACTATTTTGCAAGCTTTTCATTTGCAACTATTTAGTAGGGAAGTAGTATTTTACCAGCCTTTGAAAAACTAGTTCTAGATGCGATCTGAAACTAGTTTCTCAGAAACTGGTTAAATAGTTGTTGCAGAGGTTCTGAGTACAATACAAATAGCAGGCCTTAAAGGCAAGGTCCGGTCAAAATCTTGCCTACCCAGGTTTTTTGCTCTCTGGAGTCCAAACCATATGTGTAGCAAGTATCTCAAGTTTGAGACCTCGGTATAAGCTCTATCGCTAGATGTGGGACAAAACGTCCGAGGACTACGGTAGCCGTGGGAAAACGCGCTCCAACCGACAAAAACTGCGCGCGTGCATACTGAACAACGATGGACGCTCAGATACATACAGCCTAAGGAACATTTCGTGAAACTTTCCCCATCCCATCAAACGGACCACAGGTCCTTTGAATATGAATTTTTTTACTACGACGCAACAATAGACAGCATGAAGGGCGCGCCGTATAACGTCATCTGAAAGCACGGACACCGCAAACCCGCAAACGCCGTACCGAAATTGATCGATGGGAAGCGTTCGCTGTGCGACTTTTCCAGGGATTTTTCTATAGTTTTCGTCCACGGCGTCGCTGTGGGCTACGATTCCTATAGAAATTCGGAAGATAGAATTTTGCCCGGACCTTGCCTTTAAGCTACTACCATACCCTCACTAGCTCTTGGAAAGAGTAACTTTCGACAACACAACTTTATTCTTTAAGTGGAACTCTCCGGCAAATACATAGGTCTTACGGTATCGACTGAACCGTTGATATATTATTATAGTTGTGTAGCTGTTGTACAAATGAGTTGTGTTTATTTCTAAATGACCGATTAACCTACCTATAAACAATCTGGCTTTTAAACTCATGTTAAACTGTGAGCATAAGTGAATCTCATTTCGAGAAATTCCGTCGCGGACGCTCCACGGTAGCGCCCGCGGCGAGCCACGCAATGCTCGACAAAACTGTGGCAAAGCGGAAGTTCCTAAAATTTGATACTGAAGCTAAAAATGGTAAAAACTCGACTGAGGTCCTTAACATCGGTTTTGTTTCTCAGTACATTGAGTTTTAACAAATTTAATTGCAGAGATGGAACAAAAAGAACGCAACTTCGCGCGCCTATTGTACTTTTTTGAAAGAATTTAGCGAGGGTATCGCAATTGCACTCAAACTTGTTGAAGGTTGGACAGAGCGGTCATTCCTTTTTTAGTCTGGAGTACAGCGAGTGAATAATGTTGATAGATAATCACTCGTAGCAATTCCAGCACCAGAAAGCAAGGTGGGCTTTGTATGAAAAGGAGGTGTCAGGTATATCCATAATAGCCAGCCAAGTGTCTTCCAAGCAATTCTCTCCCAGAACATGTTGAGAGATTCGGCACGCAAATCACCAGTGCAAAAGTTCCTGTGGAGGTAATAAATCTTCCATGAAATAAAATGAAATGGCAAATGAAGAAATCAAGTCCTTCAAAATCAGGAGCTCAAACCAAATGACGTGCTTGCAGCCAAAACTTCAAGATAAAACAGATGAAAAATTTACCTAATAGGTAGACACGACAACTTCTTTCAAAACATGCAGCATCTCTGTCCTTAGCGGGCGCCGTGTTGTTAAAAGAGAAAAAAAGTGAAGAAAATTGAAAGCTAGAAGTTCCTTGTTTTTTTTCTTGGATAAAAAAGTGCGTAGCTGTTCCAGGGCTGTCGTAAACGCATGTCTGTATTGTAGCCTAGAGCTCTAGAACTTGCAATTCTTCCGTATATGAACTCCAAGAGTACACGAGGATTTTGTGGTCGACGCCTGGTTTTGTTAAGGCTTCTCGCGCATCACCCAATTTCGGGTTGAGATAATGGCTCTGGGATAGTGGTGTAAAATAGCTTTCCAAAGCAAGGCAGCTCCTATCATAAAAATAATAGCATAAGGGGCCTTAAAAAAGCCAGATTATTACGGAGGAGTCCCGTGGTGGGACGTGGCACTCTGACTGTCCGCCGAACTCCTTGGCAGACAATTTTTTGATGACGTTCTTTGATACTCTCTTCCCAGTGCTGCCGCTCCGTATTCACCTGGCCGTGGGAAGTTTCCTGTACAGTGAGCGTCAATGGCGGTGCGTTTTTCTCGGACCTGGTAAACACGCGGCGCGACCGCATCGATTGCGCTAGAATCCGTTTTGTTGACGTGTTAATATGATGAGCAACTATAGAGAAAACCCTGCGCCGACTATTCCTTCGTGAGCGGGGCAGTCGCGCGACGTGCGTTTCAAGGCCGCAAAAAACGCGTCCTCCCTATTGACACCTACCGCACGTCCGCAGCCCGCACTGCTCTACAGAACGCGGCAGTCCACTTAAGTATAGGAAGCGTCAACGCAGTGCGAGCTCGCAGCTTCATCTGCCGCAAGGGGGTGGTTTCGCATTTTTTTCACGCGGAGCATCATCTTGCGCACTGCGAGCTGCGCCAAGGAATGCTCTGGCATTCTTTGCCGCAACGTCAAAGCGGCAAATCGAACGTTCAATGCTGCTGCTTGAGTTGTGATTGTATACAGGAAGCTCCAAACGTCCGCAGTCAAGAGGGACGTGGCCACGACGCGGCTTTAGACAGAGACACAGGCGCTCGGCATGCTGCCAGTGGTTGGCTGCAGAGTCAGAGAAGCCAGAGGCAGCATAGAGAGCGCCTGTGTCTGATCAAGGAGCCGCGCCGTGGCCACGCCCTCTTGACTGCGGACATTTGGAGCTTCCTGTACATTAGTTCTTTTTTTGTTTTCTCTTATTTTTAGGGTGACTTCCTTCATAGAACTTGTGCAGACAACTACCGAAGTCTGGAAATAGATGTGTGCCTCTTTACATACGAAAAAACTTTACTTTCTCTTTTTTAGCTTCCTTTTACTTGCGGCAAGCTGCGTCGTTTGCCGCAATCCCGACGCGAGTTGGAAGGCGAGAAGTCAGCTCGCGGCGAGTGGCTTCTCGCGCCGCGTCGCAACTTGCTAAAAACTATAAAACCTTAAATTATCTACGCATTCACGCAGGGGACGAGCGGATACGAGATTTTGTAAGACGCAGATAACGGATTGGTCAAAGTGGACCGGACGACGGGTTCCGGATATGATAATGGCTACAGGTTAGGATGACCCAGAAGTTTCCCATAAGCTGTCGGAAAAATTCCACGCAATTTCAGTTCTCTCCGAAATCCCTTTCCTCTTTTACGAAAGCAACAATTAACAAATCTAAGAACATAGCTGAATTATCCTGAGAACGGGTCCCTTCCAATTTCACACTTTTGTCAGTTAGTTCGAATAATTCCTGTATATGGGACCGCTGATCAGGGGTGTGCGGAATTTTCCGTTTTCCTTTTTACGCTTTCCGTTTTCCGCCCATTTTTGGCCTTCCGTTTCACGTTTTACGGGTTCTTGGCCCGAAAAACGGAAAATTCCGGAAAGTCATGGAGAGAGAGGGATCGTTGTTTTCTGCGTATTTCCCTATCATGGAGAGGGTTCATGTGTTCTGATGCGCAATATACGTATGTACATGAGTTCCCAACAATGGCTCCAAAATTGACGTCCAAACACCATTTACGAAATCCGAACTATTTTATTTGACTTTTTTTGCCTCAGCTGTAGCGTAAACGTTCCATCGCGATTTTGCTGGTCTTCACCATTGTTCCAGATATGCCACACAAGTGCGCTGCTCTCCTTGAAATTCTCAAAAAAAAACACCTTGGCTCCACGGAAATATGGGGCGAAGTGATATGAAATTAGCATGAAACTGTGACGTGCCATAGTAAGAGCATCAAGCATTCTTGCGAAACAAGCCATGGTATAAGCTTTCTTTCAACGTCAAAGACACAAGGCTACATCTTAATCCACAATGGCGCCGTTGGCGCCTGATGTCTTGCGCAATGTTTGGGCTGGTTGTGTTTCACGTTCCCCAAAAGCTGTTCTCCTCTTCCTTCCTCAGTCGCTAACTCGCCCCATCAGGATCCTTTGTGAATAACACGATCTTCCTCAGATTCCAAAGTATTAGCTACCATAATTGCCTTCTTGTCTGAATTTTTGCAGAATAGGTCTGCTCAAAGGTGCGGCAAAGAAGTCGCAGTTTTCACACTTCACAGCTTCTCGTCTACGTAAACATTGAGGAATATGCCTATTGATCTTATAACCCTGATAATCTCTTATAACTAGGTGCAGGACAAATACTCTTCGATCTACCTATGCTCTAGACGTTTGAAGTAAGCACCAGGACTGTGCTTTACTAACGTAACGAATCAATTAACGCGTAACGGCCATTTTTGGATTAACGTAACAAATGAGCGAAAAACAGTAAAAATCTGTTAGAATCCTTTTCGTCAATAGGCTAAATAGTATTTGAAATGCGTACTTTTCTCGCTCTACACAACTTTTTCGTGATACAAAACAGATGATGTGCATAAGACGACGATTTTGTAAAATGTTCTGCAGTAAGGCACCCGAAAAACATTCATGCTTTCATTCAAATCTTATCATCTTAGCTTTCATGAACTAAAGCCATGGCTGTGGGTATATGTAGCTGTATTATTGTTGAGGATAGATATACGAATGAGAACTTTCATGCACCTGCAACTATTTTAGGAAGTAGACGAATACCTTGCGCATAAGCCATCATTCTCTACTGATCCTTCTGAATATTAGAGCAGCGATATTGACACCACGAAATTCACTTAAAATGTTGGTATATATGTAAATACCTTCCCGCATCGGCAACTGAGTGCGAGCATCTCTTCTCAACAGTAGGTTTGATTGTGTCGGTTTAAAAAGCAGCTTAGCTGTAGAAATTTGAAAAACATTGCTCTTTTTGTACCATAACACGTTCTTATACTAGGACTCTCAGGTAAGCCTGCTCGCCTTGTGCGTTGAGCCTCTCACCTTTTCAATGAAGCCTAAGCTCTTAATTCTCATCCGTTACTTTTGCCAAAGATTTATTGTGAAAATTGTGAGGCAAAATAACGCAACTCTCAACCGAAGGTGTCTCTACGATTTGTCTTTTTTCAGTCGTTTGACCATTGCGTATGTTTGTTCTTCTGTATGCTTTGAAGAGAACCTATCATTTTTAAACCACATGCCGTTTTTCCAGAGCCAAAAGTACACAATGTTAACATTTGCTCCATCTTTCTGTTGAATCCACAGATTATTTGCTTTGAATATCGGTCAATAATCTCGATTACTTGTGACAACTGATGAAACTTATCAAGATATTCACAAATCCGTCTTCCAACGAATTAACGGATTAACGAATTTACGCATTAAAGCGGAAAGGTCATTTTTGGCCTAACGTAACGAACTAACGGATTAACAAAATCTAAAATTCTTCTAACGCAGAGCCCTGGTAAGGTACCATTAATGGACTTGAAGTTATTTAATTACTCAAAAGAGTCACCACTTGTGTTATGAAGACCTTTAGTGACAAACACATGCTTGGGCGAAATTTTTCGTTTTTCGTTTTACGCTTTCCGTTTTTCGCTCATTTTTGGCCTTCCTTTTTAGGTTTTACGTTTTACGGGATTTAAAATTTTACTTCCGCACATGCCTGCCGCTGATGCATATTGGTTGATTCGAGATGATCTTTGTTTCCGAGCACATGCGTTAGTCATGCATAACTGATGCATGTGATCGGGAACGACTTCCTGTGATGTAGCAGATATTTTGAAATTCCACGTCAATTGTGAACTGGCGAAGGCGTTATGACGCATTTCTTGCTGTCAGTTGTCGATTGCTGCAATTTTTACGCTTTCGATGGGCGATGGCCGCTTTTTGAAAATGTCGTAGTCACAAACGGAGCGCCGATGGCCAGCTCATCTCATTTATCTAAGAGATTGTGGTCGGATTTCGCTGATGGCAAAAATCGAGAAAACGAAAACGGTGTTGCGATGGCTGCTGTCGTTTTTTTTTTGAGAGTTGCAGGCATGTATTTTATGTCTCATTCTCTATCAAACAAATAAGTGAATTCCATCGTAACCTGTTTGTGAGCGCTCCTCCGTAGTGATGACCATCGGGGAGGGTTTTCTAATTCAGCTCCCTTGTATGCGGAACAGGCGAAACAAGCCAAATCTTACTTTCAGCTGTTTGACTTGAGCCATTTATCACTTTTTTTCTTTAAGGATAACTATTGGTCCTCTCTTGACTCTGGGCAAGCCCTACTACCACACGTGTTCTTCTGTTCAGTACTGAACAAACTCCTCAGAAAGCAAATCATCGAAAAATCTTAGGAAGCAGAGACAGCCGTGCGGTCAGGACGAGTTCCACCGGTGATAGGTGGCTTGTTAGACATGACACTGCAGGAGCCTCGTGGCAGTCGCATTGAGCTGTTTTGATTCGTCTCGATCGACATGCTGGATAAACTGGATCGAGCCGCCCCACTTTCCTCTCTCATCATTGACGAAGGTTGAGTTTTTCATTGCTCTCCTGTCATTTCTCCAAAATAGAGGTCATGTCTTTAACAGTGTCCTGAAATGCTTGCAAAATTCGAGAACTTTTTAAAATCAAAGTATGAGTGCAAAGACCATCGCTAAGTCTTTCCCTGAGTATTCGCATTCAAACCTCTTGCAAAAAACTTGTCTATCGAAAATGGGTTTTTCCCATGCACTCACCTGCAAGGAGCCACAAATAGCACTGTATCATCGATCTTTAATTCCTTGGAGGTGACGCTCGTTCTACAGGAATTCTTGGCTTCATTTCTGTTTGCGTATTAGAGTAGGTTCTCGAGAATCCACTCGAAACCTCGCAGTAGGCGGGCACGATCCACACCTCGTCATCGGATCTCTGCTGTTTTTTCAGCAAGCATTTCTTGACTTCCTCCTGAACCGCTACTGTTCGTTGTTCCGCGGTTGTGGTCGTTTCCGCAAATGCTGGCTCTTCTGCGGCGTCGTAAAAATCAAGTAGTAGTGAGTGCCATAATTTGAAGCAGATGCCAAGTGGCGGCCGGACAGGTTTCCTGGGTTTTCTGTGAGCCGCGTCATTTTCGCTAGCATGTTTTTTGTTGCCAGCGTACTCGGGGAAGATTAATAGGTTTTCCCAGCTCCAGCAACTTCTCAAAGGCCGCACAGCTGCACTCCCATGATTTCTCATTTCTCCCGTGCTCTTTGACAGCTGTAATTCTAACATTTTTAGGTCTCCAAAGCTATGCAAAAGACGATACTACACATGGCTTAAATTTCATTTTATAGACTTTCTAAAATAGTTGTTGCTACGATTTGATTGAAGCAACTAACGCAGAACTACATATTCTAACAAAGAACAATCCTTTGTGCGTAGTAATTTCACATCGAACTTCTTTTGGAAGTTGATTCAATTAATGCTCAATACCTAATTTTGGATCACCGTACACGTTGTCTCAAACCGTTATGCCTTTACTGTCGTTACTGTACCTGGCGAGTGCCGTAGTATTCACAGCGATCAGCGCCAACTACATAAACCCGTGAATTCAAAGCACCCCCGCTTTTTTGTGGTAACTACACACATGTTTCTTCTATGCATGATAAAGAGCCCGTGTGTAAAGACTCGATGTATGCTGACAATGAGGTGGGCTGTGGAGCACAACCGCTAAGATTATCTTGTCGGCCTCCGGCAAAAGTCTCCTCTTGATTTCAAACATTCGTTTAAACTCATATGAACACTACGTTGGATGGCATTCATACAAGTAGCGCAAATCTCATTCTGGAAGAGGGCCCTTCTCACAAGAACTGATCCAAACCACTCATCTACAGAAGCACGTGAGTTGAGAATGTGCCATATGTACATACAGTGGACGGCAACGGCGGTGGCCCATATGCGGCCTCGAGAAGGACGCCGCGCAACCGCACCGCGCGCGCTGGGATCGGTGTCGCCTGTCGTCGGAATGCTATTTCTAAGCTTTTTTCTTCTCGATTTGGTCAAAAATCCTTGAGATCGGGTAGAAAAGCTGCTAGAAATAGCGTAACAGCAGCAGAAAACATCGGTTACGGCACGCGCGGCGCGGTTGCGCGAAGTCCTTCTCGAGGCCGCAAATGGGCCACCGCCATTGCCGTCCACTGTAGGTAACCATTACAGGGTTCACCGAAATAGTGTAAATTTAACGTCGTGTACGGAACAGTTTTCATTTCGAGGAGCTCTCTAAGAGGAAATCACTATTGTTGCAGCGAGGCTCCGCGACATTTGTTCTGATTTAAGGAGCTGCTTTTTATTAGGTTGGTGCGTAATGATTGATAGCGATAGAACGATGGGTCTAGGATTGGATCATGGTTAAAACCGATGAAAGAAATGATATGATCAGATGTATGAAATCTTAGAAGGAACTCGAAGCTTGCCAGTATTCGAGCAAATCAACAACACGCAGGCAGTATCCGTAATTTTGGCGCTCTCTTACGATAGGGAACACGCTTCTTGCAATTTTACTTTGTGAAGCCTCCCCTGCGCAGTTTCTCATTCATATATCATTTTCTGCTTTGACCAGGACTCACAGGGTTTTGATTTTTAGCAGCGATCCTGATTTTTCTTTTTACTCACGGAGGCAGGAGTGTTTCCAGAGCTAATACAGGAAGTCAGAACGCGACGTAGTCGTAGGTTTGCTGGCCCGAGGTGTTGTTTGATGAATGTCTGTCCTTTGTGTGGAGCATTGATTATCACTCCTATCCTCATCGTTTTCAGTGTTTTATATCTCCACTCCTTTCTTGGCCCAAATTTCACCAAACCAATGGCTTCTTTTACAATTTTCATCCTCTATTTCACTTGTACATACATAGCTATGGTTGCAATTGCGTTAAGCTTCGTGATGATATTCAGGTGCTCTTATCTGGTCATTTAACTTATCTAAAACTTGTCATTTAGCTTATCCAAAAATAATGAGAAACTAGAAACACGTCAGAAGAAATGTAGAAATGTCGTGTTGAGTGAGTGCTTGCCACGAATAAAAAAATCTCTCTCCGTTATTGTAATTTCTCACTTTGTGACACACCCCCACCAGAAAGTCAGCAGAGCTCTTCCTTCCCACTTTTTTTTTCCCGAATCTTACCATTGTTCTAGAAGCTACTGATTCAGACGTGGCGCTCGTACTATTCGCACTATTGATAGTAGTGCGATGCATGCAATTGGGCGCATTCACATTAGCCATTAACTTACGGGAAAAAATGCTTCGCACTGCGTCTGCTGCTAAGCAAGTCGAATCTGTTACACATACACCGCTTCACTGTCCCTTCTTAGAGTGTTCTGTTTCGAGATTTTTTGGCTCTTGCGTGTATTCAGTAGAGTCACTACTTGCATGTTGAGGCGTGTGTCTACGGTGTTCAACACGAATATTTGTTTATTTGAATGCTCCTAAGATGTACAACAAGAAAGCAGGGTAATTCTTAAACATGAAAACCGACAAGAACTAATAACTATTGACGAAATATTGGGAAATACGTGTCTCTCGACATTCCCTTCGTCATTACATATTCGGGTGGCTGGGAGAGGACAGGGCTAGGGAGGTTGGAGCTTAGGCCTAACCCTTCAAATTCTGCGAACTCATCGTAATTGCACAAATGTCGTAAGCATGGGTTGTGGGAGATGCTCTGAAATGTACGTACGTATATAAAAATTATTGCTTTTCATTCCATAGAATTGATAAGAAGTTATCTCACACTATTGCATAGAAAATCTATTATATTTGTAGATATGGGCACTTTCTCGTTGCTCCAGCAATTGTTACTCCGTGCAAATCTTTTTGCAGCGTTTTCATAAAAATGTTTCAGAACCGGATATGAGGAAGCTGTTCGGGAAAAAGTTGCCTAAGAGACTCGCCACCTCTTCCCCTCTTCCCGCTATTCCCGAGCAGGAGGCTGCCAGGGTGAGTTTGAAGATTTACAAGTTTTTTTTATAAATTATTTCTCCTTACTGTATAGAGGCAGTGGCCATTCAGGATGCGATGTGTACTACTAAATGCAATTTTTGACGCTGATTTCGAATCCTAAGTCCAAATTTCCATTGAGTGCTTTAGGAAAGAGCAGACAGGTCAGACAGCTGCAACGGCAGCACACAATCAATGTCCTTGTTCATCCCTAAAGCACTCTACAGTTTGAAGACATCAAAGCAGCTACAAGCACAACATGGAGAACATGCACAAGCATTCTGTGTTAAATCAGCGCAAAAAAAAAATAGCTGTAACTCACCATACAGAACGCCGCAGGAAATTTGGACTTTGTTTTCGAAGTCAGGGTCAAAAACTATTACATTTCTAGTACTACACATCATAGTACCACACACACACATCTAGTACTACACATCGCATCACGAATGGCCACTGCGCCACAGGAATCCTTCCCTTGTAAGCCAAATTTCGAATTTTATTTCAATGCGTTCATTTCACTATTTTCTTATTCGTGCATCACAAATTATGTGCTTGATACGATCAACAGGTTATAGGACAGGTAGAAAAAACATTGGTAAATTTTTGGGCTTCTTGCTGTGCTGCTCTCAGATAAGGTGGCAGCAGAGGTGTGCGCCTGCTGTTCTTGTCTCAGGAACTAATACTGAATTCTTGAAGCTAATGATTCTTCTGCTTCAAGATTAGGTCTTGAATTATTTTCAATAAAAAAAAGCACAATACGTGTTGTCCATGCCACGACTCACGTGTTTTCATAAATCGAAGCCATTGAAGGTGATTTTGCAGGAGCACCATCTCTGACTCCAACCCAGATACAATTAAATCTTCGTTAATATGGTAAGATATTATTAGGGTGTGAAGGTATGCGCGTCAAACAAAACTCATTCAAAAAATCTCCAAGGTTTCAATCAAATTATTATGGATAGTTACTTTTGGTTACCCATCTTGATCCTCCACGCAGCAAACCAATGCTCGTAGTAAAGTGTCATGGCGGTGAGATGAACTCCAAAACTCACCATCACGCTTTAGGCGATGATTGCATGCCAGCTCACATCCACGGAGTATAGGATAGCAGATCGTTGCCACCCACGTCACTTCTACAGCACGCCTTTGTGAATAGAGGAGGATCTTCGCCCTTCTGGAAGCTGATCGCCTTCTCTAGCTGTGGAAATAGTGAGAGAGACGAGTAGACGCAGAATTAGCTACCTCGACCATCTCATTCTGCGTCCGCTAGCTTCTCGCACTATTTCCACAGCATGAGAAGGCGATCAGCTTCTAACAGAGCGATGATCTCCCCTGTTGCCACGTGCGTGCTCTAGCAGTGACGTGGGTGACAATGATCTGCTATCGTTTGCTCCATGGATGTGAGTGGGCATGCAATCGCGTAAAGCGTGGTGGTGAGTTTTCGAGTTCATCTCACCGCCATGACACTTTACTGCAGGCGCAAGTTACTTCTGAAAGAATTCGCTGCACTGTGAGCCGAGATAGGTGCACATTCAAACCGCGACTTTTTTTCGCGGTTTTTAAACCTTTCTCTGCGGGAAAAGGTTCCTAGTCAGAATTAATCAGAATTGATAGTGTTGGTTCCGAGCTAATGGCAAACACAATTGGGAATTTTCCGCATAAGCGACGGAGCCTGATCGTGCAAAATGTCTCGTAGTCGTCGTTTTGACAAGATGATGGTGGACTGGCTGGTTGACTTGGTTGAGTATTGTGGATGATGGAGATGTGCTTTACTCGTCCGAGGGGCGTATTTTTCTGCCAAGATAACATCATCTTCCACATACACGTGGGCTAACCGGACATGGAGACAAATCACATAGCTATCCTTAGCTCAACAGCAACGATTTTTCGCAAGTGCTTCCGCGCTAGGCCTTCTTTCATTCGGTGTTAAATCCTTGTCGAGAGAAAAGAATTACATGATACAGCGGAGAAGAATTTGACATGAAGGCAATTTTTTGCACAAGTCCATGACTTCAATGGGCAGTCTCCAGAAATTTTCAGAAGTATCAGCAATTGAAGTTTTATGGGAACAATTCATGTAACCATAAACGCGCAATAAGTTACTCCTAAAATTACTGTAATTACTGAGCATAGGTCTTCAGAAACAAGTTGATATGGATTCAACACCATAATACATTACAATGTACGACTATAAGAACACCTTATAAGAACATCGCCTGTTTGCCCGTCTCGTTCCCCAATCCCATACATGGGTAAATAGGGCTACAATTATGGGTGTTTCCTGAAACTCGTCAGTATGGCGAGAATGATTCGATAATGATTCGATTTTGTGTGCGAAAGAAAACTCACCTCTGGTAAACTTCCTGGAGATTGAAAAGAAGTGAATGAGAATAAACACTTAATAAAGAATAGCTTCAATATAATCATATGTGTTCATGTATGTACGTTCACCTCATAAACTGAACCCATGTGTTGGCCAGCTACAAGGGAGGCTACGCCACAGGAAAGTGGCACGCTGCCTATTTCATGGCAACCATTTTCGGCTTTGCTTCGGTCGTTCATCATATGTGCATGTAATGATGGCTCGTTTTTCAGCATTCGCGACATCGAATCGTTCAGCTGCGAATGTTATGAAATAGGCGCATTAGTTTGACGATTCGTGACGAGGGCAATAACGTTTTTTGTGGATCGTTTTCGCGTTCCAATAAAAACGGTCCGATCAAACAGAAGCAATGAAATGCGGCCTTTCCCTGGTTTTCCTCCATCATTGTGCCGACGATGGGATTTCTCGTATTACTATGGCATCTTTGGGCCATCTGTGGCAAAATGCACCTGGCAGTACCCCCTTCAGAAGTCCGTGCGCTTGCATCCTGTCGGAGCAAGACCTCTGTTGTCCTGCTACATCCATGTGGAAGAAATGGTGATAAACAAGGTGAATGGGAGCAAAATTCCCATCATTTCTAGGAATTTCCTAGCGAAACAGATGAAAAGCAGGGAAACATTTGACCCAGGTTATGTGGGAACTCCACCGTGAAATAGGTTATCCTAGAAATGCAGATCGTTCTTCCATCTTAGTTGGGTGCAAATGCGTGGTTCGCTACAATTCGGCCGAATAGTGGTAGGTGGTATTCCGATGTTGTCGTGAGTCAACTTTCTCATCGTGCCTGGCCCGCATGACATTCTCAGTCGAATCTATTGTCGTTCATACTTCTCCGCTTTTCTAAGAAGCTGTATGTGCAGCGGAAATAGCCAATCTGGTTGATTTGAGTCTTCTAAGGTGTATGTGGTGTATCTAAGGTGTATGCTCTATGCTCCTAAAACCTTCTCAATCCACGTAAATATAAGTCTATGTAAATTTAGCAAATACCTGAAATACATGCTTTCTAATATTGACAAGACGTGTTGCCTAGTTGGTTCACTATTAGGTGGTCAGTCGTTTTAGCAACAGAGTTTCCGACAAATTTTGATGACATGAAGTGCATTTCTGACTGCAGTCGATTTTCTATACACTTGTACTCCCTCTCTTCCTAGCCATACTGAAAGCAGAAGAAAGGGTCTCTGGAAGGATCCATACCACTCACGCCCGAATATCACGATTATTCTGCAATGAAAACTAATTGAATAGTTTTAAGCAAAATCTCAGGTAAATCTACGTTTGGTTTATACACATTGCTTCCGATCCAACTTCACTATGCGCTCCTTCCACTGAAACCTTCGCTATGCGTTGACAAAGAGCGTCTCCCACGAAGCGATTCTCAGTTTTCAGGAGAATTACCAACAGTTGACAGAACGGCTCAGCCTTGGGAAAAGTTCAACGCCCGTCCCTAGCGCGCACGAGGAGGCTGCACTTGCTATTTGCCATAGTTTTCGCAAGGTTGTTGTTGTTTCTGCTCGGAAGCACAGCCTCTGATCTATTCTTTCCGCTGCTTACAGCAACATCTGAAGTACATTTAAGAACTAATAAAAATTGGATAACTTATTTGTTCTGATTATAAATTCAGAACCCGATGCAAAAAATTGAATTTCGAAAAAAGTTAAGAGCCGTAAAACCTTGCTATCAATCGTAAAGATTGTACTTCCACCAGCTCTTCGGAAATCCGAGCCTTCGACTTATTTTTAAGCGAATTATCGAATTCGAATATATTCAATGCCCATTCGGCCCTAAGTATAACCCGAAGAGACTCGCGGGACGTCGCGCATTATTGATTAGCGGGGCTTAAAGGCAGTGTGTCACCTCGTTTCGTGGGCTGTGGATATCAGCATACTCTAGACGTTCTCGTCGCGCTGATTCCAATTATGTAAGTCGTAACGCATAAAACTGACACAGACCCGTTTTCCGAGGGTCCGAATATGCAGCTCACGGACCACTTGGGCGGAGCGGTCGGTGACTGTGCTGGCTGCGCGCCACGTCTGCAGCGTTGGCAACACGTCTTCACGTGTCCGATCGGTGAGATCAATGGCTTCACGGCTCGACAAACTGTTACAAACCCCGCCCCGAAAAACGATTAAGAAACGGGTTTAGAAGCCGTTTTGTAACATTTTATGTATACCCCTGGATCCAGCGAATCGAGGAGATTCAGGATCCACCAAAACCTCAAACACGAAAACGAAGTGACACACTGCCTTTAAAGGCAGGGGCCCAACCTCACATTCGGGGTTGAGGTAATGGCAAATTCTGCATCTCCTCGACACTCTGAATCCAGCGGTATAGGTAACCTTTCTCAAAACGGTCTTTAAACCTTTTTTTCCGGGACGGGGTTTGTGACAGTTTGCTAGCTTGATGTGTGAAGCCGTTGATCTTATCGAATGAACACGCCGAGAGTCGTTGGCGAACGCTGCTGCCGTGGCAGGCAGCCAGCACAGCAATCTGTTTTTTTTTTTAACCTATCCACCTCCGGGCTCCAGATCTTCAGATCTCCTCTCTAGGGAGGTTGTGTCAGGAGTTTGGTGGTGCTGTAAGGGTGTGATTGACTGCAGCCTGCTGCAAGCTAGTCAGTCGTCGAGAAGAGAGTCCCAGTATTATAATTTCGTGCTGATGTCTGAAAATTTGCTGTATGTACATAGATGTGGCTCACAGTGGTGAACATAAATAGGTTTTCTCCTCTCGAGTTTCTGATTCATTTTCGTCATTCTCAAGACGTTCCCGTGCTGAATATCACTTTTCCCGAGTCGGAGATGCAAACCTGTGACAGCAGCAGATTGCTGACCTAGAGCATGCCAAAATCACCTTTGAAAAGTTTGTAGACATTTGCGATCTCAGTTTTCATTGTGGAGGTATATCATTTTTACCACATTGTTAGGGAACACTTAGCGAATTGAATGTGTGTTGAACCGATGTAGAACGTTGTGCTTAAAAGCAGCGTCGCACCTTAAGATCGTTTTTGAGATTTCAACGTTAGGAGAATCTCGAAGAGCTGATGATCACAACTGTATACGTTATTCTATGCAAGACTGGTAAAAAACACCATTTCCGATCCCCAATTTTCGAGGAGCATTTGGGCGGAACTGGGGGCGGAGCTAAGAAACTTTTCGAATAATTCACATCAGGAAGCGCACCTCCTGAGGAAATTCGTATTTGTCGTGAGAGTTCCTCATTAACTCCCTAACGGGACAGAAACTGCGCTCCACTTGCAGGCGAGCGAGGGAGTACGTTGGGCGGAATTCCTGCAATCCCGCATTCGCTTCGGAGCCTAACGAATTTGCAGGGTCTCCGGACCGTGAACTCTTTTGCTAGTCGTGCAGGAAAGACAGTGGGAAATGGGATTTTTCAGCACTCTTGCATAGAACCACGTATACCGCTGTGATCACCACCTTCTGGAGATTCTTTTGACGTTGAAGGCTCAAAAACGATCTTGACGTGGGACGCTGCCTTTAAAGGCAGTGTGTCACCTCGTTTCGTGAGCTGAAAATACCAACAGACTCTAGACCTCCTCGTCACGTTAATTCCAAAGATCTACGTCAAAGCTCATAAAAATGACGAAAACCCCGTTTTCGGAGGGTCCGAAAGTGCAGTTCACGGACCACCTGGGCGGAGCGGTCCGTGAGTGTACTGGCTGCCCGCCACGTCTGCGTCTGCAGCGTTGGCCAACACGTCTAGACGTGTCCGATCGATGAGACCACCGGCTTCACGCGTCCACTCGGCTCGACAAACTGCTACAAATCCCATCCCGAAAAAAACGTTTAAAAGTAAGGTTTAAAGACCTTTTTGTAACATTTTAGGTATACCGTTGGATTCAGCGTGTTGAGGAGATTCAGAATCTGGTAAAAGCTCAGACACGAAAACGAGGTGACACACTGCCTTTAAGCCACGTTTTAACACTTTGAGGTGGAGTGTTCGTTTCGGCAATTAATTTCGCACTAACGTGATAGTGCAGAATGATGCAGAAAGCAAACTGTGAACTTTGCATTATTCGGCAATAACTTTTCTCACAGCATCAACATCCAGTCGCATTGGTTCCATCAGTTACCATAATAATCAGTTTTGTAGAAAGGGAATTAATGGCTTGCCTCCCGTCATAGTAGGAAACATTTATAATGTATGAGCGAAATAAATTTGTTGCGTAGGGGATCGCTTTCATTTTTCTCATTTCCCATGATTCTGCTAACAATAATTTGCTGCAAAAACAGCAGTGACACGAAGCCACTTTACCGGATAACCAATCACACTGTCCTCGAACCAGCTGATAAATTCCTCTTTTCTATCATAGCTCGCAAGCAAGTTTCATCTCCTGTATGATCCGCTCGGGCTGAAAATGCTCTTGGCTCGACCGCTTCTGTTGCTTAAGAAGGAAATTTCCAGGCAAAGAAAGTGAGCTTTGCTTTACTGCACCTCCCAACTCTTCCAGAGAATGGGTATTTCCACAACTGTCACATTGCTTCGTCTTTTTCTGTTGACAGAATTACACTACAGCATTTGTTTTCCGGGAGTTTCGTGCTGCTGACGTGGAAATTTTCACGAAACAGGAAAAACTTCCCAAAAAACAGCGCCATGATCTCTCTCTCTCCTCTGCGCATCTGTTCAAATTCTGCCACGTCGTTTTCAGCTCGGTTTTCTCATCATGTTTAAAGTGCTGCCAGCTATTCTCGCTTTAGTTTTTCGGAGTAAGGGAGTCAGCGCATGTCTCTCGTTAGTGTTTCTGATACAAGAAGCTGGCAGCAAAAATGCGATTTTACTGTAGGTAACTGTAATTCCACTAACTAATGACACAATAGTAACTCATGGCATTGGCGGAGAAGTGGTAACGATATGAGTGTTGGGGCAGAATTACGTATCATGAGACTGGGCTCTGCGAGTTCCCTTATCCACCTTATACTCACAGTAACTCTACAGAAATGGCGTTTCGGTTCAGATTGGGCATGATTTTTCTGATCAGTGGTCATGACAATATTTATGGTTGCTGCGCATCAAATTCGATGCACCAATATATGTGAAATGCAAAACGGTATTGAAGACAGAGTTCATGGTAGTGGCGAAAGTTCCTGGTTTCGCCGTCGCAACAGCCACGTAAACAAATTGCTTTTCCCTTTTCGTCGCATCGAGACAATGCGAAAGGTTAGTGAAATTTCGGAGCGACTCTTCAAACTTGAAGCGCAGCAGCCACAAATGAAGACTGTTCTCCAAGCTTTACATGAAATTTTTGTTTTTGAGAGTTTTGGTGCAGAGATTGCTTTTATTAAGGAGGGCATTGAAACTGTAGAGCCAAAAATTGGTAAAGGTTACTCATATACCATTGCTTTTTAGCGATGTTTTGAAATACTTCTTTCTAACAGCTGAGATCCATGATTTGACTTCCGAAAACTTTATTTTCAATGCTCTCTGGAAGGATCACTACTCAGCGAGACCCTGTCTTTTTCTTTCAACTCTGCCATTGTTGGACCACTACGCACAGCACTGCTCATATTCTTCGCAAAAAAGGCGATCACAACGTACTGATCAAGCGCAAAGCGAAGCCCATTCATAATTTTATTGGAAGAAAGGCTATGTCGATAGACTTGGAAAAGCTGGGTTCTGCATGTCGGGATAAATCTGAATATGTACAACTGCTTAACGAGCATTTTGTGGCCCTGCAGAAAATATCATAAAGCGCTCAGGTTTTACAGGTGGTCCAGAATGGAGTGAATATTAGTGTATTCCTACGTAGAGAGCACAGAGGTGCTTTTGACAAGTCGCGCACGCACTAGTTTTTTAATCTAGTCGCGGTGATTTTTAACTGTCTGAAGCGTTAAGACGGGCTTAAATAAATGAACAAACAAATAAATAAGGGTAGAGGATAAAGCGGTAGTCAATCCCATTCTTAGGGTGCACCACGCATTCGCCTTCATCTGAGCATCACAGGGACTCTGATTGCGATTGTGCCTTACACACTGACCTTCAGGTGGGAAACGATGTTTCGAGTCAGTGCTATACCCTCCCAGACTCCTCTGGTATCAATTTACCGACTAGGAAGGGATGGTGCTTTTCTGGCCAGGGGCGCGATTGAACCGTCGGCCGTGTGCAGTGCGCCTCTTTGCTAATGCGCCACACGTGCTCCAGTAAACAAACATGCAAGCAAATGAATCTCTACATGAGTCTGTTCTTTCGCAGCAGTAGCACTCAGCAGTTACGTTTAGAAGAGAACAGTGTTTTGGTTTGCTAGGATTCATGAGCGCATAACCAAGCGGAAGTGGGTTACCTAACTAAATTTCACGCTCTATGTCTGCTAACCCTTACGTACTCTATAGACTAGCCGATCCTGCTGACAATCCTTGGTTTACGTGGCTACCGCTACTTTTCTTTCTACCGTTTCTTGAGTCCCAGCCCTTAACGCTGCTACTAGTAGGACGCGCTACGTGAGGACATCTCGAGCAGCTGACCCGTGAAATCTGAGTCGCGCTCGACCCTTTCCGAGAACTCTTCATTCTTCATGGATCCGGCAAATCAACCGGAAGTGCGAACGGAGGCAGAGGTCGCGCGAGCGACGACGAGCAGCAGTGTTGTTCTCGCATTACACACAAGCTGCCCGCAAAAGACGCCTCTCAATCACCACAGCAGGCGATTTTTCACCGCTCCACGTGCTAATCAGTGCCTGTGAAGCCCTGTGCTCTTTTTTGGCGTTTGCTGGCTTGCACGGCTGCTGGAGCAGTGCACTTGTGCATCGAACGCTTCGCTAGTGTGGGGGAATTGGCGTTTTTGAGTACTCGTATCGATCCACTCATTGTTATCTGCCAGTTCAGCGGAAGGATCCTCTCTCTTTACTTTCTTTTCCTGTAGATTCTCAGCTCTTCCCTCACGCTGAGAAATTAGGCAATTTCATTCTGCTCATGACGTATTCTCCACATCTTCTTCCAGTAATTGTCCGAACTTTCCTCCTTTGCAACACTATTGATATCACGCTAGACCATTCAAGCCTCCATATGTCTAGTAGACGTAACGATCCCAAGAATAATACAGGCAGATAGAAATGTTCTCCTTCTCTTCGGTTCTGCACTGATTGTCGTCAACACACAACGTGGCTCGTATTAGGTTTTTTCTTGAAATTTCTTAAAATCTTTCGGGAACGACTTCTTGTTGAGTTATTCAGAAAGTGCAAGTGGTGTACTACTCAAGCATCCATTTGATCATTCATGGTATAGGACCACTCAAAATAGAGCGAAAGGAAATCTGAGTTACTGCGGAAATACAGCGGAAATACTTTTCAATGTATCGAGCGCATTCGGCACCAGTGAAAATCAGCGCTCAAGTGCTACGGTTCCTTGCTACTGCAGTTTCTTTTCCCGGTGAATTTCTAACCTATCGATAACCCATATCGATATTCATATAAACTTCTTCCTTCT
The DNA here is from genome assembly GCA_037903475.1 of Ancylostoma caninum. Classification (NCBI taxonomy): domain Eukaryota; kingdom Metazoa; phylum Nematoda; class Chromadorea; order Rhabditida; family Ancylostomatidae; genus Ancylostoma; species Ancylostoma caninum. Next base: position 5,591 of record JBAJFG010000615.1, on the reverse strand, counting down.
TCTTTCTGTTTTCGCTTACTCTGTGGTGAGCAGATCTACCGAATTTGATGCGCCTATGTTAGCATAATAGGAGAGATGAAGAAATAAAATACTTCAACGGTCATCTGTGAACCGCCTCTCACTTGTTTCCTCCGCAAATTAGGCGTCCATATCTCCGCATTGAATCTGACACCCGCTGAGCAGTGAATCAGCGCCAGCGCACCTCTTCACGAATTTTTCACTCGCTGAGCAAAAAATCATCTCGCGTTCCTAGGCTTGCTCATACCTCCGTATCATTCACTTAAATTCACGACAGCGTCACACCTGAACAAAGAATAGATATAGTAAACTTGCATAACCTTTGCCTCTTTAACAAAGCCCGAGAAGCATCGTTGAGCAGATATTTCCAGTTTGCGAGTACCTTGCTATTTCTAGTGACACAGACGACCGAGGCACAGCAGTGGTGTCCTTGAAAAGTTGCAAACAAACAATAACTTAACAAGCGGTTCGCGAACATTAGTGAAGCGTGGGTTCTCCATTTCGGCAAACTGTCCTTTCTCGTTTCCTTCCTCCACATACAATCAGATTTTCACTTCCACTACTTCCTTATGTTTTGCTAATACTTACCTCATGCACATTAACTTTTTGCCTACTCAGTTAATATACATCCCACTAATTATCCTCTGATTTTTCAAACTTCCTACTCAATACCTGATAATGTCAAAAACATTTTCTGTCCAAAAAATGTTGTTCAAGCACCTCGATTGAGAGCCAATCAGGTGAAATTTTTCTGGAGGCCGTTTCGTAATGAAGAAGAGAATCGTACTCGTGGACGTACATACCACGTAGCATGGACCAAGAAACACGTAGAAATAAATCAAAATCCGATTCGAAAATTCGATGACTAGAATCCTACAGCCCTTCCTCATCTTTTCTCGGGGATGTGTGCCTATGCATATTTTCGGAGCATTTAAGTTTTTGCGCTATTTGAACCCGAATACTCTTTAGATTTCTAATGTAATGCGTTATATTGTGCATGGTCGGTCAACGTCATTCTGCCAACCTAGAGAGCCCAAAAAACAGAAGCGTGATATTTGGGAGGAAACGAAGAAGAAGTATAATGTTTTCACATGCAAACATATGCAAAATCTTAGGTATCGATGGAGATCCTTTGAAGTGTTGTGGATTTACCTGGGATTTTAAAGCAGCTTTCCGAAACAAATATTTTAGACAAGTTTGTTTTCCGAAGAATGTAGAGCGTTAGATGGCTTTCTATTTATACATATAATTCTCCCTGCGTAGCCTTCAAACGCTTCAGGCGATTCTTCGCCACGAGAGGTCATTTTCAAGTTCCTTCCCGAACTGCTTCCGACATTTGCCAAAGCCCTATGTTTTCATGACTTCTGTCCCAGTTCGTGAAATCTGAGAAGTGTCGCTTCTTGTCTCGTTTTCGTGTTTTTCTGCTGTGTCTGTTTGTGGGACCGCGACCGTCACTTTGACGTTGGCTGTCACAGTTGTCGCCGTTCTTTTTTGGTTCCGATGAAATGCTCGGCGAGGAGATGTCTCAATCTCCTCAGCCGTTGTCCTAGTTCCGCCCGTTCAAGTGCGTCGGTCTATCTGCGTCAAGTGTAGATTAGTTGAGCTTTTTGTGCGTTGATGCGAATCTCGTGATTCTTCCGTAGTTCAAAGGTTTTCGGCAAACCCTTCCCCCTCGCGAAGCGTGAAGAGTGCAACAGGAAAATAAATGGAACCCGAACGGAGTCTCAGCTCAAACTACAGAATTTAGTCGGAAAGTACCTGAAATTCGAAGTAGATTCACCAATTATCTTCGAAACACAAGAATTCTATGGGAACTTCATGCTTTTTTTACAAGATTTTGTACACGGAAATCGTGGGTACCGAATCACCGGAAAAATAAAAGAACTGATATCCCTTGAAGGTGATTTGCCTCCACCGTAACTGCGAGACGTGTGCATCCAAAATTTTCTGGCGAGTTAGCGTGCGCTAGTCTTAGAACTGTAAATTCCACTTTATACCATTACTTCTCAGTAACTTTGTGGCCTTTTGCCTCATTCTTTCCAATTTTTTTAAACTGCTTTGCTCTATGATCCTACTCCCGAATCAAAGCGAATTTATTTACGCCAGGATTAGCGTCAACTGTAGTAATTATCATAGTATCGGAATTTGCACTCATCACGCATAACCGATGCGTGTTCTGCACAAAACTGATGCAGAAGTGAGTTTGCGCACGTTTTAATGTCATCTAACATGTTCCAACATGCTATCCGGTTGCTTAGCGTAACTTAACGTGTCAGCCTACGTCTAGAAATCTAGTACAGACGTCATTCATCTGCGCAATCCATACAAATCTGGTGCAAATTACGGGCGAAACCTATGCATTTTGGGCATGTAACTGAGACAGATGCTTAATCCATTCGCTGGGGCTTCTGAATAGGTGCTGCCTGATAAGACGTATTTTTCCAATTCAGGACTACTCCATTGTTCTCATGCGGCAGTTTGTAGGTACAAATAACCTTGGATTTTTTTCAGTTTCCACAAAAAGAAAATCATAGTGGCTACCAGTAGCGACCACGAGAAGTGCAGTCGGTTGTTGTGGCGTCCGCCGTTGGCCCGATAAATCTCCCGTAATGATCGCGTTGTTTCTTCTGTTCGGTCGTTCACGCCGTCGTTCGCGAGTTCTCGTTAGGAACGCCGTTTGGAACAAATACTGCTAGCGCTTCCCAGTCGTTTAGCCTTTTCCATGTCAGTCTCGCTCTACTTTGTCTGTTATTAAGCGTCGAGCAATTCCTGTGCCACATCTTCGGCCTCTTTTCTGCCCTTTAGGAATTCTCCCGTCTGTCGATGGCAGTAAGTGCTGATCGATCGCGCTCGTCGACGGCAACGTTAGCCTTTGCTGCACAGCACCTTCTTATGTACGTAGACGGAAGAAGTGTTTTCCTGTGCGTCCCAGATTTTCCCGCGGAAATGTTCTCTGCTGCTCGAGTAAATGCAAATATGTACGTCGAGAGATGATGTGCTTGGATTCCCTTGCTCTTCGCTCTTTTCTCTTTTTGGAGTGTATCGTCGTATGAAAGACTACCAAGGTGAAACATAGCGATCTTGCGTCCACAGTCTCGACAGGATTGCATAATATTCAAAAATTCGCTCAAGTATTTGAATATATGCAGGGAACTTATAATTCAATACAAGGAAGCGACAACTCGAATTTGTTCTAGGCCACCACATTTCCTTACATATTCAGATATTTGAATGATTATTGGACACTATTCCACATAGCCCCTACAATTTTTGAGGATTTTTTCTCTCTAAAACTTCGAGTAGTAGATTATTCAAGGTACTGAAGGAAGTTGTGAGGGAAAACGAGGATTCTGTAGGCTACAGTGTTTACAGTGTGCTCACAGTTACTTCTCAAAAATGGACTTATGTATAAATTGAATACGATACCTCGCGATACCTCATGTTCAGTGCCTCAAGCAACCTTACTAGGCGGAACTTCAACGAACAATTCTTTGGTTTTGGGGTCCTGGACGTGGGATGGCGTTGATTATTGGATTCTACCAGCAATCCGCTCAGTACTGTCCGGTAAGCGGAGCTGATCGTCGCTGCAACTACTACGGGACGCCAGGGCAATAGCTGTCAACAGATCGTTGCCGGACTTGCGTGGTGTAAACACAGTAGCACGCATGAAGAACCACGCATTGTTCAGTGCAGCCGAACACCTCGGCTGCCGACGCCTAGTACTACATTGTCCTGTTTCTTATTTTCTTACGTACACCTCATTTTCCAAAGCCCACCAAGAACGAGCGCTGCTTCTCAGGATTCATATGCTTTATAGCTTGACCAACAGACCCTCTAGCTTCCGTTGGGGAGATTCACTAACACATCCCAGAAGGATCCCAGTTTGCTGCTGTGCAGCGAAGAGGTTCCTCCGAGTATAGTATGATATTTTGTCGATTTAACTTATTGTGGGCAATGTGATGCACACGGTGCATCACGCCCTTTCGTCCTCTTCTGACCACGTGGTGCATATGATGCTGGTGGTGGAAGTGGTGAGCTATCGAAATAATGCTTTCTGGCCGGCTACCCTCGTCATACAAGGATGGGCTCGGTCTGCAATGTGGTAAACAATTGCCGTGATTCAATGTACAACTTATTTGTAGTAGGTTGTACAGTCGGATTTTACTCGATTGGTAATCGTATTCTTAATGGTGAGCGTGAGCCAACCTGTAGCAAAGCTGCGATGCCTACCCTTTCCAACTTGAGATTTGCAACACGTCCTACGCGTAGTTGATACTTTGAAATTCTTTTGAGGATTTCCACTCAGGTGCCCTTGCAGAAATAGCACATCCTCATAGAGGGCCAGATCGAAAGCCTATGGCCGCAGAGAGAAAAACTCAATTTAGCTAATGGCCTTTGTTTCTAATTCCCTTTTTTCGCCTTGCTCAAGCCTTACTGCCGGCTCCTCACTTTTTGGAGTAAAAATAGATAAACAAATTAGCAAGGAGAACTCATCGTGATCCCGTTGCCGAGTCTTGAAAATTCTACAGTGGCACTGATTCATTTATGACTACACCATGTAACTCATTGCCGGTCATTAGTTGGACCGTTCTGAACAGAGTGGAGTTTGTAATGTTTGTGACTCATGATATGACGAATTTCAAACAAAACCAGAGTCGACTTCGATGACATTGCCGGACAACTACCCAACCGTTCTAAATTTCTAAATTTTTGGCCGAAGGCTCCGCCTGAGGATGGACACCGCGCTCTTGAGCACGGCCGAACTCGGCTTCCGAAGGTTATTCTGCTGGAAATTGTTCATCAGAACTACGTAGGTTAAGGTACGTAACTAGCGTTTCCCCTCTTCTAAGTTTATATTTAGCATTGGAGCTTGTTCACATCTGAACTAGCTTAAATAAAATATGAGCGTTCTTCACTAGTAATCTTAATTGGGGGTGGGTCAGAGAATTAATGAAAATGCTGAATTACTGGTGGCAGCCGGTGTGTTGAAGGGAGGGGTGTTGGATGATTGGATAGGGAACACACTGCCAAATATTAGAATGTGCACAGCTTCTCGAAATGTACGGTCCCGTCGGTGCCGCCTTTAAAATCTGCGAAATAAACGCGATGTCGCGTCGGAAGCGCCGCATCGCCGCAACCTGTTCATCGTATTCTATTTGTAGTGAAAGTCACATATTCGGAATCACCGCCCTCTGTTCTATCACATGGGCTATTTCAAATTCACAAATTCCGAAATTTTTGCATTTATGGTAACGTCACAGCAGGCTGGCGCTAATGACACCCGGATGCTCGTCGAGTCTCGCCTAATTGTATCCTCAGGTACCACCGACTCCCCGCAATCCCAGGAATTCTTGTAAAACTGAAGTTTTTACGAAATGTTTTCCAATACAAGGAAAATGTAGAATTAAGAAGACCTTTTCTACAGATGTGAAATTTCACAAACTTTAGACATCAAACTTCAAAACTTCGAATCTAACACCGTTTTGTTGGAATTCAATACGAGATTAAAGGCAGCAGGAATGTTTAAAAATAAATTCCTACGACTACTGAACAATCTACACAGAAAATTCAAT